>CM057349.1:17054525-18254525 GCA_030015575.1 Agapanthus africanus | reverse complement strand
GGCAGAATTTTATGAAATCTCGGGATTGCCAATCGGGGGTACACTGTATGAGGAGTTGTTGCCTCCTGACGAGTACGTCTTCGAGCCCGAGAATGCACCGGTTGACAGCTTGTCTGTTGAGAACGCCGTTCGCCACAAGCGTCCCAGCTTGATCAAGGCGCTAGGTATCTTTGACCGATTGTTCACCGAATCTGAGGAGCAGGGCGTCACTTTTAAGAGCTTCATTGCATGCTTCCTTCACGAAGATGTCGTGTCGAAGACAGCTCCGAAGTTTGCCAACGTCAAAGATCCCTTTGGGTTTGGTCCGAAGAAGCTGCCGACCACTGAATTGGATCTACCTCAATACTATATCCCCATCATGCCGCCGATGTCTTTTGAGTCCATTGCAGCACCCGGTATGGATGAGGAGACGTTCTTCGTGGGGTTTGTCAGTGTCTGGCTCAGTTGGTTCGTTATCCCCATGCATCGCCGCTTCATGAGAGCCTCGGTTATCTGCCCGGCTCATTGTATTGCTGAGGGAACGCGATTGGCTATCGGCATCGCATCTTTACCACGGGTTGGGCGCTGCGGCCAACACTTCCAACCCTGACGTAGACGTAGTGAATTTTTCGCTTCATTACTTCACATCCTGGATCGAAATGCATGTGCTGGGGGCTTTCGCTATGCATCAGAGTGTAAGTCCACGTTGCGACCCCCGGTTCTTACGGGGAGGCGGAAACGGTATAAAAAGAACAAATTTTTAGCGTAAGGGGCAACATGGACTAAGCAAAGTCGGGATCTTTAACTAAACTAAAACTAGCATACTTAGCTAAAGAGAGTTAGCTACTCGGATGAAGATGGTTATACCTAAACTTGAACTCCTTCTTCTTCAAACTTTGTAGAGGTTGATGGTTCTCTTTTTGTCGCCTTCTTCCGTCGAAGATGGATCCACCTCGAGAGTTCAACCTTTGGGCTCTTCCTCGTGCTTTGAGTGAACTAGGGTTTCCGGCTTGCTAAACCTTGAACCTAGAATGAGTAGAGAGTGTCTAAGGGGTGCTTTTCTTTTTAAAGAGAAGGATTCTCAACACATGAGAAGGTTTCTCTTTAGCTAGAGGAAGAAGAAGATGAAGTGAAGAGAGAGAATGAATATGATAGAATGAGCTATCCTTTTTCTTTCTTGCAACCATAATGCAAAAGAAAAAGAATTATCAATAATAATAATAATGAAAATGAAAAGGTTGATGGAAAGTTTTAGAATGACCATTATCATTTCAAACATTAAATGAATTTGCTAGAATCAAAGAGCATCTTTCTTTTGTAATGATGATGGTCAAAACTTCAACCATGGTCAACAAGTCAACCATGGTCAACAAGTCAACAAAAACCAACCATGACACAATTTCATTTTATTATATATTATTAATTGATATAATACAAATCCATTAGAGTTTGGAAAAAGACGACTGTCAACTGTGCATACGCACCCGTTCCGAAACCCTAATGAAACACCTCATCCTCCGCCTCAAGCAACTGTGCATACACACCTGCATTCTCGTTCCAAGGAACAAGAATACCAAGAGATAAAAGCAACCCCAAAACATATACCAGTATCTGGCTCAAACCAGAGCCTGCCAGTATAATCCGTCCGGACTCCAAACGTGCACAAGTGCGCGGATGAGAACGAACCCTGTCGCAAAACCATGCGACCTCTACTCTGTTTTGCCCAGAGGCGAATACCCTCTGTGTGGGACTCTAAAGACTCGACACTACGCTGGCAGTGGGTTTAACCACAGACCGCAAGCGGCACTAGCTGTGCGTAACGGTCCCCAAGTAGATGCCGACAAGAAGGCTGACGAGGTGAAACCCCATCTGAACTCCTACTGAGTCTGAATGTGACATTCTCCGTACAGTCCGGTCTGTTCGTCTGATACATCGCATGTCGGGCCTAGGGGGCGGTAAAACGTCAGTCCCCCAATAGCGGTACAAGTCGTGTCGGAGTGAAGCCCAAAACACCCTGAGATAACACTGGAAACCTACCAGTATATCTCGCTTGCCC
Source organism: Agapanthus africanus (assembly GCA_030015575.1). Taxonomy (NCBI): domain Eukaryota; kingdom Viridiplantae; phylum Streptophyta; class Magnoliopsida; order Asparagales; family Amaryllidaceae; genus Agapanthus; species Agapanthus africanus. Next base: position 18,252,490 of record CM057349.1, on the reverse strand, counting down.
TGGCCAGGGACTACTCGTGTAATGGCTCTCCTAGACACAGCGCGATGTCAACCCCCAATACCGGGAGAGACGAATCCTGTCTAACCGTCACTGCCTCCAAGTGCTTCGGGACTGCACCCAACCACCACCTGTTTGCACGACTCCTTTGAGCCGTGGTAGGGTAGTGATCAAAGTGCAGTGGGAACACACTCGAGGCGAAGTGCCAGTGTCAAGTCAGCGGACTAAGCTGTACTTATGTCACCTGGGAACTGATAACTGACGATAGGTATAGTACCAACCTGTCAGTTCCCGACGAGTCCTGTCCAGTGTACTCGTAACCTAACGAGCACCCGTATACTATCTCCAGTACGACGTACTGATGGCTGTGGGACAGACCATCTCCCACACTGGGATGAGAAGCGCATACGCTAGTCTACTCCGGAGTATCGATGCCCTGTCTCGATAGTCCTGCGACTAGGGACCTGTATAAGGATGTGCTTATAGATTACCCAGCCCCCACTAGTGTGACTGCCATCACAACGCTGGTAATCAAGCAAAGATCCTAAGGGCTCCACTAATGCGTATAAGTGATATACTGAAATAAACACAAGTACACATTGAAGTAGAAACAAACCAAGTAGCATACTACTATATTGAGCAAGATTGTTTATACAAGGTGAATATCCCAAGCTTCCATCAAGTAATATACAAACTAGTATGATACAGTAATGGCCTCTAGGGCATATACACTAACAATCTCCTACTTGCACTAAGGCCATGTACTGGCGTATCGAAGACCTATCATCTCGATCAGCCGCTCGAACTGAGTCTGGGGTAAGGCCTTGGTGAATGGATCTGCAGTGTTCTCTTCTGAAGCAACCCTCCGAACCTCGATCTCCTTGCGATCCACGATCTCCCTGATCAGGTGATACCGCCTCAAGATGTGCCTGGATCTCTGATGGGACCTGGGTTCCTTTGCTAAAGCTATAGCCCCGTTGTTGTCGCAATACAGAGGTACTGGGTCAACAATGGACGGAACCACCTGAAGTTCTTTTAAGAACTTCCTTATCCAGACACCTTCTTTTGCGGCATCAGATGCAGCGATGTATTCCGCTTCCATAGTCGAGTCTGCAACGGTTTCCTGTTTGGAACTCTTCCAACACACCGCCCCTCCATTGAGGGTAAAGACAAAACCCGACATGGACTTGGAATCATCCTTGTCACTCTGGAAGCTGGAGTCAGCAAAGGCCTCAATCTGGAGGTCTTTTCCGCCATACACCAAGAACATCTCCTTAGTCCTTCTCAGGTACTTGAGAATGTTCTTTACTGCTATCCAATGTTTCTCCCCAGGGTTTGACTGATACCGGCTTACTACACTCAGTGCATAAGCTACATCCGGTCTGGTACACAACATCGCATACATTATAGAGCCTACCGCAGAAGCGTAGGGTATAATAGACATGCGATCCCTCTCCAAATCAGTCTTGGGAGACATCTCTTTAGAGAGGGTGATCCCGTGACAAGCCGGTAGGTTACCGCGCTTGGAATCTTCCATACTGAATCTTTTCAGTACGGTGTCGATGTACCTGGACTGTGAAAGTCCTAATATCCTTTTGGATCTATCACGATGGATCCGGATCCCCAGGATGTAAGAGGCATCACCCAGGTCTTTCATGGAGAACCTGTGTGACAAGAAACCCTTGACAGATTGTAGCATAGGAATGTCATTTCCTATTAAGAGAATGTCATCCACGTATAAAACAAGGAATACTACAGTTCTCGCTACAAATCTACTATAGATGCATGGTTCATCTGGATTTTTGATAAAGTCAAATTCCTTGACCGTCTCATCAAAACAGATGTTCCAACTCCGCGATGCCTGCTTTAGTCCATAGATGGACTTAAGCAACTTGCACACCTTTCCGCTGCTCCCACTCTGAATGAAACCCTCTGGCTGATCCATATAGACACACTCCTCTAAACTTCCATTTAGAAAAGCGGTTTTTACGTCCATCTGCCAAATCTCATAATCGTGGAAGGCAGCAATGGCAAGAAGGATCCGAATGGATTTCAGCATAGCCACTGGAGAAAAGGTTTCGTCATAGTCCAAGCCAGGTCTTTGACGGAAACCCTTTGCTACAAGTCTAGCTTTATAGGTCTCAACCTGTCCATCTACACCAATCTTCCTTTTGAAGATCCACTTGCATCCTACGGGTTTTACCCCGTCTGGAGCAATGTCCAACGTCCATACTTTGTTGGTGTACATGGACTCCATTTCGGTCCGCATTGCATCCAGCCATTTTACCGAGTCAACGCTCTGAACGGCCTGCTGGAAGCTAGTAGGCTCATCATAGTCTATGATGCAATCCTCTCTATCCCCGTCTATGAGAAAACCGTAGTATCTCTCGGGCGGATGAGACTGCCTACTACTTCTGCGGAGCGGCATAGGAATGTCCTGTTCTTTTGAACTTACTGGCTCTTCCAAGCTTTCAGTAATAGCTTGTGGTTCTGGAATTTCTTCCAGTTCTATTGCGTTCCCACTTATCTGGGTTTCCAAAAACTCAGTTTCCAAGAAGCGGGCATGTTGAGAAACAAAAACCTTTTGTTCCTCAATGGAATAGAACAGATACCCCCTGGAGTTCTTTGGGTATCCCATAAACTTACACTGTACTGAACGTGCCTCGAGCTTGTCCGCATGCTGCTTTTTTACAAAAGCTGGACATCCCCATATCTTAAGGTACTTAAGACAGGGTTTCTTCCCACTCCATATCTGATATGGAGTGGTAGGCACTGTCTTGGTAGGAGCCTTGTTCAACAGATATGCAGCTGCTTCTAGTGCATAGCCCCAAAAAGATCGCGGTAACTCAGCCTTACTCATCATGGAACGAACCATATCCAATAGGGTTCGATTCCTCCTTTCCGATACACCGTTATGTTGCGGAGTGTATGGAGGAGTACGCTGAGAGAGAATTCCATTCTCTTTTAAATAGTCCAGGAACTCGGCACTCAAGTATTCTCCACCTCGATCCGATCTTAGAATCTTAATACTTTTGCCTGTTTGTTTTTCAACTTCATTCTTGTAATCCCGAAATTTCTCAAAGGCCTCGGATTTGTGCTTCATTAAGAAGACATGTCCATACCTAGAGAAATCATCTGTGAAAGTAATGAAGTATGAATAACCGCTTCGCGCATGTGTAGACATTGGACCACACACGTCACTGTGTATGAGTCCCAAGAGCTCGCTCGCTCTTTCTCCGTGTCCAGTGAACGGAGTTTTTGTCATCTTTCCCATGAGACAAGATTCACAAGTGGCATAAGACTGATACTCGAACGGATCCAAGTATCCTTCTTTATGTAACTTAGTCAACCGTGTCTCATTGATGTGACCCAGTCTACAATGCCATAAGAAAGCCTGATTAATATCTGGTGACTTTCTTTTGTGTGTATTCTGGACATTGAAAATCTGTGGTTGGTTCAATACGTATATACCATTGCTCAGTGTACCTGACCCAATCAGAACTTGATTAAGGTGAATGTTTACAACATTACTTACAAACGCAAATTCATAACCTTCTTTAGAAACCAAAGATACAGAAATGATATTACAAGTTGCGTTGGGTACAAAAAAGCAATTACGCAAAACCAAAACATGCCCATCTGACATTCCCAGGTGATAGTCCCCCACGGCTTTAGCGTCCATGCTAGCTCCGTTTGCAACTCTGAGGGTCATGTCACCTGCCTTCAAAACACTACGGTTTCTCAACGCCTGCAAAGAATTACAGATATGAGATCCTGATCCGGTATCCAATACCCAGGAAGTAGAGTTTATAGAAAGACAGTTTTCAATAACAAACACACCTGAAGCTGAAGCTGCAACCTGCTTCAGTTCCTGTGTCCTGGCTTTCCAAGCCCTGCAATCTTTCTTCCAGTGTCCACTCTTATGACAATAGAAGCACTCTTCCTTTCCAACAAGCTTTCCCGCAATCTTTGTTGCCTTTTCCTTTCCCTTCGCACCCACTTTACTAACACCGCCTCTTGGTTTGGCGGGGGCTTTCTTCCTCTTTCCCTTGGCTTTCGCCTTGGACCTAGAGGAAGAAGATCCTCCTACAAACAAAGCGGGTGTTTCCCTACCCTTCTGTAGGGTGCCCTCTGCGCTCCTCAGCAGGTTGAGGAGTTCTGAAAGTTCAACTTCCTTTTCTTGCAAGTTGAAGTTCAGTATGAACTGGGCGTAAGTGGATGGAAGGGACTGGAGAATTATATCCGTATAGAGTTCACTGTCCAACGTGGTCCCAAGTTCCGCGAGCTCCTCAGTGTAGCCAATCATCTTAAGCACGTGGTCCGCTACCGATGATCCGACGGCCAACTTTGTCGAAAATAACTTCTTCGACACTTCGTATCTTGCGATACGAGACTGCTCTCCATACAGTTCTTTTGTATGAAGAAATATGGATTCCAAATCCATATTCTCGTGCCTCCTCTAATGGTCGTTGTCCATCGAGGCAAGTACGAGGCATCTGGCCTTCGCGCTGTCAATCTCCCAAGTCTTACGGATTTCCTTATCCGCGACGCTGGAGGTGGGACCTGGGACGGGGGGAGCTTTGGTGGTAAGAAGATACCCCAGCTTGTCGTAAGAGATTGCCAATTTGACATTCCTGAGCCAATCTTTGTAGTTTGGCCCTGTCAGTATGTTTTTATCTAGAAGTAACTTAAGTCCAGTCATTTCGATTTGGTCGCTGCAGGGGGGGAGAGAAGAAACACTTTAGCACGATGCTCTTGCAAGTTTAGAATGGTTTTTAATTTGTCTAAACAGGATGGCTCCCACTGTCTCTCGAATCCCTCCTCAAACCATAAAGGAAGAATTAGTCAGGATCAATCCCACCGCACAATACTTGCTTAACCGTTCAGCCAGGCCAGTGTCGGTACTTCGAGGGAGGTTTTCCAACGCTTTCGCGAAGTTCCTTAATTAAATAACCTCTTTTCCCTGGGGGCGTAGCCCCGCTAACACCTTTCTAGGCACCTACTAGGTTTATAGCATTGATCGTTTAGTGAGAAATTTCCCGAGGAGCAGCATATACTCACAGTAGGATCGGGATCCAAATATCATCGTGTGACGAAACTGAAGGAATCCTACCAGAATCACCACACTCCAAATGGTATGCAAATCTAGCAAGTTTCAGTACTTATGAAACTCCCGATGTGGATTTTTGCCCCATGCTCTTATGACCTTGACGAAGGTCAACAAATCATAAGTCACATGTCAAGTTCTGCCCGTCATTATCCAGGTTAATTTGAACCCACCCGTATATACCCTTGACGAAGGTCAACAAGGCAATACGACTGTCCCAAACCAACGCATCTATCTATGCTACATATGAACACCCAACAGCTACCAATCTCTATGTCTTGACGAAGGTCAACAAACATAGCTTGAATACTATTGAACATTCATACGAAACGACGGAGGGCTACGAATGGTTTTGGCGAAACCGTGAACGTAGTGAACTTGATATAATCGATGGAACGAGATAGCTTTTAGAAGGAGTGGCTGAAGCTCCGCATTTAAAAGTTAGTTTTGAAAAGAACCGAGTGGTTTTTCGAAAGAGTTCCAACGATTTTAACTTGGTTTATTATCTTGCATTAGTTCTTTTAATGCGTGATATTCTTGCATTAGTACTTTTAATGCGTCCCATCATTTAATTCCTACCATTGCAGAAAACAACCAAAATATGACGTACGCTTATGCCATTCGCATTCGCCACGGGGTCCCGTCATCACTCGTTAGGTTACTTAACTAACGACAGAGCGGGGACTGGGCTAGCGCGGCTGTAAAACATAAGCAACGCCTAAATAGAAAGCAATGATAGACATTACAGATCACAGATGAATACATTGGATATACTAGCAATCCGCAATCCTTTCGAGCCTGGAACGAAAAGCGGATAACACGGTCGCGGTGAATAGCCAAATACCCCACCCAAGACCCCTACGGGTGCGGCAAACTACCCGCCAAGTACCCGGCAGTTTGTGCACCCCTCCATGGGTCTATCCTAGGAGCAAAACAGTAAAAAGAATTATACAATGACGGCTACAACCCCGACCCGGTTGTGCGGCCAAACAAATAATAATTATTACATCAATTTACATTTACAATGAATGAAAGAAAAACAAAAGCTCATCTCACATCCACCCCGGCTATTCACCCGCGACAGTCCAACATATTCATATACACATTCCAATGTCAAACACAGATCATGTATAACCCCGACTAATCGTCTTATAGCGATTAGCCGACGTTCAATACATGCAAGCATCACAGATATAACCATCATAGTCAAAGTGCAGTGAAGTTCGGAAAAAAAATACGGAATTATAGGACCCCAAAAGTGAATTTCAGTTCTGGAAAATCTGGGCACATATAATATATTTTAAAAATCCCAAAACCAACACAGACACACACTGCACGAAAAACGATGCACAGAAGACGACAAACCGCGGCGCTTCCGCGGCACATGCCTACCTCGTGCGGCGGAAGCGCGGCGGTTTGAACGAATCACTGCATCGTTTTTCTTGGGTGTTCACACAAAACCCTGAGCCGAATTTACAAGTATAAAGTATTTCATTTAGAGCAGAAAACATTTCAACAGAAACTTAGGGTTTTGTTTTTCCGGTTTTGTGATTTTTTTCGGTTCCGAACTTCGTTACACTTCACTACCAAGCTAGTTTAAGTTTAGTTAGGCTCTGATACCACTGTAAGTCCACGTTGCGACCCCCGGTTCTTACGGGGAGGCGGAAACGGTATAAAAAGAACAAATTTTTAGCGCAAGGGGCAACATGGACTAAGCAAAGTCGGGATCTTTAACTAAACTAAAACTAGCATACTTAGCTAAAGAGAGTTAGCTACTCGGATGAAGATGGTTATACCTAAACTTGAACTCCTTCTTCTTCAAACTTTGTAGAGGTTGATGGTTCTCTTTTTGTCGCCTTCTTCCGTCGAAGATGGATCCACCTCGAGAGTTCAACCTTTGGGCTCTTCCTCGTGCTTTGAGTGAACTAGGGTTTCCGGCTTGCTAAACCTTGAACCTAGAATGAGTAGAGAGTGTCTAAGGGGTGCTTTTCTTTTTAAAGAGAAGGATTCTCAACACATGAGAAGGTTTCTCTTTAGCTAGAGGAAGAAGAAGATGAAGTGAAGAGAGAGAATGAATATGATAGAATGAGCTATCCTTTTTCTTTCTTGCAACCATAATGCAAAAGAAAAAGAATTATCAATAATAATAATAATGAAAATGAAAAGGTTGATGGAAAGTTTTAGAATGACCATTATCATTTCAAACATTAAATGAATTTGCTAGAATCAAAGAGCATCTTTCTTTTGTAATGATGATGGTCAAAACTTCAACCATGGTCAACAAGTCAACCATGGTCAACAAGTCAACAGAAACCAACCATGACACAATTTCATTTTATTATATATTATTAATTGATATAATACAAATCCATTAGGGTTTGGAAAAAGACGACTGTCAACTGTGCATATGCACCCGTTCCGAAACCCTAATGAAATACCTCATCCTCCGCCTCAAGCAACTGTGCATACACACCTGCATTCTCGTTCCGAGGAACAAGAATACCAAGAGATAAAAGCAACCCCAAAACATATACCAGTATCTAGCTCAAACCAGAGCCTGCCAGTATAATCCGTCCGGACTCCAAACGTGCACAAGTGCGCGGATGAGAACGAACCCTGTCGCAAAACCATGCGACCTCTACTCTGTTTTGCCCAGAGGCGAATACCCTCTGTGTGGGACTCTAAAGACTCGACACTACGCTGGCAGTGGGTTTAACCACAGACCGCAAGCGGCACTAGCTGTGCGTAACGGTCCCCAGGTAGATGCCGACAAGAAGGCTGACGAGGTGAAACCCCATCTGAACTCCTACTGAGTCTGAATGTGACATTCTCCGTACAGTCCGGTCTGTTCGTCTGATACATCACATGTCGGGCCTAGGGGGCGGTAAAACGTCAGTCCCCCAATAGCGGTACAAGTCGTGTCGGAGTGAAGCCCAAAACACCCTGAGATAACACTGGAAACCTACCAGTATATCTCGCTTGCCCTGGCCAGGGACTACTCGTGTAATGGCTCTCCTAGACACAGCGCGATGTCAACCCCCAATACCGGGAGAGACGAATCCTGTCTAACCGTCACTGCCTCCAAGTGCTTCGGGACTGCACCCAACCACCACCTGTTTGCACGACTCCTTTGAGCCGTGGTAGGGTAGTGATCAAAGTGCAGTGGGAACACACTCGAGGCGAAGTGCCAGTGTCAAGTCAGCGGACTAAGCTGTACTCATGTCACCTGGGAACTGATAACTGACGATAGGTATAGTACCAACCTGTCAGTTCCCGACGAGTCCTGTCCAGTGTACTCGTAACCTAACGAGCACCCGTATACTATCTCCAGTACGACGTACTGATGGCTGTGGGACAGACCATCTCCCACACTGGGATGAGAAGCGCATACGCTAGTCTACTCCGGAGTATCGATGCCCTGTCTCGATAGTCCTGCGACTAGGGACCTGTATAAGGATGTGCTTATAGATTACCCAGCCCCCACTAGTGTGACTGCCATCACAACGCTGGTAATCAAGCAAAGATCCTAAGGGCTCCACTAATGCGTATAAGTGATATACTGAAATAAACACATGTACACATTGAAGTAGAAACAAACCAAGTAGCATACTACTATATTGAGCAAGATTGTTTATACAAGGTGAATATCCCAAGCTTCCATCAAGTAATATACAAACTAGTATGATACAGTAATGGCCTCTAGGGCATATACACTAACACAGAGGCCCGCGTTTTACGATGCCTACCCCTTCCCATGACTTATGCAATTAGTGGATGCTTCTGCCGCCGACCCGACCCAATTTTGGGCTATTCGGGTGCTGATTTCTCCTTACGCTGCCGCTGGCGGGCTGGTTTTTAATGATCGGGTCTTGTTTACTCCTTCAGGTCCAGTTCAACAACTCTGGGACCAGTCAAATGACAATGTACCTTCTTTGAAGCCCCAGGAGGCCTCACACTTGTATACAATTAGACCGGGCTACTTGGTGTTTCGTCAGGACAGTGCAGCTTTTTTCATGCGGTACAACCCGCATCGATTCGCTCGACAACTTGGATACGACCAGGGTGTTCCTTTCGAGGCTTTTATAGTTGCACCGGTCCCTTCGCTTGATGCCGTTCGCGATGCCGCTCATCATTTCGTGAGGCTAAACACCGGCTCCCACTTCATGGTCCCTGAAGCTGAGTACATGCCCCGGTGCATGGGCTCGTTTACGGGTTGGTATCTCCACCGGGTCAGCCCAATTATTCTTGAGGAAAGGAGGGTGCTTCTTGGTCATGATGCCCTTCCTCAGGTTCCGGGGGCTAAGCTGCGACCGAGGGCTCCGGTCTGCTTCCCTCTGAGGGAGATTGGTACCGCACTCATTTCGGGGGAGTCAGGAGTAGACCTTACTCCAACAGCTGGTATGCCTCTAGGTTTCCGATCGCAGGGTAGACGGGCCCCAGTAGTAGCACCACCGCCAGTGGCAGCACCGCCTCCCGTGGCGTCGACAATGGCGGTGTCATCCTCGGTTGTGGCACCGAGTGAGATTAATAGGGATGAGGGTGTCGAGGGCGATGTGGGTCGGCGCCGCCCTAAGGCTTCGCGGGGGAGGAAACAGTCATCCTCGGTGACCGGCTCTGGGTCTAAGCGGCGGAGGAAAGCGGCCACCAATTTGCTCGATTCTTTGGCAGAGTCTGAGCCTATTCTTGAAGTCGAACCATTAGCCTTGCAAGAGTCAGACGCTGGACTTCTCTTCCCGAATTCGGCCGATGAGGAAGCCGCACAGTTGGCCGAGGCCATACGGCGTTCCAAAGACGCGTCTCATAACGCCAGGGTTCCGAAGAAGCCCTATCCCGCTGTAATCTTTTACGAAGACCCTTCGTGGATTTGGCGGCGGTTTATCGGTCCTTTGGAGGAATGAGGGGAAAGGGCCCTGAAGCAGGCCGCTTCAGAAGACGCAGCGGACGCACTTTCTTTATGGACCGGCGGCCATAAGTCTACCCTTGAACCCCGGCGAGCACGCCTCCTTGAGAAGGAGCAGCGGCTTGAAGAAGCCATATTGAGGGCTTCTTTGCGCATCGGTACGTTGTTTTTTTTTGTAGTTTTTCAGATTATTTATGCCTGTATATGTGTATCCTTATTCTTATTTGAATTGTGCAGAATCTTCGACGCTGGGGGAGCTCCCTACGGGCTCATTGAAGCTGAAGCCTGCTGAAATTCCCGATGAAGCATTGCTCGATGTGGAGGGGGCTGATGAGGCTGCTCCTCTTATGATAGAGCCTCCAGCGCCGGTTCTTGATCAGGGAGTGCTTGCCCCTTTGAGGAAGGCTCCTTTGGAGACTACCGCTCCAACGGCTCTTCCCGAAGGCGGCCCAGAGGCTGAGATGGAGGTAGTCGGGACTACCCTCCCTTTGTTGGAGCCTGAGGTCACGACAGAGGCCGCTGAAGCTGCTATCCCCCCGGCTCAGAATGGGAGGAGTGTCGAAGGTAACCTTCCACGTTTTGAGCTAGTAATCTTTCTGTTACCTGAACTCTTTTGTCTTTTCAACATTGCGTGGACTGGCGGCCTCCATTGTCGATCTGTCTCCTCGGCAGTCCTTCCAACGTCTTTTGGAAATGGCCGCTCCGCAGGCGATATCTCCTCAACGCATCGTCCTCTCGTCTGGACAAGGTGAGTGTTGTTCATCACTTCTCATAGCATCGTTGTTATTTTGCGTATTGACATTGATGTTCTCTACAGTTTTGGAGGCCGATGATGAGGTCGAGGTTCTCGAAGGGCCAGGGGAACCCTCAGCTCCTACTTGCATGACCGTAGGTAAGTGACATTCCGGTATAGCCTCACTTGTTCCTTTGCTTAAGATTCTTACTAATATTTTTCAACTCTGAACAGCCTTGCCAGCTCCAATAGCGTTGGAATCGCGTGTCGTGATGCCGCCTGGCCCTTATGCTTTGCGAGCTTCAGAATGCTTGGCCCAATTGAGCCTTGTCTCCCTGTCGTCTTTGATCGAGGAGCTTCGTGCTGGCAGTGCAACCACAGCTGAAGCATTTGCTGCCGAGACTAACGGTTCTCTTCCTTTTCTTGCCACCTACCATAGAGAAGAGATGGTGCGAGTCTGGGTGGAGTTCTGTTGGCAGGTGCAGGCTTGCTTGCACGCACTTGAATGTTCCCGTCTTTCCTCGGAGGTCATGGCTGCAAAGGCGGACTTGTGGGGGCTGATAGCGCGGTGCGCGGCAAACATGACATAGTGCGAGAAGAGGCTCAGTCGCAAATTCTCGGAGAGAGAGCTGGCTTCTAAAGCGCTGAGTGAGCTTCAGGCGAGTCTTACTGCCAAGGCCAACAAAGCGTATGAACTCTGGCGGGTGCTTCAAGAGTCTATCAGGGAGGTGGTGACTCTTGATAAAGCTGCTACGTTCACTCGTGAGAGGGACGAGGCTCATAAGGCCACCGAGAAAGAGCTTGAAGTTCGGCTTGCTTCATATCAGGCCCAGCAGGCTCAGGCGGAGGCCCGTCTTTTGGCGATCTTAAATCATGAGGCCGTGGCCCAGCAAAAGCGGGATGAGCTGACCAAGCTGCTAAATCGCCCACCGGCTTGAAAACTTGTATCTTTTCCTTTCTTTTCTGTTTTTGTACATACTCATGACTGAGAGTATCTTCTTTTTGTTCTTTCATGAATTGTACTTTGTATCCATTTTGGTTTATGAATAAAAGATACATTTTTCTTCTCAATGGTGTGTCTCTTTCATTGAATGAGTTTTGCGGACAATTTATCTTGATCTCCTTACAGGGCAGCGACGGCTTAGGATTCAGGGTTAAGGTCTACTTCCTAAGACTTTTGCGCTTTATGAGCCACGAGGGTCTCATAAAGAGTTTTTCTCCCTACAGGTCGAGAAGATCCCATAGGTATAAGTTCTTCTTAAGAATCGTGAGGATTCTTAAGCGGGTTTTCCTTTGAGAGTCGTAAGGATCTCAGAAGAGAGTTTTCTTCCTTACAGGTCGTGAGGACCTGCAAGTGCTGGATGTGGTCGCCCTTATCCGTGTTTCACGGGGTCAGGGGTTGCTCAAGGCATCGTAGTTTAAAGACCTTGCAGTCAAGGTTAAGGATGTCATAGTCCGTGGATTTAAGGGCTCCACAGTCCGATGTTAGTCTTAAGACATCACGGTCAAGGTTAAGGACGTCATAGTCCGTGGATTTAAGGACTCCACAGTCCGATGTTAGTTTTAAGATATCGCGGTCAAGGTTAAAGACCTCATAGTCCGTGGATTTAAGGACTCCACAGTCCGATGTTAGTTTTAAGACATCGCGGTCAAGGTTAAGGACCTCATAGTCCGTGGATTTAAGGACTCCACAGTCCGATGTTAGTTTTAAGACATCGCGGTTAAGGTTAATGACCTCATAGTCCGTGGATTTAAGAACTCCACAGTCCGATGTTAGTTTTAAGATATCACGGTCAAGGTTAAGGATCCCATTGTTGACAGCTTCCGGCGGATTGAAAGACTCTGTATTGAGATTGCATCCAAGAAAGGCGCCAACTCAGGATCAACTGGCTCGTCTGACCCTTTTTTCAACCCATTGATACGTTGCGAGCTTCAGATCTGTAGGATAGAGAAGGAGGGTTCCCCAGTTTCTTATTCGAATATTAAGTTTCTTTTTCGTGTTACTTCGTCTGCACTTGTTTGTACACGAATGCGTGAGTTATACCGAGTACTCAGTAAATTATGGACAACTTCAAATCTTCGTTTTCGAGAGGGATGATCAACTCCGCAAATATCGATCGAAATAGTCCGTGGATTTAAGGACTCCACAGTCCAATGTGTGGTTGCGGGGACCCGTCACCTTTTTGAAGACGTTGAGGAATTACAACGCCAGGTATCAAAGGAGTGAAGAGATGTACCCTTAAACCAAGGTAGAATCAGTACGGAATCAGGGTGGTTGATCGTTAGTTTTAAGACATTACGGTCAAGGTTAAGGACATCATAGTCCGTGGATTTTAAGGACTCCACAGTCTGGTGTTTGCTCTGGATGCTTCATACGGTTCACTGCCGTGCTTGGCGAGGACCAGGCTCCGCTCTGGGCGTTTTCCGCGGGGTCAAAGAGTGACGTTATCCGCGTTCCACGTAACCAGGAATTTTGCACTAGATGCTTCACACGGGTTCACTGCCGTGCTCGGCGAGGACTAGGCTCCGCTCTGGATGCTTCACACGGGTTCACTGCCGTGCTCTGCGAGGACCAGGATCCGCTCTGGACGTTTTCCACGGGGTCAAAGAGTGACGTTATCCGTGTTCCACGTAACCAGGAATTTTGCACTAGATGCTTCATACGGGTTCACTGCCGTGTTTGGCGAGGACTAGGCTCCGCTCTGGATGCTTCATACGGATTCACTGCCGTGCTCTGCGAGGACCAGGATCCGCTCTGGACGTTTTCCACGGGGTCAAAGAGTGACGTTATCCGCGTTCCACGTAACCAGGAATTTTGCACTAGATGCTTCACACGGGTTCACTGCCGTGTTTGGCGAGGACTAGGCTCCGCTCTGGATGCTTCACACGGGTTCACTGCGGTGTTCTGCGAGGACCAGGATCCACTCTGGACGTTTTCCACGGGGTCAAAGAGTGACGTTATCCGCGTTCCACGTAACCAGGAATTTTGCACTAGATGCTTCACACGGGTTCACTGCCGTGCTTGGCGAGGACTAGGCTCCGCTCTGGATGCTTCATACGGGTTCACTGCCGTGTTCTGCGAGGACCAGGATCCGCTCTGGACGTTTTCCACGGGGTCAAAGAGTGACGTTATCCGCGTTCCACGTAACCAGGAATTTTGCACTAGATGCTTCACACGGGTTCACTGCCGTGCTTGGCGAGGACTAGGCTCCACTCTGGATGCTTTACACGGGTTCACTGCCGTGCTCTGCGAGGACCAGGATCCGCTCTGGACGTTTTCCATGGTGTCAAAGAGTGACGTTATCCGCGTTCCACGTAACCAGGAATTTTATTGATTGTATTCGCATTTCACGGAATTGGGACTTGACTTTTCGGTGATCAGTATATCGCCGAGCCATGGAACTGGGAGTTGCCGCTGTTTCGTTTCGCTTGGAGTTGTGTTCGTTGTTATGAGACGAGTGTTAAGATGATCTCTAGGTCACTTGTGGCCGGTCGAGATTTGGCTTCTTCTTATGATGAGACCTGGGGGGAGGAGTATGGTCCCTTTTTTGTTTACGCCCTTGGATTGTATACAGGGTGTGATGGAACATCACCTGTAGGGCATAAATTAAAACTTTTTATTTTATTTTATTTCTTTTTCCGCGATGCTCTATCATTTTAGCTTCATATCACGAAGGTCGCGATTGCCCAATCATTTCGGCTGTTTTTCGCGGTGCCCAATCATTTCAGCTATTTATTTCATTTTTACTCGCTGTTTTTTATTGCGAGTTGCCCCATCATTTCGGCTATTTTGCGTGCATACATTTTTACTTGCTGCTTTTTATTGCAAGTTGCCCCATCATTTCGGCTATCTCGTATGCACGTGCGGCCTACTGGCTTTTCGCCATAAACCTGAAATCAGACACAGATTTTGGCATCAGCACCACTACAACTGGGATATGGCCAGGAGCGAATCATCATCTGCCTCTGTCGATATTGAACAAAGGTGGTTTAGCAAACAGGGTTAGGGTCCCGTCGACTAAGGCTTTTGACTTCATGAGCCGTAAGGGTCTCACGAAGCTATTTCTCCCTACAAGTCGTGAGGATCTCGTAGGTGCATTTTCTCCCTAGGAATCGTGAGGATTCCTAAGTATATGTTCCTTTGTAATTCGTAAGGATCTTACAAGAGGGCTTTCTCCTTATAAGTCGAGAGGACTCATAAGGGTTGTTCACCATAGGGACATACCCCTAGTCACGGGTGGGACTTTGCTGGGGAGATGCTTATTCGCGCCCATGGATTGTATACAAGGGTCAGTATGAGCTGCTTGTAGGGCATTGTCGAAGGTTATGGGGGATTTTGCTTAAGCATAGGTTTAGGTCTCTGTAACTTAAGACTTTCAAGTCTTATGAGCCGTGAGGGTCCCATAAGAGAGTTCTCCTTGCGAGTCGTGAAGATCCCGCAAGTGTATTTTCTCCTTAGGAATCGTGAGGATCCCTAAGTGTGTTGCTCCCTTGTGAGTCGTAAGGATCTCACGCGGGTGGTTTCTCCTTACAAGGTCGTGAGGACCCTGCAAGTGTCCTTTAACGAGATTGCGCCCTTTCGGGTTTTCACAAACACTCGCCGGTAGTCCTGCTGTTTTTACTCACGGAGCCCTTTCGGGTTTTCATCCGTGCCCATTTTTCTTGTGGACATACCATTTTTATTTTATATTTATATTTTTTTAAATTTATTTTCTTCTTCTCACTTTTTTTACGAGGTCGCGCCCTTTCGGGTTTTCACGAACACTCGCCGGTAGTCCTGCTGTTTTTACTCACGGCGCCCTTTCGGGTTTTCATCCGTGCCCTTTTTTGCTTATGGACATACCGTTTTTATTTATTTATATATTTTTTTCTTATATATATTTTTTTTATCTTGTCAGCCTACGGATGCTGCGGTATTAGTTTAAGGACGTTTCGGTCCGCTATTAGTTTAAGGACGTTTCGGTCCGTCATGGAGAAGGCCGGCTACTGCTTATAAAGCTTGAGCTTAGGAAGATAGCGAGCGGACATAGTCGTCGTCATCTACCATTGACCTAAGCTGTGGCTCATTAAGCATAGTATTTCTTTAGGAAGCGACCGTTTATTGGCCTGAAAGGCCTTTCACCGTGTATGTCCATGAGTAGATAGGCCCCATCCTGGTAGACCTTATCTATGATGTACGGCCTTCATAGTTTGGCTCGAATTTTTCCCGTTTGGCGCGATTGGGAATCATAGGCCTTTTGACCACTAGCACAAGTTCGCCTTGGCGGAATGTCCTCGGTCGGGTCAATCTTTCATATGAGCGCGTCATCTTTGTTTTGTAAGCCTCCAGATTTTGTTGCGCTATGAGCCGGGTTTCATCGAGGGAATCAAGCTCCTCAAGCCGCAGGTGAGCATTTTCTTCATCCGTCAGCTCGCAGTGGACTGCCATTCGTAGAGACGGTAGCTCTATCTCAAGGGGGAGTACTGCTTCTGTACCGAATACCAATGCGTATGGCGTTGTGCTCGTGGCCGTCTTGAACGTAGTTCGGTACGCTCAAAGAGCCTCTTGCAGTCTCTCATGCCAGTCCTTCTTATTTCGGGACACCATCTTTTTTATGATCTTTGTCAAGGTCTTATTGAAGGCCTCGGCCAGACCGTTAGCTCGTGGATTATAAACTGAGGAGTATCTCCAGTCTATATTATGCTGTTGCGCGAAGCGGCTAATCTTATGGCTTCTGTAGGTTGGCCCGTTATCGGAGATAATCCGCCGTGGAGTTCCAAACCGATAAATGACATGCGTCTTAAAGAAATGGAGGATATTCCCCGTCTTCACTTCCCTCAATGGCACTGCTTCTGCCCATTTGGAGAAGTAATCAGTCGTCGCCAAGATGAAACGATGTCCTCTGGACGATGCCGGTTCGATGGGGCCGACTATGTCAGTTCCCCACATTTCGAATGCCCAGCTAGCCACCATTGGATGGAGTGGATTTGGATGCTGGTGGATAAAGTCCCCATGAATTTGACATGAGTGGCACTGCTTCGCATATTCGAGGCAGTCCTGGATCATCGTGGGCCAGTAGTAACCCATCCGTTTAATTTTTAACTTCATCTTCGGGCCTGCTTGATGAGAACCACAGATTCCGTCATGAACTTCCTGAACAACTCTTTCTGCTTCGTCAGGTCCTAAGCATCTCAGCCACAGAGAATCAAATGATCTCTTGTATAGAGTATCGTTGACGAAAGCGAAAGATAAAGCTCGTTTCATGAGCTGATGTCTTGAGGACGCTTCTTCGGGCATTCGGTGGGACTTAAAGTAGTCTATGAAGACTTCCCTCCAGTCCTCAGCCTTCTCACAGTCTTTTATTTGTAGGGTCGTCCGCTCAGTCGCTGCCTTTTCTTCATATGATTCCGGAGATATTACTGCTGGGGCGAGCACTCGACGGCTTTGTACCACGATTCTGACGTCATCGAGGTTTTCGTCAGCCAGTTCTTTAGCGAGTTTAGCTAACGCGTCTGCTTTGCTATTTTCCGCGCGTGGTATACTTTCCATAGTATAGGAGGGAATTTGGGTCAACAGTTGTCGCACCTTTTCACCATACTTCACCAACTCCGGTTTGCACGTTTGGTAGTCGCCGTTACTTGACTAACGACCAGTTGAGAATCCTCGTATATGAGGAGGTTTTCAATTTCCATGTCAATGGCGATCTCGAGGCCTGCTATCAAAGCTTCATATTCGGCTTCATTGTTCGTCCTCGGTGCTGTTAAGGAGAAAGCGAAGCGTATTATCCCTCCTTGTGGAGTTACGAAGATGAGGCCTACCCCCGATTTAATCATTGGGGTACTTTGTTTGCGCTTCTTTACGGAGGACGCTCCATCGAAATAAAGTTCCCATCGGGTGTCACCACCGTCGATCGCGTCAAACGCATGTTCGTCCGGAAAATCGCAATTTAGAGGAGAACCGGAAGGTACTGGATGCTCAGCAAGGAAGTCGGCGATGGCTTGGCCTTTCACCGTCTTAAGCGGCTGATAGGTTATTGAAAACTCCATCAAGAGCAGGGCCCATTTAGCGAGTCTCCCTGTCAATATGGCCTTTGACATTAGATATTTTAGGGGGTCCACCTTTGATATAAGACGGACTTCATGTGCCAATGCATAGTGCCGGAGTTTTGTTATCGCAAAGATTAACGCCAGGCAATGTTTTTCGATAGGGGAGTAATTGCTTTCTGCCCCCAGAAGAACTCGGCTTAAATAGTAGAGCGCTCTTTCCTTCCCTTGATCATTCTCTTGTGCCCATAATGCGCCTAAGGAACCTTCGAGGGCTGTTGTATAAAGAATAAGAGGCTTTTCCTTGACCGGAGCAGCTAACATCGGCGGGTTCTGCAGGTATTGCTTGATCTCGTCCAGTGCGCCTTGGCATTTGTGGTCCCAGACGAATGGAGTTCCCTTCTTCATCAGGTGGCTGTAAGGACGGCACTTGCCTGACAGGTTGGCGATAAACCGCCGGATATACACGAGCTTTCCTTGGAGAGATCGCAGCTGTTTGAGAGTCCTTGGCGGTGACATTTCCATGATCGCTTTGATCTTGGACGGATCTATCTCGATACCTCGGTGTCGGATGATGAATCCTAGGAATTTACCCGAGGAGACTCCGAACGCGCATTTGAGGGGGTTCATCTTCAAATTATATTGCCGAAGGCGCTGAAATACGGTCTTCAGATGTTCTAAATGCTCTTCATGTGACATGCTCTTTACTACGAGGTCGTCGATATAGCACTCGACGATTTCATGTATGAGATCATCAAAGATCTTTGTCATGGCTCTCTGATAGGTGGCACCGGCGTTCTTTAGACCGAAGGGCATAACTTTGTAGCAGAATATACCCAAAGGAGTCCGGAAAGCGGTGTGCTTCTGATCTTCGGGATGCATCTTTATCTGATTGTACCCTGATGAACCGTCCATAAAGGAGAAAACCTCATGAGTAGACGTATTGTCTATCATCAGCTCGGTGACCGACACTGGGAAATCGTCCTTCTGGCAGGCTTTATTGAGATCTTGGAAGTCCACACATATGCGCACTGTCCCATTTTTCTTCATTATCGGGACGACGTTGGCGACCCAGTCAGGATACTGTACCTCCTGGATAAACCCAGAATCGATCAGTTTCTTGACTTCGGCGTTAATGCTCATCTCAAGCTCGAGCCGCATCCTTCTCGGTGCCTGCTTGACTGGCTTGATATCCGGGGATATTGCTAATTTATGCACAGCAACCTCTGGATCTAATCCTGGCATCTCGGAATAGTTCCACGCGAAGCAATCTCTGTGTTGTAGAAGCACGTCTTTTAACGCAGCCACCCTTTCTTCAGACAGCAGCTCGCTGACGAATGTCGGTCGCGGATCATCTGCCGACCCCAACTCAATCTTCTTGAGGTTATCTGCAGTAGTATGTATGCCATCTTCCAGTTCATTCGGAGCTGGTGGAAATTCTGAGATCGCCTCGTCATTGCTGTTCTCAAAGCACCAGGGAAGGTCATCCATGTTCTCGGGCTCTTCTTTTAATATTGTTATCATGTGGCAAGTGCGAATCCGCTTCCAAGACCGATGTGGATCTGGTTCTGCTCTTGTGGCTTTAGGTTCGTTACCCTTCAACTGCTGGATAAAGCAAATCTGCCCCGCTGGTACTGGTCTTCGACCCAGTTCTTGAAGGTAAAATAGTCTTTGAGGGGATGTCCTATGGCTCGGTGATAAGAGCAATAGCCCGGATGAGAAACTCTGTTAGCTTGCTCGGGGTGCTTAGACTCCAGAAGTGCGATCATTTGATGTTTTATAGCAAGCTCGAGTAATTTCTTCGTCTTGTCTCGAGGGAAGGAATACGCTCGACTCATCTTCTTCATGAGGGACAAATCCGGACCGCGCAATGCCCGATCACATGACTCTCTAATCCTGCGTCGTTGTTGTCGACTTCTCTTTCCGCTTCTTGACCGACTTCTGCCTCTGCGTCGGGCCTTTTGTACAACGGGTTGACAGAGAGGAGCATCTTCGTATTTTGCGGCTTGTTGAAACAGACGTTGCGTCCTGGCCTTCTCATAGATGGCCATCTCGCGATTGTGGTCTTCCCGAGCCTTTTGACCTGCTTTCCTGATAAGCTTGTCCACTTGTTCTTTAAATGATGGACTCGGCACTTCGCTCGCGGGATCCAGTTTTGATGAGGGATTGGCATTGCTGGACAGGGCTTTTTCCTCCTCATCGAAGTTATATACGATGTAGCTACCGTGGATTCGCTCCCGTTTACCGGATCTCACGTATCCAAGGCCGAGCGTTTCCATTCTTCCGTTGGGCAATTTGCGCTGAGTTCCAGGGACATCCCAAATCCTGTTGTAGAACCGAGCTTGTCGAGCAGTCTGTTTTAAGGGTACTCCTTGGCGCTTCAATAGCCTCTTTAGTCCATTTGTGTAGTATCTGGGCAAACGGATGGGTTGGAGCCTGTCGAGTGTAGCATCTGCGCCATGCCATATCTCTTTCTCCACTTTCGTTTCTGTGGATTGGTAGAATAGGATCACCTTTTCACCCTTTCACCTGGGAGGGACGTAAAACGTCTGCAGGTCCTGCACATTGTGAGCTTGAAGTGCGTCGAGATCCTTGTAGTGTTTCCGCGGCACCATGGTGATTTGCAAACTCTGATCATCGCCAGAGGATGCTTGTATTGACGGCCGACTGGAGAACACGGCATTAACCTCATCTTCCGAGTCACTTCCGAAGATCAATATGGGGGCGGACGGTCCCGGGTTGTTGCGACGAGACGGACCAGCGTAAACTATCTCTTCTCCTTCTTCAGTATCGCTCCCGAAAACAGGGATGGTAGCGGTGGCTTTGTTTTCCGGCTTGCGACACCTTTCTGTATCCTCGAAATCTGGCAAAAAGTACTTCGCATCTTCGTACTTGCGGACTTCGTTCACTGAAAATGGGTTCAGCTCACCTGTTACAGTATACTCGAAACCATCCTTAAAATACTTCATACACTGATGCTTTGTAGAAGGGATGATGTTGTACTCGTGTAACCAAGGACGACCGAGCAAGGCGTTGTAGCAGGTCTTGGCGTCAATTACGTGAAACTTGATGTCCGTGATGAGCAGTCCGAAGCGTAATGTTAGTATTACAGATCCGAGAGTCCGTGATGACTGGGAGTCGAAACCGAAGATGGTAATTTTGTTACGAGCGAGGTGCTGCACGCTCATGCAGATATCCTTCAACACCCGAACGTTAAGGAGATTGACGGAGGATCCATTATCAATCAGGATTTTGCCTATCTTGATATCGTGGCAATATCCGGAGACGTATAGGGGACGGTTGTGGTCGCACGTCCCGAGGAGAAGGTCTTCGTCATCGAAAGTGACATCGGCCGTGTGTACTTCCTCCAATTCATCCTTTATCTTTTCTTCAGCCAGGAAAGCTTGGAAATGCTCGGGTTCTTGTAACGCCTTGATTAATGAGTCTCGGCTTCTTTTGATAATAGGAGGGCATCGAGAATGCTAAGCTGAGAAGGTAGCTTCCTTAGGTGCGTTAGCATGTTGTAGTCCACCTTACCCTTCCTGGGAGGGTCCTTGGCAGTCAGCTCTTTCATGACTTGGTCATCTAAGGTGATATCCTCAGTGACCTTTTCCTTACCCTTATCTTTTCTATTCGCGGGCCCGAGGTTCTTTTCCGGGAGCGTGCGATTGCGCAGCTGAATGTTTTCGCAGGCCTCTGGTTCTTCCCCTTTCCCTAAAAAGGATTCTTTAAAGAGAGGGCCTAGAGCCATTTCTTCGTCAGAGTCTCTCCCAAAAATGAGAACTTGCGATCCTCCGGCGTCGACCATGTAACAGTTGCCGGTAGTTCTTTTGTGCCTGTCGATAGTACTTCTTTGTTCTCGGCGAGTTTTGCGTTTCATGCGCTTAAAATGTTGTCAGTGAGCAACATATCCCTGCCACCACATCTTAAAAGCGTCGCACTCTTCAGTGGGGTGCGAAATCTTCCGATGATATGCGCAATAATTAGGGTGCCTCTCCGCCCCATCGAACGTGTTTTCTTCCGAGGGTGGCAGCTTCATTCCCATCGACATGGCTTTGGCAAACCTTTTCCTCGTCTTGAATATATTTTTATCCACATCGGGTGTCTTTTGATCTGGCGGGAGTGCTTTGACTCTTTCGTTTAGCCGCTTGCATTTCGCTCCTTCCGATGCAGCCATCTCACGCTCCTGATCGGCTTTACTTTTCAAACGAATCTCGTCTAGAAAGGCGTCGATCATTTCATCTGTTGGCCATACAAGTCCTGGCTCAGGCTGTGCCCCCATTTTCTCAGTGCCAGGAATTTTCTCATCGTCCGTAGGCGAGTGGGAAATCACATGACAACTCGCTACATATCCCTCGGACTCATCCAACGAGCTTTCTCCATCATCTTCCTCTTGAAAGACGTGGTCGAGAAACTCTTGCAGTGTGACGGGAGTCCGCGCCTTTTGATTGTACTCCTCCAGCACGTCAATCTGTTTCTGTAAATCCGTGCGCTTGTCTCCCGGCTTCACGGGCTTCTTGGATTTCTTTTTCTTTTTCTTCGAAGATTTTGACGGTTGGGTGTGAGTACTTGGGCCATCACCACCGCTCTTTGTAGTTGGGCGCGGCTTCAGCATCCCTTCAATGATCTGGGGTTCCAGTGGGTTCTTCCACCTGATCGCCGGGCATGTCTGGAGCTCATTCAGCATTCTTTTGGTTTTTGCTGAAAGCACGATTTCCCATGGAGCTTCTTCAATAAAGGAACAGGTTGCCCCCGGTGTATCTGCTTTCTTAGGAGTATGCGGCTGTGGCAGGTTCACCTTCCACTTTTCGGATAGTGCAAACTTCCCCTGGAGGTATTGATCCTCAATCCATCCTTTGAAGACGAAGCAATTCTCAATCGGATGGCTTACCGTTTGATGGTAAGGGCAATAATTGGGGTTATTCACCTCAGTGGGTTGTGGCGGTCGCCTTGGGTTTGGCAAGTTGATAAGCCTGTTGCGTATGGCCAGCTCGAATAACCGTTTTGTCTTATCCCATGGGAACGAGTAGGGGCACTTTATTTTCTCATTATAATACAGGCGTCTTTCTTCCAGTTGATCCGCCAGCTTTGGGGCACTGGGTTGCTGCTAAGCATTCGCGACGAAGGTTGCCTTCCCTTTACCCTTGTCACTCCGAGGCTCCGGCTTCGGGGGAGACGGTCTGTGACCCATCTGGTCCATCTGGGCCAACTTGTCGATTAAAGCCTGGAACGTGGTTGGTTTAAAGAACATCATGAACTGGGAGATAGTTGCATAAGGGTCTAGGGTTCCCACGAACATGACCACCGCGGGCGCTTCCTCAATACGTTGTTCGCATTTCGACCATAAATTTCGCCAGCGTATAGCGTACTGGACCCACGTTTCGCCTGGTTTCACCCTGGCATTAATTAATGCTGTTATCGGAGTGCGTTCGCTGGCGCTTGCGAATCGCTGAGTGAATAGCAATTCCATTTCAGCGGATGGAATCGTTTGGGAGTTCTGAATACCATTCGAACGCCGTTTCTGATAAGCTGCCCACGAACTGGCGAAGCAACAGTTTATCATCACCGCTGGTGTTACCGCAAAGGGCCCTGAACTGAGCAACATGTTGGTGGGGATTGCCTGTCCCCTTGTATATATGGAATTTCGGGATTGTGTAGCCCGACGGGTATTTGATCTGGTCATACCAGCTTGGATATGGTCTTCCCGTCCTGACAACTTGACCAGCTGTCTCAGTCGCCTGGTGAACGCATATCTGTTGAGCTATGTATTCATCCAGGTCAGCCTTGGAGATTGTCTCCTCCTTGGCCGTTGACAGAGCAGGCGGAGGATTTGACGTTTCTCCCCTGTCGTCTTCAAGAACGATTGGAGGATCTTCAGCAGGAGGCTCTTGTTGAATCATCATCCCAACCATGTCTTGAAATAAGTGGGCTATTTGCTTTATATTGGCCGCTTGTTCCGCAGCCACTTTATCTTTCTTTTCCAATATCCTCCGGAGGAACTCGGCGTCGGTTTCCTGTTCTTGTTGCTGATTCGAGGACGCCTCGGGGCTTTCTTTCGGTCCAGTAAGCGCGGCCATTGCGATCATCATTTCCTGGAGCTTCTGCTGTTGCTCCTGAGCTTTGGTCACCGATCGTGTAAGCGGTCTATGACCTGTAGACGCACGGCTGTCTTCCTTCCCCGATGCCATGTATACAGTATGGACCATCCTGCCCCCACCTTAGGGTGTCTAGGCTCAGCGCTTTTAGCTTTCATTGCAGGCCCGGGGGTCCTCTATGGCCTCTTCTTTTTATGAGCAGTGGAAGTTAAGGGGGCCGTTGAAGTGGGCACCCAGACAGCTTTTCGTGGCTTAACCTGGTGACTGACTTCCTGTTGGATTTTCAACTTCTTGTGTTGGTGGGAGAAATTTGGATCGATCACCGAGTCTCGGGTCTGCCGCCAGACTTTATAGATTTGAGAGGACAGTCGCTGAGGAGATTGGGACTGTTCTGGCTTTACTTCTACAGCCTTTTTCAGCAGAGAGGGAGACCTCTTTAGCACCGCGGTAGGAGAATTCCTACGCACCTTATTTAGCATCTCAAAGCTGTTCCCAGTTGGAACAGTAGCATTAACTTCTGCTATCGGGGCTGGAGGAGTTAGCCCAGGAGGGGAGTTGCCTCCGGCCTTCCTCATTTGGCACCAGTAACGACGTCGAGCGCGTCGTGCTGATGGAACCGGCTTGGTGAGGGCGATAGTCTCGTCTTGCCCCCTGTGTAGATGAAGGGTCGCCGCTGATGTTAGCCTGTCAAAGACCGATGCCCTTTGGGTGGCAGGAGCGGGAGCTGGAGCCGTCAATCTTGTAAAGACCGACTTTTTGGCAGGGGAAGCCGCCTTGACGACTTCAGGAGCAGGACTGGTTACTTTTTTCGGAGCAGCCTTCTCTGGGATTGTAGGCCCCATGCGGGTCCACAGGAGCTCTGGCCCAATCTGGAGAAGACCGAGGCACTGGTGTTGGGCGACCCGTTGAGAGAGGCCGCGGTAGGTGTGAGCCGATCGAAGACTGACTTCTTGGGAACTTCCGGCGTTAGCACAGGAGCGGTAAAGCTCATTGGCGGGAGCATGGTCCCGAAAAACAATCCTGTGGTGGCTCGAGTGACCTGTTCCACGGGCATTGTGAACAGCGAAGCAGCTTGGGGCCCGTAGACTACACCTCCTGGCGAGGCGGAGCGCTGGTTGCAGTTGCAGTTGAAGCAGTTGTCAGCCATTGATCCTTTTGCTTTCTACAGCAAACGAAACACCAAGTCTTAGTACTTCGAAACCCAAGGGCAACTATTAGCACACCGCGATTGGTTCGCGAATCACGATACACGAAGTGTGGAGTGGAAAGAGGAAAAGGTCCCACCGGGCGTGCCAGAATCTGTTCACCTCCGAATGACGGCGCGACAGGGACGCCTTGCCTGAGATTCGGGGGCAGATGCTAATTGGTGCTATCCGTCCACCTCTCCAAAGATGCCAAGTTGGTTTATGGCACCGTGTATCGAAGGTTTAAACGGATGCGTCCGATGCAGCAGACTTCGTCAGATTCCCCCTCGCTTGAGGGGTTTTTGATTGTGGGGACGCTCTTCCCTGCAGGCGCAAGCCCCTGCAGTTAATTACGCTACCGCATTGCGGTAACCACTTTCTCCTTCTCCAGATGGTCACTTCGTGTCGTGTGTGTTTATTTTGTGTTTAGTTGCCCGTGGATTGTATACGGAGACTGAGTTATGTCGTCGCCCGTAGGGCGTGGACTAGTCCAAATCCGTATTATCTTAGATTTGGGTTTGGGGGTTTTGGGTTTAAGGATACGTTAGCCTCATTCGAGACTAAGATCGACTTAAACATTTGTTAAGGATACGTTAGTCTAGTTTTCAGACTAAGATCAACTTAACGGGATCGTTTAGATCCAACAATAGAGCAATTAAGAGAGCCCTGTTGTTTAGTTTAATGACATTGCGGTCAATAAGTAGTTTAAGGACATTGCGGTCCAGTGTTAGTTTTAAGACGTTACGGTCAAGGTTAAGGACGTCGTAGTCCGTGGATTTAAGGACTCCATAGTCCGATGTTAGTTTTAAGATATCACGGTCAAGGTTAAAGACCTCATAGTCCGTGGATTTAAGGACTCCACAGTCCGGCGTTAGTTTTAAGACATCACGGTCAAGGTTAAGGACCTCATAGTCCATGAGTTTAAGGACCCCACAGTCCGTCGTTAGTTTTAAGACATCCCGGTCAAGGTTAAGGACCTCATAGTCCATGAGTTTAAGGACCCCACAGTCCGTATCAATATGTGGTCATCGGGACCCGTCACCTCTTTGAAGACGTTGAGGAATTACAATGCCAAGTATCAAAGGAGTGAAGAGATGTACCCTTAAACCGAGGTAGATTAAATAATCTTTGGCCCAATTTGGAACCAAGACCAATTAATTATATTATGAGCCCATTAGCTCAGTTGAATTTGAATTGAGTACTTATGGCCAGCTTGGGCTAAGTCCAATCATGTTTAGGATATTGGCCCTCTGTTGGTCCATTAGAGGAGAGACTTTGCCTCTAAACACTTAGCCAATGGGGCTAAAGTTAGTGTTAAACACTAAAGATCAATCAGTGTTGAACACTGAGAATGAGATTGACAAGTTAGTGTTTAACGCTAAAAGATACTTAATGTTAAACACCAGCAACAGGGCTTTCAAATTAGTGTTTATACACTAAAACAAATCAGTGTTAAACACTGGCAATGGAGATTTCAAATTAGTGTTTAACACTAAGGCGGATCAATGTTAAATACTGGAAACAGGGTTTTCCAGGTTAGTGTTCAACACTAAAAAAGCCAGTGTTAAACACTGTAAATAGATGTTTTCCAAATTAGTGTTTAAACACTAAGAAAATCAGTGTTGAACACTGGATATAGAGATTTCAACTTTAGTGTTAAACACTAAGGCAAGAGGGGTCACGTGGTTGCACGTGAGAGCGCCCTCAATTCATTTTATTCTGCCAAGAGTATTGAATACTTTGGAGCATCACGTGCTGTCATGTGATGGGAATTCTGGTGTTTGTCCGTTAAAGATTCAGCCAAGGGGTCACGTGGTAGCACGTGATAGCACCCTGTTTCCCTTTATTTTGTTCTACAGATAAGTGTTTAACACTTTTAATTCTGAAAGCCATCACGTGCGGGCACATGATGGGGGCCTGCGCTTTGATCTGTTAGAATGTTCATTAGGGGTCACGTGTCGACACGTGAGGGCGCCCTAAAGCTCTTTTCTGTTTCTTTTCAAGGGTCACGTGGTAGCACGTGACCCTATTCCTTTGCCTGTTTGAAGATGTGTTTATCTTTTTAAGAATTGAATTCTCCATAGGGTTAAACCCTAGCAATAACTTTAGAGGAATTAAATTCCTACTTTCTTTTGAAGAATTATATTCTTAAATAGGGTTAAACCCTCATTTCTTCTTTCTTAAGAGAATTAAATTCCTATTATTTTGACAGAATTAAGCTCTTAATTGGGGTTAAACCCATGTTCTGTCCAATTGAAGGAATTAAATCTCTACAACATAGGGTTAAACCCTAATTTTAATTCGAAGGAATTAAATTCCTATAATTCTATGAGAATTAAATTCTCAAACATCCATTCCCTCTCTATGCTTTGGATCTGCATGGCAGGATCTCAACCCAATGAGAATTAAATTCTCAATTCATGGGGAGATGTGCACTTTGCAGATCCTCTGCTAAAGAGAGAACTAAGTTCTTCTTTTTACTATAAGAGTTAAACTCTTTTGAGAATTAAATTCTCTTTTTAAAAGCCTCTCCTTTCTTACCTAAGGTTTTCTTTTGCAGAAGATCCAAATTCCTCCAAAGTCTCAAGGCTCTATTTTTCTCTCTCTCTCTGTGTGTCGATCTCTGTCTCTCCTCCTCTGTATATCTCTTGGCTCCTATTTATAGGAGAAGGAGCGGAATCAATCAGTTTTAGTGAATCATTCGTTGAAGGATTTGATTTGCATTCGTCGTTCATTTGGACCTTTGGATTATTAGGTGAATTTTATTCACCATTGGATTTTGAATCCAAAGATATTCCTTTGTTATTTCGGTTAGATTTTAAGAGGAAATCTTTCCAAGTTCAAAATTTTTCCATAGATAGGTGATATTTAATCACCTTTAGATCTTTAATCCAATATGTTTCAAATAATCGTTCTTCTTTGGAAAGATTTGAATGCTGTTCAGAACTTAATTCTGTTAAATAGATAGGCTTTGAAAGCCGGTCACGTGTGGGCACGTGACCCATGGTCACGTGTGGGCACGTGACCCCTTGGAACGAGTTTTCTTCTGCTTTCTGGGCTTTGTCTTCTAGCCGCTGTTCAGCCGTCACGTGCCAACACGTGACCCCTGATCACGTGTGAGCACGTGACCCTTTCGGCAGCCTTTTCTTTGATTTAGTTAGGGAACCGAATCTGCCTTTGCCGCTGCTTTGAATTGTCATGTGCCAACACGTGACTGTTGGTCACGTGCTAGCACGTGATGCTTCTTCCGTAGGTTTTTCCTGATTTTAAGTCAGGAAACATGGGGCTGCCCTTGGCACAAATTGTGCATATATGGTGTGATGTGCATTGAATGGGCAATAAATGCAACAAAGTGTTGATGTGATATTGGCATCTTGTTCCCTCCAAATTTCTGCATACAAACCAGGTTATTTTAGACCAATCAAACAGAACCAGAGTGATGTTGGAAAAGACACTTGACCACACAACCAATACGAGCCTGAGTGCTCAGTTTTGGACAGGCCAAGCACCCCTTGGATCCGAGCTCACCGGCCCCCCTGTCGCCAATATGCACCAAATTTCTGTGGTCCCTCCCTTACTGCCAAGTCACCTCATTTTTATTGTTTGTTTATTTTTATTTGGTGCCTATAAAAGCAGAACCAGTGAGCAAGGGAAGGCTCTCTCATTCTCACATACTTGTATACATTTTGTTGTTTTGTTTTCTTTTTGGTTTAGGCTTGAGTGATGAGTGGGCTATCACTTGATTTCTTCTTTTTCTTCTTTCCTTTTGAAGCTTTCTTTGGAGAGCTTCATTAAGGAGGTTGAAAAAGTAATCAAAATCTTGTAACTCTTCATCAAGTGTTAATAATATATTTGTTGTTTGCTTTCTTTTATTACTTGCTTTCATTACTTGCTTGTTTTTCTCTTATAATCCTTAACTAATCTTTTTGGTTGTGGTAATAGTGAGGAAGTGAGATGAAAGGCTTTTGCCTCCTCCACCTCTTCTTTATGTTTAATGTGCTTATCTATATGATTATAACTTAAAGATTGATTTATATATTGATGTGATATGGTATTTTGAAACCATGGTTACTTGTAAACTCTTCATATACCATATTCATTCCCCTTCCCTATTTAACAATGTTTAAGTTAGAATCAATTTGGGGTTAAGTTTGCTAAGTTTGGATACGGTATTTTGTGTCCGAGTGCTTGACAAACCCTCGATTTTCATATACCGTATACCATCACAAACCCTTAGTAAAGTTAACACTAAAACTATTTGCTCTTACTCACTAATTGTATTTTTGATGTTGTGATAAGCTTGTTATCCTTTGTGCTTAGTGTTGTTACCCTAAGCTCGGACATATAACGGTAAGTGAACAAAACGGACTAGTTTCGTGTTTACGGAGAATATCGGAATTTGACGACTTGTGCCTCGCAACCGCTTCAACAAGTCGTGCTTCATGTCGGGATCAACATGAGAACGAACAACTCATGAATAAGGGAACGTCGAGGGAATCGTCGCGATTCAATCTTCCGAGCCAAAGCCGCAACCATTCTTTCTTACTTGTTTTCCTTCTTTCTTTGTTTTCCGTATTTTCGTATTCCTTTTATATTTTTGTGACAAAAACCGACCATTCATTAATTTGTTGAACCTTAATCAACAAGACTTAATACACAACTCCCTGCGGATCGACCCGTGCTTGCCGACTCGCTATAATGCGCCATACACTTGCGGTTTATAAATATTTAAAATGAGAACGATCTCGCGTGCACATTCCGTTTCCTTCATTTCATATCCGTTTCCATAACATACGCATTTGCACGTGCGAGTGAGTTACCAACATATATGTCTACTCGTTCCCCAAGAAGATAGTGGCACCAAATCTTAAGTGTAAAGATAACGGCTGCCAACTCAAGATCATGCGTTGGATAGTTGCACTCACGAACTTTCAACTGTCTTGATGCATAAGCTACAACTTTACCATGCTGGTGTAGAACACATCTTAATCCCTTACCACATGCATCGCAATGCACAAAAAAACCTCCAGATTGGTCCGGTATTAGGAGAATAGGTGCTGATGTCAATCTTGACTTGAGTTCTACAAAAGCTTGTTCACATGCTTCTAACCATATGAATGCTTCATCTTTTCATATGAGCTTGGTCAGGGGTGTTGCAATCTTCAAAAAGCCTTCTATGAATTTTCGGTAGTATCCTGCTAGTCCCAAGAAACTTCGAATTTCCTTCACTGTCTTTGGTGTCGGCCATTCGCTTACTGCGGATACTTTATCTAGCCAAAATTCATACTTGCTGTATTTGGCATAAAGTTGATACTGTCGCAAAGTCTCCAGGACAATCCTCAAATGTTCTGCATGTTCTTTCCGACTCTTTGAATACACCAAGATGTCGTTTATGAAAATAACAACAAATCTGTCTAGGTACTCTCGGAAAACCTGGTTCATCATATTCATAAATATGGCCGGTGCATTGGTCACTCCAAATGGCATCACGAGAAATTCAAAATGACCATAGCGAGTCCTGAATGTCGTCTTTGGAATATCAGACTCTTTGACCTTCACCTGATGATAACCCGAACGAAGATCTAACTTTGAGAAAATGCAAGACCCACTTAGCTGATCGAACATATCGTCGATACGCGACAGTGGATACTTGTTCTTTATCATGACTTCGTTCAGAGCTCAGTAGTCTATGCACATTCTGTATGAACCTTCCTTCTTCTTCACAAGCAGAACTAGAGATCCCCAACTTGAGATACTGGGACGAATCTATCCTTTCTTCAAAAGTTCGTCCAATTGAGTACGGATCTCCTTCAATCCTTCGGGATTTAAGCGATATGGTGCTTTGATCATCGGTTGTGTACCAGGTACTAAGTCAATACTAAATTCAAGAGCTCGATCGGGAGGCAAACCTGAGATGTCTTTAGGAAATACATCTTTGAACTCTCTAACTACTTCTGGCTTGTCTTCTTCAGCTTGTGTTGTTGCAATCACTGCCTTCCTTGGTTTAGCTTTGTAGGTGCTAGGTTCTAGGGTACAGTCTCCACTTTTGAAATAAAAGACCGAATGGTCTAGTATCTCGAACACTACCCTCCTTTGACGACAGTCAATGGTAGTGTAGAAAGTTCCTAGCCAGTCCATACCCAAGACTATATCGAAGTTCGGTATGTCCAGCACCTTAAGTCAGCATAAAATTCTCTGCTGCAGACGACTACTGGATACAGGTCATATCCCAAAGTTGCCTTTAGAACGCCGTTCCCTGAACTGACATTCCAGCTGGATATGAGCGGTTTAACTGGAATCGCATGAGTTCGGACGAACCGTTGCGACATAAAGCAATGTGATGCTCCAGTATCGAAGAGTGCTAAGGCAGGTAGGGAGGCTACTAAGATTGTACCTAAGTTGTGTGGGATATGTTTAGGTATGGAAAGATGTATGGATGTAAATAAGTATTGAACAGATTTGAAAGATGAGAAGTTACCAGTGATAACTTGGCCAATGGTTTCTGCTTTTTCCACAGTCATTGTGAAAGCCTGACGCCTAGGTATGTTCCTCCTTGCTGGGGGAGCATTCCTCTGTCCGTTCCTCTGTCCTTGAGGTAGGTTCCTTTGTACATGATGGAACTAACGAGGAGGCTGTGCAGGAGGTCCACGAGGAGGTGGAGCTGGGAGAGCAAGTCGAGTTGTAGGTTCCTGGATAGCTGGTCGCTGCGGATAATGTAAGTCGATGTCGCGCACCTCGCGGGTTCGCGGGGAGGCAGAATATGCAAAAAACGATTTTTTCAAGCTTCGCAACATCGACTAAACTCCAGGATCTTTACTTAAACCTTAACTAACTAACTACTATGAGATTTAACTACTCGGAAGAAAATTATACCTCCTAGTATCATGTCCTTCGGGTCTTCTTGTTCTCCTCCTTGGCTCCTCGAAGTGTACGGATAGCGCTTGATCGTCGGCTTCCTTAAGTCAAAGACGATCTATTCGAGAGTCTATAGTTCGAACTCCAACCTCAATACCTAGGTAACTAGGGTACCTAGTTCGCTAAACTAGATAGCCTAGAGGATGTAGAGAGTGATGATGGATTGATTTGTCTTAAAATACCCCAGATTTCTCAACACATGAGACTTTTATGGTTGAGAAAAAAGAAGGAAGCTTGAGGAGATGAGAGTGTAGTGATGAGCATTGTGAAATGAAGATGGCTAAGTGTTGTGAATAATGAAGCATCCAATAATTCACAAAGAATCAAGCATGCCTCAATAGTCACATAAAGCATGAGTCACCCCATGAGTCACCAAGTAACCATGCTTCATTTAATGATAATCCACACCCCATACCTCCACCTCATTAACCATTTAAGAAAAATGGTTAAACAAGAAATGATGTGTCTTCTTCTAGAAGCACCCTTGTATAATTACAAGAATACCCCTCATCGAATATACATACCCGTATCCGTATTCCGAAAAATACAAATTCAAAGAGACAAAAATAATCCAATAATCTAATACTAGGATCCAGTTTAAACCAAAGCCCACTAGTAATATATGTCTGAATCATGATCCGTGTACAAGTACACGTATATGATCGAACCATGCCATAAAACCATACGTCCTCTACATCATTTCGCCGGAATCAGGGAAACCCTCTGTGTGGGACTCTAAAGACTCGACAGTACGCTGACGGTGGATTTAACCACAAGCACGTCAACTGTACTGGCTGCACGTAACGGCTACCCAGGTGTCTGTCGATAAGAAGGCCGCTGAGCAAACTCATCCGAACTCCTACTGAGCCTATCTGTGACAATCTCTGTACAGTCCAGTCTGTTTGTCTAAGAGTATCGCATATCGGGCTTAGGGGGCGGTAACCGTCAGACCCCTAATAGCGCAATAAGTCGTGCCGGAGTAGAGCCCAAAACACCCTGAGAAACTACTGGAGTACCTACCAGTAAATCTTGCTTGCCCTGGCCAGGGACTTTGTGTAATGGCTTTCCGAACACAACGCGATATCAACCCCCAGTACCGGGAGAGACGAATCCTATCGTTACACTACTGCCTCCAAGTGCTTCGGGACTGCACCCAACTACTACCTGTTTGCACGACTCCTTTGAGCCATGGTAGGGTAGTAATCTAAAAACAGTGGAAACACACTCGAGGCGAAGTAGCGATGTCAAGTCAATGGACTATGGTGTACTCATGTCACCTGAGAACTGCTACCTGACGATAACTATAGTACCAACCAGCAGTTCCCCACGAGTCATGTCCAGTGTAACTCATAACCCAATGAGCACCTATATACTATCTCTAGTACGACGTACTAATGGCTGAGGGACAGACCATCTCCCCTGCTGGGATGAGAAGCGTATACACTAGTCTACTTTGGAGTATCGATACCCTGTCTCGATAATCCTACGACTAGGGACCTGTATAAGGATGTGCTTATAGACTACCCAGACCCCACTAATGTGACTGCCATCACAACGCTGGTAGTCAAGCAAAAATCCTAAGGGATTTACCAATATGTATAAGCGATATGCTAAAAGAAACACATGCACATATTGAGGTAGAATCAAACCAAGTAGCATACTACCATATTGAGCATGACTGTTATTATATTCGTGTATATCCCAAGCTTCCAAAAATGTAATATACAAACCAGTAATATACAATAATAGCCCCTAGGGCATATATCACTAACAAATAAGTGTTTGCTAGTCTCAGGGCTGGATTTGGATTAAGTCTATGGGGACTTGCAACAATGTCATGAGTGGATGAGCCGCAGACTAAGCACAGGCCGTTTACACGCCTACAGTACTTCGCCAGGTGTCCATTCCTCCTGCAGTAGGTGCAAAAGTCTGGACTGGGCCGGTTAAAAGTTACTCCCGGTCTCCTGGGTACAAACAGTGACCTGGAAGAGGCTCCTCCTGCCATCTGAGTAGCTGGGCGCTTTACGCTGGTAGATTGAGGTCTGCCCTTTCTCTTCACAACTGTCTCATATCTTCGGGCAGCCTTTAGAGCAAGGGTGTGGGTTGGGGAATCCCCTGTAGTTAAAGCAACTTGGATCTTTAGGTCCAACCCTTGCTGAAATCGTCGGGCTCTGATTTCAGGAGTCGATATGAGATGTGCTGCAAACCTGTTACGGTCTCTTGTTAGCAGTGTAATATGTGTTATAAGGAAATTGATTATTGAGACATATCTTACCTACCGAGCATGGTAAACTTAGTATCATACTCATCCACAGATTTGCTCCACATAGAGCCTTGTTGCAGGTGATGAATTGCTGCTCCATGTCAAAACGGGCAGTCTCGGGAAAATATTTTGCGTCGAACATGTCGCGAAAAGACTCCATTCAATCAGGTGGGCAAGACAGCTTTCTTCCGTCTTCCACCATACTCTGGCTTATCTGTGAGTTGCAGCTTCGCAACTCTTACCCAAACAATCTCTGGCACTTGTGCTGCTGCCAGGTCGTCTTCAATAGACTGAGTCCATTCTTCCGCCTCTAGGTGGCTCTCTTTCCTAAAGAACTGTTTAGGGTGCAGTGCCCGGAATTGTTTCACACCAGATGCCTCGGCTTCTGGGCAGTGCAATAGGATAGCAGCCTGCTGTGCTTTCTCTCCAAGAGGCTCTTGATTGCCTCAAGCAAAACCGTATGCTCGTTGATCGGAGCTGCTACCATAGTCACAAATTCGTCGTTCGGGAATAATTCGGCGAGGTCGAAAATTCGGATTCGGAGAACTATTCGGAAAAAATCGGCAGGTATTCGGGAAAGATTCGGTAAGTGTTCGGGAAATGTTCGGGAAGGATTTTGAGCAATAAATTAATATATGAGACGCTAGGTTTTGATTTTGTGAATTATTTGATGTTTTTTGAATTATTCGTTGTTTTTTCACATAATTCGGGAATAATTCGCGAATAATTTGCGAATTATTCGGCCAGTTCGGCAATGGCGATTAATTCGGAGATTAATTCGTCTGATGAAAAATTCGCGAATTATTCGCGAATTCGGCGAATAATTCGCGAATTATGTGACTATGGCTGCTACAGTAGGTGTAAGTGGTAGAGGTGGTGGAGTGTTTCCATACACGTTGATGCTGGTGTTGTTCGGGGAATCCATAACCTTGAAAGAAAAATAGGGTTAGGATAGATTCAAGAAATTGAAATGTAAAGAATGTATAGTTGCTGATTCTTATAATTCTTGTGATATATTACTTAAGATTCCATGCAGAACTAACCCTGCATGGTTATGTAGGTTTCCATGCATAACTGACTTGCATAGGCCGCCAACAAAACCTGTCACGCCCCGCTTCCCAGTGTACAGAGAAGTAGACGTGGCGAGGCCGCGACGTATTTACTCAGAAGTAAACACGTTAAGCGTAAATAAGCAATATAAAAGTAAAGCATAAGAATGACAAGATATGTAATGAAACAACAACTTTTATTTATATTCATTCGTTACATACAACTGGAAAGTAAAATACAATAATGGAAAGCGATGCCTAAACAATGGCATATGAACTAAAAAGAAAAGTATGTACAAGTAAGAACTAGAACTCTGGCGCATCTGCAAACTGCTCCAAATCTTCCTGGCTGGGCTCAACCTCCTGAGAGTCGGGTCCTCCTGACAACATTCCCAAAAAAGAAGAGATAGGAATGTCGTCAGCAAACAATCGCTCGGTAAGTCCCAAAAGAGAGATATATCAAGTAAACGGAATAGATCTGATAATTTATCTATTTTTCTTATACTAACGTAGTTATTTGTAGCTTGGTACAGAATGTATCAGTGTATACGAGAGGAGTCCAACTTGCTCCGTGGACTAAGGCATATGGAGTACAAGGCATCGTTAAACCCACGGGACAACGGCACGGATATTCAGGTTAGGTGTATTATAGTGACCGTCTCATTCCACTTCTAATACATTCCGTACCAATCTACCCCGTTAAAAACCCCATAATGCATATTGTATTGATTGTAATGAGTTGTAGTATAAGACATGCCGAAACCATGGTATAAGTTGTTCATATAAACGGTTCGGATGTAAACGAATAGTCATGTAGTCAAGTTCAAGTTATAGCCATAGATCGGTCAGGTCAAGTCATTTTGTATGTTCGTATTGTTCGGTATTCATGTTCAGGTGTTCATGTTTGATACATTGGATTCATGTTGAATTAGATATATGATTGGATTCATATTTGGATTGTATTCATATTAGACTGAGACTCAGATTGAGTCACACTTAAACAGATTTAAGTCCTGAATTAGGTTTAGGAGTTATCGGTAACTGTTGCACATGGACGGCAGGATTTGTGTTTTTTTCCAAGACAATTACCATTGATTACCCTATTTTAGTTTTCTACCTTAAATAGGCAAGCACCCACTTTCTCCAACTCCCTGACACTCAAGAGAATTGGTCCCGCTTAAACCTATATTTACTAAGATCCTTAATGTAAATTTAATATAACTTGAGGGAGTTTTATGAAAAATATTTTTAGTATAGTTTCAAAATAAACCTCAAGTTTTTATTTATTGAAATTAGGGTTTTCATGGATGTATTTTTTTATAAGTGAGGTATTCTAGTGCATAAATACCTAGCTTGAATAGTTCATGGTATTTTAGTGTAAAGTTGACTTGTATGGATTCTTAATGGTATTTTCATAAAAATTGTAATTCTATTATTTTGTTTGGAAAACGTGGAATTTAATACTATCTTTAAAATATTTGTTTAGATAATATTTATATATTTATTTAAAGATAACTTTTTATTATTTAATAGAAATTCTCATTTTTCTTAAAAATTGTATAAAAATTCCATCGAGATCGTATGCTCCGTGAGGAGGTTTGCATCTCGCTCTACTAGTCCTGAGGATGTGCGATAACCCGCACCATCCCGATCGGATTCTCCAAAATGGGGTTGTAGAGGTATAATCGCAAGGAATGTAATCACCCAATTTTTAAAAATACAGTTTTTAATAGTTTAAGGTATTTATTTGAAAAGTCATATTTGCCACAAGATATTATTTTCAAGCGAATCGTGTTATGTCAAGATGTGTGTATATGGGAAGTCGGTCATTACCTCGTGAGGTTTTTTAAAGGTATGCTAAGTTAAATACTTAAAAGATGTCATATGTAAAGTTTGTGGTATTTAAACGAAAAATGCAAATAGAAGTTACATAACATGGTATGTTAAGATGAAACTTGTTCTCGATGTTTGTTTCATGATTATTAAGCAAGATATAATGATATGGATGGTTTGTTATTAAGAAAGATTGTGATTTTAATAAGTTTAGACTTGGATGTTGGAATAACTCCACTTCCGACGAGTTTTGAAAAGAGAACTTTTTAAATTAGGAAGAGAGGAGAAGAGAGGGGACTTACAAGTTGAAACAAGAGAGGGGAGCTTGAGGAAGAGATTGGTGGTTTCGTGGAGTCGCGGGGTCGCCGGAACCGTCTCGAATTCTCGCCGGAACTTGACCTAGTGCTAACTCCACTTGTACTCTTCTTTGACTTGGAAAATTTTAAGAATTTTTGATAATAGATTTTAGAATGAAGAGTGCTAGGGTATGGAGATGTATTTATAGGGTAAAATTAGGGTTTTGAGAATTGAAGAAAGAATTAAAATGTATTAAAGTTTGGATTAATAGGTGATTTTAATCTCTCTGTTAATTTACAGAGAAATCAAACAGTACTGGGGTAGTAGGGGTAGGCCAAACGATTAGTATGCAGAGTTTGGGGGCATTACCTATGGGGAGGCCTGGCGGCACCGGTCTGGAGGGCCATCTCGCCGGCCAAGTGTAGGGGGTGGGACTCTGGATCGATGCCACGTGTCCATGTCGGTTCATATAACATTCAGCACATGTTTTATTTTCTGTGACTTTTCATTTTACGTGTATTGCACGTGTAAACTTTTGGGCTTCCAAAAGTTTAGAAGAAAAATCAGTAAAAATATATGTGGCTGATGGGATTCGAACACATTGTCTACGTCACAGCAGTGCAAGGCTTTACCAATAAGCTACAGGTGCTTTCTTGCTGTTCTTAAACAAATTAAATTTATAACTTGTGCTCAGGCTTATAACTCTATTCTGTACATTAACTTGAAAATTTTCGTACAGTAAAATTTGAGTCGTTACAATACGTTCGAAGAGTACCGTGCTATGGAACCATGTGTGTATGTGAGAGATAGTTCGTTATCTCATGAATTTTCCTAAAGGTATATTTAAGCAAAACAAATAAAGATGGTATATACAAACTTCAGGGTATTTTAATGTAATTGTTAAATTAAAGATATTTTGCATGATATTTTTGATTAAAAGTTGGTTCTAAACATTAGTTTTATGTTAACAAGTATGGTGTAGGAATATGAATGAAGAATATGTAAGAAAAAAATGGAATTATAGAGTTAGAAGAGGATATCGGTATTAACTCCATTTCCGACATATGTTTTGAAAATGAACTTTTAAAGAAAGGGATTGGGGATTGGAAGGGACTTACTAGCTAGTTAGGTTAAGAGAAGATAGAAGAAGGGAGGGGCGTCATCGCGGGATCGCCGGAATTTGCTCCGATTCTCGTCGGAACTTGATCGCTTGCTAACTCCTCTTCTCTCCATTTGTACTTAAGAAAATTTGAGAGTTTTGGCAATAATTTTCAGAATGATGAAGAGCTAGGGCATAGGATAATATTTAGAATGTGGAATTAGGGTTTTAGAATTAAAAGGATGAATTAAAATGCATTAAAATTTGGTTTAAAAGTGAAATTAAAAGTCTCTGTTCAGTGCAGAGGAGTTAGGGGTAGGGGAAGAGTCGGGTGTGCAAAATCCGGGCCTCATTGGGCTCGGGGAGACCATCGGTGCCGGCCATAGGGGCATTTCTGCCTGCCGATTGAGGGGAGGGAGCCGGTGGATTGGAGCCACGTGTTTATATCAGTATTAACTCCCTTTTGCACATGTTTGATTTCTTTATACCTTTCATTTTTATGTGCATTGCACGTGTAAACTTTTGGGCTTCCAAAAAGTTTAAAAATAAATCAGAAAAATATGTATCTGATGGGATTCGAACACAGGGGCTACGTCACAGCAGTGCAAGGTTTTACCAGTGAGCTACAAGTTGCTTCTTGCAGTTCTTATTCAAAAATTAATTTATAACTTATACTCAGGCTTGTAAACTCCTTTCTGTACATTTAATTGAAAATTTTCGTACAGTAAATTTAGAGTCGTTACACATGTGATCTGGGACTATACCCAATTACTACCTATTTGCACAACTCTTTATAGCTGTGGTAGGGTAGTAATCTAAGTACAGTGGGGACCACATGAGACACTATGACAATCTCAGGTCTACAGACTAACATATACTCGTGTCACCTGAGAACTGCTATCTGACGATAGGTATAGTACCATCTAGGAGTTCTCAGCGAGTCCATTCGGTGTACTCAGTCTCTAATGAGCACCTGTATACAATCCTTAGTGTCAAACACTAATGGTTGTGGGATCAACCATCGCTCCATACGGGATCAAGAAACGTATACACTAGTCTTCTCTGGATTATCAATGCCATGTCTCGATACCCCTACGACTAGGAACTTTTAAGGATGTGCTTATCGACTACCCAGGGCCACTAATACGATCAACATTATAGTCCTGGTACTCAAGCAATGATCCTAAGGGCTTTATCAACATGTATATGTAAGAGCAAGAATAAATGTATGCTAAACCGCTCCTTCGATGGTTCGTCAGCAGTCTGGCGGGCAATGCGTTCGAATGGTATGCGGGACTCCTAAATGACTCTGTGAACACCTTCGAACAAATGGAGATGCTCTTTTGTCAGAGATTCGCTAGTGTAAATACACACACTATCCTGACGGGGTTGGTCAACGAAAGGGTTCGACCGAATGAGACCTGGGTTCAATATGTTACCCGATGGCGAAATCTCTGGTCAAAATGTGAGTAGCACATCGACGAAGCTGCAGTCGTGGGAATGTTCATAGCCACCCTTGACCAAAATTCAAAGGTATTCCCATACATGGCCCTATTCAAGCCGACGACCTTCCAAGAGCTCATAGATAAAATGGCTCGGTTGAATCAGATAGGTCAAGACTCATTCTTTTCCAATAAAGATATATGAAAAGTGGAGGCAAAGCGGCGTTTGTCGCCAACACTCAACAAAAAATTAGCGGCTTTGAAGCAACATGTCACCAAAATAGCGATAGCAAGGGTACCACCCTTGAGAAAGGATTGGGACGCGAATATTCGCTCTCTCGAGATATATGCAGGGGGAATATTGCTCATTGGCGGAAGAATCTCTACATGAGATGGTCTTCTCTTCAAATCACAGAAAGGAAGAGACCTACAAATGGGTCGTGCAATCAAGTGGAATATCCCACTTGAACCAAAAACCATGGGAGGGATGTGAAATCTATGTCCCACTCCGAATCAGACGATGAGGGGAAAAGTCCCCAAGTCAAGTTCATTCTTCTAAGGAAGAAGAAAACTCAGCAAAGGAGTGGCGTGATATCTCGTTCCTTCGTATGTGAAGATGCTTTGTCAGCGTTAGAAAGCGGTATTGATGAACAGGGGACAGATGTCGTGTAAAGTGCCCTGTATTTCCCACAAAAAAAACCCGATTGGTACGATGATAAACGAAGCAGTCCAAAAGGGTGAAAATAGCTTAAGGTGTAAAGTGTCCATACATACATAGGACAAATATCAACGCCTAAGCAAACAAGTGTTGGAAGGAATGAGTTATGCAACTCCTCAACCGAATGATAAAAAATGGACCGAAACGTCCCTAAACTAGTGCATCACCTCAAACACGGCGATAATGGACCGAAACGTCCCTAAACTAGCATTTCGCCCTAAACACGGCGATAATGGATCAAAACGTCTCTAAACTAGCATTTCATCCCAAACACGGGGATGATAGACCAGAACGTCCCTAAATTAGCATTTCGCCCCAAACACGGCGATAATGAACAGAAACGTCCCTAAACTAGCATTTTGTCCCAAACAAATGATGGACCAGAACGTCCCTAAACCAGCATTTTGCCCCAAACACGGCGATAATGGACCGCAACGTCCCTAAAACTAATATGCGTCTTGAGATCTATATTGCAATAGAAATCCTACCGGTGAAGAT
This sequence comes from Agapanthus africanus, assembly GCA_030015575.1. Classification (NCBI taxonomy): domain Eukaryota; kingdom Viridiplantae; phylum Streptophyta; class Magnoliopsida; order Asparagales; family Amaryllidaceae; genus Agapanthus; species Agapanthus africanus. Next base: position 18,211,337 of record CM057349.1, on the reverse strand, counting down.
TGCAACTCAAGTCCCATTGGCTACATAGCTACTCCAGATGAAACCACCCCTAATCCCCACCGGCAAACAGATGGGTCACCTGCGATGAAGTTACTTTCGAGAGTTTCACCGTTCGCAAAAAAAGAGGTATGTCCACAAACGAAATGGGCACGGATGAAAACCTGAAAGGGTGCCGTGAATAAAAACAGCAGGACTACCAGCAAGTTTGTGAAAACCCGAAAAGGCGCAATCTCGTTTAAAAAAAGAAAAGAAAAAAGAAAGAGATGGTATGTCCACAAGCGAAATGGGCACGGATGAAAAGCCGAAAGAGCACCGTGAGTAAAAACAGCAGGACTGCCGGCGAGTTTGTAAAAACCCAAAAGGATGTAATCTCGTAAAATAAAAAAATTATGTGCACTTGCAAGGTCCTCTCGACCTTGTGAGGAGAAACTACCTACGTGAGATCCTTACAACTCACAAGGGATCAACACACTTAGAAGTCTATACGATTCTTATAGAGAAATTACACTTGCGAGATCCTCATGACTCGTAAGGAGAATTCCCTCTATGAGACCCTCACGGGTCATAGAATTCAAATGTCTTAGGTTACAGGGATCTAAACATGTTCTTAAGCCGTCATATTCCCTAAGTTGCCCTAAAAGTAGTTCGATATTGGCTCTTGTATACAATCCACGGCACGAACAAAATATGTTCCAACCGAGTTCCACCAATGGCGAGAAATATCCCTATTTGGTGAACGACACTTGTAAGTTCTCTCAACTTATAAGGAGAAAACACTCTTGTAAAATCCTTACGACTTACAGGAGAAATTATCACTTAAGAATCCCAATGATTCCTAAGGGAAAATACACCTACGAGATCCTCTCGACTCGTAGGGAGAAATACCTTTATGAGATCCTTACGGCTTATAAAGTCAAAAAGCCTTAGTCGACAGGATCCTAACCTTGTTTTCTAAACCACCTTTGTTCAAATCGACAAAGACAAATGATGATTCACTCCTGGCAATATCCCAATTGTAGCAATACTGATGCCTAAACAGGTGTCAAACTCCAAGTCCTCTCACGGTAAATGATGATTCGCTCATGGCAATATTCCAGCTGTAACAATACTGATGCCAAGATCGGTATCAGGACCTAAGAACCTGACTCGCAACAAAATCAGCGGAAAAAAATGCATATGAAATAGTCGAAATGATGGGGCAACTCACAATAAAAATCAGCGAGTAAAAAATATATGCATATGAAACAGCCGAAATGTTTGGACAACTCACAATAAAAAAAAGCGAGTAAAAAAATGACATAGCCGAAATGATTGAGTAATCGCAACTTTCGCGATATAAAAAACTGAAAAGATAGAATATTGCGGAAATATATAAAAAATGAATAAAATAAAAATTTCCTGCCCTGCAGGTAGGTCCATACCGACCTCTGTATACAATCTATGGACTTAAACGAAATAAAAGGATCCATATCTTCCCACCAAGCTCAGTTAAAGGGAGAGCCAAGTCTTGACGATACATATACAACCTATCGACGTTCTTCTCATTCCGACAGGGTGCAAACGTAACATCAATAAGAACCCAAGGGTCGAACAAAAGTGGAGCAATGGTAAAATCCTAGCTCCACATCTTGATGGCAACATTTACAGTCTAGAGATCAACTCGACGTCCCTTCTCGATGCAGATACGACGTTAATAAAGACCCAAGGGTCAAACAAAAGTGGAGTGACGGTATATTCCTAACTCCAAGTCTTGATGGCAATACATACAGCCTTGAGACTAATTCGACATCTCTCTTACCCCAGCGGAGTACAGACGTGGTGTCGACAAGGGTCCAAGGAGCCAAATCAAAATGGAGTAATGGCAAAATCCTAGCTCCAGCTCGACGTTCCTTCTTAGTACAGACGCGACATCAACAAGGCCAAAAAGGTCAAATCAATGCGGCCTAAAGACCAATTCGACGTCTCTCATACTCCAGCAAAGTGCAAACGCGACGTTAACAAATCTCCAAGGATCCAAATAAAAAGGGAATGATGGAAAAATCCTAGCTCCAGATCTTGCTGGCAACATCTACGGTCTAGATATCGTCTCCATGTTCTCCTCATTCCGACAGGATGCAGATGCGACGTCAACAAAGCTCCAAGGAGCCAAAACAAAAGCGGAGCAATGGCATATTCCTAGCTCTAAATCTCAATGGAAATATCAACAGCCTAAAGATCAACTCAACGTTCTTCTCATTCTAGCAGGATGCAGACGCAACGTCATCAAAGACCAAAAGGTCAAATCAAAGTGGAATAATGGCAAAGTCGTAGCTCCAGCTCGACGTTCCTTCTCGATGCATATGCGACGTCAACAAAGACCAAAGGGTCAAATAAACAAAAGCATAGCAATGGCATATTCTTAGCTCCAGATCTCAATGGCAACATCTATAGCCTAGAGATCATCTCCATGTTCCTTCTCATTTCAGCAGGGTGCAGACGCAATAGTCAAATAAAAATGGAGTGACGGCAAAATCCTAGCTCCAGATCTTGATTGCAATACATACAGTATAGAGGTCATTCGGATGTCTATCCTACTTCAGCGAAGAATTGGCGCGACATCATCAAAATAAAAGTGGAGTGACGGCATATTCCTAACTTCGGATCTTGACGGCAATACATACAACGTCTAAAGACCATTGGAGATCATCCCATCCCAGAAGGATGCAGTTATGACTCATCAGGGTTTCAAATTAAGCCTAACCTCAAATAAAAAGCGCCACGGCAAATACCTAACATTTGATCTTCCAACGGTAATACGGATATTCCAACCTAAGAAGATTACTTGAAAACGTCTTGTCCAGCCTCAGAAGGGATCAGAGACACGACAGTCGCGGGGCTACTCAAGCAACAACCTAAGAGACTGCATATCGAGAAGTATATTAGCTAACGCGACGGTACGATGGACTTAAATCTAGTACCACAAACCTAACGGACCCTATCAAAAAAAGAGGGTTATTTATATTTCACGTTAGGATATACCTGCGAGATCCTCTCGACTCGTAAGAAGAAACATCTTTATGAGACTCTCGAGGCCCATAAAAGTGAAAAGCCTTAGTCAACAGGGATATCAACCTATTTCCTAAGCACTGTTGCCATACAACTAGTTCGATATCGACTCTAGTATACTATTCACGGGCCACATTCTCCAAATTTGCATCCAATGAGGAGAAGAAAACACTTACGGGTCCTCTCGACTTGTAAGGGGAAAATACACTTGTGAAATCCTTACGACATTCAAAAGAAAACACATTTAGGAGTCCTCACGACTTCTAAGAAGAAAATACACCTACGAGATTCTCTCAACTTATAGGGAGAAACATGTTTATGAGCCCCTCACGGCTCATAAAGTTGAAAAGTTTTAGGCGAAAAATCTAAACCTATTTTCTAAGCCATCGCTGCCCTACAAGAAGGTCAAGGCCGACTCTTGTACAATATCCACGGGCCACATTCGTCAAAGTTACATGCCAATGAAATGAAGCTACTTATGGGTCCTCACAACTCATAAGGAAAAAATACCCGAGTGAGATCTTTACGACTCTCGGAGGCGATGGACACTAAGGAATCCTTATGATTTCTAGGGAGAATATACACCTATGAGATCCTCACGACTCATAGGAAGAAAAACCTTGTTGAGACCCTTACGGCTCATGAAGATGGACAAAACCTTAGGTGACAAAGACCTAAACCTATCTCCTGAGCTATCAATTCTATGATGATGCATAACTTTGCACTATTTAACCCACGTACATACTTACGTGGGCAAAGTAATGGAGGGCATTTGTTCCCGCCGAAAATTTTGGCTCAGAGCTTGCCGTTCCCTTATAAAATAAAGGAAAGCCCCTACATGTTAAACAAGTGCGCACCCACATGCAAAGCATCTGATTGCCACTTCAAATGGGATCGAATCCTATATTGGTTCCCACGTGTTAAACACGTAAGCGTCTCATGTGATATCCGCGTGAGCGCTAGTACCAGCATCTTGGCAGCTCCTCACTGGATATCCACGTGAGCGCACTTGTCAGTCTCTTGATAGCGCCTCATATGATATCCATGTGAGCGCTATAAGCCAGCGCCTACTGCAATACACGTGAGTGTTCTCTTTGATAGAATTAAATTCTACGGGAGAAATATTTTCCTGATCTTTCTCAAACTAGAAAGGTCCTCTCTATTAAACAGAGGACTTTTGGATCAAAAATCTAATGGTGATTATAAAATCACCAATCGATCATCAGATAGAATTAAATTCTATCTTAGGAAAATATTTTCCTAATCTTGTTAAACAAATAAGAATGATCTTCTCTGTAAAACAGAGAGCCCTTAGATTGAAAATCCAACGGTGAAAAAAATCACCGGTTGATCTTTAAGATCAATTTGATTGATCTGAAATCAATCATGATCTCTCAATAAGAGATTTTCTCCAATAGATTGATTTTTCTCTTCTCCTATAAATAGGAGTAAAGAGATTAAATCCAGAAAAGGAGGAAACCCCCCATAAGCTTTTAGAAAAAATATAGAATGCTCTCCAAAAATTTCAGCAACAGAGAATTTAATTATCTTCGAAGAGGATCTTCCAACTCAAAACCCTAGGTAAATAAAAAAGAAGAGATCAAAATATCTTTTTGATCTATCATATCACATCTAAGGGTTTAACCCTTCTCAATAACTTAGTTCTTTCTCTGGATCTGAGATCCACAAGACAAGTCTCCCACAAGTTGAGAATTTAATTCTCATCGGGAAGATCTTGTTCTTGAAAATCAAAGAATCAGGGAAGAGCAAGGTTGAAAAGGATATAAAAATGAACATGAAAAAGATGAAGTCCATAATACTCCTGGAACTTTGTTCCTTCATAATTAAGAACTTAGTGTTCCCCTCCAAAGGACGGCGCACAGGACCGCGATGGCCTGACGCTGAGATTCGGGACAGATGCTATTTGGTTTTATCCGTCCACCTCTCCGAAGATGCCAAGTTGATTTATGGCACCGTGTATCGAAGGTTTAGACGGATGCGGCCGATGTAGCAGACTTTGTCAGATTCCCCCTCGCTAGAGGGGTTTTTGATTGTGGAGACGCTCTTCCCTGCAGGCGCAAGCCCCTACAGTCAATTACGCTACCGCTTCGCGGTAACAAATTTCTCCTTCTCCAGAATTTCACTTCGTGTCGTGGGTGTTTGTTTTGTTTGTGGCTGCCCGTGGATTGTATACGGAGACTGAGTAATACCGTCGCCCGTAGGACGTGGATTAGTCCAAATCCGTATTTACTTAGATTTGGGTTTGGTGTTTTTAGTTTAAGGATGCCTTAGTCGCGTTGCGGCTAAGATCGACTTAAACGTTCGTCAAGGATACGTTAGTCCTGTTTGAGACTAAGATCAACTTAACGGGATCGTTTAGATCCGACAAAAGAGCATTTGGGCTCTATTGTTCCAGTTTAGGGACATAGTGGTCCATAAGTAGTTTAGGGACGTTGCGGTCCATACTCCAGTTTTAGGGACCTGGTGGTCCATGTTCCAGTTTAGGGACGTGGTGGCCCGTCATTAGTTTAGGGACATTTCGGTCCGATATTAGTTTAAGGACGTTTCGGTCCAATATTAGTTTAAGGACGTTCCGGTCCACGAGTTTAAGGACCCCGCAGTCCATATTCAGGTGTGGTCGTTGGGACCCGTCGCCTCTCTGACGTCGTTGAAGGATTACAACGAGAAGTGTCAGAGGAGTTCGGAGATGTACCCTCGAACCGGTAGTAAATTGATTTAAGAGAGCATTTGTGCTCAGTTCAATTTAATTTAAGGACTTACGGCCAGAATTGGGCTAAGTCCAGTTGAAGATGTTCCACATTTTTATGCATTGCATTTCTTCCATTTTTTTTGTTTGGGCTTTGCCCGTAAGAATGCAGAGCATCAATTTATCCTGGGCTCTGCTCATTTATAAATGATGCAAGGCATCTGTTTTGTCTGGGCTTTGCCCCCCTTTATAAATGCATAGCATTTTTATTATTTCGTTTGGGCTCTGCCCATTTATAAATGATGCAGAGTATCAATTTAATTAGGCCTGTTTAGTCTTTTAATTGGGCTTGGCCCTTCAGGAAAGAAATGCATTGCATTTGTCAGGCGCTTTGCGCCAATTACTGAGCGCAAGCGCTTGTGGTGAGGACACGTGTCATGCTCTAGTGAGCGCAAGCGCAACAGCGCAGTGCGCTGCGCTAGTGCGCTGCGCTGTTGCGCTGCCGACACGTGGCGCGCTCTGAGCGAGTTGCGCCAATTCCAGAGAGCAAAGCTCTATCTTAAGAGCGCGTAGCGCAAGTTGTTCTACAGCTAACACGTGGCGCTCTCTCAAGAGCGCAACAGCGCAGTTTGGAAGTGCAAAGCACTATTTTTTAATCTTTGATCAAATTAGAATCAAAGAAAAATAAATTTTTCTTTCATTTCAAGAACCAGAGGTTCATAAAAGTGCAAAGCACTATTTATTTATTTATTTATTTTTTTCTGTTTTAAAGAACCAGTGGTTCATAAGAAGTGCAAAGCACTATTTATTATATGAAGATCATTGATCTTGTTTTTAGATCAATGATCTATTAGAGGAAATTTCTTCTCCCTTATAAAGGTTTTTTACCTCTTCTTGAAATTTTTCTCAGAGTTCTCTCTGTTTGAAGCTCTTGATTTTTCAAGAAAAAAAAATGTTGATGCCTTTAAATTGAGGCCTAAGGTCCTTTTTATAGTGCCCATAAGTTTGTTGAATTTGTTAAAAAGATCTTTCTCAGAGTGATTTGGGGAATTTTCCCCACCGTTGGATCTTTGATCCAAGGGCTTCTGTTTTACAGAAGAAAATCTTCTTGTTTTAACAAGAACAGAAAGATTTCTTTAAAAATCTTTAATTCTGTTTGGCGCAGATGCCCCAGCGCGTGATACGTGTAGCGCGGCGCAGAGCGCAGCGCAACTGCGCTAGCGCATCTGCGCTGACACGTGTCGCGCGGCGCAGAGCGCAGCGCAACTGAAGCGTTGCTTCATAAAAATAGAGCTTTGCTCTGATTGGGCGCGCCTTCTTGCGCGCTGCACTGACGTATTAGCGCCTGACACGTGGCGCGTTGCGCCCGAGACTTGAAGCGTTGCTTCAAAATTTTGAATTTTGAATTTGAACAGAGCTTTGCTCTGATTGGGCGAAACAAATGCCCCCCCACCGTTGCGCTCATGTGGCGCACACGTGAGTGCAGCGGTGGCAAGCCCTTGACCGTTGGATCAAGAGGCGAGCTGAAGAGGCGCAGGCGCCTTATAAATAGGACCTTTGGTTCTTAGAAAATCTTACCGTTTCTAAGATTTTTGATTTCAACAGAGCTTTGCTCTTTCTTAAGAACTTCAGAGCTTTGCTCTCTCCCAAAGTTAGAAACTCTAGGTAAAAATTAACTTAAACAAAATTAATTTAAATTAATCTTGACCAAAGAGCTTTGCTCTCACGGATCTTTTGATCTAAAGAAATCCCCATTGGGGTTTCATAAATAGAGCTTTGCTCTCAAAACTTATAGATCTACAGAGATCTTATTCATGGGTTTTAACCCATGAACAGAGCTTTGCTCATAGATCTAAAAAAAACAGCTCTTTTATATTTGAGAAATGAAGAGTTTTTTTATAAATTTTTCATGAATCTTTCAAGATTCCAAAATTTTTCTGATGGACTTTTTCCATCATTACCACAGAGCCATGCTCTTTTAAGGAATCTTATTTCCCTGAGACCAGAGTTTGACAAGTGTCACTCTGTGACAGAGCTTTGCTCTGAAAGAGGAGATTTTCTCCTTGTCTCTAGGGATTCTTTATTAATGGGAATGTTTTCCCGGGGACCAACTGACAATCTCATCCAATGATGAGTTTGTCTTATTAACTGACGTATTGTCATCCAGATCTTGTGGGTCCCCTTTTAGTCTCCTGCTCACTGCACTGCTGTGTGGTGTAATTAATTAATTTTAATTTTAATTTAATTTTAATCTATTTTCTTCTTTAAATGCCAAACATTGGAATTACAACACCAACGGCTAAATTGTTCTTTTGCAGCGATCATGTCTCTAGATACTTCATTCCCGTTCGTCCGCTCAGAGGAAGGATTTCCCGAGGCACCCTTGGACCGTGAAGTCCTGGCCATGATTAAAGAGTTCGACCCGGAATACAAGAGTCTCCATCTTTGGGGGTCATGGTACAATCAGATCATCATGGGCCGTCGGAGCTTCACATGCGCGGTGCCGTCAGAACCTATAACGGCGATTCATTACGCTAGCCCACCCCCGGTGCAGTACGCCGTGGAGATGGTGGATTGGACCGCAAACAGCTTTCTTCACCCTGCTATGGATGCGGTTCCGGTCCAACGTCCTATGGTCTTGGATATCCTAGGACGTCGTATTTGTCAGGGCGAGGCGAGACCTTGGGGGCAATCATATAACATTGGTCTGATCCCCCGTCATCTGATTGGCTACCTGCCATGGGCCCGGTACATCCTGTCGACGAAGAAGTCGCAGTTGATAAGATTAGGATTGTACACCGCGGTTTACGTCTCTCTCTTCCAGTATCCCTCGCTCCCCATCTGGTGGTTCAAGGCTTTCTTAGAGCAATGGAATATTCCCACCCACACTTTCCTTGCCATGGATCGGGAAGTGTCCATTTCTTTGGAGGAATTCGCGGAGGTATCCGGTCTACCGGTCATGGGGGAACACTATGAAGAGCTGCTCCCGACAGATGAGTACGTCTTCGGCGCTAAGACTATGGTAAGGGGGATCACGCCGGAAAATGCTGTTCAACACCAATTCCCGAGCCTGATCAAGGTGTTGAACATTTATGAGTCCCTCTTCATCGAACACGGGAGCCGAGGAGTTAATTTTGAGGACTTCATCGCTCGCTTCCTCCGTCCGAGCGTCATTTCGCCAAGAGCCGCCAAATCTGCTATCCTGGATGATCCTTTTAGTCTAGGTTTGGATAACCTGCCGACGAAGGATATAGACCAAAAGGCTTTCTTCCTCCCAGACTTCGCTACCATATCTTTCGCGGAAATTGCAGCTCCTAGGATGGACGAGGAGGCCTTTTTCTTAGGATTTCTCGGGCTGTGGCTGAGTTGGTTCGCGATCCCAATGCACTCTCATCGCATGCGGCCCTCTGTCTTTTATCCAGCCCACCGCATGGTCATCGGGGTAAAAGTCGCCGTAGGGATCGCCGGCTTAGCGCACTTGTATCATGGTCTCAGCCAAGCCGCGGATGCCAACGAGCCCGGGGCATTGCACGTGGTCTTCCCGATACACTACTTTATGTCATGGCTCGAGCTACATACGGCGGGTGTATTTGGAATGCATAAAAGGCCTTCGTTCTTTGACAGGTGTGGTTTCCCTCGTATCATTCAATTGATTGGCGCATCAATCGTGACCCCTTCACCACGGAATGCTAGAGGCTTATTGCTCCACCTTCACACCGTTGGAGTCGAGATGTCCTTCATTGATAAGGTATTAACCATTGGAAAAGCATCCACCACTGCGGCGCAACCATTACAGGACTCCTTTAAGGATGGAGCTTCAGTATTGACGGCCCGGGAGACCCTCCACTTGTATTCTATCAGACCGGGCTTCCTAGTCTTTAGGCAGGGCGGTGCAGCGATCTTTATGAGATATAACCCGCATCGTTTTGCGCAACAACTGGGTTATGATCAAGGGGTACCCTTGGAAGCTTTCTTACTGGAGCCTGCTGCTGATGAAGAAGGGATGGAGAACGCGTTACATCACTTCATGCGCTTGAACACAGGTTCTCGTTTCTTTATTAGCGCGCCAGCCTGCACTCCACGCCTCCTTAACGTATATAAAGAGTGGTACAATCATGCGACGAGGGCCGTTATAAAGGAGGAGAGGCGAGTGCTGATCGACCGTAAAGAAGCACCTCCCGGCACCAACCGTAATGCTCCCTTAGCGCCAAGGACCCTGGTGGCTCCTCCTCTAAAAGATGCCGGGGGCAGACCATCACGTGCGCAAAGTCCTCCACGTGAGCTGCCGCTCCTTGATATCGCAGATGCACCTCACGCACCCTGTGCTCCAGTGGAGACAGTGGTTGTACCCTCGCCGGAGTCTGGCGTAGGTGCGGACATCGGGACCCGTCGTCCCAAAGTGGCTACTAAGCGGAAGTCGATCCCTCGCGAGCCTAGGGTTGGAGGGCAAAAGAAAAAGAAGTCGCTCTTCACCGCGGACGTTGTGTTCGGCCAGGAACCCCATGCTCCCTATGCTGAAGGTCTGCTTGAATATGGGACTAACGCAGGATTAGTGATGCCGCCGCCAGACGATACAGACTTGGAGGCTGCTCTCAAAGCTTCGGCATGGTTGGCGAAGTGTGGCGCGTGGCTGGCTAAGCTTGCGCAATCAGGTAACTACTAGTCGCCTTTTCCTTATTGCGACATATCCTCTTCATTATTTTTGACTAACGCTTTTCTTTCTTTTCTTTCAACAGGCATCACTGATGAAGAAGCCATTGCTGCTTCTCTGAAGACTTTCCAGGAGGAGGAACGTCTTAGAGCATCTATGGGCCTTAGTAAGTTTCGACTCATCAAGTTTTCATTTTCCTTGTGTTATGGTCGATCTAACCTTTCCCTTTTAATTACAGGAACCTCAATGCCGTTCCCTCCAAGCGACGCAGATGTTCTACCAGCTGCCGACGTCCCCGCTTCCTTTGGGCCACCGCAGGAGGTTCGTCTTGAAGAGCCGATGAGAGATGCCTTAAAGGCTCTGGAGGCATCCCCGAATGAAGATGACGATGCCTTGAAGGAGGCGTCACAGAGGTCCCTTATGACCGCTCGGGAGGAGAGGAAGCGGCTGAGGCGTGAGGCGAAGGCGCGCAGGGCTGCCTTGGCTATGGGAGCGGGCCCCAGCACCGCCCCTCGTGCTGATACTCCCTCTGAAGAGGCCCCTGTCGCCCTATCCACTGCCCGCAGAGAGGTGGCGCGTGCAGTTCGGAGCGCAAACGGTAAATCCGCTTCAGGTAATATTTCTCTCAGAGTTTTTGTTATAAGGATTTTAATGTCATTGGTCCTTATATCTCTTATCTTGCAGGGCCAAGTCCGATCGAGGGGGAGGCGGAAACCGTTGACCCCAAAGAAATAGAGGAGGCGGTACTTGCCGAACTCGAGCCGACGGTGGGCAACGTCGTTGTGGCTTTGGAGCCTGAGGCGGAGGTCGAGGGGCCTGCCGCCGAGAAGGTCATTGATGCCGAACCTGAAGTGGTGGCAGATGATATGATCATTATAAATGAGTCCAGGGTGGTGGCGAATGAAGCGCTCGAGGCTGGCGATCCCCCGGCGACGGTGGACGATACAACCGCCACTACTGAACCTGAGAGAGTGGTGGGTGAGGCGGCCATGATTCCCGAGGACGAGCCAACCGCTCCTTATCTGGAATCTGGCAATACTCCAGTCATAGCCCTCCCCATCTATGGTCCTCCGCCGTCTCCAGGTCTCGCGAGCACCACAACGGTCACCATCGAGTCGGGCGATGAGGTCACGGGCGGTGGTCTCATGTCGATAGAGGAGGGAGTCGCCTCTGTTTCAGCCGGGAGCTCCTCAGGTAAACCCCAAGTTGCCGCTTTTCTTTACTTTACTATCTTTTCTGACAAGTTCACCTTTTCGTAACGCAGGTGCAGCCAGTGCCGATGCCCCACTGCTCGAGGGAACGCCTTCAACGACTGCCTTGGCGGTGGTCACCTCTCAACCCTCTCTCATACCCTCGAAGATGTTGGAAGGTATGTATTTGCGATTTATTAATCTTATCTTCCAGATGTATAATTTGTGTACTAAAGTCATACTGTTGTATCTTCCAGGAGTGCTTTTTGATCATCTCTATCAAGTGTTGCTCCCACACTTTTCCTTTCCATCTGAATTCGCCTCTCCCTCTGGTGGCGCTGGTGAGTACCGTTCCCGATTGGTAGCTTTGTCTTTTCAGTGGTAGAATTATTTCTAACTCTCTCTTGTTCTGACTGCATTGCTGCAAATCGAAGGGGGAGCAGAAAGATCGGCTGCGCCACCAGCCCTTCCGGCCTTGCCACCTGTCTCCACCGGTATAGTAAACTATCTTATCAATGACTTCCTTCATATCTATTGAATCATCATCTAATCGCATTTCGTCTTTTTCCAGCTGTCGTTCCAGTCTCGGTGCCTTTCGAGTCTCGCATTACAATACCGGGCGGCCCTTCCCAGCGACGTCTGTCCTCAAAAGGTGCCGCGAATAGTTTGCGCATGTTGAGCGACTACATCGAGGAACTCGACATCGAGGCTCCTGTATCTGCTGAGGACTTCGCCACGACGGTTAACTCGATGTTGTCGATATTTGCCACCTTCCATGACGAGGGTATTGTCGCCTCTTGGGTTAACTATTGTTGGGAGATCGAGGCTCGCCTTCATCAGCTGGAGTCAATGCGCCTGTCCCCCGAGACTTTGGCCTTGAGCACTCAACGGGGAGCATGGCTCGAGCAAAGCGCTTCTCATTTCCGTCATCTGGAACAAGAAGTGGATTTGAGGCTGAAGGAGTGCCAAGATTCTTCAAGCAGAACTGCTCGCTTGCGTGCCGAAGTTGAGGCGAACGCCGCTGAGGTAAAGACCGTCTTCGAGGGTCTTCTGGAGCGCATATCGAATGGGCTGAGAATAAAGTGGGCACTTGATGTCGCCGAGCATGACACTCCAGGCCGTGAAGCTGCTTATCAAGCCGTCAGGGATCAGCTTGCATCCGTCGCACAGCAACGGGTCCAGGTGGAGGCGGAGTTGGCAGTGGTATCCAATCGGAAAAAGGCATGGAAGGAAGTGTACGAACAACTGATAGAGCTACTTAAGACGCTTCCTTCCCAATAGCTGCCTTTGTATCAGTGTATTTGTAAAAAATTTCTTTTCTGAGTAACATGTATCCGTTCTTTGCTCTTTTGTATGATTCACCATGTATTTGATTGAGGTCAATGAATAAAGATACACACTTTCTTTTGCAATATCTTGTCTGCTCTTTTGTTTTCTGCCTTTACATCATGATGTTGTCGATGAACCTGATTGGCAGACAACTTAATTTCTCCAAGAGATAGCGATGGCTTAGACCGCAGGTTCAGATCTGCCGCCTAAGACTTTTCAATTCTATGAGCCGTGAGGGTCTCATAGAGATTTTTCTCCCTACGGATCGAGAAGATCTCATAGGTGGATTTTCTCCTTAGGAATCGTGAGGATTCCTAAGTGTGGTTTTCTCTTATAAGTCATAAGGATCCTATAAGAGAATTTTCCCTCTTACGAGTCGAGAGGATTCGTAAGCGGTTGTTTCCCTCCTTGTCGAAAATCAACTTCGGAGAGTGAGACCCGTGAATAGTATGCAAGAGACCATTTTGGATTGACTTGCAGGGCCGCATTGTTCAGGAAGCAGGTTTTTCAATCCTTGCTGCCCGAGTCTTCATCTTGCAAGTTGGGACGAACCGGGAATTCTCTCGCGGAGACAGTGGTGGCTCTGCGAGTTGACGTGGGTCAAGAGGCTCTCGTCACGGAGTGTTTGTATCCGTGAGTCGAGGAATTTGGTAGGGATTATTTGTTTCCCAAGCGCCAAAGATTATTTGTTTCCTTGGGGTTTGAAACGAGTCGAGGGTTCCCACAGAGGCTCTGGTGGCTCTGCGAGTCGACGCGAATCAGGAGGCTCTCGTCAAGGAGTGTTTGTATCCGTGAGTCGAGGAGTTTGCTAGGGATTATTTGTTTCCCAAGCGCCAAGGATTATTTGTTTCCTTGGGGTTTGAAATGAGTCGAGAGTTCCCACGGGGGCACTGGTGGCTCTGCGGGTCGACGCGGATCAGGAGGCTCTCGTCAAGGAGTGTTTGTATCCGTGAGTCGAGGAGTTTGCTAGGGATTATTTTTTTCCCAAGAGCCAAGGATTATTTGTTTCCTTGGGGTTCGAAACGAGTCGAGAATTCCCACGGGGGTACTGGTGGCTCTGCGGGTCGACGCGGATCAGGAAGCTCTCGTCAAGGAGTGTTTGTATCCGTGAGTCGAGGAGTTTGCTAGGGATTATTTGTTTCCCAGGCGCCAAGGATTATTTGTTTCCTTGGGGTTTGAAACGAGTCGAGGGTTCCCACGGGGGCTCTGGTGGCTCTGCGGGTCGACGCGGATCAAGAAGCTCTCGTCAAGGAGTGTTTGTATCCGTGAGTCGAGGAATTTGCTGGGAGGGTATGGTTCCCTCTTTGTTTATGCCCTTGGATTGTATACAGGGATCGATGTGATCTTAATTGTAGGGCAAAAAGTTTCATTCTTTCATTTTTTTTATTCTTTCCGCGATGCTCTATCATTTCAGCTTTTATATCGCGAAGGTCGCGATTGCCCAATCATTTCGGCTGTTTATTTTATTTTTACTCGCTGCTTTTTATTGCGAGTTGCCCAATCATTTCTGCTATTTCGCATGCATACATTTTACTTGCTGCTTTTTATTGCAAGTTGCCCTATCATTTCGGCTATTTCGTATGCATGTGCGGCTTACTGGCTTTTCGCCGTAAACCTGAACTTGGACACTGATTTTGGCATCAGCACCGCTACAACTGGGATGTTGCCAGGAGCGAATCATCATTTGCCTCATTCATTGTCGAACAAAGGAGGCTTAGCGACCAGGATTAGGGTCCTGTCGACTAAGGCTTTTGACTTTGTGAGCCGTAAGGGTCTCACAAAGCTATTTCTCCCTACAAGTCGTGAGGATCTTATAGGTGTATTTTCTCCTTAGGAATCGTGAGGGTTACTAAGTGTTTTGTTCCTCTGTAAGTCGTAAGGATCCTACAGGAGGGTTTTCTCTTTGTAAATCTAGAGGATTTACAAGGGTTATGCGAACATATCCCCAGTCACGGATGGACCTTAGTTAGGGAAATGTTTATTCGCGCCCGTGGATTGTATACAAGGGTCAGTATTGAGCCACTTGTAGGGCAATATCGAAAGTTGTGGGGGTTGCTTAAGCACAGGTTTAGATCTCTGTAACTTAAGACTTTCAAATCTTACGAGCCGTGAGGGCCCCATAAGAGCGTTCTCCTTACGAGTCGTGAGGATCTCGCAAGTGTATTTTCTCCTTAGGAATCGTGGGGATTCCTAAGTATGTTGTTCCCTTGTGAATCGTAAGGATCTCACGCGGGTGGTTTCTCCTTATAGGGTCGAGAGGACCCTACAAGTGTTTCTTAACGAGGTTGCGCCCTTTCGGGTTTTCACAAACACTCGCCGGTAGTCCTGCTGTTTTTACTCACGGAGCCCTTTCGGGTTTTCATCCATGCCCATTTTGCTTATGGACGTACCGCTTTTATTTTCTTTTTTTTTATTTTCTTTTTCCCTCTTTTTTTTTTACGAGGTCGCGCCCTTTCGGGTTTTCACGAACACTCGCCGGTAGCCCTGCTGTTTTTACTCATGGAGCCCTTTCGAGTTTTCATCCGTGCCCTTTTTTGCTTATGGACATACCGTTTTTATTTTATTTTATTTTTATATGTTTTTTTTATATCTCGTCAGCCTAAAGATGCTGCGGTAGTGGTTTAAATACGTTTCGGTCCGCTATTATTTTAAGGACATTTCGGTCCGCTGTTAGTTTAAGGACATTTCGATCCGCTATTGAGAAGCTGGCTACTGCTTATAAAGTTTGAGCTTAGGAAGATAGCGAGCGGACATAGTCGTCGTCATCTATCGTTGACCTAGGCTGTGGCTCATTAAGCGTAGTATTTCTTCAGAAAGCGACCGTTTATCGGCCTGAAAGGCCTTTCACCGTGCATGTCCATGAGTAGATAGGCCCCACCCTGGTAAACTTTATCTATGATGTACGGGCCTTCATAGTTTGGATCGAATTTTCCCCGCTTGGCGCGATTGGGAATCATAGGCCTTTTGACCACTAGCACGAGTTCGCCTTGGTGGAATGTCCTCGATCGGGTCAATCTTTCGTATGAGCGCGTCATCTTTGCTTTATAAGCTTCCAGATTTTGTTGCGCTATGAGCCTAGTTTCATCAAGGGCGTCAAGCTCCTCAAGCCGAAGGTGAGCATTTTCTTCGTCCGTTAGCTCGTGGTGAACTGCCACTCGTAGAGAGGGTAACTCTATCTCGAGAGGGAGTACTGCTTCCGTACCGAACACCAACGCGTACGGCGTTGTGTTCGTGGCCGTCTTGAATGTAGTTCGATATGCCCAAAGAGCTTCTTGCAGTCTTTCGTGCCAATCTTTCTTATTACGGGACACCATTTTCTTTATGATTTTTGTCAATGTCTTGTTGAAGGCAGTCCATTGGCCCGCGGATTATAAACCGAAGAATATCTCCAGTCTATATTATGCTGTTGCGCGAAGCGACTGATCTTGTGGCTTCTGTAAGCTGGCCCGTTATCGGAGATGATCCGTCGCGGAGTTCCAAACCGATATATGACATGCGTCTTGAAGAAGTGGAGGATATTTTCCGTCTTCACCTCTCTTAACGGTACTGCTTCTGCCCATTTAGAGAAGTAGTCAGTCGTCGCCAGGATGAAACGATGTCCCCTAGACGATACTGGTTCGATAGGGCCAACTATGTCAGTCCTCCACATTTCGAATGGCCAGCTAGCCACCGTTGGATGCAACGGATTTGGGTGCTGGTGGATGAAGTCCCCATGAATCTGGCATGAGTGACATTGCTTCGCATACTCGATACAGTCTTGAATCATCGTGGGCCAGTAATAGCCCATCCGTTTGATCTTTAACTTCATCTTTGGGCCTGCTTGGTGAGAACCGCAGATTCCGTCATGAACTTCTTGAACGACTCTTTCCGCTTCGTCCGGTCCTAAGCACCTCAGCCACAGAGAATCGAATGACCTCTTGTATAGAGTATCATTGACGAAGGCGAAAGACAGAGCTCGTTTCATGAGCTGGTGTCGTGCGGACGCATCTTCGGGCATTTGGTGGGATTTGAAGTAGTCTATAAAGACCTCCCTCCAATCTTCAACCTTCTCATGGTCTTTTATTTGTAAGGTCGCTTGTTCAGTCACTCTCTTTTCTTCGGGCGATCCCGGAGGTATTTCTGCGGGGGCGAGCACCCGACGACTTTGTACCATGATTCTAACCTCATCGAGGTTCTCGTCAGCCAGTTCTTTAGCAAGCTTAGCTAACGCGTCCGCTTTGCTATTTTCTGCACGTGGTATACTTTCCAAAGTATAGGAGGGAATTTGGGTCAGCAGTTGTTGCACCTTTTCCCCGTATTTTACCAATTCCGGTTTGCATGTTTGGTAATCGCCGTTCACTTGACTGACGACTAGCTGGGAGTCCCCATATATGAGGAGGCTTTCAATTCCCATGTCAATGGCGATCTCGAGACCTGCTATCAAAGCTTCATATTCAGCTTCATTATTCGTTCTCGGTTCTGTCAAGGAGAAAGCGAAGCGCATTATTCCTCCTTGTGGGGTCATGAAGATAAGGCATACTCCCGATTTGATCATTGGCGTACTTTGTTTGTGCTTTTTCATGGAAGATGCTCCATCGAAATAAAGCTCCCAACGGGTATCACTACTGTCGACTGCGTCAAACGCATGTTTGTCTGGCAAATCGCACTTTAGGGGAGAATCGGCAGGTATCAGGTGCTCAGCAAGGAAGTCGGCGATGGCCTGGCCTTTCACTGCCTTGAGAGGTCGGTACGTTATCGAGAACTCCATTAAGAGCAGGGCCCATTTAGCGAGTCGTCCCGTCAATATGGCCTTTGACATTAGATATTTGAGAGGGTCCACCTTTGAAATGAGATGGACTTCATGCGCTAATGCGTAATGTCTAAGCTTTGTTATTGCGAAGATCAACGCCAGGCAGTGTTTTTCAATGGGGGAGTAATTGCTTTCTGCCCCCAGCAGCACTCGACTTAAGTAGTAAAGTGCTCTTTCTTTCCCCTGGTCATTCTCTTGTGTCCATAATGCGCCCAAAGAACCTTCAAGGGCGGCCGTGTAAAGAATGAGAGGCTTTCCCTTCACTGGAGCAGCCAACACTGGAGGGTTTTCCAAATACTGCTTGATCTCATCCAGTGCGCCTTGGTATTTGTGATCCCAAACGAATGGGGTTTCCTTCTTCATCAGGTGACTGTAAGGACGGCACTTTCCTGAAAGATTGGCTATAAATCGCCGTATGTATGCGAGCTTCCCTTGGAGAGACCGCAACTGTTTGAGAGTCCTCGGCGGAGGCATTCCCATGATTGCCTTGATCTTGGACGGATCTACCTCGATACCTCGGTGTCGAACGATGAATCCCAGGAATTTGCCCGAGGAAACCCCGAATGCACACTTCAGAGGGTTCATCTTCAAGTTGTATTGTCGAAGACGTTGAAATACGGTCTTCAGATGCTCGAGATGTTCCTCATATGATTTGCTTTTAACAACGAGGTCGTCGATATAGCATTCAACGATTTTGTGTATAAGGTCATCGAAAATCTTCGTCATGGCCCTCTGGTAGGTTGCACCGGCGTTCTTTAAACCGAAGGGCATCACCTTGTAACAGAATATTCCCAAAGGAGTCCGAAAATCCGTATGTTTCTGGTCTTCAGGATGCATTTTTATTTGATTATATCCTGATGAGCCGTCCATGAATGAGAAAATCTCATGCGTGGACGTATTGTCTATCATCAGTTCGGTGACTGGTACTGGGAAATCATCCTTCGGGCAGGCTTTGTTGAGATCCCGAAAGTCCACGCATATGCGCACCGTTCTATTTTTCTTCATCACCGGGACAATATTAGCAATCCATTCAGGGTATTGAACTTCCTGGATAAAGCCAGAGTCTATCAGCTTTTTGACTTCGGCGTTGATGCTCATTTCGAGCTCGAGCCGCATTCTTCTCGGCGCTTGTTTAACTGGCTTGACACCCGAGGATATCGCCAGTCTATGTAAAGCAACTTCTGGATCTAGTCCCGGCATCTCGGAATAGTTCCATGCGAAGCAATCTTTATGCTGTACAAGGACGTCCTTTAACGCAGCCACCTTTTCTTCAGACAGCAGCTCGCTGACGAATGTCGGTCGCGGATCGTTTATCGTCCCCAACTCAATTTTCTTGAGGTTATCTGCAGTGGTATGTATGCCGTCCTCCAGTTCTTTCGGAGCTGGGGGAAATTCTGAGATCACCTCATCATTGCTGTTTTCGAGGCACCAGGGAAGGCTGTCCATGTTCTCGGATTCTTCTTGTAGTATTGTTATCATGTGACAGGTACGAATTCGCTTCCAATCCCAATGTGGAACTGGTCTTTCTTTCGTGGCCTTAGGCTCGTGCTTTTGTGGTGGTGCTACCCTCCAGTTGTTGGACAGAGTGAATTTACCAAGCTGATATTGATCTTCGACCCAATTCTTGAAGGTGAAGCAATCTTCAAGAGGATGACCTACTACTCGATGGTAAGAGCAATAGTCCGGGTGTGAGGCTTCGCCTGCTTGTTCAAGGTGTTTAGACTCCGGCAGCGCGAGCATCTGATGTTTTAGAGCAAGCTCAAATATCCTCCTTGTCTTATCCCGAGGAAAAGAGTATGCTCGACTCATTTTCTTCATGAGGGATAGATCAATAATGCTCGACTCCCGTTTGCGTGGCTTCTTAGCCCTGCTTTGTTGTTGTTGAGTGCCTTTTTGGCCTTTCGACTTATTTCTGCTTTTGAGCTGAGCCTTCTTTATAACAGGTTGACAAGGAGCGGCATTTTTATCCTTTACAGCCTATTGGAGAAGGCGTTGCGTCTTGGCTTTCTCGTAGATGGCCGTCTCACGGTTGTGATCATCTCAGACTTTTTGACCAGCTTTCTTTATAAGTCTGTCCATTTGTTCCTCGAACGACGGACTGGGCTCTCTTGCATCTGGAACCTTCACTGGCTTAGGATTAGCGTCCTCCCATTGAGCATCCGCTTCTTCATCAAGGTCATACACGACGTAGCAGCCGGGTAGTAACTCTCGTTTCTTTGACCGGATGTATCCAAGCCCTCTCGTTTCCATTCTCCCATTAGGCAGTTTGCGTTGAGTCCCGGGAACATTCCAGACCCTGTCATAGAATTTGGCCTCTCTAACGGTCTGTTTGAAGGATATCCCCTGGCGTTTCAGCAGCTTCTTCAAACCCTCTGTATAATATCTGGGAAGACGGATAGGCTGAAGCCTGTCGAGCGCAGGATCTGCGCCATACCAGATTTCTTTTTTCACCTTGGTTTCTTCAGAGCGGTAAAACAGAATTGCTTTCTCGTTTTCTCGCATGGGAGGGATGTAGAATGTCCGCAGCTCTTCTACGCTGTAGATATTAAGTGCGTCCAGTTCTTTATGATGTTTAGGCGGCACCATGGCGACTTGCAGACTTTGCTCTTCGTCAGCGGAAGCTTGTATTGAAGGTCGAGCAGAGAATACGACATGGACCTCATCCTCTGAGTCACTACCAAAGACCAATGTAGGAGTGGACGGTCCTGGCTTGTTATGTTGGGGCGGACCCGAATAAACGATCTCCTCTTCCTCCTCGGTATCACTGCCGAAGACAGGGATGGTGGCGTTAGTTTTATTTTCCGGCTTGTAACACTTCTCCGTGTCTTCGAAATCCGGCAAGAAGTATTTAGCATCTTCGTATTTGCGGACCTCGTTCACAGAGAACGGGTTCAGTTCTCCCGTCACGGTATACTCGAAACCATCCTTAAAATACTTCATACACTGATGTTGTGTAGAAGGGATGATGTTGTACTCGTGTAACCATGGTCGGCCGAGCAAAGCGTTGTAGCATGTCTTGGCGTCTATGACGTGGAACTTAATGTCCGTGACGAGTAGTCCGAAGCGTAGCGTCAGTATCACAGATCCAAGAGTCTTTGACGATTGGGAGTCGAACCCGGATATGGTGATCTTGTCCCGAGCAAGGTGCTGGACGCTCATGCAGATTTCCTTCAACACCCGCACGTTGAGTAGGTTAACAGACGACCCGTTATCGATTAGGATTTTGCCTATTTTTATATCATGGCAGTATCCCGAAACATAGAGAGGGCGATTGTGTTCGCAAGTCCCAAGTTGAAGGTCTTCATCGCCAAAAGTAACATCAGCCGTGTGTACTTCCTCTAACTCATCCTTCATCTTTTCCTCGGCCAGGCATGCTTGGAATTGTTCCGGGTCTTGGAGTGCCTTAATCAACGAATCTCTCGCCTCTTTTGATAGCAAAAGGGCGTCAAGAATGCTGAGCTGTGAGGGCAGCTTCCTCAGATGTGCTAAGACGTTGTAATCCACCTTATTCTTCTTTGGTGGGTTCTTAGCGGTTAACTCTTCCGCAACTTGGTCATCGAGAGTAATATCCTCAGAGACCTTTTCTTTCCCTTTATCTTTTCTGTTCAAGGGTCCGAGGTTCTTTTCAGGCAGCGTCCGATTCCGCAGCCGGATATTTTCGCAGACCTTCGGTTCTTCTTCTTTTCCTGAAGCGGACTCTTTAAAGAGAGGGGCAAGTTCTAGCTCTTCATCAGAATCACTCCCGAATGTAGGCACTTGTGATCCACCGGTGTTAACCATGCGACAATCGCCAGCAGTTCTTTTAAGCCCTTCAGTCGTATTTCTCTGCTCCCGACGAGTTTTACGTTTTTCCCGCTTAAAGCGTTGTCGATGAGCAACGTATCCTTGCCACCATTTATCGAAAGCTTTGCACTCTTGAGTGGGGTGCGAAATCCTCTGATGATATAAGCAATACGAGGGGTGCGTTTCCACTTCACCGACGATGTTTCCTTCAGAGGATGGTAGCTTCATGCCCATTGATATGGCTTTAGCGAACTTTTTCCTCATCCTGAGTTGGCTTTTGTCGGTAGTGGAGGTGTTTTGCCCCAGCGGGATCGTCTCAGCTCCTTCATCAAGTCGCTGGCGCTTGGCCCTTTCAAATATAGCCGCCTCGCGCTCCCGATCAGCTTTACTTTTCAACCGAGCTTCATTAAGGAGTGCGTCAATTACTTCATCTGATGGCCCCAGAACTTTTGGTTCAGGATCTGCCCCCAGCTTTTCGGTGCAAGGAATCTCCTCATCATTCGTTATCGAATGGGAAATCATATGACAGCTCGCCACATATTCCTCGGATTCATCTGATGAACTTTCTCCCTCATCCTCTTCTTGAAAGACATGGCTGAGGAACTCTTGGAATGTAATGGGGGTTCATGCCCTCTGATTGTATTCCTCCAGCGCGTCAATTTGCTTCTGTAAGTCCGTGCGCTTGTCGTCAGGCTTCACGGGCTTCTTACATTTCTTCTTCTTCTTTTTCGAAGATTTTGACGGCTGGTTATGAGTGTTTGGGCCACTTCCACCAATCTTTTGAATCGGACGAGGTTTTAGCATTCCCTCCATAATTTGTGGCTCCATTGGGTTCTTCCACTTGACCGCTGGACATGTCTGAAGATCGTTTAGCATCCTCTTTGTCTTGGCTGATAATACGACCTCCCAAGGAGCTTCTTCGATGACGTAGCATGTTGCCCCTGACGTATTCGTCCCCTTAGAGGTGTGGGGCTGCGGGGGATTCACCTTCCATTTGTCAGATAACGCGAACTTGCCCTGTCGGTATTGGTTTTCAAGCCAATTCTTGAAAACGTAGCAATCTTCGATCGGGTGGCCTAGTACTCGATGATAAGGACAGTAGTTGGGCTCGTTGACGTCACTTGGTTGCAACGGACATTTTGGATCCGGCAGATTTATGAGTCTGTTGCGCAACGCCAGCTCGAATAACCTCCTTGTTTTATCGCGGGGGAAGGAATAAGGACGTCCCATCCTATCCTCAAGGGGTACGTACGGGCGCGTATTGTTTGGACAAGCAACCGGCTTCGATTCGTTCGGTTGTTGTTGAGCATTAGCGACAACGATCGCTTTTCCCTTTCCTTTGTCATTTCGGGAATCCGGCTTTGGGAGAGGGGGTTTATGGCCCATCTGGTCCATCTGCGCTAGTTTGTCAATCAAAGCCTGGAAGGTAGTCGGCTTGAAGAACATCATAAACTGTGAGATGGTTGCTTGTGGATCAAGGGTTCCAACAAACATTCCCACCGCAGGGGCTTCTTCTATGCACTGCTCACACTTCGACCATAGATTACGCCACCGTATAGCGTACTGAACCCATGTCTCGCCGGGTTTTACCCTAGCGTTAATCAGTGCCGTCATCGGGGTACGTTCACTTGCACTTGCAAAGCGTTGGGTAAACAGCAGCTCCATTTCCGCGAAGGTTTTAATAGAATCATTAGGGAGTTCAGAGTACCACTCGAACGCCGTATCTGATAGACTTCCAACGAATTGGCGGAGCAAAAGCTTGTCATCGCCGCCGGTGTTACCGCAAAGCGCCCTGAACTGGGCAACATGCTGATGGGGATTGCCAGTCCCCTTGTAGACATGGAACTTGGGAATTGTGTAACCCGGCGGGTACTTGATTTGGTCATACCAGCCTGGATATGGCCGCCCCGTTTTTACGACGTGGCCAGCTGCTTCGGCCGCATGATGAACCCTTATTTGCTGGGCTATGTATTCATCCAGATCAGTTTTAGAGATTGTATCCTCTTTAGCCGTTGATAGAATGGGCTGAGGATTCGATGTCTCTCCCCTATCGTCTCCAAGGACGATCGGAGGTTCTTCATTCGGGGGATCTTGTTGTATCATCATCCCTATCATGTCCTGGAAGAGGAGGCCCATACGCTGTATGTTGGCCGCTTGTTCAGCAGCCTCTTTGTCCTTCTTTTCCAATATTCGGCGAAGGAACTCGGCGTCGGTCTCTTCGTCTCGGCGCTCATCTAAGGACGCTTCAGGGTTTTCTTTTGGCTCTGTAAGCACGGCCATAGCATTCATCATCTCCTGGAGCTTTTGTTGCTGCTCCTGAGCCTTGGTCACTGATCGGGTGAGCGGTCGGTGACCCGTAGAAGTGCGGCTTTCCTCCTTTCCAGAAGCCATATAAACCATATGAACCGTTATGCCCCCTGACTTGGGGCGTTTAGGTTCACCGCTTTTAGACTTTGCCATTGTCACGGGAGCTTTCTCTGGCCTCCTTCTTTTGTGGACCGTTGAAGTGGGCATCTTAGCAATTGTTGCCCCCTGTTGTTTAATGGGGCGGTTTTTGTCTTTTTCCATCTTTGCCTTTTTCTGGTGATGAAAGTGGTCCGGGTCAATCACGGAGTCTTGAACTCTACGCCAAACCTTGTATATTTTTTACGACAGCCGTTGAGGGGGCTGTTCCTGCTTTGTCCCTGGAGCTTTGTCTATAGGCGGAGGAGATCTTTTCAATGTAGCGGTTGGAGAGTTCTTCCGTACCCTTCTCAGCAGCTCAAAGCTGTTCCCAGTTGGAACAGCAGCGTTGACTTCCACCACTGGAACCGGTGGAGTTAGCCCTGAGGGAGAGTTGCCCCCTGCCTTCCTTACTCGTTGCCAATGGCGACGTCGTGCACGACGAGCCATCGGGATTGGTTCGGAATTTGAGATAGTTTCTTTTTGCCCCCTATTTGAATGAGGCGTCGCCGGTGTTAACCTCTTAAAGACTGAGGTTGTCTTTTGAGGAGTGATATTCAACCTGTCGAAGACAGACCCTCGAGTAGGGGGAGGAGCAGGAATCGTCAGCCTTAAAAAGACTGACTCTTTGACAGGGGAAGCCGCCTTGACGACTTCCGGAGCAACAGTTATCGCCTTCCTCGGGACAGCCAATTCAGAGTTCTGATTTAGCCTGGTGAAAACAGAGGCTGCCGGTTTGGTAGTGAGTGACCCGTTGACAGGGGCCGTCGTAGCAGTGAGCCGGTCGAAGACCGACTTTTTGTTCACTTCCAGTGCAGGTATTAGCGTAGGGAAGCTTGTAGGTGGGATCATGGTCCCAAAGAACAGACCAGTGGTGGCTTGGGTCGCCTGATCTACCGGCAGAGTGAGGAAGGAAGCCGCTTGGGGCCCATATGCTACACCTCCCGGTGAGGTGGAGCGTCCGTTGCAGTGGCACTTCGAGCAGTTGGTGCAGTTAGAGGCCATTGAATCTTGAATTCTACGCCAAGTAAAAGACCAAATCTTAGTAGCTTGAAATCCGAAGACAACCATTTAACAAACCGCGATTGGTTCGCGAAGACGACACACGAAGTGTGGAGTGGAAAGAGGAAGAGGTCCCACCGGGCGTGCCAGAATCTGTTCCCCTCCGAAGGACGGCGCACAGGACCGCGATGGCCTAACGCTGAGATTCGGGGCAGATGCTATTTGGTTTTATCCGTCCACCTCTCCGAAGATGCCAAGTTGATTTATGGCACCGTGTATCGAAGGTTTAGACGGATGCGGCCGATGTAGCAGACTTTGTCAGATTCCCCCTCGCTAGAGGGGTTTTTGATTGTGGGGACGCTCTTCCCTGCAGGCGCAAGCCCCTGCAGTTAATTACGCTACCGCTTCGCGGTAACAACTTTCTCCTTCTCCAGAATTTCACTTCGTGTCGTGGGTGTTTGTTTTGTTTGTGGCTGCCCGTGGATTGTATACGGAGACTGAGTAATACCGTCGCCCGTAGGACGTGGATTAGTCCAAATCCGTATTTACTTAGATTTGGGTTTGGTGTTTTTAGTTTAAGGATGCCTTAGTCGCGTTGCGGCTAAGATCGACTTAAACGTTCGTCAAGGATACGTTAGTCCTGTTTGAGACTAAGATCAACTTAACGGGATCGTTTAGATCCGACAAAAGAGCATTTGGGCTCTATTGTTCCAGTTTAGGGACATAGTAGTCCATAAGTAGTTTAGGGACGTTGCGGTCCATACTCCAGTTTTAGGGACGTGGTGGTCCATGTTCCAGTTTAGGGACGTGGTGGTCCGTCATTAGTTTAGGGACGTTTCGGTCCGATATTAGTTTAAGGACGTTCCGGTCCACGAGTTTAAGGACCCCGCAGTCCATATTCAGGTGTGGTCGTTGGGACCCGTCGCCTCTCTGACGTCGTTGAAGGATTACAACGAGAAGTGTCAGAGGAGTTCGGAGATGTACCCTCGAACCGGTAGTAAATTGATTTAAGAGAGCATTTGTGCTCAGTTCAATTTAATTTAAGGACTTACGGCCAGAATTGGGCTAAGTCCAGTTGAAAATGTTCCACATTTTTATGTATTGCATTTCTTCCATTTTTTTTGTTTGGGCTTTGCCCGTAAGAATGCAGAGCATCAATTTATCCTGGGCTCTGCTCATTTATAAATGATGCAAGGCATCTGTTTTGTCTGGGCTTTGCCCCCCTTTATAAATGCATAGCATTTTTATTATTTCGTTTGGGCTCTGCCCATTTATAAATGATGCAGAGCATCAATTTAATTAGGCCTGTTTAGTCTTTTAATTGGGCTTGGCCCTTCAGGAAAGAAATGCATTGCATTTGTCAGGCGCTTTGCGCCAATTACTGAGCGCAAGCGCTTGTGGTGAGGACACGTGTCATGCTCTGGTGAGCGCAAGCGCAACAGCGCAGTGCGCTGCGCTAGTGCGCTGCGCTGTTGCGCTGCTGACACGTGGCGCGCTCTCAGCGAGTTGCGCCAATTCCAGAGAGCAAAGCTCTATCTTAAGAGCGCGTAGCGCAAGTTATTCTACAGCTAACACGTGGCGCTCTCTCAAGAGCGCAACAGCGCAGTTTGGAAGTGCAAAGCACTATTTTTTTTATCTTTGATCAAATTAGAATCAAAGAAAAATAAATTTTTCTTTCATTTCAAGAATCAGAGGTTCATAAAAGTGCAAAGCACTATTTTTTTATTTATTTATTTTTTTCTGTTTTAAAGAACCAGTGGTTCATAAGAAGTGCAAAGCACTATTTATTATATGAAAATCATTGATCTTGTTTTTAGATCAATGATCTATTAGAGGAAATTTCTTCTCCCTTATAAAGGTTTTTTACCTCTTCTTGAAATTTTTCTCAGAGTTCTCTCTGTTTGAAGCTCTTGATTTTTCAAGGAAAAAAAATGTTGATGCCTTTGAATTGAGGCCTAGGGTCCTTTTTATAGTGCCCATAAGTTTGTTGAATTTGTTAAAGAGATCTTTCTCAGAGTGATTTGGGGAATTTTCCCCACCGTTGGATCTTTGATCCAAGGGCTTCTGTTTTACAGAAGAAAATCTTCTTGTTTTAACAAGAACAGAAAGATTTCTTTAAAAATCTTTAATTCTGTTTGGCGCAGATGCCCCAGCGCGTGACACGTGTCGCGCGGCGCAGAGCGCAGCGCAACTGAGCTAGCGCATCTGCGCTGACACGTGTCGCGCGGCGCAGAGCGCAGCGCAACTGAAGCGTTGCTTCATAAAAATAGAGCTTTGCTCTGATTGGGCGCGCCTTCTTGGGCGCTGCGCTGACGTATTAGCGCCTGACACGTGGCGCGTTGCGCCCGAAACTTGAAGCGTTGCTTCAAAATTTTGAATTTTGAATTTGAACAGAGCTTTGCTCTGATTGGGCGAAACACTTAGTTCTTTAAGAAACCGATCCAAGATCTTTAAAATAGTGATCTTGGTAATCGTTAATGGTCAAAATGCCATTAATAGAGGTTTAAGTTCTCTAAAAACATCAATAGAGATTAAATCTCCAAAAAAAACAGCGCCTCACGTGAAAAGCACGTGAGCGCCTGAGGCCAAAAGCTCAGCGTCTCACATGAAAAGCACGTGAGCGCCCAAGGCTAAAGCTCGGTGCCTCACGTGAAACACACATGAGCATCAAAAAAAGTTAGTGCTTAGTACTACCGGAGCGCCTCACGTGATAACACGTGTGCGCCGAGTTACATAGCGCCTCACGTGATATTCATGTGGGTGTTACATAATTGAGTGCTTAGCACTGCTGGGTAGTATAAAAATCCAATCTTAGCCCAAATTGGCTAAGTCTGTGAAGCTTAAGCTTTTTCGTTGATCTTAGTCCCATATATGACTAGTGATCTCTTATCGATGATATCCAAAATGATATCCATCTCAAATCTTCTAATTTAATCTTAGTCTCATATAAGACTAACAATTCTTAAGTCCACCATGATCTTTTCTCTCAAATACGGGATTTGGTTTAAGAGTACATCTTTTCACACCTCTAATATATATCGTTGTAATTACTCAACGTCTTCAAAGAGGTGGCGGGTCCCAATAACCAACACCTATTCATCCCCAAAATGGAAATGTTGGACCGAAATGTCTTTAAACTAAACTTCGTCCCTAAATACGGGAATGATAGACCGAAATGTCCTTAAACTAATATGCGTCTCAAACATGGCGATAATGGACCGCGATGTCCTTAAACTAATATGTTTTGCCATGCGGACTGTCTCCATACTGATTACCGTATGCTATCCATGGGTTATTCATATATGATCTAATGATCAATTGATCACATATGCTCACTGTTCCTAAGTCGATCTTAGTCTCAAATATGACTAATGATCCTTAGATCAAACCTAAGTTTCCCATGAACTGATAGACCTAACAAATATGAGAACTGCATCCTGAGTTCATTCCTGTTGGAAAACCAAGCAACTAACGCGAACCTTGTCAAGCAAATGCTTGACCCAAAACATCTAAGTTGATCTTAGTCTCAAATAATACTAACGACTCTTAAATAAAGCTTAAGTTTCATATGAACGGATGGACCTCACACATGTGAGAAATGCGTTCTAAGTTCACTCCCGTTGGTAAACCAAGATACCAACGTGGACCCTGTCAAGCATATCCTTGACCCAAAACCCAAATCATGAAAATATATGTACGGATTTGGACTAAGCCGCACCCTACAGGCGACGACATGATTAGTCTCTGTATACAATCCACGAGCAACCAAAATAAACCAAATATAATACGACACGAAGTGACCTACCAGAGTAGGAGAAAGTTGTAATCGCAATGCAATAACGTAATTAACTGAAAGGGCTTGCGCCTATAGGGAAGAGCGTCCCCACAATCAAAACTCCTCACAAATGAGAGGGAATTTGATAAAATCTGCTACATCGGTCGCATCTATCCAAACCTCCGATATATGGTGCCATAAATCAACTTGGTATTTTCGGAGAGGTGGGTGGATGTGTCCAAATAGTATCTGCCCCCTAATTTAGGCTAGACGTCCTCCGCGTATCAGTCCAGTCTTCGATGGTAAACAGGAGGAGCGATTGAATTGGTTGTCATAGTTGGCAGTTGCGAAAGAGAGAGATGCATCCGTATCTTCCTTCTTCAGATGACATTCATAATCCATGAATTTGTCATAAAGCTCGTCAAAGGTGATGGCGTTATCAAGAACTCATATAGCGACAGGACTTGTTTGTATTCAAGTCTAAGGCCAGCGAGGATTGAAGAACAAGTTCATCTTCGGGAAGAGGGTGGTCGGCGAGAGCAAGGTCGTCGTAGATAGATCGCATCTCTTGTAAGTACTCGCTTATAAATCGCTAACCGCATTGATTGTTAATCAGATGTTTCTTGAGCGACATAACTCGTGAGCGAAATTTGTTCGTAAGGAGAATAACAAGTCGATCCCATGCTTCCTTAGAAGAGAAAGCAGAGGAGATGTGGGGCTGGATCGTCCTGAAACAGCTATCGAGGATAGCATTAAGAATAAGTTGATTCTGACGGTACCATTGATGGTAGTCTAGATTTTCAACACGCTCAGTAGTATCATTGATATCAGTGACAGTTCTCAGAGGAGGAGACTTGGAGCCGTTGATGTGGCCGATTAAGGCCGATTGAATTTGGGCTCTCCACACGTTGAAGTTTGTGTGGGAGAGTTTTGTTGGGAAAGAGAATTTGGAGATGATGGAGGTTGAGTTTTGAGGGAAGGCCATGGATTAAAAATTAAGCTTCTAATCGTAGGGCTCTGATACCATATTGAAATTTAGAGAATATAGATTTTTGGTTTTGTAACCTAATTGATTTGTATTGAATATCAATGGTGTGTGGGGGTGTGGGGGTGTGTGTTATACACTTTACATGTAGAATAAAATAAAATAAAATCTTTCCTAAACAAATAAATCACAGAAGTTATGGAAAGGTTTTGAAATCTGCAACAGCCGCATTCACTATAGACTGACGTCTGATGAGTAAATGATCAGACGTCTGCGTGTTCTCTGGTATTTCTGGAGATTGATTGCCAGACGTCTGGACCTCCTTCTTCAGATATCTGGTTTAGCTCTGTTATCTTGCCGGACTTCTGGCAGACATATGCGCTTGATTCATCCAAACGTACGTCTGTTGTTGTTTTGTGTGCTAATACACAAGTAGTTTCTTGTAGAACAGGAAAGAGTATAGATGCACCGTATGTCTGAGAAGCGGACGAACAAACGAGAGCAATACATATCTGTTAATTATTTGGTATGGCCATGAAAAGCCTATAAGGCATGGCTGTAAGACTAAAAAATATATCTTTCAGCCATTACCATTACTTGAGTAGTCCAGATTCAAATGGCACCAGACATATTTTAAAGAAATATTTATAGAATATTTAGCCTAACTGTAGATAATTTATTCAACCATTTATGTTAACATATTTCAAATTTCTGAAATACATACATCTATACAAAATTTATCCAACATCTATCAATAACAAGAGGAAAACAACATTTTTCATAGCACAAAGTTAGCTTTGATTCCTTCACCTATAGAAACAGCTTCTTTCTCCTCCTATTCCCTTTTGCTACCGCACCGCGATGAACCTCGCCGATCAAATCCTTAAATATCGATCTCTCGATCTCAAGAACCATTCCTTGTACCTCGAAGCCGAAATTTTCCCACTCATTTGATTTTCTCATCAAATCATCGCGGATTCTCAACTCATCGCCATCCTTTGGCTTCTCATTTTGCACTTGTTTGATTTCCGAGCATATTTCATCCAGTAAGGAATGCCCATGGAGCTTCTTGGTTCCAAGGCTCATCATCAAGTTCATTTTTTGCGATATAATTTCCTTTACCAAATCCAACATGATGTCATTATTGAGTTTCTCTGCATTTGATTTCGGCTTCGGAGAGATAAGATTGTTGAGAACATGAGTTAGTTGATCATGTTGAGGTTCTAGAGTTTTAGAATCATCGATTGAGCTAAGTTGTTTTAGCTTTCCGATCAAGTTATTGATGCTACTAAGTTTCTGAAGATTGATTTCGGAGCTCAGTTTTGTTGGAGTGGCTTTCACTAGGCTCATAGGAATCTCATCATCTGTTTAAAATAAATTCAAACAAAGTTGAGTTCTTTAACTTTATATGAAATATAAAAAAAAACTCGATGATTATGTGAACATTGATGGAAAATGCATTAAACATCCAAAATAAAACCATAATATTTGTAATAAATATTGTTAGCCTAAATTGCGTGAAATCGTTTCCTCGCATTTGCTCGTATGACAGAATACCACCTCAACTTCTAAAATACTACACTTCACCTTAACTTTAACATACATCATTTTTCTCGTTTCGCAACTTATTATTTTTCTTCCAAATAACACCTTTAATCTTGCCACTTCATCACATATTGCATTTTTAATGCTTTTATCTTGGAAGGAAAATACTTTCAAAAACAGAAGGAAAAAATCTTATGTGAATTTGAGGGTAAAGTATTACATTTTTTTTCTCTAGAATTTAGGGTGGAATCATGCTATATACAGGTAAAAATGAGGGGGTATCTTGCAATTCATTCAAATTTTAAGATAAAAGGATTTGACTTGAATTTTATTTGTTCATAATGATGAATGAAAGATTTGGCGATTAGGCGCTAACCTGCCATCGAACGCGAAATTTTCTTTACAGGAGATAGCGACAAGTCATCAGGGTTAAACGAGGATTCAAGAACAGAGATCGGGCTTGGCTGCTCCACCAAATTGATTGCAGAATCCGTTGATGAACGATCGTCATTTCGAACCTGAATAATAAAAAATAATTTGCCTTCTTTAAAAATGAAGATCTTACTCTATTTTCTAAAACTAAGGTTTCACATTCTTGGAAATTTCACTCGGTGCCACACTATATATACAGTAAAATGCAAATGAAATAGTTTGCACAAAAGTATGTCTCTACTTTTAACACACTTCACATTAGAATATAGGTTAAATTTCACAAAACTACCCTTAATTATGAGCGCTTTTTCGGTAATTACC
The DNA here is from genome assembly GCA_030015575.1 of Agapanthus africanus. Lineage (NCBI taxonomy): Eukaryota > Viridiplantae > Streptophyta > Magnoliopsida > Asparagales > Amaryllidaceae > Agapanthus > Agapanthus africanus. The sequence continues at coordinate 18,179,341 of CM057349.1, read as the reverse complement.
TTAAAGTTTTATATTACGGTGAACACCCCCTAAACTTGACACTTTAAGAGGCAGTTGAATGATATACGAGCACGGAGCACTTCAACGGTCTTACTGTATATCTTTAAGGGGCATACTGTATTGGAAAACATTAAGGTAGTTATCTGAGATTCGTTTATATTGTAGTATAATGAAAAATAACCTAGAATATATCGAGATTTGTGCACCTTCTTGGGTGTGCAAGTTTGCAAATTTTTCATGCACGATTAAATTTGCAAATTGCAATTTGCGCTACAAACCTTTTAAATGGCACAATATCAATAAAGATTCTGGTAGGCAATGCACATACCTTAAGCATATCTTGCCGGTTCAAAACAGAATTCATCATCATCGAGCGTTCGTCGCTCAAGCTAATTTTTCTATCTTCTCTTCGAGATAAACTTCGTGTCAAAGCCTGTGTCTCCAATGACTTCCTATTCTCATTCTGTTTTTGAGTTGAAGCCTGAGGTTTCTTCTCTGGCTCAATCTTTCTCTTTTCAACTCTTGGACTTGAAGGGTTCAACATTTTCGCTGGGCTTTCGCTTCTCTCTCTCACTGGCTTCTGGGGCCTTGGCGATCGTTGCATATGCGGGATTTGAACTTTCTCAGAAATTCTCTCTTCACTTCTCTTCTCACCTAAGGAAACTCTTCGCAGATCACTTGAGCTTTTAGAAGCCTTTGCAGGCTTCATGATCACAATTGGAGCCTCAAAAGGCTTTGGAGGACCGACCCGTTTCGAGCTTTGATTCTTTCGATCATCTAATAGCCCCTTGGCTTGCATTTTGTCCAATATGTGTTTAAGAGCTCTAAGATTTTTATTCGATTGCGAGAAGTCGAGCTCTTGTACTCTCTTCTCTATTAGGCTATAAACTGATTCATTTTGCTTCGAAATTGGCCTCGGAGAGTGAATAAAATGATTCCTTTCATCTTTTTCACCGTTTTTTTCACATGACGGGTCACTTATATTTTGACCATCAGGACTCATCGACTCCATTGGCTCTAAGCCCATGAGTTTTGCAACAACACTCGGGATTCTCGAGCTCGAGTTAGATTTTTTAGGTGGAATTTCTCGGCTATCTAAGGACAATCGAGGGAGCTCTCTTAATTTAGTCGAGGACTCGCTCCTTGAGATTTCTCTCCCATCACAAGAAAAGCGAGGAGCTTCGGATACATATGAATTCATAGGTGTTTCTTTGAGTCTCACAAGAACACGAAGCGAGTCGTTGAGATCTACGGACATAATAGGCCTTGGCGAGTCTTTATGCTTTAATATGTCTTTCTTCATCGCTTCCTCTTTCACCAATGCTTTTATTGATAGAACTCGAGTTTTCTCGCCGTTGATTGAGCCTTTACGTGTTGATTTGGTGTTGGTTTTTGAGTTCTTGGGCTTGGTTTCTTCGTTGCGTTCGTTTGATGATTCAACAGAGAGTCTTCGGGTTGATTTTAAATTCTTGTTGGGATTATATTCCTGCAATGATAGCATCCATAATGTGTGTACTGATTATTATGAAATATTGTTAGGTATCTAGTTCATACCAGAACAATTTGAGGAGAAGTTGAGCTTTGCTCTTCTTTGTAAGTGGTGTTGCTCGATCGAGAGTGGCCTATAGAGAAAAATATCTATTCAAGTTGGATTGAATAATGCATCATATCAACTTACCATAAAAGCAAGCATTAATCATGAAAATTCATCTAACTATGCATTAACACATTTTATAACTACCAACTCAAAAAATCTAGAATGCTTTGACCAATGACCAAAATGGGTATTTGCTTCAAAAATTAAGGGAATTAGGAAATTTCAATTTGAGAAGAAATTAATAATTATGAACTATCCTTTCCAATTACAATATCATTGGTATTTTTTCTAGACATTCTAATGCAGGCTTCCAAATTTTTTTCTACGATTTTTGTGTTTTCTTACAGTTTACTTAATAGAAAAAACATATGTCCTGCAAAATCTTTCATTCCCCTTTTTTCTACCCTAGAAACCTACCAAACCCAATGATAATTGAGGTAAATTCGCTCGCATACAGATATTCAACTAGCTACATATATAACACCTAAAACGATAAATCACAATATATCAACTAGCAAACACACAAGAGCACATTAAAGGAACAAGCCTTTAGTTTAAACTTTTGAGGTCGGTTACACGTTTCATCCATTTAGCTCTATTGCCGTCTCAATTTAATTAACAAATATATATATATATATATATATATATATATATATATATAGTCCTTATTGTTTCATTAACTACAACTTTATACATGTACACCCCGAGATCGGTGTACTAATCCCACTCCATTCCACAAGTCCAAACCATCTAAATCAACGGTCCCTCGTTTTTGGGGTTGGGGGATGAAGAACTATACTTCATATGTTTAATGAAGTCTCTTTTCATCAATTTAGCTCTATTGCCGTCTCGATTAAATTAACAACTAACATATATGCCTTTTTAAAATAACTTATAGCCCTTGTTGCTTCGTTAACTACAACTTTAAACATGCACATCTCATGATTGGTGTACTAATCCGACCTCCGTTGCACATGTCCAAACTATCTAAATCGTTTCTCGCTCCTCCATTTTAGAAAAAAAAAATGAAGAACTAAACTTCATATAACAAATGAAGCCTGTTCAAACATGATCAACATATTTAACAAACTAACAAAATACCTGAAGAAATCCTCTTATGATTGCTCCCACTTAGCCTTCTCAATGTGAGAAGGTGGTGTGGATCAAACACTTGAAAAATCCCAGTCATGCACCCAATTTGCTTCTCCAGTTCTTGGTTCCCTTCACTCAACCCCAACAACAACTTTGCTGACATCTCTTCCAAATAAAAAAAATGAGAATTAAATTGAGCACAATGGCAATGTATCAGGGAAGAAAAAAAACAACTCTCCTACTCTTGTTTCTTTTGGGTTCTGCTGTTTTGAGGGGATGAATGTATAAAGAAAAGCTTTGGTTGGAGATTCCAAGTGAGATGGGGTGAAATGTTTGAAACTTGGGAAGAGATGAAGAGAGAGAGAGAAAGAGGGAAGGAGGGAGAGCAATAATGGGGTTGGTCCTTTGGTCACAATGAGGCATGTGGGACTAAAATTATTATAAACAGTTGTCTTTGATTTTTTGCATGTGTTGGTGTCAGGAGTTAAAAGGAGGGGGGTTGGTCCTCCTATGTTTCTATGCAAAAGATTTCAATGCTTGCACATTGTCATTTCCTCTTTTTATTGATCCACAGCTCATTAACAGTTTGATTTCCAAAAAGAAAAAGAAAAAGAAAATGAAAAATGAGAAAGAATGCTGTTTTGGGAGGAGATTGATTTACCTTTCCCTTTGTATTTACTTTGTTTCCCTATTTGTTTATTTGGTTTAATGGGTAAAGATAATTGAAACGGATAAATATGGCACACCGGCTCATATGATAATATAAATTTAAGATATTAGTTGTTTGATTCCTGATCTGGGTTCTGGACCTTAATTGACAGACGTTTGTCTCTTTTTTGACTTTACTGTCTTGTATAAAATACGAGACACAAAGTCTCCATTATTTAAACAAAACTGTGAAAAAGCAAATGTTGAAGCATCTACTTCTTTTTTAAGAATGACTGGTTCATTCATAGAACAAAAAAACTTTGGGGGGACTAAAAACAATATGCCACCTCTTCAATATGTGGACTAAACTCAAAAAACTCACAATTCCCCAAAAAAATGTTCAGGGTCTGCTATATGGTTAAAAAAATGTTTTTGTTATTGCGTATTTATCCCTGGGTTACGAAAGCATAAATCTTAGGCTTAATTATCCCTGCGGTACCAATTATTGCTGGCGTGACATCTTATTTATGTTGGTTTTTCATAGTTTTTGAAAATTTTGTGGTGATCACACATAGTTTTTGAAAGTTCTATTGCAGTTTCTTGTGTGTTTAACAAGAATTGATAGTTCTTCCTAATTAGACCAAAATATTTGGTAGTTTTTGCAATTAAGCCTAAATCTTAATCTGCACCATGACTTTAAACTTTCGCAGCCTTGGTGCGGTGATCGAAATTTTAAGATTGCATCGGAAGCATTTAGATTCAAATCCATTCGGACATGTTGTTTTTAAATGATATGGATTGACAAAATATCATCTGCATAAAAATATCAGAGCATATATTATTTTCTTCGACTTTTATATCATAACTTCAGCGTTTGATCAGCAAGCTCAATCCTGGTTTGTTGAACTTCGAGATTGTGTTATCTTAAAGCATGATTGAAAATGTTGCTGCTTTTGCCTATCATACTTCCATTTAAAAGTCAGACACGGATATAGAACAAATGTACCTTCCATTATAACCATTTCTGCCGAATGTTGCCAAAGTTAAAATAAATACGGATAGTCATCTCGAATAGAAATTACTATCCATATTTGATAAGAATCAATATGCATGAATAGGGTATCATCTCGGATTATTAAAGGTGATAGCGATTGATTTGACAAGAGAGAATGAGATGTACGAGAACGCATGCAATACATAAAGAAAAAGATAACCACATGGGAGTAGCAACTAATCACTACCCACCCCTGTTAGGACAACTAGATAACCATATGATGCCCTAAATTATTGATTTTTTTTAAACTAAAAGCATCACATTGGCATGCGCTTAGAGTCCACATTAAGGAATCATGCCCTAATCAAGGTCTCTCATAGTCTTAAACTTTGGTAAGTCAATAGTGTTGGACGAGATCCGGTCAAATCTGGATTTGAAGCTTTTTTTGTCAAAACTGGTTATCCACCGTACTTGATGCAATACACGAGCGGTAAATATTTAGTAAGAAAATAAACATATATTTAAAAATGAGATTTTTATTATATTTCAATCCCGGCCGTCCATGTATTACACCACCGACGGTTGATAATCAAGTTTGACAGAAAAAAAAGTTTCAAATCCAGTTTCGACCTGATCCGCGTCCAATAGTATATAGATAGATGACGTCATAAATGATTAAATGAGAAAAAAACTAATTGAAAGATTTGTACATACATGACGATGACTAATATGCGCACCAAATAAATAAAGAGGATTGGGTGTCGCAACCGCAACCGCAGCGATGGGGTTCCCTTTTAATAAATTGATGGAATTGTAGTTAACAAAGCATCAAAGTCTGGGTTGGATCAAGAATAATATAAAAATGATCAAAAGTTACATGTCTTAAGCTGTAAAAGAGCCGAATGAAAAAAAATTGATTCATATAAGGGATCCAAAAGTTAGAAATATAGGATTATTTATGCTATAGATCACCATGTTTTTAGGTGACGAGGGAGGGGATGATGGAATGATGCTCTTGAGGATAATCTAAAGATGTGATGGAGTCCATGGTCACAGTATTCGAGAATTATTCGTGAATTTTTAAACGAACGATTAAATCTCCAATTTAACCGCCGTTGGTGAACGAATCGAATTATTCATGAATAACTCACAAAATCAGCGAATAATTCGCAACATCTGAACCTAGCGCCTCATATATTAATTTCTTCCTCGAAATCCTTCCCGAACATTTTCCGAATACTTGTCTAATCTTTCCCGAATACCTGCCGATTTTTTCCAAATAGTTCTCCGACTCTGAATTTTCGACGTCGTTGAATTAATCCCGAACGCGGATGGAGTCTACAATATGATGCATTGCACATGTGAGGGTAGGGATCTCTCGACTTTCCATGCAATATGAATGATTCAAATTAAATAGTGCAGATGAAGTTTCAAGATTGTGTGGCCATGAAACTAGCAAGGGGGACTTAGACTTATCATGTTAGAGGTGTGCTTCATCACAAGGAAAAGGGCTCTTTCCCTACTTCTATAGAATCAAAGTCAAGAATCATAGCTTAGATTTGATCGTATCCCTTTTAACCCCTATAACATAGATTTCTTTAGTGCTACATGATTTTCTCATATGAAAAGATCGAACCCAATCACCATAAAGTTCTCAAAAGTGCATGATTGTGTGATCGTAAATCTAGGGATCTTCATCTATTCATGCTAGTGGGAGTTGGCTTAGTGGGTGAGCAAGAATCTCAACACTTTTAGGCTGAACCAAGCTTTTAGCTCAAGGATCGGCTTAATTAACAAGCACATTGATGATGATCTCTCACACATTAGAAAGAGTAAAGGCAAGCGTGGGGCATGACAACATTCTTTGTTTATATAAATTTTTGGATTAAAACAAAGTCTAGGTAATGTTAAAAACCTTATTTGAACATTCTAGCAGAATCAATGTATATCACATAACTAGCAATGGAGATATTTAAGAGTTTCCAAAGGGATAATATGTTGTTTTCTAAAGTGATATTAGACAAAGTTTTCCATCTTGCTTGAGCCTTCGTCTCCAAGGCAAAACCCAACAAGAGAAGAACAAAGTTGTCACCCAAATTAGGGTCTAGCCATGTGAGAGTGGGCCTTGAACTACAAGGGATATAGTTTTGAGTTTGATGTGATGTGCCCAACTTCCTTCCACATTATCATGTGGTGTTCCCCAACCATCACCTGGGGTTCAAAATTTCAATCCTTAATTTACCTCACCCTTTTAAATAAGGATAATAAAAGACTTGACCTAAATAACCAGACCCCACTGAAATTGATACGCTTAGCATTGATGGCATGTGAAGTAACAAGTATTTCACTACACTATTGAGTCCAACTTCAACATTTTATTGCCAAGTTTATGAAGCCGCGGTCCACCATAGCAAGTTGTTGCAGCACCAAAAAAGATAAAACAAGATGAGTCCCGAAAAAGAAGACCCACCCCCAAAACTCAATGCAACCGACCACAACCTCGTTCCACCCTTATATTTCATATCTCCTCACTAATTTTTTTTATCCATACGGTAATATTATTTTAGCTATTGATGCAAATACAACTTCAATACGTTATTCGCTACTAACTTGATGTGATAACTATTTTAAGAGAAACCATGCTGTAGTGTTCGGACTGCAGGCCTCATGGGGGCCTGCAGTGTCCAGACTCCATGCCCATGAGACCCAAAAACTAGCTTACACATAGCTCCTGAATCCCAAGAAGCCTGCAATGTCCTTTATCTCTACTATTATAACCACAAAACTTGAGAGTCCCTAAATTGATTTCAATTTGATGGCTTAACATAGACCCAAATAGTATCACATCAGCAGTAAAAAGTAGAATTTCTTTAACAATTATTTAATAATTAATAATTACAATCATCAACCGTATTAGTTAAAACCATACAATCATCTCTACCAATCTTAATTAACTATAGGAATCATTATGAATCATTTTGAAAACAGATTAACCACTCAAATGTAAATTTTAGTCTTCTCTGATTTTTTTAAATTAGAATTAAAAAAATTAAACATAAATTTTATTCGAACCACATGCAAGATACTTGTTAGTATAATTACAAGTGAGGAGCACCTCCACCCTGAAAAAGAAACTAAAGTGAAATAGGAAAAGTAAGAACTTTTTGTAAGTGGCATTTTTTTCTAAACTTTGTGTTTCCTCAGCAGTTCAACATAATACAAATTGTACATTACAACAAATTAACTTGAAATTGTCTTCACTTGCGAGACAGGATCAAAATCAATAACCCACAAAAGAAATTACTTGACATAAATCTTGAGAACATTCACAATAAGACCAAACAATCATCAGATGAAATTCTCCAACATCTTTTGCAAAGCAGAAATGCTTGATTAGAGTAGAGCATTAACAGACAACATTATACGAATTAGAAGCAAGATACCATAACTGGATTCTAGTGTAAACAAAGAACTACTTATATTAGAATAGTAGTTTATTTCCAAATTGCATCTTAATGAAAAATTCTACAACAGTAAAGCTAAAGTACAAGATTAGTAGAATCAGGTTACTCTTTCACATTGAGCATGTTTTGTAAAGATCTCAGCATTTATCTTTCAATAAAAGCCTAAATATCACCAAATTAACCTTAATTATGAGCGTCTTTCAGTTAACAACCGTAATGTTTCTTCTCACAGTAAACCTTCATTAAACTTGGGTGTTAGGGGAGACTATTTTTCCCACCAAAACATCCTTAAAAAAATCTCAAGATATTTTTGCGCAAGTTAGCCTTCTATAAATCAATCTTCTTTCAGTTCTCATAATAGATTAGAATAAAGAAATAGGAGAAGGAATGGAAACAAGGAAGACTTACCTGCCTCCTTCATACAAGTAATTTTTCTCAACTGATATCAAATAGAGAACCTTTTCAGATCCTCACAAGTTTAATTCACCAACAGTTTATCCATATCATTTCTCATTAATACAAATTCTAAACCATGATATTACCTCCTCTTAACAAATTGAATGTGAAAACACTTTTACCTCCTCTAAAACTAGGAAATTTGTGAGTACCCTCACAAGCTCAATAAATCAACAATCTCATGATCAACAGTTCTTAGTCCTGCATGTCATTCCACTTGGCACAAAAAATAAAATAAAAAATAAATACATATAATTCCGAACACATTGAAGAGGCTGAAAAGGTGATGAGAAAATAAAACCATATCAATGTGTATCGTTTCAATGCATAATGTTTTGAGGTCTTGTTATATGATAAACAGACAAATTTTGAACTTAAATCATCTAGTCACTCCCTCTATGGAAGGCAGCAATGAAAATTCTATTCCAACTATTTACATTTTACAACTCGGCCTCTCACTAGTCATCTGTCATCAATCGCACATCGACGTTGTAGAACTATGATCAATCGCACCTCTACTATTATAACTCAAGCTCGAGAGGACCACGTCATTTTCTCAGTTTTGAAAAAAAAATCCGGGGGGTGTGGGGGGTGAGGTGGCTTATCCTTATATCAGATAAAATAAATAAATCAAGTTTTTGTTGAGTATAACGTCTATGATCTTTGTTTAATGTTAACAAACCCTTGAGAACTGTTTTAATGTGTTTGATGTTTCGGGCAGGTTGGCCCATTAACTTTTAGGGCTTTGGTATAAATACGGGATTCTCTTCTCTCCCAATCCCCAAGGCTGCAAGAATTCTAAAGAACCCAAATTCTATTGCTCTCCAAGGATTCCAAGATTAAAGATTTAATTTTTCCATTCAGATTCGCAGCCATTGACGAGAGAATTCAAATTCAAGGATCAAGCTTCGTAGATTCTCTCGTCTTCTCCAATAATGATCGAGCTTCATTGAGATTTTCTTAAACTCTACTTTCATTATCAATTATTGTTGTTGGATCTATTATAGTTTTTATTTTTCATTTTAAACTCTTGTGATTGGATTACGGTTTGCAATTCAGGGATTTACAAATCACTAGGGTTGCGATTTGTGGTATGGGAATTATTGATTATTATTAGATATCATAGAATCTAGTTCGACTTGTTCTTAGGTTTAGAATAAGGTGACGGGATTAGACGCTTGTACTAGGGTTGTACAGGTTTTTGATATTAACAATATTAGTAGTTCTTGGGGTGCGGGATTAGGCTGGAGCCGAACCTGGGTAAAATTTTGTATTTATTTACATTACAGCATTTACTTTATGCTTATATAACTGTCTGTGGTTGTTTTGTGTGCTTGAGATTGTCACGGTAAGTTTTATTCCGCAAAAAGATCTCACTACCGTATTCACCCTCTTCTAGGATAGATTTCGATCCTACATTTGGTATCAGAGCTAGGTATTTACAGATATCTAGTTAATAATGACAATTTATGATTGTGCTTTTCCTGAGGGACAATCTACTGCTAAGCCCCTATGTTTAATGGTACTGATTATGCGTACTGGAAGTCTAGAATGACAATTTATTTAAAATCCGTCGACTATGATGTTTGGATAACGGTTAATAAGGGTTACTCTAGTCATGTCATGGTCATAGAAAACATAATTATCATGTGCTTTCGATAAAACTGAGTTTAACCATATTTCACATTGCCTTACCGCAAAGAAAATCTGGCATACTCTTATTCATGAAGGTACTTTACAGGTAAAGTAGCAACGACTAGCGCTTCTCAACAATTATAAGAATTTTGGTATATTGAAGGATGAAGGTATAAAAGTAATGTACGCTCGCTTTGGTATTGTTGCCTACAATTCTCGAGCACTTGGTAAAGAGTATTCTGAGCTGGAGTTGGTGAGTAAAATTCTTCGTATATTGCCTAAGAGCTTTGAGGCAAAGGTAACCGTGATTAAAGAATCGAAAGATTTGAGCAAGTTGAAGATGGAAAAACTCATAGGAAATTTGATGACTTATGAGATGGACATAAAAGCTAGAAATACTCATGATGAAACTGAGACTAAGAAAAAGTCTCTTGCTTTGAAGAGCAATGCTGAGAGGTATGAGGACATGGATGAAGAGATGGCTAAGATTATGAAGGGATTCACAAAGCTCATGGGTTCCAGAACATTGGAAATCTTTTAATAGCAATAAATCAAACTCTCGTAAACATAAACTTGTTAAAATTAATTCTGATAGTTCTTATGAAGAATTTACTTGTTTCAGGTGCAATAAGTCAGGACACATGAAGGCGAATTGTCCTTTATAGCAAAACGATAAAGGGAAAAAGAAGAAAGCCATGACTGTCACTTGGGATACAGCTGAGGAGAAAATAATTTCTGATGATGATGGGGCAGTTTGCCAATCCATGCATCATGGGACACATGAATGGAGAAGAAGCTGAGGATGAGTTCACTGAGGTAAATGATCTCACTGATAATGAATTATTAAGAGCTTGTCGTGGTTTGAACATTAAGATGAAGAGATTTGATGAAAGAGTGCTTAGATTAAACAAGAAAAATTTGATACTCTTTGCTTACATGATCAACTTAAGGACGCTTATGAAGAACATAAGGAGAAATATGAGACATTTAAAAAAATATCTTATATTGAAATTTTCTAGTGTACAAAATGATAAAAAAAAATGTGATTCTTGTCCTAAACTAGAAGATGAAAAAATAAGCTTTAAGAAAAGGCTAGAAGAACTAGAAAAAGAAAACACTAGTCTTAAGAAAAGCGAATCTGATTGCAAAAAACGTTTATTAGTCGTAGTTCTATATTTATTAATGAAAGTCTGTTCCTTAAATCGAAAATAAATGACTTTGAAATTTCAATGAAGAAATTAAGCGTCGGCAGTAAAAATTTGAATATGCTTTTGGGTAATCAAATGTACGCTAATAACAGAACGGGTCTTGGTTTTGATAATAAATAATTTTAAAAGAAAACACAAACTAAGAATAATGCGGCTAGGGAGAATGTTTCCAGGATATGTAGGACACACCTTCAATAATTTTTTTTCTAGGGACCGAAACACCAGGTTTAAACAAGTTTGGTTTTCAAAAAGTGCACTTACTAACAAGAATGGGTCTATATATATTAGTAGGTCACATCTTTCTTCTTTTATGTAGGTGTGCTGGCGGGCTAAGGAACAAGAATGTGAGTGGTATCTTGATTCAGGCTGCTCAATGCATATGACGGACGATAGTGAGAAGTTCCTTAGCCCAGAAAAGATGAGGGGTGGTTGTGTGATTATAAGAAATAATGGAAAGTGCAAAATTTTGAGAAAATGTATTGTAGGTACAAGCACTTTCAAGCTTCACGATGTATTTTTGGTAGAAAATCTAAAACACAATCTCATTTCTATTAGCCAGTTGTGCGACAAAGGTATGAATGTAGTTTTCGATTTTGATTTGTGTAAAATAATTAAAAAGGCTATATGTATTGTTGTTCTTCCTGACAAGCTTTTTAATAATGTTCATACTATATCTTTTCAAGAACTAACACTTGCTAAATGTTTGATCGCGAGGGATAAGGAAGCAACTCTATGACATAGAAGACTGGCACGTGTAAGTATGGGGCTGCTACAAAAGCTGGAAAGGAAAGAATTGATAAGAGAACTTCCGCATGCGAAGTATGAGATCGACAAGGTTTGCGAAGCTTGCACAGGAGGTAAAATGACTATATCATCGTTTCATTCGAAGAATTTGGTGAGTACAAAACGAGTTTTGGAGTTGATACACATGGACTTGTTTGAACCTAATGACATTGCAAGTTTGGGAGGTAAGATTTTGTTATGTTTTGGTCGATGATTATTCTAGATTTACATGGGTATACTTTCTAGCCAAAAAGTCTGAATCTTTTGATTACTTTATAAATTTTCCAAAACAAGTTCAAAATATAAAAAAGTCTCATTAGTTACAATAGGTGATAATGGTGGTGAATTTTAAAATATCAGATTTGAAATTTTTTGTGCTGAAAATAGTTTTAAACATGAATTCTCTTCTCCTAGAGCACCCCAACAAAATGGTGTGGTTGAAAGAAAAAATCGTATATTGCAAGAATTGGCTATAACTATGTTAAGTGAGTATGAGTTGCTTATCTTTTTTTTGGCAGAGACAGTGAGTACCGCTTACCATGTAATTAATAGAGTACTATTTAGATCAATACTAAACAAAACTAGCCTTGAATTATGGAATGAGAGATCCTAAACTATCATATTTTAGAGTATTTGAGTATAGGTGTTTTATTTTGAATACAGGTTGTCAACTCGGAAAATTTAGGGCAAAAACGGATCATAGAATCTTTATAGGATATTTGGCGAATTTGGAGAGTAGAGCTTACACAATTTACAAGTGATTGAAAACGATGGTGTAATCGATAAATGTCAAATTTGATGAATCAAAAGAAGTTACATATGATGAGAAAATAGATGATGTAGTTGGGATACAAGAAAGAATTGAAGGCGAAGTTGAAAGCTCAAATGTCCCGAATGAGAATGAAGAAAAAGATGATGGCATACAAGTTCCTCCAATATCAGTTAATGCGGAGAATCTCAAGTTCAATCCGAATCATCCACCCGAACTGATAATAGGTAACCCAACGCCAGGTATACAAACTCGCTCTTCTTTGAATTTTTGTGTTTTTTGCATCCATAGGGATTTTGTTTCGGATATCGAGCCAAAGAATATTGATGTTACTTTGAATGGGGATAGTTGGGTAATGGTCATGCAAGAAAAATTAAATCAGTTTGTGAAAAATAAAATTTGGTAATTAGTTCCAAGACCGAGTGATTATCCGGTAGTTAGGACTAAATGTTTGTTTAAAAACAAATTGAATAAGGATGGTGATATGATTAGAAATAAAGCTAAATTAGTGGCAAAAGGGTTAACCAAATGGAAGGCATAGACGTTGATGAGACTTTTGCACTCGTTGCTATGTTAGAGGCCATTAGAATTTTGTTTACATTTGCATATTTTAAGGGTTTTAAACTAAAACAAATGAATATTAAATGTGAATTCCTTAATGGTTATTTGAAAGAAAAAGCTTTTGTAGAACCCGGGTTTTGAAAGTCACGATTTTCCAAATCATGTTTTTGAGTTAAAAATAAACTTTATACGGTCTTGAGCAAAGCTCCTAGAGCTTGGTATGATCGTCTTTGCACTTATCTTTTGGAAAATGACTTTATTAAGAGGAGTGGAGACACGACTTTGTTTCTATTGCATGAGGGTTATGATTTTCTCATTGTTCAGATTTATATAGATGATATTATATATGGTTCTACTAATGATTTTTTGTGTCAAAAATTTAAGAAACACATGCAGGATGAATTTGAGATGAGTTTGATTGGAGAATTGAAGTATTTTTTAAGCTTTCAAGTGAGGCAAAGCAGTGATGACATTTTTATATCCCAAATGAAGTATGTGAGAGAGCTTATGAAGAAATTTGGAATGGAAAACTCGAAACCTATAGTAACTCCAATAAGTACTTCAACAAAGTTGAACAACGATGAACACAGAATTGCATTTGATCAAAAGAAATATCGAGGTATGATTGGTTTGATTTTATATCTTACCGTCTCTATACCAGATATAATGTTTTCTGTATGTTTGTGTACACGTTTTCAAGCTAATTCTAAAGAATCACATTTCAAAGATGTTAAAAGGCTTTTTAGGTATTTGTTAGACACAAAATTTTGGGTTGTGGTACTCCTCTTGTTATAAGTTTGACTTAACTGGTTTTTCTGATGCTGATTATACTGGATGTTATGTGGATAAGAAAAACACTAGTGGCACTTGTTTTATGTTGGGTCATTCATTAGTTTCTTGGTCGAGTCGTAAACAAAATGGTGTAGCTTTATCAACAACTAAGGTCGAATACATTGCATTAGGTAGTTGTGCACAAGTTCTTTGAATGATACAAATACTAGTTGATTTTGACTTGCATTTAAAGAATGTACCTCTTATGTGTGATGGTAAGAGTGTTATTGTTTATCTAATAATCATGTTTACCATTCTCGTACTAAACACATAGACGTAAGGCATCACTTTTTAAGAGATCATGTAGATAAAGAAGATATTTGCATTAAATATATTTCTACAGATGATCGACTTGCCAATATTTTTAAGAAAACCTTTAACTAGAGATAGGTTTTCTTGTCTTCGTCTTGAATTGGAAATTTTTGAAAAATGATTTAGTATGAGATGTTTGTAACATTATGTATATTTTTTTCATGCATTTTATTTTCTATCTTTACTGAAAACACAAAATAATCTGGTGGATTTCCTTTGGTCTGAAGATGGATTGGTTGGGAAAGAAAGTGGTTTGTTTATTTGGATACGATTTTGATTGATATCCTTTGCATATGAGATTTTAGTATTATACTCATGATTTTTGATTTTATATTGATGAACTTTATATGGTTTTTTAGCACATTATGTGATTTTATTATAGCTACTTCTCCAGCATACACATCCATTATATATATTGCATGTGGAAAGAATAGTTAACGTATTAGCAAAGAATATCAAGTTGAGTAAATTGATGGATAAGTTTGTGAATACTTTTGATCCATATTTGTGACCCTATAGATGAAAATGATTAAAAAATGTGCAAAATGTGCCATAAAAAGTAGTGAATATATATAAACGTAACTAATAGAGTTATATGACACATGAAAAATCGATGCGGTTTACAAGGTGACTAAGCTCAAAGGTATTCGACCTTTACCAAATGTTTAAACCTTTAGAGTTGATATTATGTTCACTAAGCAATACTTTTCTCCCATATATATATCCTAACAGCATTGATTGAGAGTCAAGTATCTTGGTCTTATGGTTCTATGAGTGAGCGACTACACTTCATAGTCTCATGACTTAAAATATAGCGGTTTGAATTTGAAAAGTGTTGGTTCGTCGATTAACCCCTATTAGTTTATATCCATCCTTTCACACACAGGAAATGTTTTATGATCAATGATAGTGCATACCTTGTTCGATGTTCGCGTTGTGTTTGTCTTTTTCAATTGTTGATCATGTTTTATAATGCATTATTCTTGTGTGTTTATGCGATTATTGATTGGTTTTTGCTTTTGATTAAAGCAAAAGGAGAAGTTAAAATGGCATGGATTGGTTGGTTTGAAGGAAAATTTTTGAAAACTGGTTTTTGATGAAAAGATCTTATTCTTAACATAGCACTGCTGGATTCTTAGCGCTCGTGTAGCGAAAGTGAGAACCGAAGTCGGAATACAAAACGAAAATTGCGTGCGAGCACTAGAAAGCTCAACCTAGAAATCGATCCAAACACTATACTAGCAACTAAAACATACAAGGTTATAGGGATTACAACCTTTGTAGCGTGTCCACCCAATTGTAGAAGACCCATCCAAGCTCCGTAGGCCGTCGAGATTGTGTTTGAGAGTCGATCGCACTTGTCGAAGATAATCCACCCGAGGGAAACCGATCCAAGCTCCAACTTCATCTAGTGAAGCAACTAAAGATCACAATTTGCTAGTTTGTGATGCTTAGAGATGCAGGAAATATCACTCTCAATTATCTTTCTCTTATCCACCTTTGTCTCAACACATGAGAGGTGGAATGATCAAGGAGAAGATGAGAGATGAGAGATGAGAGGAAAGAGTTAGCCATGAGAGAATGAGAGAGAGATGCTCTTGAAAAATATGAATGAGATGGTTCTCACCTCATTTTTTCAACCATACACTAATTGTGAAACCAAATGAATTATCTAATAGAATAATCCATGTCCATTCCTCTCAACCATGCTAACTTTCCACCTCACCTTAACACCTCATTTCTTTTCTTTTCCTAATAAAAGAAATAGCAAATGAGGTGTCCCCTTCTTGAAGTATTTGTATAAATACAAATACAACCCCAGTATATGTATCGAATACATATACATGTATCCGTATAAAAATACGAATAGCCAAGAGATAGAAAATGAATAGTGAACATAATACTAGAATATATCAATATATATGTGTGTGTAAATTATTATATCAATACTTGATTTAATAATCCGGCTTAATCATAAACCGGATAGTATTATCAAATGTCCGATTAAAGTCCGTGTAGCCAGTACACGTATTTAATCGGATCCCTGCACATACCAACATACGGTCTCTGCATCATATTACCTGTACCGGGAAAATCCTTTGTGTGGGGACTTTAAAGACTCAATAATACGCCGGCAGTGAGTTACTAGATAAAATCTATAACCATAAATACGTCAGCGACAGTAGCTGTATATAACAGCTGCTCAGACATATGTCGAAAAGGAGGTCGACGATCAAGTCTGTCTGTACCTTACTGAGCAATCGACATACAGTTTGGTCTCTTCGCCAGAGAGTGTCACATATCTGGTCTAGAAGGTAGATAACATCAGACCCCTAATGACCCGATTGGTTGTGCCAGTGCCAAGCACATCACCTACCGAGAAATTATTGATCTACTATCAGCAAATCTCATCCATCCTGGCCAGAGATTTATGGTGATAGCCAACTAAACACAGCGCGACATCAACTCCCTATACAAAGAGAGACAAATCCCTTCTGATCCCTCATTGTCTCCATGTGGCTTAGGATTGTACCTAACTAAAACACATTTGCACGACTCCTTTGAGCCATGGTAGAGTAGTAATCAAAATACAATGGGAACTTCTACGAGGCAAATGATGATCTCAGGTCTAAAGACTACCATGTCCTCATGTCACCGGAGAATTGCTATATGAAAATAGGTATAATACCATTTAGAAGTTCTCGGCGAGACCGTTCGGTATACTCACCTCTAGTGAGCACATGTATACAATCTTAAGTGCCATAACACCAATGGCTTGTGAGACCGGCCACCGCCCCTCATCGGGAGCTAGAAAATACATACTAGTCTACTCTGAAATATCGATGCCCAGTCTCGATACTCCCATGACTAGGAACATTTAAGAATGTGCCTATGGACTACCCAGCTCCCACGTATATGATCGCCATCATAATACTGGTAATCGAGCAAGAATCTCATGGGCTTTATCATTATATATTAGCGACACGTAATAACAAGTAAAACGTACACATAATGGTAAAGATAAACCAGATAGTATACTATCATCTCGAGTAAGAATGTTACACCCGTATAGGTCCTCCCTCACTTACCATAATTGCCTACTTACAATTACAATAATTGTCTTGAGAGCACTATATCCAATAGGCACTACATGAGCCATCAGTATCTTTTGGATTTCATGGTTTGGTTGATTTACACTTTGCATTATATGTTACATACGTTATGCAAATTATACATTTGATAGCATGATCTTTTCATTAGCATGGAACAATGGGTATTTGTTCTAGGAGGAGCATGTCAATAGAAGGAGCATAATTTTATAGCATTGATTTCATGAGATACTCATATATATATATATATATATATATATATATATATATATATATATTGATTTGGCATGCTCACATCTCACTTCAATTCACACACACCGTATTTACATTGTTTGATTTTAACTTAGGTTTGTTAGCATCAAAAAGGACAGATTGTTGAGTATGTCTATGATCTTTATTTGATGCTAACAAATCCTTACGAACTGTTTTAATGTGTATGATGTTTTGGGCAGACTGGCCCATTAACTTTTAGGTCTTGGTATAAATACGGGATTCTCTTCTTTCCCAAACCCTAAGACTGCAGAAATTCTTAACTCAAACTCCATTGCTCTCCAAGGATTCCAAGATTAAAGGTTTAATTTTTCCATTCAGATTCGCTGCAATTGACGAGAAAATTCAGATTCAATGATCAAGCTTCGTAGATTCTCTCGTCTTCTCCAACGATCGAGTCTTATTGAGATTTTCTTAAACTCTACTTTTATTATCAATTATTGTTATTAGACCTATTGTAGTTTTTATTTTTCATTTTTAACTCCAAGACAGTTAGTGATTGGATTACAGTTTGCAATTCAGGGATTTGCAAATCACTAGGGTTGTGATTTGTGGTTTGGGAATTATTGATTATTATTAGATATCATAGAATCTAGTTCGACTTGTTCTTAGGTTTAAAATAAGGTGACGGGATTAGACGCTTGTACTAGGGTTGTACAGGTTTTTGATATTAACAGTATTAATAGTTCTTGGGGTGCATTAGGCTGGGGCCGAACCTGGGTAAATCTCTGTGTTCATTTACATTACCGCATTTACTTTCTGCTTATATAACTGCATGTTATTGTTTGGTATGCTTGAGATTGTCACTTTAAGTTTTATTCCGTAAAAAGATCTCACTACCTTATTCACCCCCTCTAGGATAGATTCCGATCCTACAGTCTTTCCCTTCTCTTATACTTTCCCAAAGTCTATGAGAGTTTGGAGGATGCCGACGGGTCATCTAAGACTGTGTCAAGCCCTTCTCTCGTCATAATTTTCAAACAAAAAATTTGGTACTTATTTGGAGAGAGTTGACGTCAAGTTGACAACCGGTCGTAAAACTTTATCAATCTTTATCAGAACTTTACTTCATAACCGATCTCATTTGGATGGGAGAAGGCATAGATGATGATGATGAGCTTATCCTTAGTCCTTCACATGTCCACCTCATCTCTCTCGCTGCCCCCGGCCCAGTGTTTTGCATTTGTTTTTTAGGTCTAAGTTTCAGTATATGTATACACATGCGAAATACAGGTGCACCACACGTGCAAAAAAAATCTTGCATGGAAAACCCAAACAACAAAAACTACTTAAAGATAGAACTAATAAAGTATATAATCAACAAGAAATCATCAAAATTTAAGTTGCCAGAAAGAAAATAAGGTTCACAGTATTTAAAAAAAAATAACATGGACGTGAGAGAGCAACATAAGACCCCCCCCCCCAAAAAAAAAGAAAGAAGAGAAAAGAAAAGAAAGGGACAAGTGACTCTTTCATAAAAACACTTCTACTATTTAAAGCATGCAAAACTTAGCTACTTCAGTCCAAATAATTATAGATATAATTCTCTCATATCTTTTGTTTGCATATATCACAACTTTAAACAAGGCTGTATGCACTGTGTTCTATTAGAATTCTAGCCAATTTCCATAAAAACAGCTCGAAATATTTTCCCTGATGCTAACAGCTAACTTTAATAAATAAATAAAAATCCATCCACAGAAAAATGACCCAAACCCAATTTTGAGAGGTTGGTCAGTCTAGTGCAAGTCATTCCAACCATCTTTCTTTCTATTGCATACCACTTAATTTTTTCAGTTATAGATACATATACTTTTTTCGGAAGACTTCTCCATACATGGTTATCCTCCACAGTCCAACCCATTTTTTACCCAAATAGACTACGCTAACGCTGACAAGGATATAGACAAAAATGGCGACAATGATGCTGATGACGATATGAACAACAATGGTGACTAAGTTTTGTCACACGGAAACTTCATGGGAAAATATTATTAAAAGGATTCTCATTTAATTTCTACTATTATAAATAGAAAATCTCATCCTCTCTTTTTTTAAAAATGATAATTTTAAAAATTGAGAAAAAGCCACATCATTTTTCTACAACCTAGAAAAATCCACCTCATGTTCTCTCTTTCTCTCTCCACCATCATGACACTCTCTATCTATTCCTCCCCCCCCCCAAAAAAAAACTCTCCAAAACAAAAACAAAAAATAGCATGCATGCATCTTGGAATTTGAAATGAAAAACCATAGATAACCCTCTCAATATTTATGATTGTATACAAGTCCTCTATAATAATACCATTCTCTTGTTGTCTATCACGTGCACGTGCTTAAAATCTAGTGAGTGCAGCTGAGAGTGGTAACTGAGACTGATGGGTCAGAAGAGAACAAAGGTAATGTGCATCACATAGAATAAAAGGTAACTGGAAGTCTGGAACTATTACGCTAATAAACAGCCAGTAATCATATAAAAAAGCAAAGAAGCATATTCTACGAACAAAATATCTGTGCTTGATGAGTAGGCAGAAATCAAATAAAAAGCAGGCAGGATCCAGAGAGGAGTTGCATACATACATGTCCGCAGCACTTACATAACTGCTAATAACAGTCTGTTCAGATATAACCCTGGTCTCTGAGAATCAGCTGCTCCAATAAATGCATTCTGTGCGTCAAATGTCTCATCAAGTCCAAACCCTCTTTATCAAAGGTTTTATGTGCTTCACAGCAGCAGCTGGCCATTATTTACATCTTCATGTATTTGTCAACATAACCCTGCAGACAAATGCAAGACACAATTCAATGAATTTTGTTGATATTATAAGAAATATTGTGTAAAACACATCTGCACAGAGTCTACTGAAAAACATGCACGATTCACTAGTCACAGCTTCCATCGAAACTACAACTTAAAGCAGAAAAAAATGATGATTAATTTAGTTTTTTTGAAGAACAAATGATTTATACATGCAAGCCACCAACTTAGTGAAAGGAAATTGACAATGCTTGCAAGCATTCTACTGTTTGATAAAGCTAAATTGCTTGCAAGCATGCTTAAGAATTGCTACCACCCCACCACCTTGCTTCCTCGATCAATCAAATTTAATCTAAAACCCTTAACAGACATATCATGATATGAGATCAGGTTCCTCAAAATTTAATCTGAAACCCTTTTCCTAGTCCTTCAACCAATGGCAATTACTCCAGTGGTATCACTTATTCGCCAACTTATTCACCAGGACTACAATGCCTAAGATGACATAGCCATATAGCTGGTAAATGTCAAATAGGTTTCAATGGCATATAATCTTGTCGGTTCTAAAAACTACTCTTCGCTGCAATCTACAATGTAAAATTAGACATCACATTAGGAAAATCTAACTGGCAATAAGATATAGCGTGACTGATGGTAGTAGAGAACATCAACTGAAAGACTAGTTATTGACATTATATTCGTAATAAACAAAGTGAACACTCAACATACCATCACGAGCTTAGTTAACTTTCGTTGTGAAGACTCAACATACTGATTGATCTTAGCTTGCGACTTGGGAACATTATGGCTAGGCATTGCCCCTGACACTTTATCCACCGTTTTCTTCACGATGGTCTTGAAAGCTTCCTTGCTCATGTTCCCCTGCCTCCATGAGGGCTTGAGGACTTCCTTCACAAAATCCGCAATGGCAATCTTGAAAAGCTTCATTGACCGAGAATCCTTGCTCTTCTTATTCTTTTCAATCTCCCCTGCAGCTGCATTTCCCATGTCCAATGGAAGTTCTGGGCTCCATTCTTTCTCATCCACCAGCTGAGGGCTTGCATTCTCTACAGCACCCACCTCTGCTTCTGCTGCCTCCTCACCAGATTCATCGACATCCAACTTGTCTTTCTGCTTGATGTTTTTCTCATTATCAAACTTCTTGGACGCAGAAGAGGGTTCGATGCTATCAAAAAGTGGATCATATGCATCACCAGTTGCTGGCTTCAGTGCATCAGATAGCGTGTCAGCTCTTTTAAAAACAGGTGGTGTTTCTAGGACACGAAGGGGAATCATATCTGTAACAAACTCCTTGCTAGTGGGTACTTGCTCAAAAGTAGATGCAAAAGGGTTATAGTGAGTTGCCCGACTATCTAAGAAGCTTGATGGGTATCTTTGCAAAGAGAGATCAACCAATCCAGCAGTACTTGAATTTGATAGATAATCGTTGTATGGAGGTGGATTCCGAGAATAAGTCAAATCCTTGACACCAGAAGAATATTCTTCTCTTGCAAAAGGAACCGTTGTACTGCCCTGCACAAAAGAGCTTGAAGAAGTAAACCCTCGGCTGGGTAAAGGCATATGAGCTTCCTCATGAACAAATGGCATTCTTCCAAGCTCACCCCTGGGGAAAGGAGGCTGATGAGACGGCTCTATTGAGAGAAAAGCTTGGGGATTAAAATCATGTCTAGGAGGCATCACATGTGAAGATGGTGGAGGTGGAGGGATACTGAACCACCCAGGATTTGGAGGTGGCAAGTTATGAGAATGATACTCACTGGCAATAGGAGGCCGATGGTAAGGAAAATTGTATTGTGGCAGAGGCTGTAATGGATGATAGCCTGTACGATGTTGCGAGGGAAATGGGCCACTTAGATTATTAGAAGGGAGTTGGGGCAAAGGAGGAGGGCCAGGGGCCAAAGGTTGATTCAAGTTTGAAGAAACAAAATTTGGATGCGAGTGCACATGGCTTTGGATTGCATAAATTTGATTTGATGGAGCATCATGGCCCGTGTGTGGGTGAATTGGTGGGGTTTGAGCCGTTTGAGTCTGGCCAGTAGCAATAGATGCTGATTGAAGAAGAGAGCTTTCGTCTTGAAGATACTGGGAGGATTTTAGAGGGTTCTCGATAACATTAGGTTTGGATGATTCCAACACTTCCTTGACTTGGGATTTCTCCACATCATTGATCACCTCTTGTGGAGATATCGGTTCATCATTCTTTACAGAGGCAGACACATCTTTCATCTTAATGATCTTTGAATCTTCCACGGGAGTATTATCGCATTCCTCAATATCCATTTCCGTCACAGCAGTTGTATCAAGTTCAAAAGAATCTTGTGGAATATCCTGGTGTTGTTTTTGCCTACTCATTAGCCTTGAGGGATCACAGTGGAGAAATCTACATGATTCACCATGAAAGCATCTACCTCGATTAAAGTCAAAACACACTAATGGCTGAACTCGATCCTGTCTAGCCCTCGGTGACAAGCTGAAACATACATATACAAGGATTCTCAATACTGGATAAATATGTATATGTGATGAAGTGGGAAAAAAAATTAGAACTCGAGATACAGACATTCTGATAGTGAAGAAATATATGATATTAATATCATGGGCTAATTGCCGAAACCGCCCCATATATTACTCTTATACTTATAACCTCTCGAGTTACTTAATAGCGCAATTTCCACCACTATTCATTTACCAAAACCCTCAAAATGACTGGAACTTTACTCGAAACAGTACAAACAATTTATAGCTTAAATTAAGCAATCATTAAAGTTGTTTAAAGTTAAATTTGAGTGTTTCTAAGGGTTTTGATCAATAATCCCAGGAAAACAACTTTCAAGTAAGTTGAGGGAGTATAAGTGATATAATAGAAACTACAGGGGCTTTTGTGCAATTACCCTGAATATCATACCTCCGAGACCAGCTTCGCTTCTCTCCCCTCCTAGGGCTGCGGCTTCTATGCCTCCGCCTACTATCTTGAGGCGACTTATTCCTACTCCTCTTAACATGTCTTACGCAGAAATGCAAATCATCAGGGTAAATATCATTTGCACCTTTTCTAACAATTCGTCCAAACTCGTCCACATCTAATTTAGAGTCGTCCTGATTTGCATCCAAGATATCACTGTCCTGAAAAGGATCGCATTTTATAATCTTCTCTTTTCTTTTGCCATCATCTTGAAGGTCGACTTCTTTATTTGATGGGTCTACAAGAGGAGGAGAATGCTGACTTGAATCAGTCTGAGGTTTGGATCTAAGCTCATCTACGTTATCAAGGGCTTCAGAGTTGATCTCTTCAGCATTCTCCTTTCTATCATCTTCTTCACTGTCATCTGAAGCATAGCCTTGTATAAGACAGAATGGGCTTTCATCTTTAACATACATCCCCGAAGTTTCCATTGTTCCGTCCCCTGTAGTAGTTGATAAAACATTGGGCTTAGTCGGATCCTCAGAAGGCACATTTTTCTCTACAATCTGTTCAGTAGAATCTGGAGTGCCTCTAACTGGGCTAACATCTTCAAGGAATGATGAATCCTTGTTATCTGAAAATTACTTGTCATGGTTAGAATGCCCAGAGATCGAATCAGAAATGGAATAAATGAACTGAAGGAAAGTTATTCTAGAGTAACTAAATACGAAGAGAATTCAAGAAGAAATAAAGGTGATAAATCCAAACAATATTGAAGTACACTGAACAAATACAAATAGCACTCTATTGCTAGCAAAGAATTAATTATGCAATATGCACCGTTAGAAAAGGGACTTATTTGGAGAAGACAATAAGTTTTGAATGATTATTGTTTACCTTTCTAAACTATTTAAAAGCCCCCTATTAAAGTATATGTTTACCAATGAATTTAACACACTTAAACTTATTACCAGTTGCCATATTACTAAAGAATCTAAGATTCCTGAGATTCCAAATTGAAATGTACTTCATTCGTGTATCAACTTACTAATATAAACAGTTGTGAACATGGGTAACTGAGAACAAGTACGGGCTGCCATCTACAACTAGATATATTAAAATGAAAAATTACCAAACTTACTATAAGAAGTAGAGAAGGAAAATCTAATGTGCAAAAAGTAATCAACATATACCTTCCCCACCATGCACAAAGGGTACAGACTCCTTAGAAGACAGATTGCAAGAAGCAGCAACTCCAGGGACAAGCAGCTCTGTTGTACTCCTAGGCGATGGGAAAGTTCTGTTAACAGCATGAGGTTCACTACCTAAAGATACATCCTGACCAACTGGCTCTTTGTACATGTCATCAACCGCATTGTCTGTATCAGGCTCAGTGACGTCATCTAAACATGTCATGTGCCTAACATGTTTATATTGATACTTATAAAGTGCAACCATAGAAATATAAACATTTGCAAAACATGATGATAATTAATATAATCTCCTTGCATGCAAGTACATGTGAGACATGAGTGACTATTCAGACATGTAACTGGAACACAACAAGTAAAGAAGGTGTCTCCCCTTTAGAATAAATGGAAGGAATACAACCAGGATTGATCATTTGAAACTAAACCAAATATGGGATATAAGTATATAACAGAAAGAAGTAAAAGTGTAAAACATTAAAAGGGATACAATCAGGTGTGAAGACCAAAGTGATAGATGCACAACCAATAGCATGCTTAGAAGAGCTTGAGCATCCAACTGGAAAACAGGTAACAAATCTGACTGGTAAATAGCGATGATAGTATAGCAAATCTAGTGTAAGTTTCTAAAGGTCTGATATGTTTAAACAAACTCAACTATATAAGATAATAGCATGGAAATTTATTGGTAAATAGAAGTACGATAAACAGTGAAAGGAACACAAATATTAGCTTGTAATATAATTTTGGTGAGAAAACCGCGACACCACATAGAGATATTCTATTTGACACACCAATATGATAAGTGCAACCTACAAACAGGCTCCAAATTTGATATAAGAATGGCCTACTACATTATAGCATAGAGTACAAAGAGGCTGCTCAACCAGTCATTATCAAGCAAGTATGCCTTCAAACCTCGAACTGCTGAATTTTTTCTTCAAAGAAAAAACTAGCAAGGAATATTTCTCAAACCAATTCTTAGAAAGAAAAAAAATTATTGTTCTTCACCTTCCATATCCATGTCTGATACGACAGGTGAAACTGCTGAACCCTCATTGTCAAAATTACCGGATTGTGGAGAACCATCCACTCTCAATGCCCTTGACAATGAATCGCTTTGCTCTTGATCTTCGAGTATATCCTCTTTCAAAAAACATTTCCTCTTCATCCATTGGAAATACTCATGCCCGATAGCAGCATCGCTACCAGGCTCACCTCCAAACAAGAATGCAAACTTGGGGTTTCCTGCCTCCTTCGTGCGAGCTAAAATTTCAAAATCAGTCCCCACATTTACCATATATTGACACACCGCCTCAATATTCCGAACAACCTCTTCATCCGTTGGCTTAGGTGGATGTGAAGCCAGATCTCCTAATACAAGACCCTTATTCTCCAACTCACCTTCATCTGCAGAAGGAGCAATCGGAGCATTGGCAATACCATTTGTTGTGGGACCCGGAGACGGTGCATTGGGGATGTCAGAAAGCTCGGCTGTTGGTGAAGCTGGCGGTGGTGGCGGAAGCGGAGGAGGGGATGAAGGTGGAGGCGGCGGCGGCGGCGAAAGAGAAAGTGGAATTGGGGCAGGAGTTATTGAAACAAAACTGGAAGGAATAGGTGGGGGAGGTGCAGGCATGTGTTGAAAGCCCGTAGGACGCGGGGGTGGTATACTGTATAAAACTTGCCCTAGAGCGCGAGGAGGCGGAGGAGGAAACGCTCTTAAAGGCGGTGGCATTGGTTGAGAAACATGATGAGAATAGGGAGGGGGCATCGGGGGATTCCCTTGCATTGGAGGAGGGGGGGACAGATAAGGGTGGGGAGGGGGCGCATTGTGTTGGTATTGAAAATGAGGTGGGTTTTGGTGTATTGGTGGAGGCGGTGGGCCCGGAGGAGGATGGAGAAAAGGAGGAGGGGGCGGTGGCGGTTGGTTCGGTTGAGATTGTGGGAATGGAGGAGGCCTGAATTGAGAAGGGTAGTTCCCTTGGCCATACATCTTCCACAAATCCCCTCTTTGCTGCAGTGGAGCTAGGTCCTGGGCAGTTCAAATTGTAATGGTTCAAACGATTAATTATCAAGACATGAACTATATTCTTCAGCATGGAAAATCATATAAAAGCGGAAATGCAACATACCAAATTAAATAAAATGGATACTGATGATGATCTAACAGTTCAGAATCAACCTTATAACATTCATAACAGAACCCCAACTTTTGGACATGCAGATGCAAATGCAAGGGATATAAGGTGCTCCATATATAAGTGGAAATGAAATGTGTTCATGAGTACATCAAGGACTACATCGAGCACGAAAAATAAATACAGAAGTGGAAATGCAAATGATGCAACACACCCATTAAGCAAAAAAGGGTAACAATGATGGCCCTCAACCTAAAATTCCAAAACAAAACCCTAACTTGGATATTGTTAGCAATTGGGCCTACCTGGCCCAGTTCCCGTCCATGTGAGTGGGTACCCTATATATACACATATATGGGACTAGGGTTTGATATTATATGATATACAACATATAATGAGTTTTTAGAGAGAAAATACATAGAGCCGTCGTCTCATTCTACTACG
Source organism: Agapanthus africanus (assembly GCA_030015575.1). Classification (NCBI taxonomy): domain Eukaryota; kingdom Viridiplantae; phylum Streptophyta; class Magnoliopsida; order Asparagales; family Amaryllidaceae; genus Agapanthus; species Agapanthus africanus. The sequence goes on along the minus strand of CM057349.1, from coordinate 18,152,140 downwards.
GTTGACTTGCGGGGTGATCACGTGGAGAATTCTTGCTTCTTTAAGGTGTGGTTTCCCTCCCGCCGTTGCGTGGAGGCGTAAGAGATCGGATCTAACACGTGACGTGGGTGAGGATAATGATCCCACTAAGCAGATCAGGTATTTCGTTAATACCCTAGCGTAAATACACATTATTTCCGCTGCTTTGTTTGTATTGTATCTACGCACCTTTATGCTACATTGGTATCAAAGCTTGCATGTCCACGGTCATAGATTGATATGTTATTTTTAAAATGATTGCAACTCAAAAGTTGCGCTTTTTTGTCTAAAATTAGATCAAATTTTTTTAATTGTTTTAATATATCTATGATTATTACGGTTATCGTTTTGATGGATCTTCATATATCTATCAGTTTTGCATCATGCGTCATAATAGATTAGATCTATAATTTTTAATGACACCTTGATGTATAGAATTTAGCTTTGTGATGTGAAATTGTCCACGAAACAAAAGTGAGTAATTTTTTAAAAAGATTAGATCATTTTGTGTAAAAATTTATTTTTTCCCCCTTTTTGGTGAGATTTTATGGCGACTAGATTGCAAAATTTTCAAAACCCTGACCCTATTTTTAATTTTTTGGATAAACTTGGGGGAATTTTTTTTGGATTTTGGTCGGGACCAAAATATTTTTTTTAACAAAAAAAATATTTTTCTGGATGAAAAAGGAAATCTTCTCGGGAATTTTTTTTTTGATTTGGCAGGACCATCAGCTTAAGATTTTTTTCTGAATTCACGGAGATTTTTTTGATTTGGCAGGGACCAAATAGTTTTTTAACAAAAAATATATTTCTGAATGAAACAGAATTTTCTCGTTTTTTTATTTGTCAGGGCCAATATTTTTATGAAAGAAAAAATAATTTTAAAATCAAGATAAGATTTTTTTAGTTTTACTATTTTTTTAATGGATTTTTTATTGGTTTTTTCTGGATTTTTTTAAAAATAGGGTGTAGTAGCGGCCGAGCTGGACTCGGGCCGCACTGGGCCACCCGAGTTGGGGGCTCGACCACAGGAGCCGGGCTCCGCCTACCCAAGCCGGGACCAATTTTTTTTATTTAAAAGAAATGCTGAAAAATTCTGAAAAATTAAGAATTTTTTTGGTTTTCTTATTTTTTTTTAAATTTTCCACTCAAGATTTGGGTTAGTGGAGAGTTTTTGCTAAACTCTAGGAGTTACATTTTCTCGAAAATTTTGTTTGCTCACCAAAAGTTTCAAAAATTTATTCACATAAAATCTTGAAGATTTGATGGGTAGTTGTTCCAGTGGGAGCGGCTGGGACACGTGTTAATTTCACGAAAAACGAAAATCCTAACCAAATGAACAAGATTAAATAGGGTAGTTTAATGTAAAGTGAAATTTGTTAGATTAGTTGTTGCATTTGTGATGCGCATGGCATGCCTAATAAATAAAGACACATTCAGCATTTATTAGTTAAAATCTGATAAATTTCAAGCGGAAGATTTCGAGAGGATACGGGAGTCTAGATTCAACTACCCAATCTTATCTGTTTCTAGAAAATCGATAATCAGTTATTCAATCATTTTTTAAAAATTTAAATTTTATACTTTTGAAAGATATGGTTAAGGCCATAGGCCTTCTTCTTTTTCTTCGGGGTGTAGGTTTATTATTGTTTTTAAGCTGGGTTGAATACAAAGTGTTCTTTAGGAAAAAAAACGATACTCCAGTAAACGCCGATAGTCTTAACGCATCCATAATAAAATTATGTTATCGTCAGCCTCACCAGGGATGAGGTAGCATATGACGACAGCCATAATAAAATAAAACATTGGTTTAATGTTTACTTGAACAAGCTCAAAGACTTGGACACCAGTGACAACAATATGGCAGCGATATAGCGAGGCTTCAAGCCGCCGCACCATCTAGATGCAGCGATTTTCGGATGATTGGCGCATCTTGGATTGTTGTTCAACGCGTTGGACGTTATGAGGAGCGCTGTCACTAGTGATCATAGGATTTATTGCCGAGCACTCCCAGCTTATACTGAGTGATAGTTATGGGGTATCTACCCAACAAGAGATGAATTGTGCGATGATTACAGGGGAATCTATGTGTCATGGTAACATTACATTATTTCTCTATGACTTTATTTTCACATAAGGAGTCGAACCACGTAATGTGGATACACTTAAAAGTTATATCTTCATCAATCCAAGATCTAAAGAGTGCTACTCCAGTTAGACTGAAGAGCGATAGCGGAAGGCGGTTAAATGTTTTCTACTCGATCTATGAGGCAGTTAGTTATACGGAAAGCGAATGTGATGACATTTGATGGTACGTTTGAGTAACTAAGACTTAAGGTTTAATCATTAAGGACAATAAAACCAAGAGCACTGCTGATATGTTGACGAGGTCAACAGTGCGCAAGGAGAGATGTCCTAACGCAAGAAGAGTTCAATCGAGTTATGAAGACATGTATAACGTGCCAAGTTAAGCAATCTGACATGGAGAAGTGCTGGCAATAGTAAAAATAATAAGTTCAAACTTTTGACTGTGAAAATTTAAACCGCTCCACTCGTCAGGGTACTAAACGGAAGTAAGGCCTTCTGCTAGGAGCAGAAAAGTTTATGGAAGCAAATCATGTGTCTAAAATATAAGTATTCTGCATCGGGGATGCAGATATCCATAAGTCATCTTCCTGTAAATTATAGTTTCAGTTTCGGCTTAGGGTATTTGGTTAGCTTAATGGGACAATATGTCTTATGAGTTCCTTATGCTTTTAAGAATCAATCCTTCTATGAATATCATGAATAGCATAGTAGATTAGGTCAATAGGTAGATGAGATGGCCTAACCACATGGGATGGATTAGTTGGCATTTTAGCTAAAGTCAAACTATCTATTTGTGAGAGTTGACTTGAGAGCAAAACTACCAGGAAAAAACCATTTGGATATCCGTTGCAGGCAATTCGCTCCGATAAATACGGACCAATAAAACGTGAAGACACGTAAAGGAGTTTCCTAATACAACACCTTGATTAATAATTACTTGATACGGCTACCGATCTCACACAGAACTGAAGCGTTGATTTGTATCAAGCGTTGCATGTGAAGTGAAGAGTTGCTCACGCAAACAGGGATGTGTGTGTTTCACGGAGAAGTGCTGGAAACTGTAAGCAAGCCATGAGTATTTATTTTAGCAGTTCAGAAAACTGAATGAAAGAAAAGGAGTCATCGAACAGCTGATGATACTGCAAACTCTACAATAAATGGTGTTGTAGGAAACCGCTAGATATGATAAAGAAAATGATGGTAAGGGCCAATCTTACATATTATTTGGGAGATGCAATGTTGACAGCGACGTATGGTCTTGATCATGTGCTCTTCAAAGGCAGTACAGTCAATACCCTATGAGTAGTGGACGAACGAGAGACCTGAAAGGTCACTTGTGTCTATGAGTATGTAATAGGATTGTAACTGATGTTTGGTCGTGCGACCTTGATTTCCTCATGAAGGAAACGAGCGATTTTCTTGGAGAGAATTTCATAAAAAGGCAAAAGTAGGTCAGGATTTGAGATTCTACGAGATTGAGAAGACTCCTAGTCGGTCAGCAGTGCAGGAGTTAGTTCCTGCAGCGGCTGGCGGCAGTGGGAGCGATATTTCAGTTGATGGTTTGGATTCAATCACGAATCCTCAAGAGACTTCTAGATAGTGCTATGGATTGGCATCCCGATGATATTTCAATATCGAAAAGGTGACGTATACGGTAACTCCGCATTGGTTATGAAACCCAAGTCAGTTAAGGACGTTTTTGGGCCTACTGCAAAGGAGTGAATAATGACAATGGAAGAGATGTAAGAGTCAATGCTAAAAGATCAAAGTCTGGGATTTGGTCAAGTATTCTACCGGATACAAGACTGTTGATAAAAACTGGGTTTTTTGAAATCTTGCGAAAAGAGGATGATACTGTAGAGGGATACAAGACATGCTTATTGGTGAAGGAATTCATCTAGCGTAGATGGGCAATGAATAAACACTTTTTTTCACCCGGGGTGATGCTTGCGTCTATACATAAAGATCTTAAACTAGTTCTGGAGCCTTAGATCGTATTCTCGATGGAGATTTGGATAAGAAGATCTGGGAGATCAGTTTACGGATTTCAAAGCCAACATAACTCGAGTCGACTTAAAGAGTCAATTTATGGCTTGAAACACTTATCCAAACAGCTGTCGGTTTGATATCATCAATCTATATCACGATGATAGAATGCGACAACTGTAAGTTCAAAGATCTTATTGTGAACAATGTTGAGATGACCAAAAGTGATTTGGAGACAACGAATGCCACTTGGAGTGGTCGTTTCTCACTATAGAAGACACGTGAGATGAGTTCGTGCTAGAGAATTGGATCCATGAGGAGCCGTTTCAAGAGCATCCTATGTTTGTTTTCGAATACTCACATGAGGTATGTCTTAAAACGGTTCAGCCCGTACGATCACTCTCCAATTGATTACTCCAGTCACTAATGGACATGTTTTTAGCTTTGATCTTTACTATAAAACTCTTGACGAAGAGACGGATTTTGTGGGTTCCATTTTGCATAGTCAGTAGTCAAATGTATGCATGGTGTGTATCTAACCAGATATATAACCCTTGCCAATTGGACTTGGTATTAGGGTCTGCTTGTTGGAATAGAGTGAAGAGGATTTTCAGGTATTTATATGGGACAACCCACAATACCTTGTGCTATGAGGAATCAGGCTTGCGATTATATAGACATACAAATGCCGACTGGGCGGGCAATCTGGGTATGCGTACATCCACATCCGAACATGCTTTCCTGCATAATAGCAAGGTCATCACTCGGAGTAGCAAGAAGCAGGTTGTGTAGATTTTTTTCACCGTGGAGGTGGAATATGCAGCTACCTCAGTGGTGCCGAAGAGGCTGCTAGGCTCAAGTAATTTCTCGGGAGCCTGCGTGTAATCCTGCACGCAAGAGAAACAGGGTTTCTCTTCTATCGTGACATCAGGTCAACGATAGCATACTCAAACGATCTCATATACATAGAAAGTTGAAGCACTTACACATCTAACGACGCTTCGTCAATAAGTTAGTGGCATGAGAAGGTGGTCTAATCTAAAGTGTCTTCCTTCATGTCAGATGATCGGGGATCCAACGACGAAGGAAATAGCTGAGTAACGCTACGTACGTTTAGGCTTCGTCTTGGGTGACGTGTTGCATTTTAAATAACTTGATAGACCTTACTCTTGTATTTGACATTATTATTATGGGTGACGACTTTATAGATGCATATTTTAAAATTGATGGTGTGTAGCTTTCTTTCTTTATTATCTGGGATGGATATTTCTATATTCTGCTTGACTATTTCAAGTATGAAGTACAAGCGTAAATGGTACACGAAGTGCAGGGCACACATTTAACAAAGATATCTCAGCAAGTAGGAACTCTCCATCACACGAGAGATCCCTTTTATGCCAGAAAAACATACGAAGATGAGACTAAACGTTAGACATCATCTGCTCGGGATAGTGAATATATTGTTGCATACTGGGCATAGCAACAGTGGGAGCACTTAATAGAGTGGTCCTAACCGAGTCAGGATGAGATTGCCATGTGATATAGGCCGAGCGACCAAAGTGGTTATTCCATGGACACTTTACCTGTTTACATATAGCCAGACTAAGGGTCTGACTCGTCGCACGGGATGAGAACTTGTCGGGAGATCCCAGGCATATTGCAGAGCGATATGGCCGGACAAGTCGATCACAGGATGATTGGACTTGGGTCCATACGGTATAACTTTAATGGCGTACGCTCTCAAGGAGAATTTTATACCGTAGCAAGTTGTCATACGACGTACGCTAGGATCGTACACATAAGGAGGTTGAGAGATGGATCCCATTTTCTTCACTGTGTGAGCCTTTATAACGGCCTCCACGGAATGACAGACAGTCTATATACCTTTAGTAATACTGGGTTGTCCGGATATCCATGTTATGAATATCTACTACTTTGGCTGATGTTTCCTACTGCGATGACAATATACCGCACATACAGGGCAGTGTCAGGAAAGTGTCAGGAAAGCGGGTGAATAGCAAACCTAACTATTCAGAGCCGAAGAAAGATCGATTGGAATGTCTTCTAATTGCATCGCATGATCAACACTTATTGACGTCATGGTTGCGAAATTTAAGAGTGCGAGGAATCGAGTAACTACCACGGTATTCAAGTACGCTTCTGAGAGGAATCGAAAGTACTTGGGCCGACATGTCTGGTCGGATCTGGGGTACGAGGTTTCGCGAGCCTGACATATATTTAGTTTATGTTGTTTTTCTTTTAGGGAGACCTTGTATTGGTCCTAACGGATCTAGCTGCAAGGCCTACCCGCTTGCAAATTCTCAACGGTTCACACCACACCAACATGTATGGATAAGAACAAGAACTATAAGGATATTTTCATGGAGACAATTGACTCAGGATGTCTATAGTTCGGGAAACAGCTCAGGGAGCTATGGACAACACCCACTCGAATGTGCGGGTAGGTGTATATTAGCAATTGGGCCAGACCCGGACCAATTCCCGCCCATGTGAATGAATACCCTATATATACACATATAGGAGGGTAGGGTTTGATATATATGAGATACGACATATGAGTTTTCTAGAGAGAAAATATAGAGAGCCGTCATCTCCTTCTTTCATCCTATTCAACTATGGTTGACTTGCGGGATGATCACGTAGGGGATTCTCGCTTTTTCAAAGTGTGGTTTCTCTCTGTCCGTTGCGTGGAGGCGTAAGAGATCGGATCCAGCACGTAACATAGGCGAGGATAACGATCCCACCAATCAGGTCAGGTATTTCGGTAATACTCTAGCATAGATACACATTATTTCCGCTGCTTTGATTGTATGTATTGTATCTACGCACCTTAATGCTACAGATATAATAAAGCACCTACTAATTTTCTTTCACAGAGATGATGTTTTTACAGATTATAAATCAATACTTCAAAAGGATAGATCGACACATCGAATCAACGGCAACCCTAATCGCAATCCCAAAATCCAAACCCTAACCGCACAAAACTCGCTCACGATCCAATTCCACCCATTGCGACACAAAACAAACTCCATCGCATCCCCAAAATCAAACTTATACAGATCCACAAGGATCGAGGGAAAAAAATGAAATGGAGAAAATTTACCTGCGCTCAGCGATCGAGAGCGAAGCTTTCACGAATAGAATCGGCGAAATTTCGATTGGAGCTAGGGTTAGGGTTTGAGATCGAAGAGAGAGGAGAGGACCAAACCCTAGAATTCAATTCATCGATCTAATTTTTCCCTCTTTTGTTAGTCGCAGCGAGAGAGAAAAAGAGGAGAAATTAGAAAGGAAGTGAGAGCTGGAAATGAGTCGAGTCCCTAATGGCATATCCACCGTCCAAAACGAATCCAACGGTCCGTAATCTTTACAAAAGAAATGAGAAAAATGGAACCCAAAGGTGACCATGTGTTGGCTCGCATGTTGGATAGCTCGCATGTTGGATGCTTTTTCATTTTTCCCCTTTTCCTTTCTAATCTTTTTGGAGAAAATATTGTACCTGTATCTCTTGGGGAACGATATTGCCTGGTTGGTTGAACGGTTTACTGTCTAAAATCTACTGCCTGCAATGTTATTGAAACCAAGATTTATTAAACTTCAGATCTAATTTTCATTTGTTATTTTGTTGGTAAATAGGTCGTCTATAGTTGGTAAAAGCTCTAGTTAAAAAAAAAAATCAGTACCCGTTAGAATATAAATTTCAGTACGGTTTAAAAGAATATAAATTTCAGTACGGTTTAAAAGAAATAAATTTGATTATTAAGAAAACATTATAGCCATGTAGAGGACTTAGTAGCTCATAGACTGTGTTAGCGTACTCTATTATGCTTTTCTTACACAAGATCGCTGAGTAATACAATGTTCCTTTTAGAATAAAAGTATTTATCATTTTTGTGTAATTCAAACATTCTACAGAATCAATTTTAGACTTTTAGTCAAAATCAATCAATTTAAGCTTATGGCTCGCATTATGCATGGTGTCTATATATTAACACCATAGCTGAAGATTTTGAAGATTTTTAAAGTATATATATTTTAAAGAAATTTTAGTTAATATGCTAAAGATTTTTTTAAAAAAAATTAGAAAACCATGAAGGTTTGATAAATTTTAAAAACTATTTATGCTTTTCTTAAATATTTTTTTTTTAAATTATGAATTGATGAGACAAACAGTTTTAGAACAGAGAAATTTTCCTATTTTTCTACTAAATTGAATTTGGATTAAATTGGATTTGCCATACGTCTTTTAAGTTTCCAGCATCATAATAGTAGAGATGAGGAGCATCCATGAATCATAAGGAGCCATGGTATGCCCTATGCTGATTTAATTAGCATTTCCTAATGATTTTGGGTGAGGAATAAATTTAATATTGACAAACTATTACTCTTCCTTGTGGAATCTACTGTTGGATATTTATATTTTATAAGGAAAAGAATAAATTTATTTTATACTTTTAAATAATTATATTGACTTATGGTCAACTATATCATTGATCTAATTAATTTGGTTACCACAAATATGTTGAGGCCTATTATTACAAATTAACAAATATGTTGAGGCCTATTATTACAAATTAATGAGTCTTTATAGGCTGTCACAACTGTTTTGGAAATATATTTTAATTGGAGATTTATTACTATTTATATGTGGATTCCATCTTCCCTAACACATCTATTTATATATAGGACTAAGGAATGGAAACATATGAACAGAAAATAAAAACTATTTATTTATCTCCTCATAAACTGTTGTTTCTATTTTCTAGTTCTTAAAAACTACAAAATCATTATTTTCATATATATTGGTTTAGGGTATTGGCTAGCAGCTCGAGGTCCCTCTCTTACCATGAAAGTTATTCCTCGAGGGGGGTGAATAGGAATAAATTATAATATGCTCAAATTAAAAATTCCACACTTACAAATAAAAATAACAGCTGTAAACCTAGACAGAAGATATATTTCTAGAGAAATAGCTAAGCAATACTGCAATTGTGAAACAAGAATATATAACAAGCAAAAGCAATATCAAGTATGAGCAATGAGCATAAAGAGCAAATAGAGAACACACGTGCAATTTCTAAACTAATGGCAAATAAGATATACGGAATTGCAAATGCAAACACAAGTCTATTATAGTGGTTCGGGAGATCTTTTAGTCCACTTTCTTTAGGGGCACGAGCTCGTTCTACTAATTCACGTCTTTCTCTTGGAGACAAACAAGCTACCCACAAGCAACACACAACCCCGTTTCCGGTGGAGGCTAAACCAAACACATCTCCTTAAAAGACGACACGTTGTTCGCCACTACGAACAACACTTCTCTTACAAGCTCGTCCCTCTAGAAGTACTTCTCTCTACAAACAAACCCACTCAACTTCCTTACAAAGGCACCCTTATACTCAAGAACCCCCACACCAAAAAAGTAGGGGAAGAAATACAGGCACAAGATACCTTCAAAATAGTTTTACAATGAAGCACCAATACTCAAGAATATGAATAATCAAACTAGAAGCACTTGAGTGTGTGTATGTGAGAGATTGGATAAGCAAATGAAAATCTCTTTAAACTCTCACAAGATATGGGATTTTTCTCCCTAGATTACTTAGAAAAATTGGCAACTAAATTATTGAGTGATAAGAGCTAAAAAAACAACCCAAAACTCTTTTATAACCCCAAACAAAAAACTAGTTATTATAAGTCAAATCAGTCAAAAAGAGCCGTTATCAGACGTCTGAAGAAAAATCAGCAACGATTAGAAAATAGCTTCAGACGTCTGTTTTTAAAAGGTTCAAACGTTTATTGATAGTTTTTACAAGAAGGCACAAAAGCACAGAAGGCAAACAGACGTCTGAAGAAAGAAATATTAACGTCTAAAAAAGAAATATTTTCAAATGATTTTGTGCTTCAGACGTTTGTCTAAAATACCTTCAGATGTTTGCCGTGGTTTTCAAAATATGACCAATGAAAGTACAGAGAATAAACAGACGTTTGAAGCACAAGTGACATACGTCTGAAGAAGAAAAGGTTTTCAAAGTTTTAAATCTTCGGACGTGTGTTCAAATAAGGTCCAGACATTTGCTCTCATAAAAAGTTTGAAAGACATGAAAACACAGAGAACAACCAGACGTCTAATGAAGGTTTGACAGACATTTGTTCCATAAAAAAATTTAAACCAATGAAAATCCAGAGAACAAATAGACGTACGAAGAAGCAATTAGACGTTTGTTCTGTCAAAAAGTTTTAAACATTGGAAAACCAGAGAACAATCAGACGTTTGTTTTAGCATGCTTTAAACGTTTGTTCTGAAGAAAAAACTGAGATTTTAATACTTATGCATGTTTTACAATAAATAGCAGACGTCTGAATAAGATTAGGACAGACGTCTGAAGAAGGAATGCGCAGAAAATTTTGAACTTGAAATTGAAAAACATTTTGAATGAAAAATTTTCCTAAGTTTTGCCCAAAGATCTCATACATGCAAAGTGTATGTGTTTTGAGCTTTTTCATGCTAATCTCATAAACCATGAAATACTTACATCGATTTCCTATGTCGATATCATTCGTTTGCCAAATCTTGAATCTTCCGATATCTTGACACAAGCTCTTGAATCTTCGATTTCTTGAATTCTTTTGAATTTGGAGTTTGGCTTCTTAGCTTTATGAAGTTTGAATGTGATCATTGAGAAGCTCTGGTCCATTAACCTCCAACCTTCAATAAATTTACCGTTTAAGCTCAATTTTCTCCATCTTCCATCGTACGCTTGTGCCGTGAGATATTCTGAAATTCAATCTCAAAACAACCAAGCATATCATATACAGTGTTACAAAAAATGCAAGACATTTAAACACAGGTATATGAAACATTCATTATCACGCCCTGCTTCCCGGTGTACAAGGAAGGAGACGTGGCGGGCCGCGACGTATTTACTCAGAAGTAAATACGCCAAGCGTAAATAAGCAATATAAATAAATAACACAAGAATGACAAGAGATGTAATAAAACAACAACTTTTTATTGATAACCATTCTTTACATACAACTGAAAAGTAAAGTACAATAAAAGAAAGCAATGCCTAAACAATGGCATATGAACTGAAAAAAAAGTAAGCAAACTGCTCTAAATCGTCCTGGCTGGGCTAGATCTCCTGAGAGTCGGGTCCTCCTGACAACATTTCAAAGATAGAAGAGAAAGGAATGTCGTCAGCGAACTAGCGCTCGGTAAGTTCCAAAAGATAGAATGGAATAGACAGAGAATCAAACAAGTAAATTATATCTTTGTTATACTAACGTAGTTGTTTGTAACTTGGTATAGAATGTATCAGTGTATACGAGAGGAGTCCAACTATCCTGTGGACTATGGAAAACGGAAAGTACAAAGCCTCGTCAAAACCCATGGGACAACGGCACAGATGTTTATGTAGGTGTCTTTTAGTGTCCATCATCGTGCCACTTTAAACACATTCCGTACCAGTCTATCCTGTTAAAACCCCGTAATGTATATTGTATTGATTGTATTGATTTGTAGTTACAGACTTGCCGAGACCATTGTATAAGTTGTTCATGTAAACGGATTCAGGAGGTAAACGGTAGTCATGTAAGCAAGTCAAGATATAGTCATGGTTCGGTCAAGTCAAGTCATGTTGATATTGTTCTGGTATTTATGTTCATGTTTGGTATATTGGATTCATGTTGGATTGGAGTTATGATTGGATTCATATTTGGATTGTATTCAGATTAGACTGAGACTCAGATTGAGTCAGACACTTAAACAGATTTGGATCCTGAATTAGATTTTAGTGTTATCGGTAACTGCTGCACATGGACGGAAGGATTTGTGTCTTTTTCCAAGACAATTAGCATTGATAACCCCATTTTAGTTTTCTACCTTAAATAGACAAGCATCCACTTTCTCCGGCTCCCTGAGACTCACGAGAATTGGTCTCGCTTAAACCTATATTTACTAAGTTCTTTAATGTAATTTAATATAACTTGAGAGGGTTTTATGAAAAATATTTTAAATATACTTTCAAAATAAATCTCAAGTATTTATTTATGTTATTTAGGGTTTTCATGGATATAATTTTTATAGAACGGGGTATGTTAGTGAATATATATATATATATATATATATATAACTTGAATAGTTCAAGGTATTTTAATGTAAAGTTTGGCTTGTATTGCTTCTTGATGGTATTTTCATGAAACTTGTCATTCTTTATATTCTAGAAAACATGGAATTTTTATTATATATTTAAAACAGATGATTTGATAATATTTATATAATTATTAAAAATTAATTTTTATTATTAAATAGAAATCCTCGTTTTTCTTAAAAATTGTATTAAAATTCCATCGAGATCGTATGCTCCGTGAGGAGATCTGTATCTCACCCTACTAGCCTGTGGATGTGCGATAATCCACACCATCCAATGGCGGGTTCCCCGAAATGGATTGTAGAGGCATAATCGCAAGGAATTTAAATAATACTATTTACAAGAAAACGAGTTTTTATAGTTCAAAGTATTTTATTGAAGAGTCATATTTTGCCACAAGATATTGGTTCAAGAGAATCGTGCTATGTCAAGATGTGTGTATGTGAGAGGTAGGTCATTACCTCGTGAGGTTTTCTAAAGGTATGCTAAGCAAAAATATTAAAGGATGTCGTATGTAAACTTCATAGTATTTAACTGTAAAAGCTTAAATAAAGTTGTTTTACATGAAGTTTTAAGGTGAAACTTGTTTCAAAATATAAATTAATGATTGAAAAGTAAGGTATAATGATATTGATGAATGATTCTTAAGAAAAATTATAGTTTTCAAAGTTTTAGAAACAAAAACTGGTATAACTCCATTTACCGACATATTTTGAAAAGAGGTCATTTTAATGTAGGAAGAAGAGAAGAGAGATGGGATTTACTTGCTAGAAGATTAGAGGAGAGGTGTGGTAAGAAATTGGTAGCTTCGTGGAGTCGCGGAGCCACCGGAAACGTCTTGAATTCTCGCGGGAAAGTGATATTGGGCTAACTCCACTTGTACTCTTCTTTGACTTAGGAAATTTTGAGAATTTTTGATAAGAGATTTCAGAATGAAAAAGACTAGGGTATGTGGTTGTATTTAAAGGGTAAAATTAGGGTTTTGGAATTGAAAAGTGAATTAAAAATGCGTTAAAAATAGGATTAAATGGTGAATTTAAACTCTCTGGATAAATGCAGGAAAAACAAACAGTACTGGGGTAGTGGGGGTAGGCCAAGAGTCATGTGGGAAAAGCATGGGGGCTTTTACCCACGGGGAACCGTCGGCGCCGGGAAAATGGTCGATCTCGCCGATCGGTTTGTTGCCTTGGGCCGTCGGATTGATGTCACCTGTCCTACTCAGTGTACACAATATTTTACACATGTTTATTTTATCTGATTTTTCATTTTTATGTATATTGCACGTGTAAACTTTTGGGTTTCCAAAAAGTTTAAAAGAAAAATCAGTAAAAATAATGTGGCTGAAGGGATTCGAACACATGGGCTACGTCACAGCAGTGCAAGGCTTTACCGACGAGCTAGAAGTTGTTTCTTACTGTTCTTAAATAAAAACAACATTTAAAGTATACTCAGATTTGCAAATACTCCATTATGTACTTTAACTTTTAAAAAACTTTGTACAATTAAAACAGAGTCGATACATTCCACCCTCCTTATAAAAATGCCGTCCTCGAAATTTACAATTATATAAGGACTAGTTTACAAATAAGAAAGGGTATCTTGCACGCATGTCATCCTCACGTTCCTACGTTGATTCTCCTGGTTTCTCCACATCACTCGGACCAATTTTACTTCCTTGTTCCGTAATGTCTTCACCTTTCTGTCCAGAATTTCAACGGGTTGTTGCTCACAGGATAGGTCTATCTGTACAGTGAGCTCGGAGTGATCAAGGATGTGGCTAGGGTCGCTCACATATTTTTGAAGCTGGGATATGTGGAACACGTTGTGCACTCCTTCCAATGAGGGTGGTAGCGCTAAACGATATGCCACTTTTTCGACTCGTTCGAGAATGTCGAACAGTCCAATATATCTGGGAATAAACTTACCCCTCTTGCTAAAACGAATTACTCCACGGTTTGGAGAGATCTTCAAGTACACATGATCTCCCGGTTGGAACTCCAGATGACGTCGCTTTGCATCAGCCTAGTGCTTCTGTCTGTCCTGGGCTATGCGCATTCTTTCCCTAATCGTGCGAACTACGTACACAGTTGCCACGATCATTTCTAGTCCAAGGAGTTCTCTATCTCCGATGTCGTCCCAATTTAGTGGTGAATGACACTTCCTTCCATAGAGTCGGCCAGCAAATTAATGTGACTTGTGAGGTACAACAATTATTAGGAAATAATCGAGTTCGAGCTGTAGAAGCAGTGCCCAATATGCCTCTAGAAAGATCGTCATTCCAATACTCGCCTGGTAGCTATTGTTGTATGAAAACTCCACAGGATGTAGGTGATCTTTCCACAATCTTCCGAATTCCAATATACAAGCTCTTAGCATATCTTCAAGGATCTGAATCGTTCGTTCAGACTGTCCATCTGTTTGTAGATGGTAAGCTATGCTGAAGTTCAGACTCGTTCCCAGGCTAGCTTACAGACTCTGCCAAAACTGCGATCGAAATCTGGTGTCACGATCGGAGATAATGCAAACCGGTACTCCATGTAATCTCACGATCTCCTGCATGAGTTCATGGGTATCAGAAATAGTACATCTTGAGGTTAAATCTTACATTAGATTCATGCTTACCTCCATGTACTTCTTTGCTAGTGTCTCGGTAGATTGGCCAACTCGAAATGGGATGAAGTGAGCCGTCTTGGTGAGTCGATCCACAATAACCAATACCGCATCGTTACCTTTCGTGCTGCGAGGAAGAGCAGTCACGAAATCCATAGTAATGTGTTGTCATTTCCATTCTGGGATTGGTAACGGTTGAAGTAAACCAGCATTCTTGTGATGTTCAGCCTTTACTTGCTGACACATCAAGCATTTGGCTATGCTTCTGGCTACTTTATGCTTCATTCCATGCCACCAGTAATGTTGCCGCAGATCTTTATATATCTTTGTACCACCATGGTGTACTGAGTATGGAGAGCTGTGGGCTTCTTTTATCAACTCTTCCTGAACAGGACCTTGTGGTACATACAATCTGCTTCCTTATTTCAAAGATCCGTCTTCGTGGATGATGAAGTCTGTTCGTAGTCCACTTTCTACTTGTTCTCGGATCTTTTGCAACTTGGCATCACTTGTTTAAGCTGCTTTGATCTGATTGACAATAGTAGACTGAACTTGTAAGTTCATCCAATACGAAGCGTTGCCTGGCATAACCATTTCTATCTCCATTCCGTGCAAATCTTGTTGTAGCTTCTACTGAGCGGTGAGCTTCATTGATAGTGGTTGGCGACTAAGTGTATCAGGAACTACATTCACCTTCTCTGGATGATATTGTAGGTTGATGTCGAAGTCCGCCATGAGTTCTAGCTATCTTGACTGCCGCATGTTCAACTCTTTCTGAGTAAATACATACTTCAGACTTTTGTGGTCCATGTATATATCTACTCGTTCTCCTAGTAGATAATGGCGCTAAATCTTAAGTGCAAAGATAACAGCTGCCAACTCCAAATCATGTGTTGGATAGTTGTGCTCATGAATCTTCAGCTGTCTTGATGCAAAAACTACAACTTTTCCATACTGGTATAGAACATATCCTAATCCCTTACCGGATGCATCGCAATGCACAACGAAACCTCCAGATTAGTCCGGTATTACGAGAATAGGTGTTGATGTCAATCTTGACTTGAGTTCTACAAAAGCTTGTTCACATGCTTTTGACCACATGAATACTTCATCTTTACGTGTGAGCTTGGTCAGGGGTGTTGCAATCTTCGAGAAACCTTCGATAAATCTTCGGTAGTATCCTGCTAATCTCAAGAAATTTCGAATGTCCTTCACTGTCTTTGGTGTCGGTCATTCGCTTACTGCTGATATTTTAGCTGGATCTACTGAGATTCCTTCGCCTGAAACTACATGTCCGAGAAATCCGACTTAATCTAGCCAAAATTCGCACTTGCTGTACTTGGCATATAGTTGGTGCCGTCGCAAAGTTTCCAGCACAATTCGTAAGTGTTCAGCGTGATCTTTCTGATTCTTTGAATACACCAGGATGTCGTCGATGAATATAACAACAAACCTGTCTAAGTACTCTCGGAAAACTTAGTTCATCAGATTCATAAATATGGATGGTACATTAGTCACTCCAAATGGCATCACGAGAAACTCATATTGTCCATAACGAGTCATGAATGCCGTCTTTGTAATATCAGACTCTTTGACCTTCACCTAATGATAACACGAATGAAAATCTAGTTTTGAGAAAACACAAGACCCACTTAGCTGATCTAACAGATCGTCGATGCGCGGTAGTGGATACTTGTTCTTTATCGTCACTTCGTTCAAAACTGGTTAGTCTATACACATTATGTATGAACCTTCTTTCTTCTTCACAAGCAAAACTGGAGATCCCCAATTTGAGGTACTGGGACGAATCCATCCTTACTTCAAAAGTTCGTCTAGCTGAGTATGGATCTCCTTCAATCCTTCAGGACTTAATCGATATGGTGCTTTGATTACCAGTTGTGCACCATGTACTAAATCAATACTGAATTCAAGAGCTCGATCGGGAGGCAAACCTAAGATATCTCTAGGGAATACATCCTCAAACTCTCGAACTACATCTGGCTTGTCTTCTTCCGCTTGTATTGTTGCAATCACTGCCTTCCTTGGTTTACCCTTGTAGGTGCTAGGTTCCAGGGTATGGTCTCCACTCTTGAAATAAAAGACCGGATGATCTGGTATCTCAAACACTACCCTCCTTTGACGACAGTCGATGGTAGCGAAGAAAGTTCCTAGCCAGTCCATTCCTGAGACTACGTCGAAGTTCGGTATGTTCAGCACCTTGAAGTCAGCATAAAATTCTCTGCTGCAGACGACCACTAGACACAGGTCGTATCCCATCGTTGTCTTTAGAACGCCGTTCCCTGAACTGACATTCCAGCTGGATACGAGCGGTTTAACTGGAATCGCATGAGTTCGGACGAATCGTTGCGACATAAAGCAATGTGATGCTCCAGTATCGAAGAGTGCTAGTACAGGTAGTGAGGCTACTAAGATTGTACCTAAGTTGTGTGGAATATGTTTAGGTATCGGAAAAGATATATATTGAGGTACACAAAGATTGAAAAGGTTTTGAAAGAGTGGGGGTTACCAGTGATGACTTAGCCAGTGGCTTTAGCTTCTTCCATAGTCATTGTGAAAGCCTGATGCCTAGGTACATTTCTCTTTGCTGGGGGAGCATTCTTCTGTCCGTTCCTCTGTCCTTGAGGTAGGTTCTTTTGTGTTTGATAGAACTGACGAAGAGGCTGTGCAGGAGGTCCACGAGGAGGTGGAGTTAGGAGAGCAAGATGAGGTGCAGGTGCCTGGATAGCTGACCGCTGCAGAAAAGTGAATGCTGGTCTAAGGGCTAGATTCAGATTGAGTCTATGAGGACATGCAACAATGTCGTGAGTGGATGAGCCACAGACTAAGCACAGGCAGTTTGCATGCCTACAGTCCTTCGCCAGGTGTCCATTTCTCTTGCAGTAGAAGCAAAATTCTGGACCGGGCCGGTTAAAAGTTACTCCCGGTCTCCTGCGTACAAATGGTGGTCTGGAAGAGGCTACTCCTGCTATTTGAGTAGCAGGGCGCTTCACACCGGCAGATTGAGCTCTTCCCTTCTTCTTCACAACTGCCTTATATCTTCGGGCAGCCTTCAGAGCAAGATCGTGGGTTATGAAATCCCCTGCAGCTAATGCAGCTTGGATCTCCGGGTCCAATCCTTACTGAAATCGTCGTGCTCTGATCTCAGCAGTCGGTATGAGATGTGCCGCAAACCTGTTACGGTCTTGTGTAAGCAGTGTAGTATGTGATATTAGGAAATTGAATATTGAGACATATCTTACTTGCTAAGCATGGTGAACTCAGTATCGTATGCATCCACTGATTTGTTCCATATTGAACCTTGTTGCAGATGGATGAATTGTTGCTCCATGTCAAAACGGACAGTCTCGGGAAAGTATTTCGCGTCGAACATGTCGCGAAATGTCTTCCATTCAATCGGCTGGGTGAGTCAGCTTTCTTCAGCCTTTCACCAAACTCTGGCGTTATCAGTGAGTTGCAGCTTCGCAACTCTCACCTAAGCAATCGCTGGCACTTGTGCTGCTGCCAGATCGTCTTCGATGGACTGAGCCTATTCTTCTGCCTCCAGGGGACTCTCTTTCCCAGAAAATTTCTTAGGGTGCAGTGCCCGGAATTGCTTCACTCCTGGTGCCTCAGCTTCTGGGCGGTATAGGAGGATGGCAGTCTGTTGCTGTTGTCCCTCTAAGAGGCTCTTGATTGCCTCAAGCAATACCGTCTGCTCAGGAGCTGCTACGGTAGGTGTAAGTGGAAGAGGTGGTGGGGTGTTGCCATTGGCATTCGTGCTCGTATTGTTGGAAGAATCCATAACCTTGAAAGAAAAATATGGTTAGGATTGATTCAAAGAATTTGAAATGTAAAGAATGTTTAGTTGCTGATTCTTATTAATATATTGCTTAGGTTTCTATGCAGAACTGATCCTGCATGGTAAGACTTCATGCAAAACTGATCTGTATGGGCCGCCAACAAAACCTATCACGCCCCGCTTCCCGGTGTATAGGGAAAGAGATGTAGCGGGCCGCGACGTATTTACTCAGAAGTAAACACGCTAAATGTAAATAAACAATATAAATAAATAACACAAGAATGACAAGAGATGTAAGAAAACAACAACTTTTTATTGATAACCATTCTTTACATACAACTGAAAAGTAAAGTACAATGAAAGAAAGCGATGCCTAAACAATGGCATATGAACTGAAAGAAAAGTAAGTACAAGTAGGAACTAGAACTCTGACTCCTCTGTAAACTGCTCTAAATAGTCCTGGCTGGGCTCGATCTCCTGAGAGTCGGGTCTTCCTGAAAACATTCCAAAGATAGAAGAGAAAGGAACGTCGTCAGCGAACTAGCGCACGGTAAGTCCCAAAAGATAGAATGAAACAGATAGAGAATCAAACAATTAAATTATATGTTTGTTATGCTAACGTAGTTGTTTATAGTTTGGTACAGGATATATCAGTGTATATGAGAGGAGTCTAACTATCCCGTGGACTATGGGAAACGGAAAGTATAAGGCCCCGTTAAAACCCACGGGACAACGGCCCGGATGTTCATGTAGGTGTCTTTTAGTATCCATCATCGTGCCACTTTAAACACATTCCATACTAGTCTACCCCGTTAAAACTCCGTAATGTATATTGTATTGATTGTATTGATTTGTAGTTATCAAACTTACCGAGACCATAGTATAAGTTGTTCATGTAAACGGATTTAGGAGGTAAACGGTAGTCATGTAAGCAAGTCAAGATATAGCCATGGTTCGGTCAAGTCAAGTCATGTTGATATTGTTCTGGTATTTATGTTCATGTTTGGTATATTGGATTCATGTTGGATTGGAGTTATGATTGGATTCATATTTGGATTGTATTCAGATTAGACTGAGACTCGGATTGAGTCAGACACTTAAACAGATTTGGATCCTGAATTAGATTTTGGTGTTATCGGTAACTGCTGCACATGGACGACAGGATTTGTGTCTTTTTTCAAGACAATTAGCATTGATAGCCCCATTTTAATTTTCTACCTTAAATAGGTAAGCACCAGCTTTCTCCGGCTCCCTAAGGCTCAAAAGAATTGGTCCCGCTTAAACCTATATTTACTAAGATCCTTAATGTAATTTAATATAATTTAAGGGGGTTTTATGAAAAATATTTTAAATATACTTTCAAAATAAATCTCAAGTATTTATTTATGTTATTTAGAGTTTTCATGGATGTAAATTTTATAGAATGAGGTATATTAGTGAATATATATATAACTTGAATAGTTCAAAGAATTTTAATGTAAAGTTTGACTTGTATTGATTCTAGATGGTATTTTCATGAAAATTGTCATTCTTTATATTCTAGAAAACATGGAATTTTTATTATATATTTAAAATAGATGATTTGATAATATTTATATAATTATTAAAAATTAATTTTTATTATTAAATACAAATCCTCGTTTTTCTTAAAAATTGTATTAAAATTCCATCGAGATCGTATACTCCGTGAGGAGGTCTGCATCTCGCCATACTAGCCCGTGGATATGCGATAATCCATACCATCGAATAGCGGGTTCCCCGAAATGAGTTGTAGAGACATAATCGCAAGGAATTTAAATAATAATATTTACAAGAAAACGTGATTTTATAGTTCGAGGTATTTTATTGAAAAGTCGTATTTTGCCACAAGATATTGGTTCAAGAGAATCGTGCTATATCAAGATGTGTGTATGTAAGAGGTATGCCATTATCTCGTAAGGTTTTCCAAATGTATGCTAAGCAAAAGTATTAAAGGATGTCATATGTAAACTTCATGGTATTTAACTGTAAAAGCTTAAATAAAGTTGTTTTACATGGAGTTTTAAGGTGAAACTTGTTTCAAAATATAAGTTAATGATTAACAAGTAAGGTATAATGATATTGATGAGTGATTCTTAAGAAAAATTTGTAGTTTTAGAAACAAAAACCGGTATAACTCCATTTAGCGATATGTTTTGAAAATAGATCATTTTAATGTAGGAGGAGGAGAAGAGAGATGAGACTTACTTGCTAGAAAATTAGAGGAGAGGTATAGGAAGAAATTGGTAGTTTCGTGGGGTCGCGGGGTTGCCGGAAACGTCTCGAATTCTCGTCGAAAAGTGGCCTTGGGCTAACTCCACTTGTACTCTTCTTTGACTTAGAAAATTTTGAGAATTTTTGACAGGAGATTTCAGAATAAAGAGGGTTAGGGTATGGGGTTGTATTTATAGGTTAAAATTAGGCTTTTGGAATTGAAGAGAGAATTAAAAATGCATTAAAATAGGATTAAAGGGTGAATTTAAAATCTCTGGATAAATGCAGGAAAAACAAACAGTACTGGGGTAGTGGGCGTAGGCCAAGAGTCATGTGGGCAAAGCACGGGGGTTTTTACCCGCAGGGGGACCTTCGGTGCCGGGAAAATGGCCGACTCGCCGGTCGGTTTGTTGCCTTGGGTTGCGGATTGATGCCACATGTCCTACTCAGTGTACATAGTATTTTACACATGTTTATTTTATCTGATTTTTCATTTTTACGTATATTGCACGTGTAAACTTTTGTGCTTCCAAAAGTTTAAAAGAAAAATAAGTAAAAATAATATGTGGTTGATGGGATTCGAACACATGGGCTACGTTACAGCAGTGCAAGGCTTTACCAATAAGCTACAAGTTGTTTCTTGTTGTTCTTAAATAAAAACAACATTTAAAGTATACTCAGTGTTGCAAATACTCCATTCTTTAACTTTTAAAAATTTTTGTACAATAAAAACAGAGTCGTTACATTCATTTTTCCGATATCATAAATATGAAATGAATAATATATTCAATATCAATATCAAGAAATCAATCAAATGCAAATGGGATATTAATATACTATACACACACACACATGATATATGACAAGAAAACTATAGAACATGTGTGTGTATTCATATTGTGAATTACCAATGCAATGAATGAGAATAATATATCGACATCAAGAATATAACACAAGTATATCATGGGATATTGATATATTACTCAGTATACACAAGATATAGGATATACAAACTAAACATCAAATGTATACAAGTTTATTGTCGTTATGATAAGCAATATAGGTAACTGACACTAAACGAACTATTCATATTCAAGCTATCATCAAAACCGAATAAATGGATCATCGAAATCCATAAGCTATCAATTTTCCCCTTTTTGATGATGGCAAAATATGAATAAGAAATAGTATATCTATATCAAATAAAACCAAATATCCGATATCAATATACTAAAACTCATATTATTCTCTCCCTTTTTGACATAATCAAAAAGGGTATTTAGGAAATTTAGAACATTTGAATTACTCCCCCTAAACATATGCATACACTTAAAGAAAGTCAGACATTTGAATCACTCCCCCTAAATGTATGCATAAGAGAACACTATGAAATGGATACGAGCACAAGTAAAAACCAAAATTTGAAAATGAAGCTCAACTCGTATCCAAATGCATGCATATAAAAGATATGCAAAGTAAAGAAAGGATACATGCATAACTATCCACATGAACAAAATATAAACAGGTTTCAATGGCATGCGGGACAAGTATAAATTGATATCAATTGAAAATGAACAATTTTGAAAGTGGAGCTCAACTCATACACAAAAGCATGTTTTGAAAACGATATGCAGTTAAAAGCTCAAAAACATGCGCTAACTCATAAAAAGTAAAAACAAGTTTTGAGACCTATGAGTTAGAATACATGTCGTAATACGAACTATATAATATCAAGAAAATCATATTCGTATTAGCATGTACAAAGTGCGTGCATATTAATTCAAAAGCATGAAATTTTAAAATGTGCACAACACAATAATTAGGAAGTAAATACGAAAAATTAAGCTCATAAGCGTGAGATTTACTTCCTCCAAATGCTTGAATCTCCCAAGTGCGAGAAGTAAGCCAAAAATATCGATTCATGAGTTCTATCTCACAATCACTTGAATACCAAACCATCAGAGCTCAATCATAAAATATAATGAAATACAAGTGATAGAATTTAATGATACTAACTCATGAACGGATCAAAATATGCATAAATAACCAAGATGATACCAATGAAAGGTTTCAAATGTGCAATCAACTCACATAAATATATACCAATTGAAAACAATATGAAACCAATTGGAAATAATTGAAAATCGTATTTGAGTGCAAGCATAAGTAACTGCCTCATTTTAAGTATCGACTACCCAGTGAAGAGTTTCTAATTCTCTCCGCTATACTCATAAAATTCGTCATAATTAACGAAATCCATAAGTGGTCTCCTAAAAAGGTTGTGGAAGCCATTTAGTAAGATGAGCTAAAAATTCAGTACCAATAAATAATTCTACTCATGCAAGAAGTGAGTCCGCAACATAGATAAGTAGGTTTAAGCATAAATCATTAATAATTTAGTAATTCCTAATTTAATAGCTCTCGTCAATAGTGGTGCAGATCTCAACTGTATCAAAGAGAGAATTATCCCTATTAAATATTGCAAGAGAACTACTCAAATTTTGAGTACGACAAGCAATAGTACCTTGACTATACCATATAAAGTGTTAAATATTATATATATGCAATGAAGACATTTGTTTCATATCTCCTTTTATTATATAAAGGAGATTACTCAGTATATTATACTAGGGACTCTATTCCTTAGTAAAATAATGTCTATTGAGAAAATTTATTCTCAAGAAATTCATAACAATTATAAAGGGAAATTGGTAACTTTTCAGTTTATAACCGATCCCATTGTGAAAATCCTTAATGAGGTAAAAGATATTTACCTAAAGGAAAATCAGATTAATTTCATTAAAGAAGAAATATTTTCTATACAAATTAATCAACAGCTTAAGTCTATCCATGTTAAACAGAGGATCGTAAAACTTGAAAAGAATTTATAACTCAAACTTGTAATGACCTTGGTTATCGCCGGAAACAGAGACGAACTGGGTTAGAACATCTTGTTTAAATTTGGGGACAAATGCTATTTGGAACATTTCCATCCATCTTTCCGAAAATGCCAAGTTGGTTTACGACACCGTATATCGGAGGTTTGGATGGATGCAACCAATGTAGCGTGACTTTATTGGATTGCCCCTCTCTGAGGGATTTTGATTGTTGGGACGCTCTTCCTTGCAGGCGCAAGCCTCTGCAGTTAATTATGCTATCACGTTACGATAACAACTTTAACCTATTACAGGCAGATCACATAGTGTCATGTTATGTTTTTTTACATGAGGTTGCCCGTGGATTGTATATGGAGACTACTTTATGTCGTCCTCTGTAGGGCGCGGATTAGTCCAAATCCGTACATACCCGACTTGGGTTTGAAGCTAAGTCATATGTTTCATCAGTTCAGGGTATATGTATAAGGACCGTTAGTCAAGTATTAGACAAAGATCAACTCAAATATAGCGAGTATATGGGCTCTATTGATTTATAATCAGAGAAGTTTAACTTCTGCGAACCTAACCCATTTTGGGCTAAATGATGGGCTTTTATGTTACCCAGTAGTGCTAAGCACTCAGATATATATGTCGCTCATATGTGCATCACATGAGGAACTTACACTCAGACGCTCACGTGTATGCCACGTGAGGCGTTAAGTCTGCAGTATCTGATCGCTCACGCGGATATCACGTGAGGCGTTGTCTTCACGGCTTTTGAGTACTCATGTGCGAATCACATGAGGTGCTCAATCTCAGACGCTCACGTGAACATCACATGAGACACTGAGTCTTAATTTTTTTGTGAGCGCTCACGTGAATATTACGTGAGGCGCTGAGTCCTTAGAGATCTAATATTTGTTCATGTTTTTAGAGAAGTTAAATTTCTGTTAATGGTATTATGAAAGTGTTTCTTAGCACCGCCACTAGGTTAAAATAAGCATCAAGTATGCAATTTAAAATTTTTGGGGTTGCTAAGCTACACTAGCCTAGGATCTAACTAGAGTATTAGGGTTTATATGATAATAAAGCAAGTATTACACTAAGTGATGGGGACTATAACCTTTGTAGACTAAGTCCTTCTCTTCTAAAGTTTCGAGTAGTAGTCCCTACGACTCCTCTTGGCTCCACTTGAAGAAAGGATCGAGCTTGCTTCGCGATCTTCGAGACCGAAGATGATCCACCTTGAAGCTTCTCTTGGTCAAGCTACATCTTCACTAATCATGCATTACTGAAGGAAACACCATAATCCAAATGGCTAATCTAGAGTAGGATGATGAAGTAGGTGGTTTAGCTCACTAAGAATTCTCACAAGCCTTAAGGTTCACAACTCATATAAGGGTTAGGGCTTGGAGGAAGAAGGAGAAGAAGATGGAGAGAGCTAGAGCAAATGACCTAGCCAAAAAATCAAGTGAAGAATGGCTCATGAGACTTCACTTATTGAAGCATGAAAAAATCTCCAATACTTTATTCAACCATGCTTCAATAGTGTTGCCAAATGAATAAATAAATGATAAAGCCATGCTTCACACCATGCCTAAAATATCTCCCCATTTTCCACCTCATTTTCTATTTTCTCAAAATAGAAAAATCCATGTTCATAAATAAATAAATATATATATATATATATATATATATAGATATATCACACACATATAAATATATATATTAATAGAAGAAAATAATTAGTGAGCATTAATATTAGTTAATATATAAATATATCAAATTATTAAATCAACACTTGATTTAATAATCCGGTTATATCATATATAACCGACTAATATCTTTTATCTGTATATCATATTATCAAATCAACACTTAATTCAATAATCCGGTTATATCACATATAACCTAACCAATAACAAATGTCGCCAGATTAGAATACAGTATCACATACTCGTATTTAATCAGGCTCCCGCACATATCAGCATATGTGCCCTGTTTCGTTCCGCTTGAACTATGAAACCTCTGTGTGGAACTCTAAAGACTCGTCAATACGCCAGCAGTAGGTAATGATCACATCAGTTACCCATAAGCCGTCAGCAGTACAAACTGGATGTAACGGCTACCCAGGTATTGAGTGATTAGAAGATCAACAAGCAAGCCTGTCCAAAATTCCATGAAGCCTATAAGTAACACTTACCGTACAGTCTGGTCTCTTCGTCTGATATATCGCATATCGAGTCTAGGGGTGGAATCGTTAGACCCCAATAATTTGATAAGTCATGCCGATGTGCGGCTCATAATGGTTCGAGAAACTACTGATAACACTTACCAGTAAATCTCATCAGCCCTGGCCAGGGACTTACCGTTATAGCCAATCGAGCATAGCGCAATATCAACTCCCTATACTGGGAGAGACGAAACTTATCCTATCGCTCACTGCCTCCATGTGAATCGGGACTGTACCCAAAATCCACTTGTTTGCACGACTCCTTTGAGCCATGGTAGGGAGGAAATCAAAGCACAGTGGGAACCACACAAGACACTATAACGATCTCGGGTTTACAAACTAACCTGTCCCAGTGTCACCAGAGAACTGCTATCTGACGATAGGTATGGTACCATCTAGGAGTTCTCGGCGAGTCCTGTTCGGTATACCCATTCTCTAATGAGCACATGTGTACAATCTTTGATGTCAAACAACAATGGTTATGGGATCAACCATCGCCCCCTACAGGGGTCAAGAAACGTACATACTAGTCTACTCTGGCATATCGCTGCCCTGTTTTGATATCTTCTCGATTAGGAACAATTAAAAGATGTACTTGTGGACTACACAAGTCCCAGTAGTATGATTCACATCATAGTCCTGATAGTCAAGCAAACATCCTAAGGGCTTTATCAACATGTATCAGAGAGACAGTATAATAATACAAGTGTACATGTTAAGATAAAGAGCAACCGGATAGCATACTATCATGTCGAGCAAGAAAGTCCTCTATATATATGTCTAAGTATCCACTATATCATACAATATTGGCATCTGGGGCATACATATTCCTAACAATCTCCCACTTGCACTAAGGCCAGTTGTTGTAGTATCTCATACCCAACATCCCAAAAAGTCTCTCAAATTGTGTCTGGGGGAGGGCCTTTATGAGTGGATCCGCTGTGTTGTCATTCGTATCTACTCTCCTGACCTCGATCTCCCGGTGATCTACTATCTCCCAGATCAGGTAATACCGTCTAAGAATATGTCTGGATCTCTGATAGGACCGGGGTTCCTTTGTTGGAGGTAGTGCCCTCAGAGTCAATTATTGGATCACAGGTACGTGATTGCAATGATTGAGGGAGGACCTATCCCGGTAGGACAGTCTTACTCGAGATGATACTATGCTATCTGGTTTACCTTTATCATCGTGTACTGCTTTAAGTGACCTGACATGTCGCTATTACATGTTGATAGAGCCCCTAGGATTCTTGCTTGACCACCAGCAGTATGAGGGCGATCATATAAGTGGGAGCTGGGGGTCTACAAGCATATCCTTAAAAGGTCCCTAGTCGTGGGAGTTTCGAGACTGGGCATCGATACTCCATTAGTAGACTAGTGTATACAGTCGAGACCCCGACGAGGGGCGGTGGCCGGTCTCACAAGCCACTGGTGTCAGTTGGATCACCTAAGATGTATACAGGTGCTCATTGGGTTATGAGTACACCGGACAGGACTCGCCGGGAATATGCTAGTTGGTCATATACCAGACGTCAGATGGCAGTTCCCTGGTGACATGTGTGCAGGTTAGTTCATCGACCTGGGGATCGTCATTTGTCTCGTGTGAGTTCCCACTGTACTTTGATTACTACCCTACCACGGCTCAAAGGAGTCGTGCAAACAGGTTTTAGTTGGGTACAGTCCCGAGCCACATGGAGGCAGTGAGCGTATCTTCAGGGGTTCGTCTCTCCCGGTATTGGGGGTGAGGTCGTGCTGTGTCTAGGAGAGCCATTACACAAAGTCCTTGGCCAAGGCAAGGAGATTTACCGGTAGGTATTCCAGTAGTATCTCAGGGTGTTCTGGGCTACACTCCGACACGACTTGTACTGCTTTTGGGGGTCTGACTTTTACCAACCCCCTAGGCCCGCCATGCGATACTCATAGACGAACGGACCGGACTGCACGGATATTGTCACTGACAGGCTCAGTAGGGTGTCAGGATGAGTTCGCTCATCGACGTCCTTTTTAGTCAGTACCTGGTAGCCCGTTATGTATTGGCTTATACCTCTAACGTGCTAGTGGTTAAATCCACAACCAAGGTGTTGACGAGTCTTTAGAGTCCCCCACATTCAGTTACTCAAGCTTTCGGGCGAAACGCTGTAGAGGCCGTATGGAGATATGGCAGGGTTCGATCAGATACGTGCGGTATTGTACGGATCGTGATCGGACGGTTTTTACTAACCGGCTTTGGCTTAAGCCGGATCTTAGTATTTGATAATGTAGTTTTGTCTTTTTGCATTTGTATCCGGACGGAATACAGATGCGGGTATGTATGCACAGTATCGGGGTTTTCCTGTAATTTATTACGGGACCAGTTTTCTGGAGTTGCCAGTTTGCATTCCGTTCCGGCCGGTTTTCCTTTGTTCTTTCCCGGCCGGACTTTTCCGATGGAGGGGATTATTTGCAGTTTGCAAATAATATCTTGTGGAGGGGTTCTTTGTCTATTGCCATGCTCCATCCCTTGCATTAATTATGACTTGATTGAGTATGGGTTTTGATGTATTTTGTGTTGGAAATTGGGTTTGGATTTGGCCGGCCACTGTTCTGGTCATGGAGTGAGATTTTAATTTGGATGGGATTAATTTATTAGTGTGCAGGAGAATTTTTGTGAGGGTGTGCTGGAGTGTTTTTCATGAGGGATTATTATAATGTTAATTAATATTGAGGCTTCATTGTGAAATGAGGGTGCTGTGTGTTTTTTCCTTCATGGTGAATTTCGTGGGCCCCCCTCTTTGTGTGTGTGTGTGCAGTGGAGTCTTTTTCTTTTCTTTGGTTTTAATTCCTACACTCTACACACATTCATTCATCATGGAGTTTTGCTTGACATTCATTCTTCAAGTGAGGGCTTGCCTCATTTTTCCAGAGAACAAAAAATGCCCTGGCCGAGCTCATTTCTTTGTCTGCTCCATTTATCTAGCAAGATTAAATGGAAAATTCTTTTGCTCATATTCCTCCATCATGGCAACTATACAAAACCCCAAAGAGACAACGATTCTACATTATTCTACAGCAAATCTTGGACGCGTCGGCCAGCCAACTTCGCGTCCGAGTTGCCTCGGTATTGAGGTGGGAGCCCGTAAAAGATACAGGCGACGTGGTGCCCTTCCGGCGAGGAGGCGACCACCGGAGATCCCGCGACGAGATCGGAGTGGAGATGAAGACCGGAGGACTCGGATCAGTCGGTACATCTCTTTCCCTTCTTCTAGTTAGCTTAGACTTGTTAATGGTTCGATCCGGGTGTTTAGTGCGCGGTGGTGCCGGTTTGCTAAGTCCGCAAAATTAAAGTTTATCACCGTTTCCGCATTTGGCCGTCGGGTTGACGGCCGGGGCGCCGCCGTGCACTTACAGTGGTATCAGAGCCTCCCCATTAACTTAGTCTAGCTTTGTGTAATGTGTTTTTCAGTTCCGATCGATCGAAATGTTCAAAAACCCGTATTTGCCCACATCAGTTTTCTGTTGAAACTTTTTGGTCCCCAAAAAAAATTTTTCAGGTTGTATAAAAGCACTGTACAGGCAAACTTAAGACTTCTGGAAAAACTCGACACCATGATCTTCCAACAAGAGCGCGGAAGGGCGGCCAAAACCCACTTCTGGCCGCGCTTCCGCCGCAGAGTAGAAGAGTCAGTGGGCCGGATTTTTTCAGTGGGCCTCTGGGATTATTTTTGGGGTTTTTGAACATTAAAATTGGGCCCATATTTTCTGTAACTGCTACAGTTTTGTTTTGGGGCCCACTTGTTGATATTCGATCGGTCGGATATTTTAAACACATTTTTCACAGTATTTACATTATATCTGCGACCGTGAATGTCACTCGATCGGTAAATCCGGTCTAACTGCTATAGCCCGGTTAGACGGATTTGCGAACGTGACTTTCACGTTGATGTTCTATGTTTATGCTGTGATGTTGCGGATCGGTCGTGGAGATAGCCTGGATGCAATGCTAGTACAGTGTTGATGTATTATGTACATTTGATATTGCGGGGCGAGCGTCCGACATGTGGACTGCCGTCACTGCCTGTTTGTATTATTATTTTGGGGCACGACCTGGTTGCGGTCGATGTACCCGGTGTATGTATATTTTACTTTCTGTACTAGGATTACCCCGCGGTGGGGTGCACGGATGGCCGGGTTCTAGAAGGCAACAAGCCCGCATCTCATGGCATTGGGACGGAGGGGGCTTCATTCCAGGATTGACGGGCTATTCGCCGCACTCGTAGGGGGTACAGGTTGACCCAGGAGGGGTGCCCAAGTTGCCAGATTCCGTGAAGTGCTGGGTGGTCCATTCACGGCGCTGAAGGGGGCTGCCTCGCTTCAGGTTTTGGCGGGTAACTTGCCGCGCCCGTAGGGGTCTAGGTTTTCATTGCACAGGCTATCCACACGACCAGGGGAACGTCGGGTTTCAGTAGTGGCTCTGTGAAACCCGGGGATCCCAGATATCTGTATTGTTCTGTGATGCTGTACATTTCTGTGATGTTGCATTTTATTCACGCCTTGAGCGAAATACTATATATTGGTATATATATTAGTAGATGTTGTATATGTTTTTCATCCGCGCTAGTCCAGTCCCCGCTCTGCCGTTAGTTAGCTAACCTAACGGGTGATGACGGGACCCAGTGGCGAATGCAGATGGCATATACGTACGTCAGTATATTTTCGTTCTTTGTGGTGTGATCAATTGATGGGACTGCATTGATTCGGATCAATGCAAGTTAAACAAACCTATTCTGATATTGTTGGAACACTTTTCAAAAAGCTGTTATTGCAAGGACGTTCACTTTTGTTTTGCATCGTGGTATTCATTTGGAATATCCTGCTCCTCAGTCGACGAGGCAAGGGCCGAGATCCCTTCACCGGGAGTGACCCCTTGGACAGAAGTTTGCGTCAGGGCATTAACTTCACTATAGCCGATTACTTTTGCTTTGCATCGTGGTATTCAGTTGGAATATCCTGCACCTCATTCTACGGGGAAAGAGCCGAGATCCCTTCACCGGGAGTGACCTCTTTAGTAAAGGTTTTCGTCACTATATTTTCTAAAAAGCTATTCGTTCCTTCAACGATATCAAGTTCATTACGTTAAAGGTTTTCGCCAGAAACCATTCGTAGCCCTCCGTCGTTTCATATGGGTAGTCAATAGTATTCAAGCTGTGTATGTTGGCCAAAGTCAAGGCACAGTGTTTGGTAGCTGTTGGTTATTCATATGCAGCATAGATAGATGCGTTGGTTTGGGACAGCCGTACTGCCATTTTGGCCAAAGTCAAGGGTATGTACGGGTGGACTCAAATTAACCTGGAGAATGACGGGTTGAACTTGACATGTGACTTATGATATGTTGGCCAAAGTCAAGGTCATAAGAGCATGGGGTAAAAATCACATCGGGAGTTTCAAAAGAACTGAAACTTGCCAGATATGCGCATACCTTCTGGAGTGTGATACCGTGAGCGGATTCCGTCACGTTATCATGCGATGATAGTTGGATCCCGATTCCCACTGATGAGTTAGTTTACTCCTCGGGTGACCCCGACTAATTCTTCTTTCAGGTTTGGAGGAGAATTTGAGGTACAGTGGGAGGTTTCCAGATTAGATAAATTGGTAACCATTCTGATCTTGGTTAGAGTGCACGCTGAGTGTTTCTTTTCTCTCTCTCTGGCAGCGACCATTGACCCGACCCTAAGACTATGACTCAGTGACCAAGTTGACCGAACCTTCTTAAACTCCGGCTTTTGGATTTTCAGAGTTGCGAACCTCATTGCCACTCCTACTTTTACCCTTTTCTCCAGGACACCCCGTATTACTACGAACGTCCACTTCCATTGGACAAAACCATCGTATGGTTAGATACGAACTCGAAAGGATTTATTCGAGGATGGTTTCCGGTTCTGGAGAAAACGGATAGGATTATTCAGTTGTCTTTTCCTTTTACCCTCTCTCAGGTTACGAGTACTCCTTGGTTTAGGGGTAGTACACCTATTACGCAAATTGGATTGTCTTCTTCCAAACCTTAGGCTGGTGCCGACCGGTAGGGAATGAAGAAAACCAATTAGCATAACGATGGTGTGCAGAAGGTATTAAGTTCAGACAAAGCAAGGGATTAGTAAGAGGGCAAAGTAAATTGCAACAGATATTCACGACCAAACCAAGTATTTCGTTACCACTCCCACATCACCTTTGTATTTCTCCAGGACACTCCGTATCACTACGAAGATCCACAGTTTATTTGGATACTCCATCGTATGGTTATATACGAACTCGAATGGAACTTGTTCCAGTTCGGGGATGGATTCTGGTTCAGGAGAAATAGGAATAAGGTTTATTCGGTTGTCTTTTATCTTCACCCTCTCTCATTGCGAGTGTTCCTAGGATTGGGACAGTACACCCATTATGCTTATTGGATAGTCTTCTTCCAAACCATAGGCTGGTGCCGTACGGTAGGGAAGGAAGAAAACCATTTGGCCTAAAAGGGTGTGCAGAAGGTAAAGACTAAAGACATATGAAGGGATTTGGAGAGGTGACAAAGAACTATACGGTTACAGTCGTGAATCTGGAAGAGGCATTACTAGGAATACCAGAATACCCCATCGGAACATTTCAATGTTTCAGTTCAACTGTGTAATGTTAAAGGAAAACTGATTTCCCGATTAGATACTTACTCCAGGGTATGTATTTACCAGGTATGATTCTCACATCTGTATGGTTTTACAGATGATGAGTGGGAGTAGGTTATTGGGAATTGGGTGATCATCCTCATTATATCGGGATTCGTTGTAATCGGTGATATTTGAGGAAATCACCTGGGCTGTTTGCCGGTCGGCAAATATTTGGTTTTGAATATCCGCAGTTATGCACCAATTTCAAATTGATATATCTGTACGTCTATTTTCATAGAGTGAGATATACCTTTCTGAAATTATGTCTACGATATTTACCTATATCAGTGGATGGTTAGGTAAGGAGCATTAAACAGCGGTGTAATTCTTCTTAACCATAAGTACAGTTTTCAACCTACGACACACAGTGAATGAGTTATCAGACTCAAGGGACTTATACAGAGTATTGTATGTTGTCCAGGGTCCATCAGGACAGAGGGGTTGGTCCTCGTACTACATTCAGTTTACTTATGACTTCTCTAGTTTTTAGACAGGTGTTTCGTGGAAACGCAGGGTCCGAATTTGGAGAAGTTATTGGTATTTGAATAGAGTGGAGAACCAGGTGTCACAAGTATCGGGATTCTTCAAAGTGATCGAAGATGTAGATACTTGTGTATGGTGTTCAGTTGATAGTAATGATTAAGAGAACTTGCTTCTCTTTCAGGTTACTCATAATTGGAAATGCTTCCTAAGTTGAGTAACGCTGATCGGCCTCCTTCCATTTAGTTGACATGCGCTGGGGACAGCTGCATGATTTGAATCTGGTTCAATTATATCAGTGCCTCTGGTTCTATATTGGATATAGAACAGTTCATATCTTAACGATGTTAAGGTACGGGGAGTTGTCCGGTTCATGATTAAAACCAGACACTGGACAACTCAAGGCACGTTTCTGTAATGGCTGTTTGTGGGTTGACCCAGGCTATGACGAGGGTTGACTTTCTACCATCTGGATGAACAATAGCGATATTGTTCTAGACTCGCCACAGTTTTATTAAAAATGGATTTTTTCAGAAAACAGTAGTGGGAGTATGGTAGAACTGGAAGTGATTCCAGAACCGCAAACGATTACTGAAGATTTGATAAGGAACCTAAAGATTCAATCTGATTTGACATTCCATTGGCCACTCCGCAGATAAGGTGGGTAACTTCAGGCACCCGAGAGGTACTTCGGTAGCCTCAAGGACGGTGACAGGGAAGTTCTTGTATACCCACACTTGCCATTGTTGTTGTTCCAGGCTGTGAGACCCGGCAGAAGGATGAGTATAGCGTCGTTCTAAACTTGCTCTAGAAGTGCACGTCTGTATGACTCTGCCAGAGGGTTGTCGTAGTCAGTGGGAGCAGCGGAAGCATTGGTGGACATCAGGCTTATATCTATTTAAAGACTAAAGCAGATGTAGCGGAGATAGATCATCCATTTCTGATGTGACAGTCATAGGTTTGACGTCATCAGAATAGGGGATGGATCTGTTGAGAAGGTAGTAGGAAGTGATATTCCTATACTACGATCGGTTATACTTTGGTCGTCACACAGTGTTTTCTCCACATAGGACTTGGACATTACATTAGACATACTGGTTACTGGATCTATGGTTTTAGATCTAGATTTGGGTGGTTTCCCAATCAGGGTACTTGGACAGCATTCTATGAGATGTCAAGTACCACACCAGATGTTGTTCTTGCAGTAGGTGCAATAAGTTGATATTAATCCAATCCTGGGGAAACAGTTGGAAGCAGTTTTAGAACATAAGTGAATGTTCTAGGGATATGATAACGGCTGCCTCCTTTGGGAGACAGTTATCATTCCAGGCTTCCAGGGTGACATGGACGACAAGGAGGTTGTCAGAGTTATAGTTTTCCCTCTGACGAGGGGCAGTATTTTGGACAGGTGATCCAAGGCAATACTGAGGGAGGCATGGCGCAGGATACTGATTAAGTTCAGTTGACGATACAGTCTAAGAAGTTTGGATTTGGAGTTCATTTATGAGCTATGTCCCATCAGACATCCAGACACATTCTAAGACAGGTATTGCTCTTTTCGGGAGATGGGTTTCTCCGCGAACTTGAGATATAGAGAGACATAGAAAGAAACATCAAGGCGGATCCACTCACTAAGGCTATTCCTCGAACGCAATAGTTTCGTAAACGAGCTTTGTGAGACTGACTAGTAGAGGAGTTGGGTGTTCGGTATCACACGGGCTGTGAGTATGCGACATCGCAATAATTAGCCTTGAGTGCAAGTGGGAGATTGTTGGAGGTAGTGCCCTCAGAGTCAATTATTGGATCACAGGTACGTGATTGCAATGATTGAGGGAGGACCTATCCCGGTAGGACAGTCTTACTCGAGATGATAGTATGCTATCTGGTTTACCTTTATCATCGTGTACTGCTTTAAGTGACCTGACATGTCGCTATTACACGTTGATAGAGCCCCTAGGATTCTTGCTTGACCACCAGCAGTATGAGGGCGATCATATAAGTGGGAGCTGGGGGTCTACAAGCATATCCTTAAAAGGTCCCTAGTCGTGGGAGTTTCGAGACTGGGCATCGATACTCCATTAGTAGACTAGTGTATACAGTCGAGACCCCGACGAGGGGCGGTGGCCGGTCTCACAAGCCACTGGTGTCAGTTGGATCACCTAAGATGTATACAGGTGCTCATTGGGTTATGAGTACACCGGACAGGACTCGCCGGGAACATGCTAGTTGGTCATATACCAGACGTCAGATGGCAGTTCCCTGGTGACATGTGTGCAGGTTAGTTCATCGACCTGGGGATCGTCATTTGTCTCGTGTGAGTTCCCACTGTACTTTGATTACTACCCTACCACGGCTCAAAGGAGTCGTGCAAACAGGTTTTAGTTGGGTACAGTCCCGAGCCACAT
Source organism: Agapanthus africanus (assembly GCA_030015575.1). Classification (NCBI taxonomy): domain Eukaryota; kingdom Viridiplantae; phylum Streptophyta; class Magnoliopsida; order Asparagales; family Amaryllidaceae; genus Agapanthus; species Agapanthus africanus. Next base: position 18,116,556 of record CM057349.1, on the reverse strand, counting down.
GGAGGCAGTGAGCGTATCTTCAGGGGTTCGTCTCTCCCGGTATTGGGGGTGAGGTCGTGCTGTGTCTAGGAGAGCCATTACACAAAGTCCTTGGCCAAGGCAAGGAGATTTACCGGTAGGTATTCCAGTAGTATCTCAGGGTGTTCTGGGCTACACTCCGACACGACTTGTACCGCTTTTGGGGGTCTGACTTTTACCAACCCCCTAGGCCCGCCATGCGATACTCATAGACGAACGGACCGGACTGCACGGATATTGTCACTGACAGGCTCAGTAGGGTGTCAGGATGAGTTCGCTCATCGACGTCCTTTTTAGTCAGTACCTGGTAGCCCGTTATGTATTGGCTTATACCTCTAACGTGCTAGTGGTTAAATCCACAACCAAGGTGTTGACGAGTCTTTAGAGTCCCCCACATTCAGTTACTCAAGCTTTCGGGCGAAACGCTGTAGAGGCCGTATGGAGATATGGCAGGGTTCGATCAGATACGTGCGGTATTGTACGGATCGTGATCGGACGGTTTTTACTAACCGGCTTTGGCTTAAGCCGGATCTTAGTATTTGATAATGTAGTTTTGTCTTTTTGCATTTGTATCCGGACGGAATACAGATGCGGGTGTGTATGCACAGTATCGGGGTTTTCCTGTAATTTATTACGGGACCAGTTTTCTGGAGTTGCCAGTTTGCATTCCGTTCCGGCCGGTTTTCCTTTGTTCTTTCCCGGCCGGACTTTTCCGATGGAGGGGATTATTTGCAGTTTGCAAATAATATCTTGTGGAGGGGTTCTTTGTCTATTGCCATGCTCCATCCCTTGCATTAATTATGACTTGATTGAGTATGGGTTTTGATGTATTTTGTGTTGGAAATTGGGTTTGGATTTGACCGGCCACTGTTCTGGTCATGGAGTGAGATTTTAATTTGGATGGGATTAATTTATTAGTGTGCAGGAGAATTTTTGTGAGGGTGTGCTGGAGTGTTTTTCATGAGGGATTATTATAATGTTAATTAATATTGAGGCTTCATTGTGAAATGAGGGTGCTGTGTGTTTTTTCCTTCATGGTGAATTTCGTGGGCCCCCCTCTTTGTGTGTGTGTGTGCAGTGGAGTCTTTTTCTTTTCTTTGGTTTTAATTCCTACACTCTACACACATTCATTCATCATGGAGTTTTGCTTGACATTCATTCTTCAAGTGAGGGCTTGCCTCATTTTTCCAGAGAACAAAAAATGCCCTGGCCGAGCTCATTTCTTTGTCTGCTCCATTTATCTAGCAAGATTAAATGGAAAATTCTTTTGCTCATATTCCTCCATCATGGCAACTATACAAAACCCCAAAGAGACAACGATTCTACATTATTCTACAGCAAATCTTGGACGCGTCGGCCAGCCAACTTCGCGCCCGAGTTGCCTCGGTATTGAGGTGGGAGCCCGTAAAAGATACAGGCGACGTGGTGCCCTTCCGGCGAGGAGGCGACCACCGGAGATCCCGCGACGAGATCGGAGTGGAGATGAAGACCGGAGGACTCGGATCAGTCGGTACATCTCTTTCCCTTCTTCTAGTTAGCTTAGACTTGTTAATGGTTCGATCCGGGTGTTTAGTGCGCGGTGGTGCCGGTTTGCTAAGTCCGCAAAATTAAAGTTTATCACCGTTTCCGCATTTGGCCGTCGGGTTGACGGCCGGGGCGCCGCCGTGCACTTACATCCTTGGCCAAAGCCACTGCTCCATTGTTATCACAATACAAAGGTATTAGATTCTCAATGGATAGAATCACACCAAGTTCAGCAATGAACTTTTTCATCCAGAAGCCTCTTTGGCAGCATCATTGGCAGCGATGTATTCATCCCCCATCGTCGAGTCTGCTACGGTATCTTGCTTGGAACTCTTCCAACATACCGCCCCTCTATTGAGGGTGAAGACAAAACCCAGACCGACTTACTATCGTCCTTATTACTCTGGAAGCTCAAATCGGTAAAGGACTCCACCTGGAGTTCTCCGTTAGCATACACCAAGAACTTTTCTTTAGTTCTTCTCAAGTACTTAAGAATGTTCTTCACAGCTGTCTAGTGCTTTTCCCGAGGATCTGATTGATACATGCTTACTACACCTAGTGCGTAAGCTACATCTGGTCTGGTACATAACATCGCATATATGATAGACCCAACTGCAGAAGCATAGGGTATCACTGTCATGCGAGACCTCTCCAAATCAGTCTTGGGAGAGATATCTTTGGAGAGGGTGATTCCTGAACAAGTGGGTAAATTATCACGCTTAAAATCTTCCATACTAAACCTCTTTAGTATGGTATCTATGTACCTGAATTGGGACAATCCCAACATCCGCTTAGATTTATCTCTATAGATCCTTATCCCAAGGATGTAGAAGGCATCACCTAGATCTTTCATGGAGAACTTTTGTGATAAGAAGAGCTTGACCGAATGTAGCATAGGAACATCATTTCTTATCAAGAGTATGTCCACGTACAATACGAGAAAGAAAACCTTACTCTCTACAACTTTTTTGTATATACAAGATTCATCTACGTTTTTGATGAAGTCAAACTCTTTCACCGCTACACCAAAACAGATGTTCCAGCTCCGCGATGCCTGCTTTAATCAGTAGTTTGATTTAAGCAGCTTGCACATCTTTCTGCCACTCCCTCTGTCTACGAAGCCCTCTGGTTGAGTCATATATACGCTCTCTTCTAAATCACCATTTAGAAAAGCGGTCTTGACGTCCATCTGCCAGATTTCGTAGTCATGGTATACAACAATGGCAAGTAGGATCCTGAAGGACTTAAGCATAGCGACTGGAGAAAAGGTTTCATCATAATCGACACCTGGTCGTTGACGAAAACCTTTTGCTACAAGTCTAGCTTTGAAGGTCTCAACTTTTCCATCTACATCAATTTTCTTCTTAAAGATCCACTTGCTCTCGATGGATTTTACCCCTTCAGGAGCAACTTCCAAAGTCCATATTTTGTTGGTGTACATGGATTCCATCTCAGATCGCATAGCATCCAGCCATTTCATAGAGTCCCCACTTGTGATGGCCTTCTCGAAACTAGTTGGGTCATCATCTTCCATGATGCAATTCTCGCTCCCACCATCTATGAGAAATCCTACTAGATGTTCGGAGTGGCTAAGGTTCATCGGAGACTATTGGATCCTCCAGTTCTATCAAATCATCAGTTGTAGTTTGTGTAGATGGAACTTCTTCCAGCTCTACCTCTTTACTACTAATTTCTTTCATAAGAAATTCCTTTTCTAAAAATGTGACATATTGAGAAACAAACACCTTTTATTTCTCAGTGTGGTAGAAGATATATCCATGTGAATTCTTTGGATATCCCACAAACTGGCAAAGAACTGATTGTGCTTCGAGTTTTTCCGGATTCTGTTTTTTAACATAGGCCGGACAACCCCATATCTTAACTCGTTTAAGATATGGTCTCTTTCCACTCCATATCTTATATGGTGTTTTAGGCAAAATTTTTGATGGAACTTGATTTAATATGTATGCATCTGTCTCAAGTGCATAACCCCAAAAGAAATGTCGACTAAGGCTTTTAACTTTGTGAGCCGTAAGGGTCTCACAAAGGTATTTCTCCCTACAAGTCGTGAGGATCTCGTAGGTGTGTTTTCTACTTAGAAATCGTGAGGACTCCTAAGTGTATGGCTTCTTGTAAGTCGTAAGGATCTTACAAGAGAGTTTTCCCCTTATAAGTCGAGAGAACTCATAAGGGTTGTTCACCGTGCGAACATATCCCTAGTCACGGGTGGGACTTGGTTAGGGAAACGTTTATTCGCGCCCGTGGATTGTATACAAGGGTCAGTGTTGCACCGCTTGTAGGGCAATATCGGAGGTTGTGGGGGTTGCTTAAGAACAGGTTCAGGTCTCTGTAGCTTAAGACTTTCAAATCTTATAAGCCGTGAGGGTCTCATAAGAGGATTCTCCTTACGAGTCGTGACGATCTCGCAAGTGTAATTTCTCCTTAGGATTCGTGGGGGTCCCTAAGTGCGTTGCTCTCTTGTGAGTCGTAAGGATCTCACGCTGGTGGTTTTTCCTTATAAAGTCGAGAGGACCTTGCAAGTGTCTCTTAACGAGATTGCGCCCTTTCGGGTTTTCACAAACACTCGCCGGTAGCCCTGTTGTTTTTACTCACGGAGCCCTTATGGTTTTCATCCGTGTCCATTTTGCTTATGAACGTACCGTTTTCTTTTTTTTTTATTCTTTTCTTTTTTCTTTTTTGTAACGAGGTTGCGCCCTTTCGGTTTTTCATAAGACTCGCCGGTAGCCCTGCTGTTTTTACTCACGGAGCCCTTTCGGGTTTTCATCCGTGCCCATTTTGCTTATGGACATACCGTTTTCTTTTTTTTTTATTCTATTTTTTTGTATCAGCTTTGGGATGCTGCAATCCGCCGTAGTTTCTCGACATCTCGGTCAACAGCTAGTTTTAGGACATAGTGATCCGTTGTTAGTTTAAGAACGTTTCGGTCCGTTGTTAGTTTAAGAACGTTTCGGTCCGTTGTAAAGTAAGCCGGTTACTAGTTGTAGAGTTTGGGCTTAGGAAGATAGCGAGCGGACATAGTCGTCGTCATCTATCATTGACCTAGGCCGTGACTCGTCAAGCATAGTACTTCTTCAGGAAGCGACCGTTTATTGGCCTGAAAGGTCTTTCACCATGCATGTCCATGAGTAGATAGGTTCCACCCTGGTAGACCTTGTCTATGATGTACGGGCCTTCATAGTTCGGCTCGAATTTTTCCCGCTTGGCACGATTGGGGATCATAAGTCTTTTGACCACTAGCACGAGTTCGCCTTGGCGGAATGTCCTCAGCTTAGTCAATCTTTCATATGAGCGCGTCATCTTTGCTTTATAAGCCTCTAGATTTTGTTGCGCTATGAGCCGGGTTTCGTCAAGAGCGTCGAGCTCCTCGAGCCGAAGGTGAGCATTCTCTTCGTCTGTTAGTTCGTAATGAACTGCCACTCATAGAGAGGGTAGCTCTATCTCAAGGGGAGTACTGCCTCCGTACCGAATACCAATGCGTACGGCGTTGTGCTCGTGGCTGTTTTGAACGTCGTTCGGTACGCCCAGAGAGCTTCGTGCAGTCTCTCGTGCCAGTCCTTTTTCTTTCGAGACACCATCTTCTTTACAATCTTCGTCAATGTCTTGTTAAAAGCCTCAGCCAGACCGTTAGCTTGAGAATTATAGACTGAGGAGTATCTCCAGTCTATGTTATGCTGTTGTACGAAGCGGCTGATCTTGTGGCTTCTGTAGGCTGGTCCGTTATCGGAGATAATCCGTCGTGGAGTTCCAAACCGATAAATGACGTGTGTCTTGAAGAAATGGAGGATATTCTCCGTCTTCACTTCCCTCAGCGGTACTGCTTCTGCCCATTTGGAGAAGTAATCAGTTGTCGCCAAAATGAACCGATGTCCTCTGAACGATGCTGGTTCGATGGGGCCGATTATGTCAGTCCCCCACATTTCGAATGGCCAGCTAGCCACTGTCGGGTGTAACGGATTTGGATGCTGGTGGATGAAGTTCCCATGGATTTGACATGAGTGGCATTGCTTCGCATATTCGAGGCAGTCCTGAATCATCGTGGGCCAGTAGTAGCCCATCCGTTTAATCTTCAACTTCATCTTCGGACCTGCTTGGTGAGAACCGCAGAGTCCGTCGTGAACTTCTTGGACGACTCTTTTTGGTTCTTCAGGTCCCAGACATCTCAACCATAGAGAATCAAATGACCTCTTATACAGAGTATCATTAACGAAGGCAAAAGATAGGGCTCGCTTCATGAGCTGATGTTTTGAGGACGCATCTTCAGGCGTTCGATGGGATTTGAAGTAGTCTATAAAGACTTTTCTCCAATTCTCAGCCTTTTCCTGGTCTTTTATTTGCAGGGCCATTTGCTCAGTCACTCCTTTTTCTTCGGACGACTCCGGAGATATCTCCGCCGGTGCAAGAACCCGACGGCTTTGCACAACGATTCTCACGTCATCGAGGTTCTCGTCGGCCAGTTCTTTAGCGAGCTTAGCTAGTGCATCCGCTTTGCTATTTTCTGCACGCGGTATGCTTTCCAAGATGTAGGAAGGTATTCGGGTCAGCAGTTGCTGTACCCTCTCGCCGTACTTTACCAGTTCTGGTTTGCACGTCTGGTAGTCGCCATTTACTTGACTGAAGATCAGTTGGGAATCTCCATACATGAGGAGGTTTTCAATTCCCATGTCGATGGCGATCTCGAGGCCTGGTATCAAAGTTTCGTATTCGGCTTCATTGTTCTTCCTCGGCTCTGTCAAGGAGAAGGCTAAGCGCATTATCCCTCATTGTGGGGTCATGAAGATAAGGCCTACCCCTGATTTGATTATAGGGGCGTTCTGCTTGCGCTTCTTTATGGAAGACGCTCCATCAAAATAAAGTTCCCACCGGATACCACCACCGTCGATCGCATCAAACGCATGTTCGTCTAGCAGTTCGCAATTCAAAGGGGAATCGGCCGGTATCAGATGTTTAGTGAGGAAGTCGGCGATGGTCTGGCCTTTCACTGCCTTAAGAGGCTGGTAAGTTATTGAGAACTCCATCAGGTGCAGGGCCCATTTAGCGAGCCGACCTGTCAGTATGGCCTTTGACATCAAATATTTGAGAGGATCTACCTTTGATATGAGACGGACTTCATGTGCCAATGCATAGTGCCGGAGTTTCGTTATCGTGAAGATCAACGCCAGTCAGTGTTTTTCGATGGGAGAATAATTGCTTTTTGCCCCCAGGAGAACTCGACTCAAGTAATAGAGAGCTCTTTCTTTCCCTTGGTCGTTCTCTTGTGCCCATAATGCGCCTAAGGAACCTTCGAGGGCGGTTGTATACAGAATGAGAGGCTTTCCCTTGACCGGAGCAGCCGGCACTGGCGGGTTCTGCAGATACTGCTTGATTTCGTCTAGTGCGCCTTGGCATTTATGATCCCAGACGAACGGGGTCCCTTTCTTCATCAAGTGACTGTACGGACGGCACTTGCCTGAGAGATTGGCTATAAATCGCCGGATATACGCGAGCTTTCCTTAGAGAGACCGCAATTGCTTGAGAGTCCTTGGCGGAGGCATTTCCATGATCGCCTTGATCTTTGATGGATCTATCTCGATACCTCGGTGTCGGACGATGAATCCTAGGAATTTGCCCGAAACGCGCACTTGAGAAGGTTCATCTTCAAGTTGTATTGCCGAAGGCGATGAAATACGATCTTCAAATGCTCAAGATGTTCCTCGTATGATTTGCTTTTCACCACGAGGTCGTCGATATATCATTCGACGATTTCATGTATAAGATCATCGAAGATCTTCGTCATGGCCCTCTGATAGGTGGCACCGGCGTTCTTTAGACCGAAAGGCATTACCTTATAGCAGAATATACCCAAAGGGGTCCGGAAGCGGTTTGCTTCTGGTCCTCGGGGTGCATCTTTATCTGATTGTATCCTGAAGATCCGTCCATGAAAGAGAAAACTTCGTGAGTTGACGTATTGTCTATCATCAGCTCAGTGACTGGTACTGGGAAATCATCCTTCGGACATGCTTTATTGAGATCCCGAAAGTCCACACATATGCGCACTGTCCCATTCTTCTTCATCACTGGGACGATGTTTGCGATCCAGTCACGGTACTGAACCTCTTGGATGAAGCCAGAATCGATTAGCTTCTTGACCTCGGCGTTGATGCTCATCTCAAGCTCGAGCCGTATTTTTCTCGGTGCTTGTTTAATTGGCTTGACGTCCGGGGATATTGCCAATTTGTGGACAGCAATCTCTGGATCTAATCCTGGCATTTCGGAATAGTTCCATGCGAAGCAATCTCTATGCTGCATAAACACGTCTTTTAGCGCAGCCACCCTTTCTTCAGATAGCAGCTCACTGACGAATGTCGGCCGCGGGTCGCTTGTCGTCCCCAAATCAATTTTCTTGAGGTTATCTGCAATAGTGTGTATTCCATCTTCCAGCACTTTTGGCGCCGGTGGAAACTCTGAGATCACCTCGTCATCATTGTTTTCGAAGCACCAGGGGAGGTCATCCATATTCTCGGGTTCTTCTTTTAATATCGTTATCATATGACAAGTACGAGCTCGCTTCCTAGATCGATATGGATCTGGGTCTACCTTCGTGGATTTGGGTTCATGCTTCTGCGGCGGTGTTACCCTCCAACTGTCGGATAGAGCGAACTTGCCGAGCTGATATTGGTTTTCGACCCAGTTCTTGAAGGTGAAGCAGTCTTCGAGAGGATGTCATATTGCCCTATGATAGGAGCAATAGTTCGGGTGAGAGACTTCGCCTGTTTGCTCGGGGTGTTTGGACTCCGGGAGGATAATCATTTGATGTCTTATGGAAAGATCAAGTATCTTCTTTGTCTTGTCTTGAGGAAAAGAGTATGCTCGACTCATCTTCTTCATAAAGGATAAATCCGGACCGCTCGATTCCCGCTCGCGTGACTTCTTGGTCCCGCTTTGTCGTTGCTGAATGCCTTTTTCACTTTTTGACTTGTTTCTGCCTTTGCGTCGGGCCTTTTTTACAATAGGTTGACAGGGAGGGGCATTTTCATTTTTCACAGCCTGTTGGAGAAGGCGTTGCGTCCTGGCTTTCTCGTAGATGGCCATTTCGCGGTTATGGTCGTCTCGAACTTTTTGACCAGCTTCCCTTATAAGCTTGTCCATTTGTTCTTCGAACGACGAACTGGGCATTTTCACATCGGGGGCCTTTTCCGGTTCAGGGTTAGCATTATTCCATTGAGCATCTCCTTCTTCATCAAAGTCATGTATGACATAGCAGTCACGGAGTAGTTCCCGTTTCTTGGACCGAACATATCTAAGCCCGATCGCTTCCATTCTCCCGTCGGGCAACTTGCGCTGAGTTCCGGGAACGTTCCAGATCCTGTTATAGAACTTAGCTTTTCGAGCGGTCTGTTTGAAGGGTATCCCTTGGCGCTTCAATAGCCTTTTCAAGCCTTCTATGTAATATCTAAGCAGACGGATGGGCTGGAGCCTGTCAAGTGTAGAATCCGCGCCGTGCCAGATTTCTTTTTCCACTTTAGTTTCCCCGGAGCGGTAAAATAGGATCGCCTTTTCGCCTTCTCGCCTGGGAGGGACATAGAACGTCTGCAGCTCTTCTACACTGCAGGTATCAAGCGCGTCCAGTTCTTTATGATGTTTGGACGGAACCATGACAATTTGCAAACTTTGCTCTTCATCAGCGAATGCTTGTATTGAAGGCCGAGTGGAGAATATAGCATGGACCTCATCTTCCGAGTCGCTGCCAAAGATCAACATAGGAGCGGACGGTCCTGGCTTGCTGTACTGGGGCGGGCCTGGATGAACTATCTCTTCCTCTTCCTCAGTATCACTCCCGAAGACAGGAATGGTGGAGATAGCTTTGTTCTCCGGCTTGTGATATCTCTCTGTGTCTTCAAAATCTTGCAGGAAGTATTTTGCATCTTTGTATTTCCGGACTTCGTTTATGGAGAACGGGTTCAACTCTCCTGTTACGGTATACTCGAGACCATCCTTAAAGTATTTCATACATTGATGTTGTGTAGAAGGGATGATGTTGTACTCGTGTAACCAAGGCCGGCTGAGCAAAGCGTTATAGCATGTCTTGGCGTCAATGACATGAAATTTAATATCCGTGACGAGTAGCCCGAAACGAAGCGTCAGTATCACAGACCCGAGAGTCCATGATGACTGGGAGTCAAAACCAGAAATGGTGATTTTATCACGAGCAAGATGCTGGACGCTCATGCAAATTTCCTTCAACACTAGCACGTTGAGAAGATTGACGGAAGACCCATTGTCGACCAGGATTTTGCCTATCTTTATATCGTGGCAGTACCCTGAGACATAGAGGGGACGGTTGTGCTCGCACGTCCCAAGGAGGAGGTCTTCGTCGCCGAAGGTGATATCGGCTGTGTGTACTTCATCCAGCTCGTCCTTCATCTTTTCTTCGGCGAGAAAAGGTTGGAATTGCTCTGGCTCTTGTAGCGCCTTGATCAATGAATCTCTCGCTTCTTTGGTTAGTAAAAGGGCGTCGAGAATACTGAGCTGCGAGGGTAACTTCCTCAAGTGCGCCAGAACGTTATAATCCACCTTACTCTTCTTTGGCGGGTCCTTAGCGGTCAGTTCTTTCATGACTTGGTCGTCCAGGGCGATATCCTCGGAGACCTTTTCTTTTCCCTTATCTTTTCTACTCGTGGATCCGAGATTCTTTTCTGGAAGCGTGCGATCGCACAGCTGAATGTTTTCACAGGCCTTCGGTTCTTCCTCCTTCCCCAATGTGGGTTCTTTAAAGAGAGGGCCAAGAGCCATCTCTTCGTCGGAGTCGCTTCCGAAAGTGAAAACCTGCGATCCCCCGGTGTTGACCATGCGACAGTTACCGGTAGTTCTTTTATGCTCCTTGGTCGCACTTCTTTGCTCCCGACGAGTTTTGCGTCTCATCCGCTTAAAATGTTGCCGGTGAGCAATATATCCCTGCCACCATCTTTTAAAAGCGTCGCACTCTTCGGTAGGGTGCGAAATCTTTCGATGATATAAGCAGTAGCTAGGATGTGTTTCTGTTTCACCAGGAGTGTTTCCTTCAAAGGGTGATAGCTTCATTCCCATTGATATGGCTTTAGCAAACCTTTTCCTCGTCTTGAACATGTTTTTATCCGCGACGGGTGTTCCTTGATTTGGCGGGAGTGGCTCGACTCTTTCGTACAGTCGTCGGCGTTTGGCTCTTTCAAATATGTCCATCTCACGCTCCCGATCAGCTTTACTTTTTAGGAGAGCGTCATTTAGAAATGCGTCAATCATTTCATCTGACAGCCCCAGAAGTTCCGATTCAGGCTCTGCCCCCGGTTTCTTTGTGCAAGAAGCCTTTTCATCGTCCATAAACGAGTGAGAGATCACATGACAACTTGCTACGTAACCCTCAGATCCATCCGACGAGCCTTCTCCATCATCTTCCTCCTTGAGGAACTCTTGGAGCGTGATGGGAGTCCGCGCCTTCTGATTATACTCCTCCAGCGCGTCAATCTGTTTCTGTAGGTCCGTGCGCTTGTCGCCAGGCTTCACGGGCTTTTTGGATTTCTTCTTCTTTTTCGAAGACTTTGATGGCTGAGCATGAACGCTTTGGCTATCATCACCAATCTTTGGAGTTGGGTGCGGCTTCAGCATCCCTTCGATGATCTGGGGTTCCAGCGGGTTCTTCCACCTGATCGCAGGGCATGTCTGAAGATCATTCAGCATCCTTTTGGTTTTGGCTGAAAGCACGACCTCGCATGGAGCTTCTTCAACAAAAGAGCACGTTTCCTCCGGTATGTCCGTCTTCTTAGGAGTGTGCGGTTGTGGTGGGTTTACTTTCCACTTCTCGGACAGCGCAAACTTGCCTTGTAGGTATTGATCTTCGATCCATCCTTTAAAGATGAAGCAATCCTTGATCGGATGGCTTACCGTTTGGTGGTAAGGGCAGTAATTGGGATTATTCACTTCGCTGGGTTGCGGTGGTCGCCTTGGATTCGGCAAATTGATAAGCCTGTTGCGTACCGCCAGCTCGAATAACCTCTTCGTTTTGTCCCGTGGTAATGAGTAAGGACGCTTCATTTTCTCATTGTAATAGCGTCGTCTCTCTTTTAGTTGATCTACTAGCTTTGGGGCACTGGTGTCACGTCCCGAAAGTACGGAAAATGACCGACACTTAAACTACGAAACGTCTCGAGGCGTACGCAATCTAAGTAAGCCGAAAACCCAGAAATCCAAACCAAGAAAAGTAGTAGAGTGAAGTAAAACCAATTTAAAATCAAGTAGTTTTAATAGCATAAGCCTAATTATGCGGTTTTAAAAAAAACATCAAGTATTTCCTGAAAATTTCGGCAGAGTCTCCTTTGTAAATACTGGCTCCCAAACGGGATACAACATGAATAGTATACGAAATCAATAAAAAGGCATCCCCAAGCGGGAGCTAGCTCTTCGTCAATCGACGGTCACAACCACACAAGCAATATAATATACAACGCCAAGGGCGAGGATCAAAACTCAAAAGGAACTCAAAACAACAAGAAAACCATAGAAATACAACGCACGACTCTAAGGTCGAAAGAATAACATCATTGGTCTCTATCTCAAAAATAATACATGTTTGGTTGATCGAACTTCTAGATACAAGAGAATAATAATATACAAGATATATAATGGGGGCACGATACAAGTAAACCCACCTACTAGCAAATCACCCGAAGGAAACTATGCCCGCAAGCCGTAATGAAACCTGTACGGCAAACCTGCAAGAAACTGGGGCACAACGGGGGTGAGTTGCCAACTCGTGAATAGAAAAATATCTACGCACAGAAATCGCATAAATAACGCAACCTAGGTCAATGATCATAATATATCCTCAAATATATGAATAACATGTAGCCTATAACAATGGCTAGGGTAATATCTAACCCGAGTGTGATCTCATGTGCCCGTGTCAGCGCCTCAGGTAGCAATATATCATATGAATGAGGTATGAATGCATGAAAACAGAGTACATGTAAATGAAGAAACTGTTTTCATAAATTAGTGAGATTTCCTTTGTATTTTTAAAATGAGGTATCATAATGAAATCAGCATAAAACAGTGCCTAGTAGCGGCACAAAACGTAATCCCAATATCTCGATATCTCTGTATCACAGTCTCTGTACCTTAATATCTCGAAATCTCAATGTCTCAATCACAATATCTAGGGCGCCGTCAGTCCAGACCGGCCCCTACCATCCATCTCAAGACCACGATGGTATCCTCCGGATATCCGACGCGTCGGGTAAAATCACCGGTAGGTAGTCTCCCCCTGTCAGGCTCATCGTCATCACCACGAGCTTCTTGCCCCGGGGTACCTTACCGGGTCCACCATGTACCCGAAACGGTTCATCCAACTCCTCGAATCGGGTCTCGAAATCCAACAGCAAACTCATGGTGGACGACTCATACATCATGGGAAAAACCGCGCTTTTCATTTAAAAAGAGAAAGAAGAAGTTTGTATATGTTTTGCGGTTTTCCCCAAATCCAGAAAATCTCATGGAAAACCGAATCCAAAACCTCAATAGCACGTAAAAAGTGAATATATGCATGAGAATCCATGAATGCGGCATAACAATGAATAACGGTATGCATGAAGCGACAGTAATAACTACAATATCTAAGCTGGCATATAAGGTAAGTACACTAATATCATGTCAAACTACTAGCTATCAAGCGAAGTTAAGCAATAATATTTTCTAGGGTGTGCGTGACATGGCAATTACCGATGAAGATGTGTGTGAGCCGGCAAGTAAGTGTACGTGGTACATACGCATCATCGGTAATGGTGCTGGTGTCCTAACAACATAATATCAACAATGCAATATAAAATAACAATGTAAGTATGCGATGCGGAGCGAGCAACCATAATGAGCGGGAGCTGAATATTAAACAATGGTGCCATTTGAAATAACACGAATCGCGGGGTTTTGAAAATAGGGGCTATGGTGGTTTTTTTTAGAAAGGATACGTCTTTTGAAATATCAGTAGATCCCTTGTCCTATCTTTTAAAATAACCACGATCCGCTAGTTTTGAAATAGGTAGGAGTCTAATCTAATCTAACAACTAAACTAAACTATACGGCTGAACTAACAAGCTGAACTACAGGTAAGGAAACCGCCTATCATCTGAGTCGATACATATACATACCTGTATATGTATAGTCGGTGATCCTGCCTCAATAATATCACATCCGATACCATATCTATAATCAGGCATCCCAAGTCAAGAGTGCGGATCAATCATCAATATAGCTCGTACGTAAATCCGTCGTACGGCATCCCAAATCTGGGTACAGGTCAATATCATATTCCTCACACTATTTCTCTGGTATCCTCTTTATCCAAGATCATAGTCTAGGGTACTGACCTATGTCTAGTACAATACTAATATCCTCAATATACTCATGATCTGACTACTGATCGACAATCTCGTACAAACCGATATCATCAGCACATATCATCATCAAGGGGTATACATCGCCCAATACGGCCTAGTATCAATATCCTAGCATATCATATCTCATATCACGATCACATGTTGACCATTTTATTAATAACACTATTCACCCGTATCGTCGTCCCAAGATTCGCTATAACACCAGGACGTACCTCAAGTACGAATCCTGCCATATCACCGATATCACAACCACAAAACAAATCTCATCGACTCAGCTCAATCCCAAGTATCATCCTTAAATCCGTATGTGAACACATAGTCCCATACCCATGTGAACACATAACTATAAAGAATCCCATGAGCACATATAAATAGGAATGTATGCAAGTATGTATGTGTGTATGTGTAGTGCAACACTACCCTAGGGTTCGCAACACTAAAATAATCCAACACACCAATATCCATCCTAAACATCGTATTAATCCCAAATAACATATAATAATTGTTGGTGTGTATACGCATCCGTATACACCACCACGGACTGCGGGGGTGCTATACGCCATCCACCCGACTTCTCCCCGTAGATATAAATCTACTCACCTGGTCCTCGCTCGCCGGTGTCGACGTCGCCACGCGCTTGCTTGTCGTCTCGAAGTCCACATGGGGTACCTACATATCAAAACGCACCATATTGCATTAAAATCCGACTCATGACCAAAACGACGCACGAATCTCACATAGGTCAAAACCTATGGTTGCTCTCACAAACCAACCCAAAAACCCTCGACGTCGGCGTGCGAACGCCCGACCATCGAGAAAAACCCAAGTACACTCATTTGCACATTCACGAATACTAATTTAAATATAGAACAGGTTAAAATTCACAAAAACCCCAAATTCACTTTAGAAGCCATTTTTCCGAAAATCTAGCAAGCAAAAATTACCCGTTTTAGTACAAAACTCGACGTTTAAATGAATGTAGCGGCCAATATACTTATTAAATATCTTAAATAAGTCATATAAATCATTTTCATAATTTAATTTCACCAAACCATATATGTTCAAAAAAAGTAGTTTGCAAAAATACCGATTTTAACTCTTTTCAAGGCAAAATTCACAATTTAACAATTAAGCTTGGTTTTGCATATACTAGAGTGTGAAACTACCCATTAAATTGCTAACGAGGTGATAAAACCCTAACCATAATTTTAATCCCACATTCTAATTCAATTTCCAAAAACCTAGCAAGCATGAAAAAAGAAAATATGCGCGAACATCGCGGATTGGCGACAAAAAGGTCACAACACCGCACAATCACCCGAACCACACTACTAGCTACTTACAACACTCAAATATCGCATCTACAATGCCTCAAATCCCACTTCCAAATCAACCCCCTTCTCTTGATTTTCCTAAAAAAAAAACCACCACAACTAATTTAACACTTCTAATATCAAAATTAGCATATACAAACTACAATTTAAACATTAGGTTAGAGTTTTACCTCCCAAGATTGAAATCCTAGGTTTCCCTAGCCTCCATAGACACCATCATTCTCCATACCTTAAAGCAATTTGGCTTAAGAAGGGAATAGCATGAGGGTTAGCTTAGAATTGGAGAAGAAATTTATAGATTTTTCATTTGAATTTTGTGAAGAAATTGATGTGAGAAGAGATGGAACAAGGAGGGGGGAAGGGCTGTTTCGGCCAGCAGGTGGAGGTGGGGAAGAGTGAGGGATTTGTGTGAAAAAGTCTAAGTCAAAGCCCATCCAATCACTTGAAACCCATACCTCAATATAATACATTAAACATTTTCAATTCCAACCACTTTAAAATGAGTTGAAGAAGCAAAATTGGGGTGGAAAAATTTGGGCTGCTGCCATGGTGGGCTCGGCCAAGGGGTTAGGGTGGGGATTTGTGAAAATTGGCAAGGAAATTTTGTGCAAAAAGACCCTCTCAAGTTACCAAATTGCAAGTTATCGCTAATTTCTCAAAAAAAGCATTTTTTCTTCAATAATTTCTAAACCGTTTTGGCAAACGATTTCGTTTCAGAAACAATATTTTACATGTCAGTTTAGTGTGTCAAGAATTATAAAATTTGTATCAACCCATTCCAATTTGTAATTTTCCCTAATTAAATATATTAGTGACGACTTAAAATAATATTAAAATAATTAATTTCGGAAAATTTTTCAGAAAATTTGAAATTTCACCAGTGGATCAATAAATACCAAATACTAGCAATTACATAACTAGAATATGCATATTTAATTTTATAATAAAGATATTTGCATTTTGACTTTTTACAGAAAACTCCCTTATTTTACCGTTTTTTCGAAATTTCACCGAAACGATTTTCAAAACGTTACAATCTTCCCCCCTTAAAGAAATTCGGTCCCCGAATTTAAATTCAAACTCTCCCCAAATACAAAAAAACATCTAAGCAAAACCATCAAGTCGTCGGGGCTCCGAAATCATAAGTACATAAAACGCATCATAGCGCAATACATGCGCATGGGTAATGAGCAGATAACTCAAAAATCAAAACTCCGTCAAGCATCCCGCAATCATCGGAGTCAAGGTGAAGACACGAATGCCAAATCTCAAGCAAGACCGATATGCTATAAATCGGAACTATACATGTAATATCAGGAGGAAATGCATGCCAAATTCTTTAAGTTGTTGTGCAATGCACATAACACTGCACAGTGGCGGACGTCTATCATAAGAAAATAACTATATACATATATACCTTTGTTTGAAATGTACGTTCCGCCGTTTTGGGAAACAATTTAGAAGGGTTTTCCTTGTTTTAAACGTTTCGTGTCATATCAGACACATAGGTAAATACTGAGACTATAGCTCGCTTGTTTTTGGAATTCCCTTCAATAGCTATCAATGCATGCAAAATACATTCAGGTACCGTCCTCTGACCAGTCCTGCTTAGTACGAAAACACATCGTAATTATCATAAAAAAAAACATACTGCTCTATAAGAAATCAATCCCAAAATACGCGTATGAATACTACGTGCGTCTGGTGCGCACGGAAATCAAAATCCAAACATGTGCCAAACATATGCACAGAAACAACATCTAAGTGTATCGGGTGTGCATGAAACATCTGTCGTAGGCAACATGTGTGCCTGACAACAAAATCAGGTGCATCTGACATGCACGAAAAATCTCGATTTAGTGCATCTGGTGTGCACCAAAATCACACTTCAAAACATGCGCCCAACATGCGCGAAAATCCAAATCAGGTGCATCCATTGTGCACGAAATCATGAAATCCAATATCAAGTGCCGAATATACGCAAAATACAATCAGGTGCACAAGGTGCACAAAACAAATATCGAACATCACCATCGAAATCGAAGTCCAGGGCATCTAAATGCACAACATACGTAACACTGCACCGCAAGCATATATGAACTATACCGAGTGCAAAAACCAAATCGTGTGCGTATATACGCACAAATCAACTCAACTGTATGAAATCCATATAATCACAAACATGAGAAACCAAAGCACGAAAACGATATCAAGTGCAACACTGTGCAAAGATCGTAAATCCTCAATCATCAAAATCAAATCATGCGAATAAATCACCCAAAACATCGAAATCAATAATGGCGGAATAGTACCGCTCAAGCGCATCCTCTAAGAATCTCGGGCCAACTGTCCGGAAGTCATCGTCCTTTCCTATATCTGCATCTTGCTCTGGAACGACTGCATACTCATCGCGACTCCCTCTGGAAGGTAAATCCAAGTACCATGCCTCGGCATGCGCATCGCATCTCTGATGTCGGCGGAGTGGAACGTCATCTCGTCTAGATCTGGTACGAACCTCTTACTTCACTTTTCTCTAATGTCGTCTGCTTTGGACTCGTCTCGTCGCGGCTGCATGGACTGAGCTCCAACGGCTATCCTCGTATCGGGAGTCTCCCAAGAAATGCATCTCACCACCTAGCATCCGAATTAAGTCGAACCATCCAATCGATTATCAAAACCTCATAATCCCCTAAGGGCTCAACATCTTGGGCACAGTTTAATAGTATCGAGTACATACCACAGCATCGGTGGTCTAGCCATAGAAGGGCAAACCCAAGCCTCACTAATGGCACCGCGGAACTGCCGCAAACCCTAAGGTTCAAAGGCTTTCATACGGTCATTAAGTCGAGTTAGGGTTTCATTCTTCTAGAGGGACCATAGAATTGCCTGCATGTCTTTCCGACTACTTTAAACTTGGAATAATAGGTTTATGACATTCGATCGTCTCTGTCGACTCCCAACGTCTCCGCGTGAAGTCGTCTCTAGCTGGAATCAATCTATCTGATGACCTCGCATCGGGGTAGGCGAACGATCCACATGTCCTAGTCATTCATCATCGATGACTAGCGACCTTCTATCATCTCTTAGTACAACTCATTCTGCACTAACTCCAGCATCTGGGGCAATATCTCGTCGCTCGCAGCAATAACTGGCTCGCTCGTCTGCACGCTGAACGGTGCCTCAATCATCAGGAGTAAGCAATACTTCAATGGTCATCAAAATCTGGCTGGCCTCTATCAGTAGCTCAATCCTCTAGTGCAAATCGGCACGTCCGAGTAATCTCATACAGCAATCCACCCAACGCTCATGGCGTGAAGACACAATGAAAAGACACATCTCTGCAATCGTGTGTCGCCGGAATCATGCCCTGGTCAGTCCTCGTTCGTGACGAGCTCGTGCTGACCGCAACTCTAGCCGTAGCTCTCCCTGCCCGTAATCGTGGCAGCAAAACTATAACTGGTACCGATGAGGCTAGATCGGAATGAATATAATACTGAGCAAAGAAATGTACATCCTAAGGCTTCTTAAGTGGAGTAGCGTATCGTAAATATGCCGCGGAACATACCCACGGTACGTCACTCTACTTTAGTCACCTATTCTATCAACCAAGGGTCACCCTACGCTCCGAAGGTAAAACCTAACTCTCTGATACCAACTTTGTCACGTCCCGAAAGTACGGAAAATGACCGACACTTAAACTACGAAACGTCTCGAGGCGTACGTAATCTAAGTAAGCCGAAAACCCAGAAATCCAAACCAAGAAAAGTAGTAGAGTGAAGGAAAACCAATTTAAAATCAAGTAGTTTTAATAGCATAAGCCGAATTATGCGGTTTAAAAAAAAACATCAAGTATTTCCTGAAAATTTCGGCAGAGTCTCCTTTATAAATACTGGCTCCCAAACGGGATACAACATGAATAGTATACGAAATCAATAAAAAGGCATCCCCAAGCGGGAGCTAGCTCTTCGTCAATCGACGGTCACAGCCACACAAGCAATATAATATACAACGCCAAGGGCGAGGATCAAAACTCAAAAGGAACTCAAAACAACAAGAAAACCATAGAAATACAACGCGCGACTCTAAGGTCGAAAGAATAACATCACTGGTCTCTATCTCAAAAATAATACATGTTTGGTTGATCGAACTTCTAGATACAACAGAATAATAATATACAAGATATATAATGGGGGCACGATACAAGTAAACCCACCTACTAGCAAATCACCCGAAGGAAACTATGCCCGCAAGCCGTAATGAAACCTGTACGGCAAACCTGCAAGAAACTGGGGCACAACGGGGGTGAGTTGCCAACTCGTGAATAGAAAAATATCTACGCACAGAAATCGCATAAATAACGCAACCTAGGTCAATGATCATAATAAATCCTCAAATATATGAATAACATGTAGCCTATAACAATGGCTAGGGTAATATCTAACCCGAGTGTGATCTCATGTGCCCGTGTCAGTGCCTCAGGTAGCAATATATCATATGAATGAGGTATGAATGCATGAAAACAGAGTACATGTAAATGAAGAAACCGTTTTCATAAATTAGTGAGATTTCCTTTGTATTTTTAAAATGAGGTATCATAATGAAATCAGCATAAAACAGTGCCTAGCATCGACACAAAACGTAATCCCAATATCTCGATATCTCTGTATCACAGTCTCTATACCTCAATATCTCGAAATCTCAATGTCTCAATCACAATATCTAGGGCGCCGTCAGTTCAGACCGGCCCCTACCATCCATCTCAAGACCACGACGGTATCCTCCGGATATCCGACGCGTCGGGTAAAATCACCGGTAGGTAGTCTCCCCCTGCCAGGCTCATCGTCATCACCACGAGCTTCTTGCCCCGGGGTACCTTACCGGGTCCACCATGTACCCGAAACGGTTCATCCAACTCCTCGAATCGGGTCTCGAAATCCATCAGCAAACTCATGGTGGACGACTCATACATCATGGGAAAAACCGCGCTTTTCATTTAAAAAGAGAAAGAAGAAGTTTGTATATGTTTTGCGGTTTTCCCCAAATCCAGAAAATCTCATGGAAATCCGAATCCAAAACCTCAATAGCACGTAAAAAGTGAATATATGCATGAGAATCCATGAATGCGGCATAACAATGAATAACGGTATGCATGAAGCGACAGTAATAACTACAATATCTAAGCTGGCATATAAGGTAAGTACACTAATATCATGTCAAACTACTAGCTATCAAGCGAAGTTAAGCAATAATATTTTCTAGGGTGTGCGTGACATGGCAATTACCGATGAAGATGTGTGTGAGCCGGCAAGTAAGTGTACGTGGTATATACGCATCATCGGTAATGGTGCTGGTGTCCTAACAACATAATATCAACAATGCAATATGAAATAACAATGTAAGTATGCGATGCGGAGCGAGCAACCATAATGAGCGGGAGCTGAATATTAAACAATGGTGCCATTTGAAATAACACGAATTGCGGGGTTTTGAAAATAGGGGCTACGGTGGTTTTTTTAGAAAGGATACGTCTCTTGAACTATTCGTAGATCCCTTGTCCTATCTTTTAAAATAACCACGATCCGCTAGTTTTGAAATAGGTAGGAGTCTAATCTAATCTAACAACTACACTAAACTATACGGCTGAACTAACAAGCTGAACTACAGGTAAGGAAACCGCCTATCATCTGAGTCGATACATATACATACCTGTATATGTATAGTCGGTGATCCTGCCTCAATAATATCACATCCGATACCATATCTATAATCAGGCATCCCAAGTCAAGAGTGCGGATCAATCATCAATATAGCTCATACGTAAATCCGTCGTACGGCATCCCAAATCTGGGTACAGGTCAATATCATATTCCTCACACTATTTCTATGGTATCCTCTTTATCCAAGATCATAGTCTAGGGTACTGACCTATGTCTAGTACAATACTAATATCCTCAATGTACTCATGATCTGACTACTGATCGACAATCTCGTACAAACCGATATCATCAGCACATATCATCATCAAGGGGTATACATCACCCAATACGGCCTAGTATCAATATCCTAGCATATCATATCTCATATCACGATCACATGTCGACCATTTTATTAATAACACTATTCACCCGTATCGTCGTCCCAAGATCCGCTATAACACCAGGATGTACCTCAAGTACGAATCCTGCCATATCACCGATATCACAACCACAAAACAAATCTCATCGACTCAGCTCAATCCCAAGTATCATCCTTAAATTCGTATGTGAACACATAGTCCCATACCCATATGAACACATAACTATAAAGAATCCCATGAGCACATATAAATAGGAATGTATGCAAGTATGTATGTGTGTATGTGTAGTGCAACACTACCCTAGGGTTCGCAACACTAAAATAATCCAACACACCAATATCCATCCTAAACATCGTATTAATCCCAAATAACATATAATAATTGTTGGTGTGTATACGCATCCGTATACACCACCACGGACTGCGGGGGTGCTATACGCCATCCACCCGACTTCTCCCCGTAGATATAAATCTACTCACCTGGTCCTCGCTCGCCGGTGTCGACGTCGCCACGCGCTTGCTTGTCGTCTCGAAGTCCACATGGGGTACCTACATATCAAAACGCACCATATCGCATTAAAATCCGACTCATGACCAAAACGACGCACGAATCCCACATAGGTCAAAACCTATGGTTGCTCTCACAAACCAACCCAAAAACCCTCGACGTCGGCGTGCGAACGCCCGACCATCGAGAAAAACCCAAGTACACTCATTTGCACATTCACGAATACTAATTTAAATATACAATAGGTTAAAATTCACAAAAACCCCAAATTCACTTTAGAAGCCATTTTTCCGAAAATCTAGCAAGCAAAAATTACCCGTTTTAGTACAAAACTCGACGTTTAAATGAATGTAGCGGCCAATATACTTATTAAATATCTTAAATAAGTCATATAAATCATTTTCATAATTTAATTTCACCAAACCATATATGTTCAAAAAAAGTAGTTTGCAAAAATACCGATTTTAACTCTTTTCAAGGCAAAATTCACAATTTAACAATTAAGCTTGGTTTTGCATATACTAGAGTGTGAAACTACCCATTAAATTGCTAACGAGGTGATAAAACCCTAACCATAATTTTAATCCCACATTCTAATTCAATTTCCAAAAACCTAGCAAGCATGAAAAAAGAAAATATGCGCGAACATCGCGGATTGGCGACAAAAAGGTCACAACACCGCACAATCACCCGAACCACACTACTAGCTACTTACAACACTCAAATATCGCATCTACAATGCCTCAAATCCCACTTCCAAATCAACCCCCTTCTCTTGATTTTCCTAAAAAAAAAACCACCACAACTAATTTAACACTTCTAATATCAAAATTAGCATATACAAACTACAATTTAAACATTAGGTTAGAGTTTTACCTCCCAAGATTGAAATCCTAGGTTTCCCTAGCCTCCATAGACACCATCATTCTCCATACCTTAAAGCAATTTGGCTTAAGAAGGGAATAGCATGAGGGTTAGCTTAGCATTGGAGAAGAAATTTATAGATTTTTCATTTGAATTTTGTGAAGAAATTGATGTGAGAAGAGATGGAACAAGGAGGGGGGAAGGGCTGTTTCGGCCAGCAGGTGGAGGTGGGGAAGAGTGAGGGATTTGTGTGAAAAAGTCTAAGTCAAAGCCCATCCAATCACTTAAAACCCATACCTCAATATAATACATTAAACATTTTCAATTCCAACCACTTTAAAATGAGTTGAAGAAACAAAATTGGGGTGGAAAAATTTGGGCTGCTGCCATGGTGGGCTCGGCCAAGGGGTTAGGGTGGGGATTTGTGAAAACTGGCAAGGAAATTTTGTGCAAAAAGACCCTCTCAAGTTACCAAATTGCAAGTTATCGCTAATTTCTCAAAAAAAGCATTTTTTCTTCAATAATTTCTAAACCGTTTTGGCAAACGATTTCGTTTCAGAAACAATATTTTACATGTCAGTTTAGTGTGTCAAGAATTATAAAATTTGTATCAACCCATTCCAATTTGTAATTTTCCCTAATTAAATATATTAGTGACGGCTTAAAATAATATTAAAATAATTAATTTCGGAAAATTTTTCAGAAAATTTGAAATTTCACCAGTGGGTCAATAAACACCAAATACTAGCAATTACATAACTAGAATATGTATATTTAATTTTATAATAAAGATATTTGCATTTTGACTTTTTACAGAAAACTCCCTTATTTTACCGTTTTTTCGAAATTTCACCGCAACGATTTTCAAAACGTTACAACTGGGCTGCTGTTGGGTGTTCGCAATGAAGGTTGCCTTCCCTTTGCCCTTGTTGTTCTGCGGTTCCGGTTTCGGGGGAGACGGTCTGTGACCCATCTGATCCATCTGTACTAGCTTATCGATTAAAGCCTGGAACGTGGTCGGTTTAAAGAACATCATGAACTGTAAAATAGTTGCATGAGGGTCTAGGGTGCCCACGAACATACCCACCGCCAGTGCTTCTTCGATGCGATGTTCGCACTTTGACCACAAATTTCGCCATCGGATTGCGTACTGAACCCACGTTTCGCCCGGCTTCACCCTGGCATTAATCAATGCCGTTATTAGGGTGCGTTCACTTGCGCTCGCAAATCGCTGGGTGAAAAATAACTCCATTTCTGTGAAAGTTTTGACGGAGTCGTTTGGTAGTTCGGAGTACCATTCAAACGCCGTCTCTGATAAGCTGCCGACGAATTGGCGAAGCAAAAGCTTATCATCGCCCCCGGTGTTGCCGCACAGAGCTCTGAACTGGGCGACGTGCTGGTGGGGATTGCCCATCCCCTTGTACACGTGGAATTTCGGGATCGTATAGCCCGGCGGGTATTTTATCTGATCATACCAGCTCGGATATGGTCGCCCCGTTTTGACGACTTGGCCGGCCGCTTCATTTGCCTGGTGAACTCGTATTTGTTGAGCAATATAATCATCCAGGGCGGCCTTAGAGATTGTTTCTTCTTTGGCTGTCGAAAGAGCCGGAGGTGGATTTGACGTTTCTCCTCTGTCGTCTTCGAGGATAATCGGAGGATCTTCAGCTGGGGGATCCGGCTGGATCATCATGCCCACCATGTCTTGGAACAGAAGAGCCATTTGCTTTATATTGGCTGCTTGTTCCGCAGCCTCCTTGTCCTTCTTTTCGAGCATTCTCCGAAGGAATTCTGCCTGAACACGAGGAAGCCCAGCCGGATGGAGTATAGATGTAGAATCTCCCAGGCTTTCAATACGGAGGCCCCGTCCTTGAAATTATCGCGCAACGCCAACACCGCCTTGGAGGTCTCCGAGCCGATTGTCAGGACCTTGTCAGTGAAAGAAATACCTGCTCCGACCGTGTGCGGACGAAGAAGCAGCCCCCTAGCCTCCCGCGGAGGCGGATTCACGATAGAAGCGCCGATCAGCCGCATAACTCTCGGGAGTCTGCACTTCTCGTAAAACGAGGGTCTTTTATGAATACCAAATACCCCAAGCACATGCATTTACATCCACGAAGTAAAGTAGTGCATCGGGAAATTAGCGGGTTGCACCCCCGGTTCAGTTGCGTCCGCCGCCACGCTAAGACCATGGTACAGGTGGGCCAACCCGGCAATTCCAATGGACAATTATATGCCAGGCACCATTCGATGTGCTGGGTAGAAGAAGGACGGCCTCATGTAGCGAGGGTGCATGGGGAGCACGAACTAGCACAGCCATAGCCCCAGAAACCCGAGAAAGAAAGTCTCCTCGTCGATGCCCGGAGCAGCGATTTCCGACAAAGGGATGATTGCAGCATCGGGGAGGTAAAAACCTTTTTGATCGGCTTCCAGTGCTGGTTGAAAATCTAAGCCAAGGCCGAAGGGATCGTCGAGCTTGGCAAATTTTTCGCCCCGTTGCGATAGAAGCTCCGGTCGAAGAAAGCGGGCGATGAAGTCTGCAAAACTAACTCCCCGGCCTCCCGATTCCAAGTAAAGACTTTCATACATATTCAGCACCTTTACCAGACTCGGAAACTGGTGCTGAATAGCATTCTCCGGCGTTAGGTCCATCACCAATGACTTGGTGGCAAAAACATATTCGTCAGGAGGAAGCAGCTCTTCATAGTGCTCCCCCCTCACCGGCAGACCGGAAATCTCAGCAAATTCTTCTAGAGGGATGGAAACTTCCCTGTCCATTAGAGCAAAAGTATGGGTGGGGATGTTCCATTGCTCCATAAACGCCTTAATCCACCATGTCGGAGGAGCAGAGTACTCGAACAGCGAGGCGTAAACTGCGGGGTATAGACCGATCTTCAGCAAGTGCGTCTTCTTCACTGACAAAATATACCTGGCCTACTGCAAATACCCTGCCGAGTGTCGAGGGGTCAAGCCGATGTTTTAGGGTTGTCCCCAAGGGTGCGACTCGCCCTGGCATATGCGCCATCCCAAAATATCCACGGCTGCCGGCAGCTGCATGGGTATGGCAGCAATCGAAGGTTGAAGAAGACCCTCCGAATTCCAATTTACCACCTCCACGGCATAGTTCACCAGGGGTATATCTGCGTACGAGATCGACGAGATTGGATCCGACGGCGTCGCGTAAGAGAAGCTTCGGCGACCTTTGATAATTTCGTTATACCACCCACCCCACAGGTGAAGTTTTTGTATTTCGGGTCGTAATCTTTAATGAAAGCGAGAACCTCCCGGTCTACCGGTGCCTCAGGGAATCCTCCCTTTGAACGGAAAAACGGGAACGAGAGATCAGAAGACATGGTGCCTGCAAGAAAAAGCGAAATTCAATTATCAGTATCATAATTTCATTTTTAAAATCCTGACGCTTGATACTTTAAAATTCGTACCACACTACAATGCGGTAGAGAGGGGACCAAAGGGGGACCCACAAAATCCAGATGACAATGCATCAATTAATAAGACAGCCTCATCATTGGATGAGACTGTCAATTAATGAGGAAATCCTCAAAGAATATTCTCGTTAAAAGAGAAATCTCTCGAGACAAGGAGGAAATCTCCCTTTCAGAGCAAAGCTCTGTAACAGAGTGACACTTGTCAAACTCTGGTCACGAGGGAATAAAATTCCTTAAAGAGCCTAGCTCTGTAATGATGATGGAAATATCCATCAAAGAAAATTAATTCCTAAGAATTATAATTCTGGGATCTTAAAGATCCATAAATGGAAAAACTCTTAAGAGTTTTTCATCAAAAGATCAAAAGATCTATACATTGTCAAAAGAGCAGAGCTCTAACCCATGGGCTAAGAAACCCTAAGGAAAGATCTATTTAGATCTATGGGTTCTTGAGAGCAAAACTCTGTTTATGAAACCCCAAAGGGGTTTTCTAAGGCTCTGTTAATTAAAATTAATTTAACTTAATTTTTACCTAAATTTTTTTAGAGTTTTAACTCTTGAAGTTCTTGGAAATGAGAGTAAGGCTCTGAGATAAAAATTCTTGAAAGATGATAATCATCTGAGGACCAAGGATCCTATTTATAGGCGCTGAAGCGCCGTCTCAACTTCTGAGTTGATCCAATGGCTCAGATGTTGCCACCGCTGCACTCACGTGTGCGCCACGTGAGCGCAACGGTGGAGGGGCATTTGTTTTCCCCAATCAGAGCAAATCTCTGTTTGAATTTCAAAATTCAAAAATTGAAGCAACGCTTCAGATCCCTTGCGCTGCACGCTGAGCACCACGTGTCAAAAGCAGACACGCCAGCGCTAGGAGCGCTGCGCCCTAGGAAGCGCACCCCAATCAGAGCAAAGCTCTATTTCAAAATTCAAATTTTAAAAATTGAAGCAACGCTTCAGATCCCTTGCGCTCTGCGCTGCGCGCCACGTGTCAAACACAGGCGAGCAGGCGCAGTTGCGCTGCGCTCTACGTTGCGCTCTACGCTGCGCGCTACATGTCAAACACAGACGCGCTAGCGCAGTAACGCTGCGCGCCACGTGTCTGACACAGGTGCGCTAGCGCCAATTGCGCCAGCACTGGAATTTAAATAATAAACTATTAATTAATTAATCAGAATTAAAATTCTGTTCTAGAAAGATCTTTCCAATCTTATTAAAATAAGAAGATTATCTTCTGTAAAACAGAGGTCTTAGGATCAAAGATCCAACGGTGGGAAAATATCCCCAGATCAATCAGAGAAAGATCTCTGTAACTAACTTAACAAATCAATTGGCCCTATATAAAGGCCCCAAGACTTCAAGTCTCAAAGAGAGAGAACCCTCTACAAACTTTGAGAAAAAAACTCAAAGAAAAAGAAAGGCAAGCCTTTGAAGAAAGAAGATCATTTTCTTCATCTTTAAAGGTAAAGAATTTAATTCTTGAAGAACAGAGATGAAAACATCTCACAAAAGAAGAATCCTCTTCTAAAAAGATCAAAGATCTAAGAACAAGATCAAGATCTTCAATAAAAAAGAAAAGATCAAAGAAAGATCTAATCATAAAAGATTAAAAGAAGTAATTTACTTCATTCATAGATCTTTTGATCTATAAAGACAGCCTTTTGATAAGAACAAGAACCTTGGTTCTTGAATCTTGAGGCAAGGCCTCCTTTGAAGAACAAAAAACTTGTTCTTTGATCTTAATTTGATCAAAATGTGCTCTGCGCTATTGGACAGTGCCTTGCACTCCTGAATTGCGCTTTTGCGCTTATTGGACTGGCGCACTGCGCCAAAACGCGCCACGTGTCAACCACAGAACAGTTTGCGTTTTGCGCTTCTAACAAATAGCGCATTGCGCTCTTGGACTGGCGCATAGCGCCAGAGCGCACCACGTGTCATTCACTGGCGCAGCGCACTGGCGCGGCGCACTCAGAAAGCGCAGTGCGCTAACAGACTTGCGCTTAGCGCAGAGCGTGACACGTGTCACCTTCGCATGCGCTAGCGCATTGCGCTCTTTGATTGACGCAAAGCGCCTGACAAACCACGTGGCGCACTATCAGAACACGACTTTGTTCCTGATAAATGCTATACATTTAATTACATCCAATGACAGAGCCCAATGCTATGCATTATTAAAAGGGCAGAGCCCAAATAAAGGCCTAATAGTCAGAACATGAATAAAATGTTAAACATTTTTAACTGGACTTAGCCCAATTCTGGCCGTAAGTCCTCAATATAAATTGAACTGAGCACAACTGCTCTTCCAATCAATTTACACCCGGTTCGAGGGTACATCTATTTACTCCTCTGATATCTGTCGTTGTAATTCTTCAACATCGTCAGAGAGGTGACGGGCCCCGACGACCACACATTACTACGGACTGTGGGGTCCTTAAACTCATGGACTATGACGTCCTTAATCTCGACCGTAATGTCTTAAAACTAATACCGGACTATGGGGTCCTTAAACTCATGGACTATGACGTCCTTAACCTCGACCGTGATGTCTTAAAACTAATACCGGACTGTGGGGTCATTAAGCTCATGGACTATGACGTCTTTAACCTCGACCGTGATGTCTTAAAACTAATACCGAACTGTGAGGTCCTTAAACTCATGGACTATGACGTCCTTCACCTTGATCGCAATGTCTTAAAACTAACATTGGACCGTAATGTCCTTAAACTACTTATCGACCGCAATGTCACTAAACTAAACAATAGAGTCCAATTGCTCTCTTGTCGGATCTAAACCATCCCGTTAAGTCGATCTTAGTCTAAAATTAGACTAATGTGTCCTTAACGAGCGTTTAAGTTGATCTTAGCCTTAAATAAGGCTAACGTATCCTTAAACACAACTCCCAAACCCAAATCTAAGAAAGATACGGATTTGGACTAATTCACGTCTTACGGACGACAACATAACTTAGTCTCCGTATACAATCCACGGGCAACCGAACACAAAACAAATACCCACGACACGAAGTGACCATATGGAGAAGGAGAAAAATGTTACCGCGATGCGGTAGCGTAATTAACTGCAGAGGCTTGCGCCTGCAGGGAAGAGCGTCCCCACAATCAAAAACCCCTCAAACGAGGGGGAATCTGACGAAGTCTGCTACATCGGACGCATCCGTTTAAACCTTCGACACATGGTGCCATAAATCAACTTGGCATCTTCGGAGAAGTGGACGAATAGCACCAATTAGCATCTGCCCCGAATTTCAGGCTAGACGGACCCGCGCGGTCGCGTCCCCGTTGTTCGGAGGGGAACTTAGACGAACAAGGGTCAGAAGTGGAAGTAGAAATGGAAGGAAAAATGGAAGTGAAAGCCGGGGTGTTATTGATTAATTCATCATGATTATCAATCTCTTCACCGACTTGATTATTCAGCACTCTTCCGGATCTTAATGTTGTAATGGCATTCACACTGTAGTGTTGTGAATGTCCAGGATTCGGTAGGGGTTGAGACGGAAGTTTCCCTTTCTCTCTAGCATTCATTTCGGCATTCAATCGTGCAATTTGTGCTTCCATCGATTTAATACTCTCTCCTTGGGAGGCGGAGTTTTTCTTTATATCATCGATAGAAGTCCTTATATCAGCCAACACTTGGATGGATTGTTTCATAAACATTTCCAAGGTTCGTTCGAGTGAAGAAGAGTTATCGGTACCGATCAATTGCGAAGAATTATTATACGGTGCAGAAGTGTTGACCGGATTTTGAAAATTTTATGATTGATAGGGGTGTTGACTCAATTGTAGTGGTTGCTGTTGTTGTGGAGGGACCCTTTGAAAGTTGTTTTGGTTTGGAACCGTGTTTTGAGTTTGGTGTTGGCTCCAATCAAAGTTAGGGTGATTCCTCCAACCCTGATTATAAGTGGAAGAATACAGATCGTTTCTAGGTCTTTGCTGAAAAGCGGCATTAGTATGCTCCTGATCTTGAAACGGAAAATTCAAAGGACATTCTTCCGTCAGATGTGATGGATCAGAACAGCATCCACAGACAGTTTTAGGGAGTGTCATCTGGTTTAGAGAGGCTAATAAAAATTTGTGTTCCATAGCTTCAAGCTTCTTTTGCATTGCTACCATTTCAGCTTTGACTGCTATGGAAACATCCAGTTGATGAATACCACCCCTAGATGATGATTGACTTACACTGTCCCATTGCAAAGTTTTTCCAGCGAAGTCTTCTAAAAATTTCCAAGCTTCACCATTGTCTTTAGACATGAAGTTTCCTTGACACATGGATTCAAGCACCTATTTTCTTGTAGGATTAATGCCCTCATATATGATTCTGCACAGATCCCATCGAGGATTCCGTGATGAGGACATTGAACTAACAGATCCTTGAAGCGTTCAAAACACTTCGAAAATTGTTCATTGGGAAGCTGGGTAAATTGATTTATTTCACTACGGACTCGGGCTGTCTTATGATTGGGGTAGAATTTCTTAAGGAAAGCTATGACGAATTCAACCCAGTTAGAAATAAAGTGTGCAGCTGTGTTATAGAGCCACTTCTCGGTTAAATCGCACAAAATGAACGGGAGAAGACGTAGATGCATAGCATCCACAGAAAGCTGTGAAGTACCCATCATAGAACATACGTTTTCAAATTTGGTAATAAAAATGTATGCGTCTTCAGACTCGAGACCGTGAAATTTGGGTAAAAGATTGATGGATGGAGGTTTGATTTCGAAATTGTCCCCATTGGCTGATGGAATGGAAAGACAGATAGAAAGAGGATCTCGAATAGGGTAGCATCTCTCTTGGAGAGAGATGCGGAGTGGATTCTGCGCACCTGCGGGCGGTGGCAAAATGGTGTTATGAAAGTTCGATGGAGATCCATCCATCGTGGTGGATGTGGTGTGTGGTGAGGAAAAAGAAGATGTATAAATACCGACTTCAGATTCGAAAGAAGGAACGCGGACAAGACGGACACTAGAATCCCGTGTCTAGCCGAGCATGCACTAAATGGTTTAGCACAAGTGGCAGCGTAAGTGATAATTAGAGAAAAGTGGATTTGGTGTTTGGTTTGTTTTGAAAAGGACGGATTTTGAAAAATCACACAAAAAATGTACAAGCAACCCTAAATCTAATGGTCACCTAGGTCAAGTCACTAGACCGCTCCTAGACTTCCAAAAGACAAATCGCAGGATAAATTCTCTACTGCCTTTTTATCCCTTCTGTGGCCAGGTAAGTGCCAGGTAAGTGGGAGGTTCTCCGCTACGTAAGTAGTGGGCCTTATTAAGTAACCACTTGCCTTAGACACACTTGCCTCAGAAACCATAAAAGAAATGCGGATAAACAATAGATTACCCACGACCTTCTTCTGTCCTAATTGAGCGCGACGGTCCTTAGAGTCTTGTCTAGATATTTTTTAGTTAATTAGGGTGATGCAGATGCTAATTTTGTGATTTACGGGGCTTAGGAAGGGTAGTGAAATCCCCATCTAATCTGAATTTGGTCTTTGCTCCTTAATTTCTGTATTAAATATGCAAACAACCAATATCAAAACACGCAACAAATTTTTCTTTTAGCAGCGCTGCGAATTTTGCAAAGAATCCTACAGAAAATGTTTATTGGACAAGAGCAAGGAAGAGATAAGAAAGTTAATAATATACCAGAGGAAATCGGAGCTCCAATTCGACTAAACAGCCGTGGTTCCACGGCGGATCCTTGCTAATGGCCGCGGTTCCGTGGTCAATTCACAAGATCACTGCACTAAAAATTTTCCTGGTGCTCTTATTGATATAGGGATGCTGGGCACGCTTACAAGGGTCTACGAGGCATCTACCATGCCCGATTAAAATTTTAGCCATGCCGAACAACCCAAAGCCGGATCTTTAAACTAGAGTTTATGCGAAAACAAGTATGTTAAACACTTTAACACTAAGTGAGAGGGATTACAACCTTTGTAGATCCGGTCCTTCACTTCAATAGCTCCGTGTAGATGTCCCCTTCGCTGCGATCGTGAACTCCGGACTCTAGAGAAGCTCCACAAGAAGAACGAACGTGCTTGCTTCGATGACTTCGAGGCCGAAGATGATCTACGTCGGGGAGACACTAACTCAAGCTATTCCTTCACTAGGTCATGAACTTTGTGAAGAGAACACACTCTACTACATGGCAAGTGGTAGAGGATGAAGAAGTAGGAGGTGGGCTCACTTTAGAATTGATTTTCTCACATTTTTCCTCATAGCACCATTAGAGCTTGAAAGCTTTTTCAAGGAGCTTGATGAAGAAGAAGAAGAAGGAATAATATCATCATATGAATTATGTCCACTTCAATAATGTAACCATGGGTGAGTTAAGCTATCATGCTTAACTCATGTAGAGAATTAACCAAGGTATGAGGTTAAGTGTTGGGTTAACTAATATCCTAAGGAATGACAAAAGAGTTGACTTTGTCAATATTTCTTCAAGCTTCATGAAGCTTGATAACTTTGACCAAAGTCTCATCTTTTTTGTTATTTGTTAGAAAATAAGTAAACCCTAATTTAACCTTGATTTGGTCTAAGTCTTATACACCCAACTTGTATGTATCATCAAGCATGATACAAACATGTACGGTTGCATATATCACATATAAACAATGTGCACAATCTAGTGAGAAAATAAATCATAAGTGAGCTAATACTAGTTAATGTAATGTAATATATCAAATATATAATTATACATTAAATTATTAAATCAACTCTTGATTTAATAACCCGGCTATAACCGACTAATATTTTGTGTAACAACTTATCGAATTAACACTTGATCCGATAACCCGGTTATATCGCATACAACCGATCAATGTTACAAATCGCGAGAATAGAATACGGTATCTCATATCGTATCAATCTCGGTCCGGCACATATCACATATGTGCTCCTACTCCGTTTCGCTTGAGCCAGGAAACCCCTGTGTAGGACTCTAAAGACTCGTCAATACGCCGGCAGTAGGTGATGATCATATCAAACACCCACAAGCCGCAAGCGGTCTGCTAAAAATAACGGCCACCTGGGTATTGAGCGATCAGAAGATCAACAAGCAAGCCTGTACATTCTCCTGTGAATCCAATCAGTAACACTCTAGTACAGTTCGGTCTCGTCGTTTGATATGTTGCATATCTCGCCTAGGGGTGGTAAACGTCAGACCCCAGTAGCTCGATAAGTCGTGTCGATATGAGATCTATAACAGTTCGAGAAACTACTGATAACACTTACCAGTAAATCTCAGCAACCCTGGCCAGGGATTTCCGGTTATAGCCAATCGAACACAGCACAACATCAACTCCCTATACCGGGAGAGACGAAACCCCTCCTATCGCTCATTGCCTCCATGTGATTCGAGACTGTACCCAAAAGCCACCTTTTTGCACGCCCTCTTGGACGTGGTATGATGGAAATCAAAGCACAGTGGGAATCACACAAGACTCTATGACGATCTCGGGTCAACAGACTACTCTGTACCAGTGTCACCGGAGAACTGCCATCTGACATGAGGTATATTACCATCTGGGAGTTCTCGGCGAGTCCGTCCAGTGTACCCAGTCTCCACTGAGCACCCGTACACCATCCTTGATGTCAAACACCGATGGATATGGGATCATCCATCGCCCATCATATGGGTCAAGATGTGTATACGCTAGTCTACTTTGGTCTATCGATGCCCTGTCTCGATACACCCTCGACTAGGAACAGTTATACGATGTACTCGTCGACTACCGTGACCCCACTAGTATTATCTCATCATAGTCCCAGTAGTCGAGTACATATCTTAAGGGCTTTATCAACATGTAACATAGAGACAATCAGGGTACATGTTAAGATAAAGTACAA
This sequence comes from Agapanthus africanus, assembly GCA_030015575.1. Classification (NCBI taxonomy): domain Eukaryota; kingdom Viridiplantae; phylum Streptophyta; class Magnoliopsida; order Asparagales; family Amaryllidaceae; genus Agapanthus; species Agapanthus africanus. Next base: position 18,082,504 of record CM057349.1, on the reverse strand, counting down.
CCAGATAGTATACTATCATGTCGAGTAAGAAAGTCCTCCCTATATATGTCTAAGCATCCATTACAATATACATCGTATGTACAGTAATGGCCTCTAGGGCATACATATAACTAACAATTGCTTCACTGGCCTTCTTTAATTCTCCAGAATATTTTTCCCCTTACTCAAATGGTTCCAGATTCCCTTGCAAAATTCACAACTAATCGTTAAGCGCTTGATGCGATTTTGATTTAAAATTCTGATGGAATAATAAAATTTCAACTCAAATAATAAGAACGAACAAAATAGCATGGATCCCCGGCAACGGTGCCATTTGATTGATCGTATGGATTGTGTTTTGAAAAATATATTCACAACCAAAGAATTTATACCACAATCAATAACGGTGTCGAAATAGTTTCGTTAATGAGAACAGATCGTCCACTGAGATGTGAGTACTTATTCGTTCATGCTTTAGTTGAGTCAAAATGAAATATAAAAGAAAATTCAAAAAGATGATTCAAGATTTATGAGATTTAATTTCAAGAAACATCAAGAAAAATACCAAGAATCAAGAATTCAAGATAGTAACCAATATCAATTTATTTATCAAGAATTTGTAAAATAGCTTGTAGGAATCGATCGAATTAGTAGCAATGATGAATACTAATAATTACGAATCTTATCTATTGATGAATTATACCTACATCGATAACGATCAATGAAGATTAAGGATTTTTTTAAGAAACTAGGGTTTCTCCTTCACTATCCCTTATCTTTTCATTGGTCATCATTAACAAGATGTTTCTTTTGTCCCTTCCACGCGATCGGAAAATAAAGAAATATGTTGGGGCGGTTGTCCTCTGTGTCTACTTTCCTAACCTCGATCTCCCTGGAGATCAACCATCTCCATGATCAGGTGATACTGCCTAAGAATTATATCTGGATTTCTGATGGGACGGGGGTTCTTTGGCATAAGCCACAACTCTATTGTCACACAATGGTAGGAACGAAGTTCATCTCATGAACTTATATATATCCAGACTGCATCTTTGGTAGCATCTTTGGTAACGATGTATTTTGCCTTTAATCGTCTAGTATGTCACGGTATCTAGCTTGGAACTCTTCCAACATACCGTCCCTCCACTGAGGGTAAAGACAATGCCTGCGACTGACATTCAGTCGTCCTTATCACCCTGGAACCTTTCCAGTGATTCTCCCCAGGATCGATTGATACCATCTCACTTCATCTTGTGAGAATCCTAATATCCAATTAGATCTATCTCATAGATCCAAAACCCAGAATTTAGGAGGTATCACTTTGATCCTATATGGAGAATCCTTGTGATAAGCGGAGATTGACCGATCGTAGCACAGGAAACTCCTTCCCTATCAAGAGTATGTCATCCACGTACTCTACGAAGATTACCACCATACTCTCTACTACCTTTTTGTATATACAAGGTTCATCTACCATTTTAATGAAGTCAAACTCTTTGACTACTACATCAAAACAGACGTTCCAACTCCGTGATGCCTGCTTCATCACATAAAACATCTTGCACATGTTTCCGCTGCTCCCACTGTCTACGAAGCCCTCTGGCTGTGTACTTATAGACGCTATCTTCTAAAACATCATTTAGAAAAGCAGTCATGACACCCAACCACCAGATATCGTAGTCATGGTATGTAGCCGTGGCAAGTAGGATCTGGATGGACTTAAACATAGCTTTGAAAGTCTCAACTTTTCCATGTACACCAAGTAATCTTCTCAAGATATACTTGCTCCTGATGGGGATTTAACCCTTCAGATAAAGCAACCAAAGTCCATACTTTGTTGGTGTATAAGGATTCCATCTCAGATCACTAAGCATCTAGCCATTCTTACAGAGTCCCACTCCTGATGGCCAGCTCGAAACTAGTTGGGTCATCATCTCATGATGCAATCCTCGCTCCCACTGTTATAGAGAAACCGAAGTATCTCTCAGGTGGGTGAGGAACCCTACTAGATCGGCGGAGAGGTTGAGCTTCGTTGGTTACTATTGAATCCTTCGGTTCTACCAAATCATCTGCTGTAGTTTGTATAGCTGGAACTCTTTCCAGTTCTACCTCATGACTACTAATTTTCACAAGAAATTCCCTTTCACAAAGGTGACATGTTGAGAAACAAAACATCTTTTGGTCCTCGGTTTGGTAGAAGATATTCCCTTGCGAATGCTTGGGATATCCAACAAACTTCCACAGATCTGACTTTACCTCGAGCTTGTCCGGATTTTGCTTTTCAGACATAGGCCGGACAACCCCAAATCTTAACATACTTAAGATATGGGCTCTTCCCATTTCATATCACATATGAAGTGGTAGGCAACTGATTTGATTTGAACCCTATTCAATAGGTATGCAGCTTCTCAAGTGCATAACTCCCAAAAGGAAATAGGAAACTCAGTAGTACTCATCATAGAGCACACCATATCACATAGGGTGCTATTGCTCCGCCCCGATATACCATCGTGCTATGGTGTATTCGGAGGAGTAATGCCGAGAGAGAATTTCATTCTCCTTTAGAATAGTCCAGGAATTCCGTGCCCAAGTATTCTCCTCCTTGATCTCATCAAAGGACATATTATTTATACCCGTATTTTGGTTCTCTACTTCTAACTTACATTCTGTGAATATCTCAAAAGGTTCGGACTTGTGTTTCAACAGGAACATATGTCTGAATCTTGAGAGATCATCAGAGAATGTAATGAAGTACAAAGAACCGGTCTTGGCATGTGTAGACAGGAGACTTTCATACATCAGCATGTATCAATCCCAAGAGTTCACTAACTCTTTCTCTGTTTGCAATAAACAGAGCTATGGTCATCGTATCTTTGTGACATGACCGGCAAGTTTCACAAGATATAAATTCAAACTAATTTAAATATGTATCTATATGTAACTTCAGCCAGTCGGGTCGCATTGATATGACCTAGTCTACAATGCCTTAAGAAGGATTATTCATTTCTGAACTCTTCCTCTCGTGTGTGTTCTGTATACTAAGAACTGTAGTTTGATTTAGAACGTCAATACTTTTAGATAACGTGCCTGAACCGATCAACTCTTGATATAGGAAATGTTCAAAACATTATTCAACAATACAAAATTATATCCTTTCTTTACTAATAAAGAAACTGATATGATGTTGTATATCAGGTTCGGTATCTAATAACATTCGTTTAGAATCAATGTATTCTGGTAATACAGGGTGATAGTGACCAACAGACTTGGTTGCAACACTTGCACCGTTTTCTATCTCATAAAACTTATCACCTGTTCTCAGTTCTCTACCTATCAGTAGCCCATGTAACAGATTATATATGCGGGATCCTGATCCGGTATCTCATACCCAGGACGTAAAGGATACTGAGAAACAGTTCTCTGTAATGAACACACCCGAAGATGATGCATCAACATGCACTTTCTTCGTTTGGGCGGCACGGGAAATCTGGTATTCTCTAATTTCCTGCTCTGTCTTATAACAATTATAAGTTGGAGCGGGACCAACATTCTCCAGCTCAGTATAACAAGCGGGTTCGGTCAATATATCCGTATTATTATCTTGATTAAGGCGTGATATGGTCGCTACCTGGAGAGAGAGAGAAGAAAACACTCAGCGTATGCTCTTGCAAGATTAGATTGGTATCTAATATATCTAATCAGGATGTCTCCCACTGTTTTAATCAAATCTTCCTTCAAACCCTAAAAGAAAAGACTAGCCGGGATTAATTACACTCTACAAGTTCGCCAATCTTTCAGCCAGGCCAGTGTCGGTACTTTGAGGGAGGTTCCCCGTGCTTTCGCACGGACCTAATTAAAGTAAATCTCGTTTTCCCAGGGGCGTAACCCCGTTAACACCTTTCTAGACACCTACTTGATCGGCTAATTGTAATGTGTAAAACTCTCCCAGGAATAACTCTTATTCGCAGCGGGTATCGGGATCCAACTATCTCATAGAAGGTATGCAATCTCATTGCAAATTTCAACACTTGAAATTCCCAATAATATTTTGCCCCAAGCCTCCTATGACCTTGACAAAGGCCAACAAACCATAGGCTGCTAGTCAAGTTCAACCCGTCATTTCTTGATTGAAGTAAACCCACCCGCACGGCCCTTGACAAAAGCCAACAAGGTCGCACGACTACCCTAATCCAATCTGCATCGTATGCATAAGCAGATAAGTACTATTCAGCTACCGCACACTACGCCTTGACAAATGCCAACAAACGCAGCACGAATACTAAACAGTCCTTATCTGAAATGACGGAGGGCTACGACAGGTTTTTAAGAAAACCCTTTGCGTAATGAACTTGATATCGTTGTAGAATCGAGTGATTTTAAATGGAGTGTTTTTTAGGCTTTTCTAGTTTTGCTAAAGGGGTCACTCCCGGTGAAGGGATCGTCGGCCCTTTCCTCATCGAATAAGGTGCAGGGTATATCATATATACCGCTGTGCAAAGCAAGAACTATAGAAGCAATCAAAAGACAAACCGAGTTTGTAGCATCTGCTAGTTTCACTAAAGAGGTCACTCCCGGTGAAGGGATCTCGGCTCTTTCCTTATCGAATAAGGCGCTGGATGTTCTACAAGGAACACCGCTATGTAAAGCAAGAACTAGAGCTACCAGTTTTTAAACAAGTTTCTACAAAATCTTTAGGTTTCTTTTATTTCATTAATCTCATTAATGAAGTCCCATTTTAATATGCTTCACAAGCATCAGATATGAAACAAAATCAACAATATATAATATATATCTCATATATATAATATAAACATTCGTCTCAGGCAGTAATATGATATCATCACAGAACATTGCAGCAGAAGAACATATATGAAATATTGGATATACTAGGATGTCCGTGTTTTAATACGAGCCTGTATAAAACACGGATTCCACGGTCGCGATGAATAGCCAAACCCACATCCCTAGACCCCTACGAGAGCGGCAAGCAACACTGCCAATTCTAGGGTTAGGAGACCCGGTCTCGACTCCTTAAGATGGTCTCCCACTGGACCCCAGAACCCGGTTACTTGTGCTCCCTGCCTTGGGTCTACCTAATGCGGAAAAGTAAATAATATACAATGGTGACATCATCCTCGGCTCGGAAGTGCCCCAATAAAAGAATATTACATACATATGAATTTTACATGAAAGAAAAAGAAAAAACTCTCATCTCACATAAAACCCCCGGCTATTCAAACGCGACGATCCAATATAACATATCACAGCAACACATAATATCACATATCATCAACGTAAGTAAATATGCATATCCCAATTGTCGTTGATGTATAGCAACGAAACCGGCGATACACCACATATTACACTTACGGTCACAGAAAAGAAAGTGTAAAACTATAACAGTTGGAATCCGCAACCTCCTCAGACATCGCATACCTAACCAAATGAATTCCTTTAACATCCCATGCCTAACAATTATAAACCCCGCATATTAGTCTCATTATCGAAAACTCTTTTCAATATCAAGTCGGGCAATTCAACAAGATTCCCGACATCCTGATCGAATGCTCGTCGCAAACTTTAGTAGACGGCCGCACCCCCGGATGCCATCGACGAAGTGCACTAAGGCGGAACACCGCTGCCGCAAGCACCCGAACGGATGCTTTTGGCGACGGGGTTCTCCTACAGTCACTTGGTCGGGGCTTTGGGGCGTGGCTGTCTGTTAAGTTTACCCAGCGAGTATCCGCGTACGCTACGTGATTGCGAAGGACTTTTGATCACATCAAAATTCCGTGGCAACCGATCATCTGAGACTAAACTGCTATGTTTATAACATTCAAATTAGTTATCTCATAACTACTTGTGAATTCCAAATATTGTATCGCATTCCAGATAAATAGACAATGTCAAACTTTCCGATCGAATAAACAAACACCCAAGATTTCCCAAATAGCTCAACACTTGAGATTAGTTTAAAAACATCCATCACATGCCACAGTACCAATGGTCCAGCCGTAGAAGGGTCAAGCCAACGCCTCACATGTGGCACGCCGTACTGCCACAAACCCTAAGGTTTAGAGACAGTTCAAGACGGTCACATAATCGAGTTAAGGTTTGTTGTCTTCTAGAGGGTCCATCGCGTTACTTGCACGACTTAGAACGTTCTTAAACTACGGAAAAATCCAACACTTGGAAATTTTCCGGGTCGGGAAAAAGTGAGTTATTGATATCCGTTTGAACATTTTAACACGTTCTAAAAATTATCCGGACAAGCTAAACAAAGTTAAATTATCCGATCGAATCAAAAAGTCCCCAATACAACCCTAAAAAACTCAACACTTGAGTGGAATTAAAAAATTCCCAGAAAAAAATGACAAGAAAGGACCTAAGAATAAATATATGAAGTTCAAGGGACTAATTCACAATTTTGGCCGCGGAAACGCCGCCAAACCCTTGGTTTCGCCGCGGTTCCGTTGTCAAATAAGCGCATTACAGGTCCGTACTTCACAGTAATTCTTAGTTTTTCTTGCTTAATTTTCTGAGCATTTTTAATTCATAAAAAATCACAATTTTGAAAAATATCCAGAGAGGGGTTCAAATTAGGGTTTCGGTGTTCGATCGGACTTTAAACTTCGTCTCGACTTCGCCTAAAGCTCTAGCTTGGCTCTGATACCACTGTAGGGATGCTGGGCACGCTCACAAGGGTCTACGAGGCATCTACCATGCCCGATTAAAATTTTAGCCATGCCGAACAACCTAAAGCCGGATCTTTAAACTAGAGTTTATGCGAAAACAAGCATGTTAAACACTTTAACACTAAGTGAGAGGGATTACAATCTTTGTAGATCCGATCCTTCACTTCAATAGCTCCGTTTTGATGTCCCCTTCGCTGCGATCGTGAACTCCGGACTCTAGAGAAGCTCCACAAGAAGAACGAACGTGCTTGCTTCGATGACTTCGAGGCCGAAGATGATCTACGTCGGGGAGACACTAACTCAAGCTATTCCTTCACTAGGTCATGAACTTTGTGAAGAGAACACACTCTACTACATGGCAAGTGGTAGAGGATGAAGAAGTAGGAGGTGTGCTCACTTTAGAATTGATTTTCTCACATTTTTCCTCATAGCACCATTAGAGCTTGAAAGCTTTTTCAAGGAGCTTGATGAAGAAGAAGAAGAAGGAATAATATCATCATATGAATTATGTCCACTTCAATAATGTAACCATGGGTGAGTTAAGCTATCATGCTTAACTCATGTAGAGAATTAACCAAGGTATGAGGTTAAGGGTTGTGTTAACTAATATCCTAAGGAATGACAAAAGAGTTGACTTTGTCAATGTTTCTTCAAGCTTCATAAAGCTTGATAACTTTGACCAAAGTCTCATCTCTTTGTTATTTGTTAGGAAATAAGTAAACCCTAATTTAACCTTGATTTGGTCTAAGTCTTATACACCCAACTTGTATGTATCATCAAGCATGATACAAACATGTACACTTGCATATATCACATATAAACAATGTGCACAATCTAGTGAGAAAATAAATCATAAGTGAGCTAATACTAGTTAATGTAATGGAATATATCAAATATATAATTATACATTAAATTATTAAATCAACTCTTGATTTAATAACCCGGCTATAACCGACTAATATTTTGTGTAACAACTTATCAAATCAACACTTGATCCGATAACCCGGTTATATCGCATACAACCGATCGATGTTACAAATCGCGAGAATAGAATACGGTATCTCATATCGTATCAATCTCGGTCCCGCACATATCACATATGTGCTCCTACTCCGTTTCGCTTGAGCCAGGAAACCCCTGTGTAGGACTCTAAAGACTCGTCAATACGCCGGCAGTAGGTGATGATCATATCAAACACCCACAAGCCGCAAACGGTCTGCTAAATATAACGGCCACCTGGGTATTGAGCGATCAGAAGATCAACAAGTAAGCCTGTACATTCTTCTGTGAATCCAATCAGTAACACTCCCGTACAGTTCGGTCTCGTCGTCTGATATGTTGCATATCTCGCCTAGGGGTGGTAAACGTCAGACCCCAGTAGCTCGATAAGTCGTGTCGATATGAGATCTATAACAGTTCGAGAAACTACTGATAACACTTACCAGTAAATCTCAGCAACCCTGGCCAGGGATTTCCGGTTATAGCTAATCGAACACAGCACAACATCAACTCCCTATACCGGGAGAGACGAAACCCCTCCTATCGCTCATTGCCTCCATGTGATTCGAGACTGTACCCAAAAGCCACCTTTTTGCACGCCCTTTTGGACGTGGTATGATGGAAATCAAAGCACAGTGGGAATCACACAAGACTCTATGACGATCTCGGGTCAACAGACTACTCTGTACCAGTGTCACCGGAGAACTGCCATCTGACATGAGGTATATTACCATCTGGGAGTTCTCGGCGAGTCCGTCCAGTGTACCCAGTCTCCACTGAGCACCCGTACACCATCCTTGATGTCAAACACCGATGGATATGGGATCATCTATCGCCCATCATATGGGTCAAGATGTGTATACGCTAGTCTACTCTGGTGTATCGATGCCCTGTCTCGGTACACCCTCGACTAGGAACAGTTATACGATGTACTCGTCGACTACCGTGGCCCCACTAGTATTATCTCATCATAGTCCCAGTAGTCGAGTACATATCTTAAGGGCTTTATCAACATGTAACATAGAGACAATCAGGGTACATGTTAAGATAAAGTACAATCAGATAGTATACTATCATATCGAGCAAGAAAGTCCTCCCTATATATGTCCAAGCATCCATTACAATATACATCGTATGTACAGTAATGGCCTCTAGGGCATACATATAACTAACAATTGCTTCACTGGCCTTCTTTAATTCTCCAGAATATTTTCCCCTTACTCAAATGGTTCCAGATTCCCTTGCAAAATTCACAACTAATCGTTAAGCGCTTGATGCGATTTTGATTTAAAATTCTGATGGAAAAATAAAATTTCAACTCAAATAATAAGAACGAACAAAATAGCATGGATCCCCGGCAACGGTGCCATTTGATTGATCGTATGGATTGTGTTTTGAAAAATATATTCACAACCAAAGAATTTATACCACAATCAATAACGGTGTTGAAATAGTTTCGTTAATGAGAACGGATCGTCCACTGAGATGTGAGTACTTATTCGTTCATGCTTTAGTTGAGTCAAAATGAAATATAAAAGAAAATTCAAAAAGATGATTCAAGATTTATGAGATTTAATTTCAAGAAACATCAAGAAAAATACCAAGAATCAAGAATTCAAGAAAGTAACCAATATCAATTTATTTATCAAGAATTTGTAGAATAGCTTGTAGGAATCGATCGAATTAGTAGCAATGATGAATACTAATAATTACGAATCTTATCTATTGATGAATTATAGCTAGATCGATGACGATCAATGAAGATTAAGGATTTTTTTAAGAAACTAGGGTTTCTCCTTCACTATCTCTTATCTTTTCATTGATCATCATTCAATTCTAGCCTCTAACAAAGAAAATCATCAATTATTTGATCCCTAATTTACAACGAAATAATCAAGAACGTGATCTCGCTTCAAATTAGGTCATCGATGATTCTTTTTCCTAAATTTCACAATCCTCATAAAACTTAAGATTAGTTTAGGATTTCATCATCATTATATCTACCAATTCTCTCGATTTCTTTACAAGCGGAGATTTCACTCACACATCATGAAAATAAAAGAATCAAGAACTAGAAATTTCATAATGCAAGAATGTAAAGAAAGAGAGAATTACAATTATCACCTTTATTAAATCTCTTTCAAATTACACCTCTCAATTCGAGTTTATAAGACTAGCTCTCGATCTCTCCTTTGAAAGGGAATTTGTCGTCGATCTTTGCATGGCTCGATCGCTATGAGTCATGGATCAGATGCGGATCTCTTGCTCTTGATGACGATCAACGTTACGATAAAAGATCTTCGATGTCTTTCTTGATGTTGATCTCAATGGATCTTGATTTGGATCTCAAGTTGTGTCACTCAACTTGAATTGAATTGTCTTGAATTAAATTGTGGCTCAATTGTGTAACAATTTTTTTAACACCATTTGAAATGTAACCCTAGGTCTCCTTTTATAGTTCCCCCAATCTTCCACTAGAAGCTGGGTTTATCTTCCACTAGAAGCTGGGGTTATGAAGCTTGCATGAGAAGCTTGGCTGTTGTAGGAAAGTTTCTGGAGAAAGATAGGGAATTCGAAGCGTCTTGAAGAAGCTAGAAGGTTACAAGGGAGCCTCTGGAAAAAGTTATGTTCGCCAACGAGCCAACTCAGTCATGGATCCGCGGCGGATCGGGCTGGATCGGTCGCGGTACTGCGGCCATTTGAGGAGATCTCTGTATCATTTTTTGGGGGCTGTTTGGTTTTGGCTTTAGGGTCTTCTTCTTATGTCTGGAATCTTAATATCCTTTCTGAATCTCTGCCAGATTTTATTTCTTTAACTTGCTGCATTTTTTCGGCAATTTTTGCTATTCCAGTCCGTTGACCTGAATAATTTTCTGCACAAAATCTTGATGAAAAGTGTTGAGATATACAATATCATGCGTGAAGTAATAAACACACAATTTCCCTCCAGAATGTTGATTATAACTATAACACGTGGTATTTGGTATTTTGCAGATAAATTTGTAATCCGTGTTATATTTACAATAAACACCCATAGATGATTAGAATAATGAGGAAATTGTTCTGTTACAGAATGCAATATTTTCGACTGAACAGGTCCGTTTCATCCTCGAAATTCAAGATATGAAAACAACCAAGTCGCTCAAGCAGATGTGGAAGGTGTTGACGAATCTTCTCCTTGCAGCTCTTTCCTTCTAGGGCAACCATTGACAAGATGTTCGCCGGATCCATAAATCAAGTACTGCCTTTTGGCCCGGCGACACTCCCTCTGAAGGTGTCCTAGTCACTTACAATAACTACAACGTTGGGTTCTCCACTGCTTCTGTTGCCGAGGAAAAAATGGGCGCTTCATCTTGTAGGGTTCCTTTGAACGATAACAAGGTTTTGGGAGGCATCGTCCATGCCATTTTCAAAATTTTGTTGTTTTAAAGAACCCTAAACTAGAATCGTTAACTAGAGAATCATACAAAACATAATGTAAACTCCTTTACATCTAAGTGAACTAGAAATACAACCTTTGTAGATCGGTCCTTCACTTTATTAGCTCTTTGTAGTAGTCCCTTCGCTGCGATGAAATGATCTTGCGGACTCTTGAACGGCTCCATGAGAAGAAAGCAACAAACTTGCTTGAAGTCTTCGAGACCGAAGATGATCTACGTCGAGGAGACACTAACCCAAGCTACTCTCTTCACTAATGTGGGATTAGTGAAGCTAACACCCTATACTAAAGTGCTAATCTAGTAGAGAATGATGAAGTAGGATTTTTGCTCACTTTGGAATTAATTTTCACACTAAAGTTTCTCACTTGATCAAGTGCTAGAGAGCTCTTGAGCTTTGAAGAGGAAGATGAAGACATATAATCTTGTGAGAGTGAATGGCAACCATGGATGAGAAAATATCTAATATTACTCATGTAGAGACCTAACCATGAGTTAAGATAATGGTTGGGTTAACAAAATATCTAGTGTGTGACAAAACTAGTAGACTAAGTCAATGGGTCTCAAAGCTTCATGAAGCTTCATGCCATGTGACAAATTTAAAACTAATAAATGAATTACAATAAATAAATAAACCCAACATTATGTTTATTATGGTGTAAGTCTCATACACCCATGTTGCATGTATCATCAACCATGACACATAATAAAACACAATTAATATATATCACATATATATTAAGTGTGCACATGTGAGAAAAATAAATGCTTAAGTGAGCTAATATTAGTTAATGTAATGTAGTATATCACATATACAATTATATATTAAATCATTAAATCAACACTTGATTTAATAATCTGGTTATATCTCATATGACCGGCTAATATTATTTGTATCAACTTATCGAATCAACACTTGATTCGACCACCTGGCTATATCACATATAACCGACCAATACAGTATCGACTTATCGAATCAACATTTGATTCGATAACCTGGCTATATTTCTTATAACCGATCGACACACAATATCGCGAGAATGGAATACGGTATCACATACTCGTATTAATCTCGGTCCCGTACATATCACATATGTGCTTCTACTTCGTTTTGCCTGAGCCAGTGAAACCTCTGTGTAGGACTCTAAAGACTCGTCAATACGCCGGCAGTAGGTGATGATCACATCAAGCACCCACAAGCCGTCAGCGGTATTAGCTGGACGTAACGGCTACCCGGGTAATGAATGATCAGAAGATCAGCAAGTAAGCCCACTCCAACTCCTGCAAAAGCCTGTCAGTAACACTATTGTACGGTCCGGTCTCTTCTTCTAATATGTCATATATCCAGTATAGGGGTGGTAAATGTCAGACCCCAATAACCGATAAGTCGTGCCGATGTGAGGCTCATAACGGGTCGAGAAACTACTGATAACACTTATCAGTAGTTCTCTGTATCAGCCCTGGCCAGGGACTTGTTGTTATGGCCAATCGAGCACAGCGCAATATCAACCCCCAATACCGGGAGAGACGAATCCCCTCCTATCGCTCATTGCCTCCATATGATTCGGGACTGTACCCAAAAACCACCGTTTTTCACGTTCTCATGAACGTGGTAAGGTGGAAATCAAAGCACAGTAGGAATCACACAAGACTCTATGGCGATCTCAGGTCTACAGACTAATCTGTACCAGTGTCACCAGAGAACTGTTATCTGACGATAGGTATAATACCAACTAGGAGTTCTTGGCGAGTCCTTTCAGTGTACCCGGTCTCCACTGAGCACCCGTATACCATCTTTGATGTCAAATACCAATGGATGTGAGATCATCCATCGCCCATCATATGGGTCAAGATGCATACACGCTAGTCTACTCCGGAATATCGATGCCCTGTCTCGATACACCCTCGACTAGGAACAGTTTTAAGGTGTACTTGTGGGCTACCATTGGTCCCCCACTAGTATGATCTCCATCATAGTCCTGGTAGTCAAGTACATAATCTAAGGGCTCTATCAACATGTGAGAGCAAGACAACATCACATATACAAGTCAACATGTTAAGATAAAGAGTAACCAGATAGCATTCTACCATGTCGAGCAAGAAAGTCCTCTCTATATATATCCAAGCCTCCACTATAATATACATCGCATGTACAATAATTGCCTCTAGGGCATACATATAACTAAGAATCTCCCATTTGCACTAAGGCCAGTTATTGTAGTATCTCATACCCAACATCCTGAAGAGTCTCTCAAATTGTATCTGGGGAATGGCCCTGGTGAGTGGATCCGCCGTGTTGTCCTTCATGTCAACTCTCCTGACCTCGATCTCCCGGCGATCAACTATCTCCCAGATCAGGTGATACCGCCTCAGAATATGCCTGGATCGCTGATGGGACCTGGGTTCCTTGGCCAAGGCCACTGCTCTATTGTTATCGCAATACAAAGGTATTGGACGCTCAATGGATGGAACCACACCAAGTTCAGTTATGAACTTTTTCATCCAGACAGATTCTTTGGCTGCATCATTGGCAGCGATGTATTCAGCCTCCATCGTCGAGTCTGCAACGGTTTCCTATTTGGAACTCTTCCAACAAACCGCCCCTCTATTGAGGGTAAAGACAAACCCCGAGTGCGACTTGGAGTCGTCCTTATCACTTTAGAAGCTCGAATCGGTAAAGGACTCCACTTGGAGTTCTCCGTTACCATACACCAAGAACATCTCTTTAGTCCTTCTCAAGTACTTGAGAATGTTCTTCACAGCTGTCCAGTGACTCTCTCCTAGATCTGCTTGATACCTACTCACTACACTTAGTGAGTATGCTACATCAGGTCTGGTACATAATATCGCATACATGATAGAGTCTACTGCCGAAGTATAGGGTATCCCTTACATGCGAGCTCTCTCCAAATCAGTCTTGAGAGACATCTCTTTGGAGAGAGTGAGTCCTGAGATCGTGGGTAAAACCCCACGCGTGGATTCTTCCATACTAAACCTCTTTAGTATGGTGTTAATGTACCTGGATTGGGACAATCCCAGCATCCGTTTAGATCTATCTCTATAGATCTTAATCCCCAAGATGTAGGAGGCATCTCCTAGATCTTTCATTGAGAATCTATGTGATAAGAAGAGCTTGACCGAGTGAAGCATAGGAACATCATTTCCTATCAAGAGTATATCATCCACGTACAATACCAGGAAGACAACATTACTCACTGCAATCTTTTTATATATGTAAGGTTCATCTACATTTTTGATGAAGTCAAACTCTTTGACTACAACATCAAAACAGATGTTCCAACTCCGCGATACTTACTTTAACCCATAAATGGATTTAAGCAGCTTGCACACCTTGCCGCTGCTCCCACTGTCCACGAAGCCCTCTGGCTGAGTCATGTACACGCACTCTTCTAAATCACCATTTAGAAATGCGGTCTTAACATCCATTTGCCAGATTTCGTAGTCATGGTATGCAGCGATGGCAAGCAGGATCCGGATGGACTTAAGCATAGCTACTGGAGAAAAGGTTTCATCATAGTCCACACCTAGTCGTTGACGAAAACCTTTTGCAATAAGTCTGGTTTTGAAAGTCTCAACTTTTCCATCTACACCAAGTTTCTTCTTAAAGATCCATTTGCTCCCAATGGGTTTTACCCCTTCAGGAGCAACTTCCAAAGTCCATACTTTGTTGGTGTACATGAATTCCATCTTAGATCGCATTGCATCCAGCCATTTCACAAAGTCCCCACTCGTGATGGCCTGCTCGAAGCTAGTTGGGTCATCATCAACCATGATGCAATCATCGCTCCCACCGTCTACGAGAAAACCATAGTATCTCTCAGGTGGATGAGGAACCTTACTAGATCGGCGGAGAGGCTGAGGTTCGTTGGGAGCTATCGAATCCTCTGGTTCCACTAAATCTTCAGTTGTAGTTTGTTCTGCTAGAACTTCTTCCAGCTCTACCTGTTCACCACTAATTTCTTTTGTAAGAAATTCCTTTTCTAAAAAGGTGGCATGTTGAGCAACAAACACCTTTTGTTGTTCACCGTGGTATAATAGATATCCATTTGAATATTTAGGATATCCAACAAACTTACAAAGAACTGATCGTGCCTCGAGCTTGTCCGGATTTTGCTTTTTAACATAGGCTGGACAACCCCATATCTTAACTTGTTTAAGACATGGTCTCTTCCCACTCCATATCTCATATGGTGTGGTAGGTACAGATTTAGATGGAACTTGATTTAATAGGTATGATGTCGCTTCAAGCGCATAACCCCAAAAAGAAATAGGCAACTCAGCGATGCTCATCATAGAGCGCACCATATCTAATAGGGTGCGATTCCTCCGTTCCGATACACCGTTGTGTTGTGGTGTATATGGAGGAGTAAGCTGAAAGAGAATCCCATTCTCTTTTAGAAAGTCCAGGAACTCCATGCTCAAGTATTCACCTCCTCGATCAGATCGTAGGATTTTAATACTTTTACCCGTTTGGTTCTCGACTTCGAACTTATATTCTTTGATTTCTCAAAAGCTTCAGACTCGTGTTTCAACAGGAACACATGTCCGAATCTTGAGAGATCGCCAGTGAATGTACAAAGAACCATTCCTGGCATGTGTAGACATAGGACCACATACATCACTATGTATCAGTCCCAAGAGCTCACTAGCTCTTCCTCCGTGTCCTGTAAATGGAGTTTTGGTCATTTTACCTTTGAGACATGACTATCAAGTGTCATAAGATGAAAATTTGAACGGATTCAAATATCCATCCTTATGCAACTTAGCTAGTCGCGTCGCATTGATATGACCCAGTCTACAATGCCACAAGAAGAATTCGTTCATTTCTGAACTCTTCATCTTGTGTGTATTTCGTATATTAAGAACTGTGGTTTGATCTAGAACGTATATGCCATTATTTAACGAGCCTGATCCAATCAACTTTTGATTCAGGAAAATGTTCATAACATTATCCTGTACTACAAAATTATATCCTTCTTTACTTAATAAAGAAACTGATATAAGATTGCATATCAGGGTCGGAATGTAATAGCATTCATTCAGAATCAATGTATTATCATTTGGTAATACAATGTGATATTCGCCAACTGCTTTGGCTGCAACATTTGCACCATTCTCTACTCTTACTGAATGATCATCCATTCTCAGTTCTTTACCTTTCCTTAGCCCATGTAACATATTACATATATGGGATCCCGATCCGGTATCTAATACCCAGGACGTAGAGTGAACTGAGAAACAGTTCTCGATGACTAACATACCCAAAGAAGATGCATCAACATGCTCATTCTTCATTTGGATGGCGTGGAAATCCGGATATTTTCCTATTTCCTGCTCAGTCTTATAACAATTATAAGAATGAATGGAACCAACGTTCCCCTGCTCAGCATAAAAAACGGCTTCGGTCAATACATCCATATTATTATCTTGATTAGGGCCTGACATGGTCGCTACCTGGAAAGAGAGAGAAGAAAACTTAGCGTTTGCTCTTGCAAAGATCAGATTGGTTATTTATCTTATCTAATCGATGTCTCCCACTGCTATTCTCAAATTTTCCTTCAAACCATTAAAAAGAAAATTCAGCTAGGATTAATTGCATTCTACAACTTCGCTAACCGTTCAGCCAGGCCAGTGCCAGTACTTCTGAGGGAGGTTCCCCGTGCTTTCGCACGGACCTAATTAAAATAAACCTCATTTTCCCAGAGGCGTAGCCTCGTTGACACCTTTCCAGACACCTAATGAGTTAGCTAATTGTAAAGTGCAAAATTCTCTCAGGAGCAACTCTTGCTCACAGTGGGATCGGGATCCTACTATCACATAGAAGGTATGCAATCTCATTACAAATTTCAACACTTGAAATTCCCGATAAGCTTTTACCCCAAGCATGTTATGACCTTGACAGAGGTCAATAAATCATAGTGCACTAGTCAAGTTCAACCCGTCATTTCTGATTGAATCAAACCCACCCGCACGACCCTTGACAGAGGTCAACAAGGTCATACGACTACCCTAATCCAATCGCATCACATGCTTTACAGATAAGCACTAATCAGCTACCACACACTACGCCTTGACATAGGTCAACAAGCGCATCACGAATACTAAATAATACTTATCTGAAATGACGGAGGGCTGCGCAGGTTTTTAAGAAAACCATGAGCGTAATGAACTTGATATAGTTGTAGAAACAAGTGATTTTTGAAAAGGAGTGTTTTTGAGGCTTTTTATTAGTTTTGCTAAAGAGGTCACTCCCGATGAAAAGATCTCGGCTCTTTCCTTATCGAATAAGGTGCTGGATATTCTACAAGGAATACCACTATGCAAAGCAAGTACTAAAAGAAGCAATCAAAAACAAAACCGAGTTGGTTGTAGTATCTGCTAGCTTTTGCTAAAGAGGTCACTTCCGGTGAAGGGATCTTGCTCTTTCCTTATCGAATAAGGTGCTGGATATTCTACAAGGAATACCGCTATGCAAAGCAAAAACTAGAGTTACCCTTTTTGAAAATATGATTCTATTACATGTTTTAGGTTTCTTTTCTTTTCATTAATCTTATTAATGAAATCCCATCATTTATGCTTCCTAAGCATCACAAAAGAAATGAAAATACAATGTGCGCTTATGCCATCCGCATTCGCCACAGTGTCCCGTTATACACCGTTAGATTACCTAACTAATGGCATACCGGGACGGGACTAGCGCGGGTGCAAAATATAAGCAACGTCTACTGTATCTCTCATATATAATGTATATCCATTCGTCTCATAATCTACAGTGATCACATCACAGAGCAGCAGAAGAAGCATATAAAATATTGGATATACTAGGAGGTCCGTGTTTTATTTTGAGCCTGTATAATACACGAATTCCACGGTCGTGATGAATAGCCTGTAAGTGCACGGCGGCGCCCCTGTCGTCAATCCGACGGCCAAATGCGGAAACGGTGATAAACTTTAATTTTGCGAACTTAGCAAACCGGCACCACCGCGCACAAAACCCCGGATCGGGCCATTAAACTAGTTCTAGCAAAGTAACAAGATAGGGAAGAGATATACCGAGTGATCCGAGTCCTCCGGTCTTCTCGTCATCGTCCCGATCTCTCACGGAAACTCCGGTCGTCGCCTCCTTGCCGGAAGGGCACCACATCGCCTGTTTCTTTTACGGGCTCCCGCCTCTATACCGAGGCAACTCGGGCATGAAGCTGGCAAGTCGACATGCCCAAGATGTGCTGTAGGAAGTGTAGTGCTTTGTCTCTTTGGGGTTATGTTGCTTTGATGGAGGAATGAGGTTGTGAAATGAACTTCAAAGTGGAGCTTGAATTTTGTAGCATGAAAATGAGATGAACCAATTTTCCCTCATCCAAATGAAATGATCATCCCTCTCTCTCTCAAAATGGCCGGCCACTTCTTATGAGGAATGGTGGTGGAGTGCAAAGAAAACACAAGAGGGAGGTAAGTGTAGGAGATAGAAAATGGTGACCATAAACAAAACATCATCATAACAAAACTTACATCAAACCCATACCCTCTCATTAATGCAAGTGATGGTGGAAAAGAAAAGAATGGTATCATAATTAATCCATATGCAAGAAAACCCCTCCACAAATGTTATTTTCAAACTTGCAAATAACCCCCTCCATCGGAAAAGTCCGGCCGGGAAAGAACAAAGGAAAACCGGCCGGAACGGAATGCAAACTGGCAACTCCAGAAAACTGGTCCCGTAATAAATTACAGGAAAACCCCGATACTGTGCGTACACACCCGCATCTGTATTCCGTCCGGATACAAATGCAAAGAGACAAAATCTACACTGTACTATACTAGGATCCGGCTTAAACCAAAGCCGGCTAGTAATATCCGTCCGATCCTGATCCGTGCAATACCGCACGTATCTGATCGAACCCTGCCATATATCCATACGGCCACTAGTACAAACCGTCCGATCCTGACCCGTGCAATACCGCACGTATCTGATCGGACCCTGCCATATCTCCATACGGCCTCTACAGCGTTTCGCCCGAAAGCTTGAGTAACTGAAAGTGTGGTGGACTCTAAAGACTCGTCAATACTATGGCTGTGGATTTAACCACTAGCACGTCAGAGGTATAAGCTAATACGTGACGGGCCACCAGCTATTGACCAAAAGGGACGTCGATGAGCGAACTCATCCTGACACCCTACTGAGCTTGTCAGTGACAATGTCCGTACAGTCCGGTCCGTTCGTCTATGAGCATCGCATGTCGGGCCTAGGGGGTTGGTAAAAGTCAGACCCCCAAAAGCGGTACAAGTCGTGTCGGAGTGTAGCCCAGAACACCTTAAGATACTACTGGAATACCTACCAGTAAATCTCTTGCCTTGGCCAAGGACTTCGTGTAATGGCTCTCCTAGACACAGCGCGACCTCACCCCCAATACCGGGAGAGACGAACCCCTAAAGATCCGCTCACTGCCTCCATGTGGCTCGGGACTGTACCCAACTAAAACCTGTTTGCACGACTCCTTTGAGCCGTGGTAGGGTAGTAATCAAAGCACAGTGGGAACTCACACAAGACAAATGACGATCTCAGGTCGATGAACTAACCTGTACACATGTCACCAGGGAACTGCTGTCTGACGTCAGGTATAAGACCAACTAGCAGGTTCCTAGCGAATCCTGTCCGGTGTACTCATAACCCAATGAGCACCTGTATACATCTTAGGTGAACCAACTGACACCAGTGGCTTGTGAGACCGGCCACCGCCCCTCGTCGGGGTCTCGACTGTATACACTAGTCTACTCTGGAGAATCGATGCCCTGTCTCGAAACTCCCACGACTAGGGACCTTTTAAGGATGTGCTTATAGACTCCAGCTCTCACTTATATGATCGCCCTCATACTGCTGGCAGTCAAGCAAGAATCCTAGGGGCTCTATCAACGTGCAATAGCGACTTGTCAGGTCACCTAAAGCAGTACACGATGATAAAGGTAAACCAGATAGCATACTATCATTTCGAGTAAGACTGTCCTACCGGGATAGGTCCTCCCTCAATCATTGTAATCACGTGCCTGTGATCCAATAATCGACTCTGAGGGCACTATCTCCAACATAGCCAAACCCACATTCCTAACCCCTACGAGAGCGGTAAGAAACCCTACCAATTCTAGAGTTAGGAGACCCGGACTCGGCTCCTCGAGTTGGTCTCCCACTGGACTCTAGAACCCGGTTACTTGTGCTCCCTTCCTTGGGTCTATCCTAATACGGAAAAGTAAATAATATACAACAATGGTGACATCATCCTCAACCCAGAAGTGCCCCAATAAAAAAATATTATATATAATGAATTTTACATGAATGAAAATAAAAACTCTCATCTCACATAAAATCCCCGGCTATTCAAAACACGACGATCCAATATAACATATCACAGCAACACATAACATCACATGTCATCAACGTAAGTAAATATGCGTATCCCAATTGTCATTGACATATAGCAACGAAATCAGCGATACACCATATATTACGCTTATGGTCGCAGAAAAGAAAGTGTCAAACTACAACATTTGGAATCCATAATAATCTCAGACATCATAAACCCAAAATATCACATACTTTGGATTTCATGCCTAACTATACGAATTCCATATATTGTATCACAATCCAGAAAATGCTAGACGATGTTAAACATTCCGATCGAATCAACAAACACCCAAAATTACCTAAAAAGCTCAACACTTGAGCGTATTTCAAAAGGTCCCAGAACATGCCACAGCTCCTATGAACCAGCCGTAGAAGGGTCAACCAATGCCTCACATGTGCCTCCACTGAACTACCACCAACCCTAGGGTTCGTGGCGGTTCTGACGGTCACATAATCGAGTTAAGGTTTAGTTCTTCTAGAGGGTCCACAGAATCGCTTGCATGATTTTCTGAAAGTTTAAACTAAGGAAAAATCCAACACTTGGAAAATTTCCGGCAAGGGTTAAAATGGGTATTTGATATCCGTTCGAACTTTTTAATACCGTCTAAATAACCCGAATAATAGTTAGAATTACGACTACGAAACACTCCGAGTTGCCTTTATACTAAACTAACATCTCATGCAAATTTAGCAAAAACAAACAACACCTGAAACACCAAAACCAAGTCACTGGAACACAGTGAAAATTTCAGGCAGTTTGCTCGGATTTTGGCCGAGATGGGGGGTGGTGGCCGGCCGAAATTTCTCAGAAATGCCTCAAATTTCTCCAGCGTTCATGTTATATCACATACAACATTCTGTACTTATTTTAAAAAAATTTTGACAACTTTAAAAATCGACAGAAACTTCAGTTTTGGATTTTCAAGTTTCGGAGTATTTCGGTTTCGTAATCCTATACAATCCGTCTAATTCTATAGCTAGGCTCTGATACCACTGTAGGGTTCCTTTGAACGATAGCAAAGTTTCGGGAGGCATCGTCTATGCCATTTAAATTTTTTTGCTGTTTTAAAGAACCCTAAACTAGAATCGTTAACTAGAGAATCATACGAAACATAATGTAAACTCCTTTACATCTAAGTGAACTAGAAATAAAATATTTGTAGATCGGCCCTTCACTTCATTAGCTCCTTATAGTAGTCCCTTCGTTGCGATGAAATGATGTTGCGGACTCTTGAACGGCTCCATGAGAAGAAAGCAACGAACTTGCTTGAAATCTTCGAGGCCGAAGATGATCTACATCGAGGAGACACTAACCCAAGCTACCCTCTTCACTAATATAGGATTAATGAAGCTAACACCCTATACTAAAGTGCTAATCTAGTAGAGAATGATGAAGTAGGATTTTTGCTCACTTTGGAATTAATTTTCTCACTAAAGTTTCTCACTTGATCAAGTGCTAAAGAGCTCTTGAGATTTGAAGAGGAAGATGAAGAGAGATAATCTTATGAGAGTGAATGGCAACCATGGGTGAGAAAATATCTAATATTACTCATGTAGAGACTTAACCATGAGTTAAGATAATGGTTGGGTTAACAAAATATCTAGTGTGAGACAAAACTAGTGGACTAAGTCAATGGGTCTCAAAGCTTCATGAAGCTTCATGCCATGTGACAAATTTAAAACTAATAAATGAATTACAATAAATAAATAAACCCTACATTATCTTTATCATGGTGTAAGTCTCATACACCCATGTTGCATGTATCATAAACCATGACACATAATAAAACACAATTAATATATAGCACATATATATTAAGTGTGCACATGTGAGAAAAATAAATGCTTAAGTGAGCTAATATTAGTTAATGTAATGTAGTATATCACATATTCAATTATACATTAAATCATTAAATCAACACTTGATTTAATAATCCGGTTATATCTCATATGTCCGGCTAATATTATTTGTATCAATTTACCAAATCAACACTTGATTCGACCACCCAGCTTTATCACATATAACCGACCAATACAGTATCGACTTATTGAATCAATATTTGATTCGATAACCCGGCTATATCTCATACAATCGATCGACACACAATATAGCGAGAATAGAATATGGTATCACATACTCGTATTAATCTCGGTCCCGCACATATCACATATGTGCTCCTACTTCGTTTTGCCTGAGCCAGTGAAACCTCTGTGTAAGACTCTAAAAACTCGTCAATACGCCGGCAGTAGGTGATGATCACATCAAGCACCCACAAGCCGTCAGCGGTACTAGCTAGACGTAACGGCTACCCGGGTATTGAAAGATCAGAAGATCAGCAAGCAAGCCCGCTCCAACTCCTGTAAAAGCCTGTCAGTAACACTACCATACAGTCCGGTCTCTTCGTCTGATATGTCGCATATCCAGTATAGGGGTGGTAAACGTCAGACCCCAATAACCGATAAGTCGTGCCGATTTGAGGCTCATAACGGGTCGAGAAACTACTGATAACACTTGTCAGTAAATCTCTGTATCATCCCTGGCCAGGGACTTGTCGTTATGGCCAATCGAGCACAGCGCAACATCAACCCCCAATACCGGGAGTGACGAATCCCCTCCTATCGCTCATTACCTCCATGTGATTCGGGACTGTACCCAAAAGCCACCGTTTTGCACGTTCTCATGAACGTGGTAAGGTGGAAATTAAAGCACAGTGGGAATCACTCTATGGAGATCTCGGGTCTACAGACTAAGCTTTACCGGTGTCACCAGAGAACCGCTATCTGACGATAGGTATAATACCAACTAGGAGTTCTCGGCGAGTCCGTTCAGTGTACCCAGTCTCCACTGAGCACTCGTATACCATCTTTGATATCAAACACCAATGGATATGGGATTATCCATCGCCCATCATATGGGACAAGATGCGTACACGCTAGTCTACTCCGGAATATCGATGCCCTGTTTCGATACACCCTCGACTAGGAATAGTTTTATGGTGTACTTGTGGACTACCTTTGGTCCCCCACTAGTATGATCTCCATCATAGTCCTGGTAGTCAAGTACACAGCCTAAGGGCTCTATCAACATGTGAGAGCAAGACAGTATCACATATACAAGTCAACATGTTAAGATAAAGAGCAACCAGATAGCATACTATCATGTCGAGCAAGAAAGTCCCTTCTATATATATCCAAGCCTCCACTATATTATAGCATGTACAATAATGGCCTCTAGGGCATACATATAACTAACACATCTATGCACGTCCTCTTTATTTAACAGGGATCCCTGATTGATCTAAAATTTCGGATCGTGTTTTGAAATGTAATCATAACCAAAGAATTTATAACCGCAATAAATTAACGGTGTCGATGTAGCTCGTTAATGAATACGAATCGTCCACTGAGATGCGTGTACTTATTCGATCTTGCTCTAGATGAGTCGAAATGAAAATATAAAAGAAAAATTCAAGAAAGTAATTCGAGATTTAATCGAGTTGTCATTTCAAGAAAATCAAGAATATATTCAAGAATTAGAAATCAAGAAAGTGTCCAATATCAATTTGAATTATCAAGAATATGAAAAATAGCTTGTAGGATTCGATCAAATTAGTAGCAATGATGAATCTAATAATGACTCATCTTATCTATTGATGAATTGTAGCTAGGACAATGGTGATGAATGAAGATTAGGGATCTATTGAAGAAACTAGGGTTTCTCCTTCTCTATCCCTTGTCTTTTCATTGATCATCATTCGGATCAAGCCATTAGCAAAGAGAATCATCAATCATTTGATCCCTAATTTGCAACGAAATTAGCAAGAATGTGATCTCGATCCAAATTAGGTCATTGATGATTCTTTTTCCTAAAGTTCACAAATCTCATAAGACTTAAGATTAGTATTAGAATTTTATCATCACTTGATCTACCGATTCTCTCGAATCCTTTACAAGCGGAGATTTCACTCACGCATCATGAAAATTAAAGAATGAAGAATTCATAATGCAAGAATGTAAAGAAAGCGAGAATTACAATTATCACCTTTATAAATCTCCTTCAAATTACACCATTCAATTTGAGTTTACAATACTAGCTCTCGATCGCTCCTTTGAAAGGGAATTTGTCGTCGATTTTTGCTTGGCTCGATCTTCATGAGTCGTGGATTGGATGCGGATCTCTTGCTCTTGATGATGATCGGCGTTGCGATAAAAGATCTTCGATTGTCGCTTGATTTTGCTCTCAATGGATCTTTATTTGATTGGATTTGGATAGGATCTCAAATTGTGTCACTCAACTTGAATTGAATTGTAATTGTGGCTCAATTGTGTAATAATGAGTAACCCCCAAAAATTAGATCTAGATCCCCTATTATAGCCTCAAATTAAGCTTTCCTCATAAGCTAGGTTGTTAGAGAGAGCCTTCTAAAATAAGCTAGGTTGTTAGAGAGAGCCTTCTAGAATGAGGTTGTTACAAGGAGCCTTCTAGAGTAAGCTTGTTATGCAGAGCCATCCAGAAGAAGTCTGTTATAATGGATCGTCTTAAGTAAGCAAGGTTGTTAGAATGAAACTTCTGGAGAGAACACGTCATCGGAGCCCCCAACTAGGCCGCGGATCCGCAGCAACTCAGCCGCGGTTCCGCGGCCATATGATGAGTTCACTGCTTCATGTTTCTGGGGTAGTCTGATGTTGGTCTCTGGATATTCTTTTGATATCTGGAATCATTTAATCTCTTCTGAATCTCTGTCAGATTTTAAATCTTTGACTTACTGCGTTTTATCGGCAATTTTTGCGATTCCGATTCTTTGACCTGAATAATTTTCTGCACAAAATCTTGCTGAAAAGTGTTGAGAGATATAGAATATTATGCATGACATACTAAATATACAATTTCCTTCATAATGCCGGTTATAATGTATAACACATGGTAATTGGTATTTTCTAGATGATTCTGTAATATGTGTCATGTTTATAACAAACACCCTTAGATGATTAGAATAATGAAGAAATTGTTATGTTACAGAATGCAATATTTTCGACTGAACAAATTCCCCCAAACTTAATTTTGATCGTCTCGAGCAAACACCTTTTATTCAAGAGAAGGAGAAAATAAAAAGAAAAAACTAACTAGCACACTTTCGTAGGCAAACACGATTGCACTGAGCATGTGCAACAAGCCTTTAAATCTCTAGGTGTCCCTAGTAGGAGGAGTGTTGTCTCCTGAGTGTTTTCAGCGGATTGCACCCACAAAATCCTATAATAAAAGGAAGACTGTGAAAGTTACATATAAGATAGGAATTATAAAAGAGAGACTTTGAAAATCAGAGTTTCCAACTATTCTAGCTTTTCGGTTGTCATGAGCCCTATCTTAATAGTCAAGAAAAGATGTTAGAAATCACATCATCCCTTAATAAAACATTGTCTTTATTTTTCATTCCTATCTTTCTTCCAAATACCGATCATATACCCCTACGTGTGTGTAAAGAACATCCCTACACTCGGAGAATTCAATTCAAGCTATCATACTCTTGTCCATTTATCTCAGTACTTTTTAGTCGGTGAATATTTTAGATGGAATTGCTCACAAATTCTTAATGCAACCGTTAATACTTCTTGAGGTACTAACCGACCGATTACTAAATGTGCTCACATGTTAGGCATAATTAGCAATTTTCCCGTCTTGCAACACCTAAGGCTTAGCAGTGACTCCCAAACCAGTTGGTCTAAGGCACTAGGTAATGATGTACCCTCGCTATATTTTTTTATGCTGCCTTGGTGATTACAAAATCAGTGTTCATTTTTCTACACAATTTTTTATGTTATTGCTTCATTTATAATTTTCTTCATATTTTGGCTTTTAGACAAGAGCATTTCAAGGTATCCTCTACTATCCCGAGTTTCAAGATGTGTGTAAGTGCGTATAGTAGGGTATCAACATTCAAATGTTTGGCTTCCAGAATAGGAACTATTTTTCAGACTTATTTTTATCCTCAGATTAGTGACTTCCTTCATCTTACTAACCTTTGGGACAACGGCTCATAATTACTTATTACTAGTTTCGTTTAAGAAAACGTATAAATTTCTTGGTTTTCTTAAATTTTTCCAATCTTTTAAATGTAATTTTTCACTTTCTAATCTTTTATTATTTTATTTATGTACACATTTTTTTATTATATGTTTTATGCTTATGCAAAGTATGATGCAAAGTGATGCGTAAATAAGCACAAACTTCCCCCAAACTTGTTTACAACAGTGTCCTCACTGTTGCCATCTGTTAAATCTCAGAAACCTGTAAACTTGGGAGGAAAAATTTATTAATGGGGACATGAACTATGATCGTGAAAATCTCCCCCAAACTTATTCATTATTTATGTAAAAAAAATTATTTATTATTATTATTATTTTTTATATGTATGTACAAGTTGACTCACCTCCATTCTAAAAGATAAGACAATATTACCAAGACATACAGGTGAGCTGGAGGAAAATCAGTCATTATAAAGCGGCTCCTGTAAAAACAGGAGCTCCTCCGAGAGGTCAGTGGAAAAATACGGTTTTAATCTATGTCCATTCACTTTGAAAATTGAACCGTTTTTAATATTTTCAACCTCAACTGCCCCGTGTGGGTATACATACCACACAACAAATGGTTCTTTCCACTGAGATCATAGCTTACCAGCATGAAGATGGAGACTTGAATCGTAAAGAAGGACTTGTTGACCTGGGGTAAAAGTTTTTCTCAAAATGTTTTTATCGTGAAATACCTTAGTCCGATTCTTTACTATCACAGTATTATCGTAAGCTTCATCGCGGAGTTCGCTTAGCTCGTTTAATTGCAGCTTCCGAAAGTTGCAGGCTTGATTTAAATCAAAGTTCAGTTCTTTAATGGCCCACATTGCATTATGCTCAATCTCGACCGGAAGGTGGCAAGCCTTACCAAACACTAGACGATAAGGAGACATACCGAGATCAGTTTTATATGCAGTACGGAATGCCCAAAGAGCATCCGTCAATTTGGTTGACCAATCTTTTCGGTTTTTAGAAACTATTTTCTCCAAAATTTGCTTGATTTGTCTATTGGAAACCTTAGCTTGCCCGCTCGTTTGGGGATGATAGGGTGTTGAAAGTTTGTGGTTGATTGCATATTTCCGCATCAAAGTCTCGAAAGACCGATTACAGAAATGCGTCCCGTTATGCTAATGATAGCGTGAGGATGTCCAAGTCGCGAAAAGATATTTTCTTTAAGGAACTTAATGACAACCTTTCTGTCATTAGTGCGACAAGGAATAGCTTCCACCCATTTCGAGACATAATCAACTGCAAGCAATATGTACAAATTCCCAAAAGAGTTGGGAAAAGGACCCATAAAATCAATCCCCAAACGTCAAAAATTTCAACCACCAAGATCGGTTGAAGTGGCATCTCATTTCTCCGAGAAATCCCACCCGTGTGTTGACACAGTGGACAGATTTTGCAATGATCAAATGCATCTTTGAATAATGTCGGCCAGTAAAAACCGCATTGCAAAACCTTTTCCGCCGTCTTTCGAGGACCAAAGTGACCTCCACATGCCTGATCATGACAAAAAGATAGAACGCTCTTGAATTCATCATTGGGGACACATCTGCGAATGATCTGGTCAGGACAATACTTAAACAAATAGGGTTCATCCCAGTAAAAGTGTTTTACTTGGGATAGAAATCGATATTTGTCCTGTTTCGACCATTCGCGGGGAATAAGTCCTATTGCAAGATAATTCACAATATCCCCGAACCAAGGTTCGGCGGATACGTTCAAGAGTTGTTCGTCTGGAAAAGAGTCATTAATTGGCAGGGTCACAGGTGAAAAAGAGATGCGTGAAAGATGGTCGGCTACTACGTTTTCACATCCTTTCTTATCTCGAATGACAAGATCAAATTCTTGTAATAGAAGAATCCAACGTATTAACCTACCTTTAGCATCCTTCTTCGCTAAAAGATGTTTTAAGGCGGAGTGGTCAGTGTACACAACAATTGATGAGCCAATCAAGCAAGGCCTGAATTTTTCTAATGCAAATACAACTGCCAAAAGTTCCTTTTCGGTGATTGTATAATTAATTTGAGTATCATTCAGGGTCTTACTCGCATAATAAATCACGTGTGGCATCTTATCAATGTGTTGTCCTAAGACTGCACCAACAGCGAAATCTGATGCATCACACATTAGCTCAAACGGGTGGTTCCAATCAGAAGTTGATAGAACGGGAGCTGTAATGAGGGAATTCTTAAGTGAGTCAAATGCAGCATCACAGTCCGAGTCAAAGTGAAAGGCTGTGTGTCCTTGGCCAATAGAAGAGTTAAGGGTCTAGCAATTTTGCTGAAATCCTTAATAAATCTCCTGTAAAAGCCTGCATGGCCAGGAAAAGATCGTATATTTTTGACGCATTTGGGATGAGCAAGGTTATGAATGACATCTATTTTAGCTCTGTCGACCTCAATGCCTTTCCGTGAAATGACATGTTCAAGTACAATTCCCTCTTAGACCATGAAATGGCATTTTTCTCAATTCAATGTTAAGTTCTTATCTTTGCAACTAGTAAGAACTGCGTCAAGATGAGATAGGCAGTCATCAAAAGAATCTCCGAATATCGAGAAATCGTCCATGAAAATCTCCAGAAAATTCTCGACCATGTCCGAGAATATCCCCATCATACACCGCTGAAATGTAGCAGGAGCGTTGCATAACCCAAAGGACATACGTCTATAAGCAAAAGTACCAAAAGGACAAGTAAATGTGGTTTTATCTTGATCCTTTTTGATAATAGAGACCTGGTTATAGCCAGAGTATCCGTCCATAAAACAATAATATTCACATCCCGCTAAGCGTTCTAACATCTGGTCAATGAAAGGTAGAGGAAAGTGGTCTTTCCTCGTTGCGGCATTGAGTTTTCTATAATCAATACATACACGCCACCCAGTTTGAGCGCGTGTCTGGATTAACTCATTAGCCTCATTTGTTATGACCGTGAGGCCAGATTTCTTAGGGACTACATGAATTGGACCCATTGGCTATCAGAGATTGGGTAAATGATACCACTGTCAAGGCATTTGACGATTTCTTTCTTTACCGTCTCCTTCATGACGGGATTCAACCGTCTTTGTGGTTCTCTGGTTGGCTTGGCTTCATCCATCAGATGTATATGATGTTCAACAATCAACAGACTAATCCCTTTGATATCCGCCATTGTCCAACCAAAATCCTGACTATTAGATCTCAAGACCGTCAAAAGCGCGTTCTCTTGCTCTAGGGCTAGAGAAGCAGATATGATCATGGATAAAGACTCATTCTTACCTAAATATGTATATTTAAGATGAGAAGATAGCAATTTGAGATCTAATGTTTGCGGAGAAACAATAGAAGGTGGGGTAAGAGAATGACATTCAGATTCACGAAGAAGCTCATAGACTGCAAAGGATACAGATTCGGAAAGTGATGAGTCAAAAGATTCAGACTCAGGAGTGGACTCGTCAAAAGTGTCCTCACTATTGTGTGCAAGATCAAATATTGATGTGCTAATGTCGTCGAGATCATCAAAGCAAAGTTCATCATCTCACAGCTTTCGGAAGCTATCTCGTGGACAGAACAAACATCAAGAATGTGAGCAGAGTGTTAGTTATAAATATGCCCTAGAGGCCATTACTGTACATACGATGTATATTGTAGTGGATGCTAGGACATGTATAGGGAGGACTTTCTTGCTCGACATGATAGTACGCTATCTGGTTGCTCTTTATCTTAACATGTACTCTGATTGTCTCTATGTTACATGTTGATAAAGCCCTTAGGATATGTACTCGAGTACTGGGACTATGATGAGATCATACTAGTGGGGCTACGGTAGTCGACGAGTACATCCTATAACTGTTCCTAGTCGAGGGTGTATCGAGACAGGGCATCGATGCACCAGAGTAGACTAGCGTATACGCATCTTGACCCATATGATGGGCGATGGATGATCCCATATCCATCTGTGTTTGACATCAAGGATGGTGTACGGGTGCTCAGTAGAGACTGGGTACACTGGACGGACTCGCCGAGAACTTCCAGATGGTAATATACCTCACGTCAGATGGCAGTTCTCCGGTGACACTGGTACAGAGTAGTCTGTTGACCCGAGATCGTCATAGAGTCTTGTGTGATTCCTACTGTGCTTTGATTTCCATCATACCACGTCCAAGAGGGCGTGCAAAAAGGTAGCTTTTGGGTACAGTCCCGAATCACATGGAGGCAATGAGCGATAGGAGGGGATTCGTCTCTCCCGGTATAGGGAGTTGATGTTGCGCTGTGTTCGATTGGCTATAACCGGAAATCCCTGGCCAGGGTTGCTAAGATTTACTGGTAAGTGTTATCAGTAGTTTCTCGAACTGTTATAGACCTCATATCGACACGACTTATCGAGCTACTGGGGTCTGACGTTTACCACCCCTAGGCGAGATATGCGACATATCAGATGACGAGACCGGACTGTACGGGAGTGTTACTGATTGGATTCACAGGAGAATGTACAAGCTTGCTTGTTGATCTTCTGAGTGCTCAATACCTGGGTGGCTGTTACGTTTAGATGACCGCCTGCAGCTTGTGGGTGTTTGATATGATCATCACCTACTGCCGGCGTATTGACGATTCTTTAGAGTCCTACACAGAGGTTTCTTGACTCAGGCAAAACGGAATAGGAGCATATATGTGATATGTGCGGGACCGAGGATAATGCGGTATGTGATACCGTATTGGATTCTCGCCATATGAGATATCGGCCGGGTATATGTGATATAGCCGGGTCATCGTATTAGTCGGTTATTTGTGCAATAGCCGGATTATCGGATCAAGTGTTGATTCGATAATTTAATGTATAATAATATATATGATATATTAAATTACATTAACTAATATTAGCTCACTAAAAGATTCATTTTCTCACGGAATAATACATTGATATATATGCGATATATGTTAATTGTATTATTTTATATTGTTACAAAATATATTGTATATGTGATATATAATATTGTAACATGTTAGGGTTACAAATTTAACAATGGTTTAGGGTTTAAACTTGGTTAGGGTTTGGATTAGGGTTAGCTTTTGCATGAAGCTTCCATGAAGCTTCATGAAGCTTTGACTTTGTGGTTGCTTGATATTTTGTGAAGATATTATGTTAACCCAATCCAAACCATTAACTCTAGTTAACTCTCTACAAGGCTTAACCCTTTCATGCTTAACCCTTGGTTAGATTTGTAACCACTACAATAATTCATTATTCATCACAAAAGGATTATGATATTCATCTTCTTCTTCCTTGAGTTTCTTCTTGAAAAAGCTTTCTTTTGTGATGAAAGTGAGTGAGAAAAAGATTATAAATGAGAGCAAAAATCCTACTTCATCATTCTCATCTATCCTTGCCATTTAGATGAGGGTGTTCACATCATTTCATGAGTGATAGCTTGTGTTAACGAAACTTCAAGGTAGATCATCTATGTTATCGAAGATCGGAAGCAAGGTTGCATCATTCTCTTCGTGAAGCCTCTCGAGAGTCCAGAACACGATGATCGCAGCGAAGGGACCTCAACATGGAGCTTATGAAGTGAAGGACAGAATCTACAAAGGTTGTAATCCCTCTCACTTAGTGTTAAAGTGTTTAACATGCTTGTTTTCGCCTAAACCCTAGTTTAAAGATCCGGCTTCGGGTTGTTCGGCACGGCTAAAATTTTAATCGGGTATGGTTGATGCCTTGTAGAACCTTGTGAGCGTGCCTAGCAACCCTACAGTGGTATCAAAGCCAAGCTAGAGCTTTAGGCGAAGTCTAGACGAAGTTTAAAGTCTGATCGAAACCCGAAACCCTAATTTGAACCCTTCTCTGTATATTTTTCAAAAAGTTGATTTTTTCTGAATTAAAAATGCTCAGAAAATAGAGCAGGAAAAACTAAGAATTACTGTGAAATACGGACCACTAATGCTTTATATGACAGCGGAACCGCGGCCAAACCAAGGGTTTGGCGGCGGTTCCGCTGCCAAAATTATGAATTAGTCCCTGGTATTTCATGTATTTATTCTTAGGTCCTTTCTTGTTATTTTTTTCTGGGAATTTTTTAATTCCACTCAAGTGTTGAGTTTTCTTGGGTTGTATTAGGGACTCGTTGATTCGATCGGATAATTTAACTTCGTTTAGTTTGTCCGGATAATTTTTAGAAACTGTTAAAAAGTTCGACCGGATATCAATAACTCACTTTTTCCCGACCCGGAAAATTTCCAAGTGTTGGATTTTTCCGTAGTTTGAGAACGTTCTAAGTCGTGCAAGTAACGCGGTGGACCCTCTAGAAGACAACAAACCTTAACTCGATTATGTGACCGTCTTGAACTGCCTCTGAACCTTAGGGTTTGTGGCAGTACGGCGTGCCACATGTGAGGCGTTGGCTTGACCCTTCTACGGCTGGACCATTGGTACTGATGCATGTGATGGATGTTTTTAAACTAATTTCAAGTGTTGAGAACTATTTGGGAAAATTTGGGTGTTTGATTATTCGATCGGGAAGTTTAACATTGTCTATTTATCTGGAATGTGATACAATATTTGGAATCCACTTATAGTTATGAGATAACTAATTTGAATATTATAAACATAGCAGTTTAGTCTCAGATGATCGGTTGCCACGGGATTTTGATGTGATCAAAAGTCCATCGCAATCACGTAGCGTACGCGGATACTCGCCGGGTAAACTTAATAGACAGCCATGCCCCATAACCCCGACCAAGTGACTGTAGGAGAACCCCGTCGCCAAAAGCATCCTTTTGGGTGCTCGCGGCAGCGGTGTTCCGCCTTAGTGCACTTCGTCGACGGCATCCGGGGGTGCGGCCGTCTACTAAAGTTTGGGACGAGCATTCGATCGGATTGTCGGGAATCTTGTTGAATTGCCCGACTTGATATTGAAAAGAGTTTTCGATAATGAGACTAAAATGCAGAGTTTATAATTGTTAGGCATGCGATGTCTAAGAAATTCATTTGGTTAGGCATGCGATGTCTAAGGAGGTTGCGGATTCCAACTGTTGTAGTTTTACACTTTCTTTTCTGTGACCATAAGCGTAGTATGTGGTATATCGCTGGCTTCGTTGCTATACATTAACGACAATCGGGATACGCATACTTGCTTACGTTGATGATATGAGATATTATGTGTTACTGTGATATGTTATATTGGATCGTCGCGTTTCTGAATAGTCGGGGGTTTTATGTGAGATGAGAGTTTTTTCTTTTTCATTCATGTAAAATTCATTTGTATATAATATTCTTTTATTGGGGCACTTTAGGGCTGAGGATGATGTCACCATTGTATATTATTTACTTTTCCGCATTAGGTAGACCCAAGGCAGGGAGCACAAGTAACCGGGTTCTAGGGTCCAGTGGGAGACCATCTCGAGGAGTCGAGACCGGGTCTCCTAACCCTAGAATTGGCAGTGTTGCTTGCCGCTCTCGTAGGGGTCTAGGGATGTGGGTTTGGCTATTCATCGCGACCGTGGAATCCGTGTTTTATACATGCTCGTATTAAAACACGGACATCCTAGTATATCCAATATTTCATATATGTTTCTTCTGCTGCAATGTTCTGTGATGAGATCATATTACTGCCTGAGACGAATGTTTATATTATATATATGAGATATATGTTATATTGCAGATTTCGTTTCAAATGTGATGCTTGTGAAGCATAATAAAATGGGACTTCATTAATGAGATTAATGAAATAAAAGAAACCTAAAGATGTTGTAGAAACTTGTATCAAAAACTGGTAGCTCTAGTTCTTGCTTTGCATAGCGGTGTTCCTTGTAGAACATCCAGCACCTTATTCGATAAGGAAAGAGCCGAGATCCCTTCACCCGGAGTGACCTCTTTAGTGAAACTAGCAGATGCTACAAACTCGGTTTGTCTTTTGATTGCTTCTATAGTTCTTGCTTTGCATAGTGGTATATATGATATACCCTGCACCTTATTCGATGAGGAAAGGGCCGACGATCCCTTCATCGGGAGTGACCCCTTTAGCAAAACTAGAAAAGCCTAAAAAACACTCCATTTAAAATCACTCGATTCTACAACGATATCAAGTTCATTACGCAAAAGGTTTTCTTAAAAACCTGTCGTAGCCCTCCGTCATTTCAGATAAGTCCTTCTTAGTATTCGTGCTACGTTTGTTGACCTCCGTCAAGGCGTAGTGTGCGGTAGCTGACTAGTATTTATCTGCTTATGCATATGATGCAGATTGGATTAGGGTAGTCGTGCGGCCTTGTTGACCTCCGTCAAGGGTCGTGTGGGTGGGTTTAATTCAATCAGGAAATGACGGGTAGAACTTGACTGGCAGCCTATGGTTTGTTGACCTCCGTCAAGATCATAGGACGTTAGGGGTAAAATATTATTGGGAATTTTAAGTGTTGAAATTTGCAATGAGATAGCAAACCTTCTATGAGATAGTTGGATCCCGATACCTGCTGCGAGTAAGAGTTATTCCTGGGAGAGTTTTACACATTACAATTAGCCGATCAAGTAGGTGTCTAGAAAGGTGTTAACGGGGTTACGCCCCTGGGAAAACAAGGTTTACTTTAATTAGGTCCGTGCGAAAGCACGGTGAACCTCCCTCAAAGTACCAACACTGGCCAGGCTGAAAGATTGGCGAACTTGTAGCGTGTAATTAATCCCGGCTAGTCTTTCCTTTTAGGGTTTGAAGGAAGATTTGATTAAAACAGTGGGAGACATCCTGATTAGATATATTAGATAACCAATCAAATCTTGTAAGAGCATACGCTGAGTGTTTTCTTCTCTCTCTCTCCAGGTAGCGACCATATCACGCCTTAATCAAGATAATAATACGGATATATTGACCGAACCCGCTTGTTATACTGAGCCAGGGAACGTTGGTCCCGCTCCAACTTATAAATGTTATAAGACAGAGCAGGAAATTGGGGAATACCAGATTTCTCGTGCCGTCCAAACGAAGAAAGTACATGTTGATGTATCTTCTTCGGGTGTGTTCATTACACAGAACTGTTTTTCAGTATCCTTTACGTCCTGGGTATGTGATACCGAATCAGGATCCCACATATGTAATTTGTTACATGGGCTACAGATAGGTAAAGAACCGAGAACGGGTGATAAGTTTCATGAGACAGAAAACGGTGCAAGTGTTGCAGCTAAGTCTGTTGGTCACTGTCACCCTGTATTACCAGAATACATTGATTCTGAATGAATGTTATTAGATACCGAACCTGATATACAACATCATATCAGTTTCTTTATTAGTAAAGAAAGGATATAATTTTATATTGTTGGATAATGTTTTGAACATTTCCTATATCAAGAGTTGATCGGTTCAGGCATGTTATCTAAAAGCATTGACGTTCTAAATCAAACTACAGTTCTTAGTATACAGAACACACACGAGAGGAAGAGTTGAGAAATGAACGAATCCTTCTTGAGGCATTGTAGACTAGGTCATATCAATGCGACCCGACTAGCTGAAGTTACATTAAGATGCATATTTAAATTTGTTTGAATTTACATCTTGTGAAACTTGCCGGTCATGTCACAAAGATAAGATGACCATAGCTCTGTTTATTAGAAACAGAGAAAGAGTTAGTGAACTCTTGGGATTGATACATGATGATGTATGAAGGTCCCCTGTCTACACATGCCAAGACCGGTTCTTTGTACTTCATTAGATTCACTGGTTATCTTTCAAGATCCGGACATATGTTCCTGTTGAAACACAAGTCTGGAACTTTTGAGAAATTCAATGAATATAAGTTAGAAGTAGAGAACCAAAAACGGGTATAAGTATTATGTCCTTTGATGAGATCAAGGAGGAGAATACTTGAGCATGGAAATCCTGGACTATTCTAAAGGAGAATGAGATTCTCTCTCAGCATTACTCCTCCGTATACACCATAGCACGATGGTATATCGGGGCGGAGCAATAGCACCCTATGTGATATGGTGTGCTCTATGATGAGTACTACTGAGTTTCCTATTTTCTTTTGAGAGTTATGCACTTGAGAAGCTGCATACCTATTGAATAGGGTTCGAATCAAATCAGTTGCCTACCACTTCATATGTGATATGGAAAGGGAAGAGCCCATATCTTAAGTTGGTTAAGATTTGGGGTTGTCCGGCCTATGTCTAAAAGCAAAATCCGGACAAGCTCGAGGCAAGGTCTGTTATGTAGAACTGGAAAGGTTCCAGCTATACAAACTACAGCAGATGATTTGATAGAACCAAAGGATTCAATAGTTTCCAACGAACCTCAGCCTCTCCACCGATCTAGTAGGGTTCCTCACCCACCTGAGAGATACTTCGGTTTTCTCTATGACAGTGGGAGTGAGGATTGCATTATGAGATGATGACCCAACTAATTTCGAGCTGGCCATCAGGAGTGGGACTCTGTAAGAATGGCTGGATGCTTAGTGATCTGAGATGGAATCCTTATACACCAACAAAGTATGGACTTTGGTTGCTTTATCTGAAGGGTTAAATCCCCATCAGGAGCAAGTATATCTTGAGAAGATTACTTGGTGTGCATGGAAAAGTTGAGACTTTCAAAGCTATGCTTAAGTCCATCCAGATCCTACTTGCCACGGCTACATACCATGACTACGATATCTGGCGGTTGGGTGTCATGACTGCTTTTCTAAAATGATATTTTAGAAGAGAGCATCTATAAGTACACAGCCAGAGGGCTTCGTAGACAGTGGGAGCAGCGGAAACGTGTGCAAGATATTTTATGTTGATAAAGCAGGCATCGCGGAGTTGGAACATCTGTTTTGATGTGGTAGTCAAAGAGTTTGACTTCATCAAAATGGTAGATGAACCTTGTATATACAAAAAGGTAGTAGGGAGTATGGTGGTGATCCCCGTAGAGTACGTGGATGACATACTCTTGATAGGGAAGGAGTTTCCTATGCTACACTCGGTTAATCTCCGCTTATCACAAGGATTCTCCATATAGGATCAAAGTGATACCTCCAAAATCCTGGGTTATGGATCTATGAGATAGATCTATTTGGATGTTAGGATTCTTACTAGGAGTAGTGAGATGGTAACAATCGATCCTGGGGAGAATCGCTGGAAAGGTTACAGGGTGATAAGGACGACTGAATGTCAGTCGCAGGCATTGTCTTTACCCTCAGTGGAGGGACGGTATGTTGGAAGAGTTCCAAGCTAGATGCTGTGACTTACTAGACGATTAAAGGCAAGATACATCGTTACCAAGGATGCTACCAAAGAGGCAGTCTGGATATTTATAAGTTCATGAAATGAACTTCGTTCCTACCATTGTGTGACAATGGAGTTGTGGCTTTTGCCAAGGAACCCCCTGTCCCATCAGTAATCCAGATATAATTCTTAGGCAGTATCACCTGATCATGGAGATGGTTGATCTCCAGGGAGATCGAGGTTAGGAGAGTAGACACAGAGGACAACAACGCGGATCCACTCACAAAGGCCTTTTTCCCAGTAGTAACTTTTATGGGATGGTTGAGTATGAGATACTTCAACCGCAGTTAATTGTTGGGTATGCGATACCACAAAAGATGGCCCTAGTGCAAGTGGGAGATTGTTAGTTATATATATGCCCTAGAGGCCATTACTGTACATACGATGTATATTGTAGTGGATGCTAGGACATGTATAGGGAGGACTTTCTTGCTCGACATGATAGTACGCTATCTGGTTGCTCTTTATCTTAACATGTACTCTGATTGTCTCTATGTTACATGTTGATAAAGCCCTTAGGATATGTACTCGACTACTGGGACTATGATGAGATCATACTAGTGGGGTTACGGTAGTCGACGAGTACATCCTATAACTGTTCCTAGTCGAGGGTGTATCGAGACAGGGCATCGATGCACCAGAGTAGACTAGCGTATACGCATCTTGACCCATATGATGGGCGATGGATGATCCCATATCCATCTGTGTTTGACATCAAGGATGGTGTACGGGTGCTCAGTAGAGACTGGGTACACTGGACGGACTCGCCGAGAACTTCCAGATGGTAATATACCTCACGTCAGATGGCAGTTCTCCGGTGACACTGGTACAGAGTAGTCTGTTGACCCGAGATCGTCATAGAGTCTTGTGTGATTCCTACCGTGCTTTGATTTCCATCATACCACGTCCAAGAGGGCGTGCAAAAAGGTGTCTTTTGGGTACAATCCCGAATCACATGGAGGCAATGAGCGATAGGAGGGGATTCGTCTCTCCCGGTATAGGGAGTTGATGTTGCACTGTGTTCGATTGGCTATAACCGGAAATCCCTGGCCAGGGTTGCTGAGATTTACTGGTAAGTGTTATCAGTAGTTTCTCGAACTGTTATAGACCTCATAACGACACGACTTATCGAGCTACTGGGGTCTGACGTTTACCACCTCTAGGCGAGATATGTGACATATCAGACGACGAGACCGGACTGTACGGGAGTGTTACTGATTGGATTCACAGGAGAATGTACAGGCTTGCTTGTTGATCTTCTGAGCGCTCAATACCTGGGTGGCTGTTACGTTTAGCTGACCGCTTGCAGCTTGTGGGTGTTTGATATGATCATCACCTACTACCGGCGTATTGACGATTCTTTAGAGTCCTACAAAGAAGTTTCTTGACTTAGGCAAAACGGAGTAGGAGCATATATGTGATATGTGCGGGACCGAGGATAATACGGTATGTGATACCGTATTGGATTCTCGCCATATGAGATATCGGCCGGGTATATGTGATATAGCCGGGTCATCGTATTAGTCGGTTATTTGTGCAATAGCCGGATTATCGGATCAAGTGTTGATTCGATAATTTAATGTATAATAATATATATGATATATTAAATTACATTAACTAATATTAGCTCACTAAAAGATTCATTTTCTCACGGAATAATACATTGATATATATGCGATATATGTTAATTGTATTATTTTATATTGTTACAAAATATATTGTATATGTGATATATAATATTGTAACATGTTAGGGTTACAAATTTAACAATGGTTTAGGGTTTAAACTTGGTTAGGGTTTGGATTAGGGTTAGCTTTTGCATGAAGCTTCCATGAAGCTTCATGAAGTTTTGACTTTGTGGTTGCTTGATATTTTGTGAAGATATTATGTTAACCCATCCAAACCATTAACTCTAGTTAACTCTCTACAAGGGTTAACTCTTTCATGCTTAACCCTAGGTTAGATTTGTAACCACTATAATAATTCATTATTCATCACAAAAGGATTATGATATTCATCTTCTTCTTCCTTGAGTTTCTTCTTGAAAAAGCTTTCTTTTGTGATGAAAGTGAGTGAGAAAAAGATTATAAATGAGAGCAAAAATTCTACTTCATCATTCTCATCTATCCTTGCCATTTAGATGAGGGTGTTCACATCATTTCATGAGTGATAGCTTGTGTCAACGAAACTTCAAGGTAGATCATCTATGTTATCGAAGATCGGAAGCAAGGTTGCATCATTCTCTTCGTGAAGCCTCTCGAGAGTCCAGAACATGATGATCGCAGCGAAGGGACCTCAACACGGAGCTTATGAAGTGAAGGAAAGGATCTACAAAGGTTATAATCCCTCTCACTTAGTGTTAAAGTGTTTAACATGCTTGTTTTCGCCTAAACCCTAGTTTAAAGATCCGGCTTCGGGTTGTTCGGCACGGCTAAAATTTTAATCGGGCATGGTTGATGCCTTGTAGAACCTTGTGAGCGTGCCTAGCAACCCTACACAGAGGGTTCAGAAGGCTGACTTCCAATCTTGTAAATGTTCAGCTCAATTGACATCTTCCCAAAGGATAGGGTCATAGAGCCATTTCAACAATTAATGACAGCATTGGATGTGGCAAGGAAGGGTCGACCTAGAATCACCGGAATTTGGTTCCGTGGGTTCGCTACCGGTTGTGTATCTGGAACAATAAAATCCACGGGGAATATAAATTCCCAGACTTTAATCAACACATCCTCGAGTTCACCCGTAGATTTGGTGATTGATCGGTCTGCCATTTGGAGAGTGCAATGAGCTAGTTTTAACTCTCCAATCTCTAACTGCTTGTAGACATAATATGGAAGCAGGTTAACACTTGCAACAAGGTCAAGTAAAGCACGGTTAATGTTTTTACCCCCAATAGAAATAGAGATTGTAGGACAACCAGGGTCCTTACGTTTCTTTGGTAATTGTGGGGTAAAAGCAGTGCTAACATTATTTGTCATGAATACCTTTTTGGGCACTTGAGTCTTCCTCTTCCTAGTGCACAAGTCCTTAAGAATTTTCGCATAAGCCAGGACTTGTTGTATAGTATCTAGGAGAGGGATGTTGATATTAACCTGTTTAAACATTTCTATAATCTTCTCCATATGTGGACTCGATTTGTTTCCCCTTAACCAATTCGGATAAGGAGCTTTAGCAATAATAGCGGGGTCCAACATTAGAAAAGGTGGT
The DNA here is from genome assembly GCA_030015575.1 of Agapanthus africanus. NCBI lineage: Eukaryota > Viridiplantae > Streptophyta > Magnoliopsida > Asparagales > Amaryllidaceae > Agapanthus > Agapanthus africanus. The sequence continues at coordinate 18,041,482 of CM057349.1, read as the reverse complement.
GTGTGGAACAGATCCCAGAATAGGATTGGGGATCGTCTTTTGTGGACTAGAAGAAGTGTACTGAGGGTTCGAGCCTTGAGGAAAACGAAGAATAGGCTCCCAAGAAGGTGGTGGGGTAGACGAACAAGGATCAGAAGTGGAAGTAGAAGTGGAAGGAAAAGTAGAAGTGAAAGCCGGGGTGTTATTGATAGATTCATCATTATTATCAATCTCTTCATCGACTTGATTATTCAGCACTCTTCCGGATCTCAATGTTGTAATTACATTCACATTGTAGTGTTGTGAATGTCCAGGTTCGGTAGGGGTTGAGATAGAAGTTTCCCTTTCTCTCTAGCACTCATTTCGGCATTCAATCGTGCAATTTGTGCTTCCATCGATTTAATACTCTCACCTTGGGAGGCGGTATCTTTCTTAATATTATCGACAGAAGACTTTATCTCAGCCGAAACTTGCATGAAATTTTTCAGAATCAAATTCATGGTTTGTTCGAGTGAAGAGGAATTATCAATACCGGTCAATTGCAAAGAATTATATGGTGCAGAAGTGTTGACCGGATTTTGAAAGTTTTATGATTGATAGGGGTGCTGAGTCAGTTGTAGTGGTTGCTGTTGTTGTGGAGGGACCCTTTGAAAGTTGTTTTGATTTGGAACCGTGTTTTGAGTTTGGTATTGGTTCCAAGCAAAGTTAGGGTAATTTCTCCAACCCTGATTATAAGTGGAAGAATATGGATCATTTCTAGGTCTTTGCTGAAAAGCAGCATTAGTATGCTCTTGACCTTGAAACGAAGAATTCAATGGACATTCTTCCGTCAAATGTGATGGATCAGAACAGTATCCACAGACAGTTTTGGGGAGTGTCATTTGATTTAGGGAGGCTAATAAAAATTTGTGTTCCATAGCATCAAGTTTCTTTTGCATTGCTGCCATTTCAGTTTTGACTCCTATGAAAACATCCAGTTGATGGATACCACCCCTAAATGATGATTGACTTACACTCTTCCATTGTAAAGTTTTTCAGCGAAATCTTATAAAAATTTCCAAGCTTCACCATCGTCTTTTAGATATGAAGTTGCCTTGACACATGAATTCAAGCATCTGTTTTGTTGTAGGATTAATGCCCTCATATATAATTCTGCACAGATCCCATCGATGGATTCCGTGATGAGGACATTGAACTAACAGATCCTTGAATCATTCAAAACACTTCGAAAATTTTTCATTGGGAAGCTGGGTAAATTGATTTATTTCGCTACGGACTCGGGCAGTCTTATGATTGGGATAGAATTTCTTAAGGGAAAGCTATGACGAATTCATCCCAGTTTGAAATAGAATGTGCAGCTGTGTTATAAAGCCACTTCTCGGCTAAATCGCACAAAGTGAACAGGAGAAGATGTAGACGCATAGCATCTACAGAAAGCTGTGAAGTACCCATCATAGCGCATATGTTTTCAAATTTGGTAATAAAAATGTATGCATCTTCAGACTCGAGACCGTGAAATTTGGGTAAAAGATTGATGTATTGAGATTTGATTTCGAAATTGTCCCCATTGGCTGGTGGAATGGAAAGACAGGTAGAAAGAGGACCACGAATAGGGTTGCATCTCTCTTGGAGAGACATACGCGGTAGATTTTGCGCACCTGCGGATGGTGGCAGAGTGGTGTTAAAGAAGTTCGATGGAGATCCGTCCATCGAAGTGGATGTGGTATGTGGTGAGGAAAAAGAAGATGTAGAAATACCGACTTAGGAGTCGATAGGAGGAACACGGACAAGATGGGCACTAGAATCCCGTGTCCAGCCGAGCATGCACTAAATAGTTTAGCACAAGTGGCAGAGTTGTGATAATTAGAGAAAAGTGGATTTGGTGTTTGGTTTGAAAAAGACGGATTTTGAAAAATCACAAAAAAATGCACAAGCAACCCTAGATCTAATAGTCACCTAGGTCAAGTCACTAGACCGCTCCTAGACTTTCAGAAGACAAATCGCAGGATAAATCCTCTACTGCCTCTTTATCCCTTCTGTGGCCAGGTAAGTAGGAGGTTCTCCACTACGTAAATAGTGGGCCTAATTAAGTAACCACTTTCCTTAGACACACTTGCCTTAGACGCCACAAAAGAAATGCGGATAAGTAATAGATTACCCATGACCTTCTTCTGTCCTAATTGAGCGCGACGGTCCTTAGAGTCTTGTTTAGATATTTTTTAGTTAATGAAGGCTGATGCGGATGCTAGTTTTGTGATTTGCGGGGCTTAGGAAGGGTAATGAAATCCCCACCTAATCTGAATTTGGTCTTTGCCCCTTAATTTCCGTATTAAAATATGCAAACAACCAATATCAAAACACGCAACAAATTTCTTTTCGCGGCGCTGCGAATTTTGCAAAGAATCCTGTAGAAAATGGTTATTGGACAAGAGCAGGGAAGAGATAAGAAAGTGAAGAATATACCAAAGGAAATCGAAGCTCCAATTCGACTAAAAAGGCGCAGTTCCGTGGCGGATCTTTGCTAATGGCCGCGGTTCCACGGTCGGTTCATAAGATCTCTGCACTAAAATTTTTCCAGGTGCTCCTGTTGCTTCACTGGCCTCTCTGGAATGATCTGAATATTTTCCCCTTGCTGCAGAGATTCCAGATTTCCTTGCAAAATTCACAACTAATTGTTAAGCACTTGATGCGATTTCGATTCAAATTTTTATGGAATAATAAAATTTCAACTCCAATAACAAGAATGAACAAATTAGCACGCAATCTCCGGCAACGGCGCTATTTGATTGATCTAAAATTTCGGATCGTGTTTTGAAATGTAATCACAAGCAAAGAATTTATAACCGCAATCAATTAACGGTGTCGATGTAGCTCGTTAATGAATACAAATCGTCCACTGAGATGCGTGAACTTATTCGATCTTGCTTTAGATGAGTCGAAATGAAAATATAAAAGAAATATTCAAGAAAGTAATTCGAAATTTAATCGAGTTGTCATTTCAAGAAAATCAAGAATATATTCAAGAATTAGAAATCAAGAAAGTGTCCAATATCAATTTGAATTATCAAGAATATAAAGAATAGCTTGTAGGATTCGATCAAATTAGTAGTAATGATGAATCTAACAATGACGTATCTTATCTATTGATGAATTGTAGCTAGGACGATGGTGATGAATGAAGATTAGAGATCTATTGAAAAAACTAGGGTTTCTCCTTCTCTATCTCTTGTTTTTTCATTGATCATTATTCGGATCTAGCCTTTAGCAAAGAGAATCATCAATCATTTGATCCCTAATTTGCAATGAAATTAGCAAGAATGTGATCTCGATCCAAATTAGGTCATTAATGATTCTTTTTCCTAAAGTTCACAAATCTCATAAGACTTAAAATTAGTATTAGGATTTTATCATCACTTGATCTACCGATTCCCTCGAATCCTTTACAAGCGGAGATTTCACTCACGCATCATGAAAATTAAAGAATCAAGAACAAAGAATTTCATAATACAAGAATGTAAAGAAAGCGAGAATTACAATTATCACCTTTATTAAATCTCCTTCAAATTACACCTCTCAATTTGAGTTTATAAGACTAGCTCTCGATCTCTCCTTTGAAAGGGAATTTGTCGTCGATCTTTGCTTGGCTCGAACTTCGTGAGTCGTGGATCGGATACGGATCTCTTGCTCTTGATGATGATCGGCATTGCGATAAAAGATCTTCGATTGTCGCTTGATTTTGCTCTCAATGGATCTTGATTTGATTGGATTTGGATTGGATCTCAAGTTGGGTCACTCAGCTTGAATTGAATTATAATTGTGGCTCAATTGTGTAATAATAAGTAACCCCCAAAAATTAGATCTAGATCCCCTTTTATAGCTTCAAATTAAGCTTCCCTAATAAGCTAGGATGTTAGAGAGAGTCTTCTAGAATAAGCTAGGTTGTTAGATAGAGCCTTCTAGAATGAGGTTGTTACAAGGAGCCTTCTAGAGTAAGGTTGTTATACAGAGCCTTCCAGAAGAAGTCTATTATAATGGATTGTCTCAAGTAAGCAAGGTTGTTAGAATGAAGCTTCTGGAGAGAACACATCATCGGAGCCCCCAACTAGGCCGCGGATCCGCGGCAACTCGGCCAACTCGGTCACGGTTCCGCGGCCATATGATGAGTTCACTGCTTCATGTTTCTGGGGCAGTCTGATGTTGGTCTCTGGATGTTCTTTTGATGTCAGGAATCATTTAATCTCTTCTGAATCTTTGCCAGATTTTAAATCTTTGACTTGCTACGTTTTATCGGCAATTTTTGCGATTCTGATTCTTTGACCTGAATAATTTGCTGCACAAAATCTTACTAAAAAGTGTTGAGAGATATAGAATATTATGCATGACATACTAAACATACAGTTTTCTTCATAATGCCGGTTATAATGTACAACACATGGTAATTGGTATTTTCCAGATGATTCTGTGATATGTGTCATATTTATAACAAACACCCTTAGATGATTAGAATAATAAGGAAATTGTTATGTTACAGAATGCAATATTTTCAACTGAACAATCCCCTACGATTGGGGACTCCCGCTGGTGCCTGAGCTATTTGCCTTCTTAGTCCTTCAGCTAAGAGATCGTTTGTTCGCTCCTGGGCTTCCATCAAACCTTGCAGTACATCCAAAATCTCGAGTAGTGGAGGTGAAAGAAGAGTCGTTAGAAGCCATGGTCCTGAAACAACAATTTTCGGACGACGGTATAAGATATAAGAATCAGACTAAGATATAGAATTGACAAACGAAGTAAGAATGTGGTGAGGTGAAACTCAATCGAGCGGAAATCAAATGTAGAACTCTAAGTCACTCAAACAGAGTGCTGCCTTGTAACTATACAGCAGTTCATGGTTACAACCACATAACACTACTATGTCACCCAAAAACTCTACCGGATAAGATCAAAATATATAGCAAGACACACTAAAAGGGTTCTAATCAAGAAAGAATTCCTAATCGGGAAACAAGGTTACAATCTAGACCAAATGGTTGACGTAAATTGCCAAGCCTTAGTCGGAAACTGAAATCTCATTCTAAACCAACCTGGCTCTAATACCAACAAAACCATGTCATACACCGCATCCCAAAATACGGAATACGAGGGGTGACAAGGCCAGCCATGCTCCTACAGTCAAGGAAATATCCTGCCGTAGTCACACTTTGGCTTCTAGTATTACGTGGTAATCAGTAATCATAGCACAAGTAATGAGAATTGCAGTCACTAATTCCATCAAAATAGATATGAGACTAACCAGATAGAATCAAAGGACATGATAGCACTGACGTCGCTGATCTAGATGTCCGCAATATCCTCGAGGTAAGACAAATCCTGATCCGAGCTAAGTCCACTTCTCACTCTGAGCATGCATACTCGGGTCGTCAGGACGACACAATAGCAATATATATAAATATAATGTGCAACGATGATAAACATAAAACAGTATGTATAAAATGATGACGCGAGCATGAAATAACAGGTACATGTAACTATAAAGCAAGTGTATCAAATCAGTAATCAATGCAATATCCATGTCACTAAGCAATCAGTCTCTAAGTATCAATGTCCAAGTCACTAAACTTATCGTTAGTCCAAGTATGAGCATCAACCACCGCAGAAGTATCCCCAACCCAAGAGTTAGCCCCAGGGGCAAGGGAACACAGGCCCGAATCACTATCAGTAAGATTCAGAAACATTATCAGTACAAATCCCGAAATCACTAAATATGCCGATAGTGGGACTCCTGAGATTTCGTTGATCGAACTCACACTCAAACTACCTCACACCCCGCGGTCTACATCAAACACCGACCATGAATCTAAATACTAATCGTTCCATGACAAATCTATACGAGAATTGGAGACAGGATCTCCATCAAGCATGTCTCGACTGGTATCCAAGATAAATGGACAGTGCTCGATATCTTACCTATGACATTAATATAAGTGCTCACATACCCGTCCCATACCAGTTATAGTCACACTTATATATGTCCCATAGGTATCGACAATGCAATAACTAATTTGTTCCGCTGATTGTGTACAAGTACGTATCATTTCCATTATTCAATCACGCTTTTACACTAACATACTTGCAACAATCCAATCACTAACATTTATCACTTGGTAATGTAACATGGTCACTAGGATATTGATACAAATGAACATTATTTACAAGAGTATAACAGCCATGCAACATGATGGGGATACGGTAAATGCACTACTGAATACATGTGAGCAACCGGTGTCGGTTGGGTTAGAAAAATCATATGAAATCACACGTGCATAATTTGGCAAAACAATATAAAAGGTATAAACAGAGTATTAAATTTTTTGTACGGGAAAATTAGTTTCGAGTCAATCGGGTTTCAGGATTGTCATTTCATTTTAAGTGTTTACTGCTGGAAATTCAATTTCTGAACTGGAAGTCCGTTTCGTAACACGTTTTACTTCCTGTTGGGATCATAATTAGGCGATACTACTGTTCAACTAATTATAGGGCTATGAGTTAAATTTACTGTGCAGGAGATGGATCAACAGTAGTCATCTTGGATTAGGAGTTATGATCAGATTACCGATGAAGGGTGCAAGCTGAAATGACAGAAATCTGCCATACATATCATCCGTTTAAAATACGATTTAAATACCAAATGATACTGGAATTTAGTGAAACTGGTACCATTGGAAATATAAAACAATTTTATACGCAGCGGTAATTGGTTCTACACACTATCACAATTAAAATTTAAGATATCAGGTGTATAAATGCATGTCAAGGGGTAAGCTCCTGCTCTAGACTGCGGTCCAAGGTCAGGTAAGTTCTTTGTTTTCGATATTCAGAGGATACATCTAACGGTAAACCTACATGTCGTATTAAGTATTATGCAGTACCCTTCACAACGAATCCAGGCACGCTACGATTGTATTTTTATGGAATTATTTATGAATTTAACGGTGTCAAATGTTCGGTAAAACGGGAGTTTCGGTATAGACGCTAAGGGCGTCACTTTATGCGTGAAAACGAGTTCAATTTGCCACCAAATTTCTACAGAGTGTTTGTTAACAGTATTAGAGTCTAAATATCATGAGTTCCACCAGTTTAGACTTTTTTTTCTCATGAGATTCGCATCAAACACCTCAGCTATATATGTATATGATATTCCAACGAATTTTTTGGTTTCTTTTATTCAGCCGCACAAAAATCATTTCATGAATTTCCTACTTGATTTAAACACGGACAATACCTTTTAGAAGGTCGCAATGTTAAATTAACAAGATGATTAGCAGTAATTAGTTGGATCTAGGTAGCATAAATGTAGACTGCACACACACACACACACAACAAGTGTTTAACTTGCCTGAAGATTGTAACACCCTAGTTCATTTATACCAATTCCAGTTCACGTATTTCTTTAATTATGGTATTTTCCTGATTTACTGTATTTTGGGTGCAAATAGTTTATCTGGCATCTGTATTAGTATCCGACCCGAACCGCTTATTTGAACCTGTCTTGATTCATGTTTATGCTTTATCCTGACTTATTACGTAGACTTGTACACTTTCATGAATACTGCATACTCGCTTTTTATCTAGCATTTGCATCTTTTACCATATAACATTTTAAGTCACGTAAAATATTTTAAAAATACATTGAATGGCCTGCATGACACCCTTAACCCCGTGGTAGCATCCGCACATCTTGTTCTCGTCCCGTTCAGTGGAACGGACTTGTCTGGAAGGCTACGCGCACGTACATGCATTCGTTCTTGGAGGTATGCTTTTCGTAACCCGAGCATTCATTTTTAATTTTGGTCGTCGCATATATTTTTCGTATTTTAAAACTGAATTTTTAGACCCGACCCGGGCGTGTTTTGGACTATTTTTGTATCCTGCCAAAGTTCAAATTTATTTAATATAATATTTATATTCAAAATTTTGTTAATAGCTTTAAAATTTTATTTAACCGAAGAAATCATTTTAAATCAAATCATAACTTTAAAAAACAACCATCTCTCTCTCTCTCTTCCTCTGGCCCCACCACACTCACTCTCTCTCTCTTTTCTTCTCTTTCTCTTTCTCTCTCTTAGCCCCTCTCTCTCTCTCGCTGACTTTCCCTCGCTCCTCTCTCCTCTCTCCCTTTCCCCCGCTGTCTCTCTCTCTCTTCTCGGAGTTACTGTGCGTTCCTCGAGTGTGGTCACCGCGCCGCGCTATTGTCACCTCCCTTCTTCACATTTCCTCTTCTCCTTTATTTAAACCCCGAGAGCCTCCTCGAGAACCCATCGAGCTCCTCTGCCTTCCTCAACCCTAACCCTAAAACTCCTCACTACTCCTCACCTCGACTTCACCCTCATCCCCTCTTCCTTCTCCATGCCATCTCCTTCTCCTTTTTCCTCCCCGAGCACCAACCCTGCACATCCAAACCCATCACCTTGGACCTTAGCCGCCTCCTCTGCATCCCAACCTCGACGACATCATCTTCTTCTTCTCATATCATCATCTCCATCTCCTCCTCTCCCTCTCCTCGGCAGATCTCCCTCCTACACCAACCCCTGCACTCAACCCCAACCTTCAAAACCCTAACCTAACCCTAACTCTTCTAAACCAAACCCTAGCCTCGCCGGAGCTCAGTCGACCTCATCGTCACCCTCACCTCTCTCCTGACCCCCTGTGCACCATAACCACAGTAAGCCTCATTCCCTTTTTCCCTCTTCTTTTTCCTCCTCTTCTTTCTTTTCTTTTCTTTTTCTTTTTCTTTTTCTTGTTCTTGAATCTTACATTTTCAGCCATCACCGGAGCTGGGCTTGATGCAGACGATCCAGACGACCCAGAGGACGTACCTTACCTGCGTGATCACCTTCATGCGTTGCTCAGACCCATCCCGTGTGCCGTGCGTGCATTGCGACGTTTTGCCAACATCGGACGTGTCGTACATATCCATTTCGTGATCCGTTAAGGCAAGTTTATCTTGCTACATGCTACATTACTTTATATACATCTATTTTAACAAATATAATACTTGGATTTCAAATCGTGCACCCTGTGTTTAGTTTTACAATTTTCCGACATCCGTATACATCCGTACATGTTACTTTACATCTAGCGCATGCAAACCTATCATGCTACATACTATATTACAATATACTGCACTCAATGGAATATTTATATCTCATATTGTGTAATTGTACATCATGCATTTACCAGTTTATCATTTTACTGTTATATCACGTCCGTGTGCATCTATATCAGTAATTACACATTTAGTTGCTTACTAAATCATCTTGCTACATGCTAGGTATAGTTTTATGCATCCATGTGAATAAAATGTTACCCGTTTATCAAAATATAGATCCATATTAAAGTTTTACAGTTTTGGATACCTGTTTGCATCTATATCATCTAGTATATATATAGCTGCATCTACAGATCACATTAATACATAATTCTGTTATATTAACACCCCATGTTTAATAAAGTGCATCCTAATTAGTAATGGAACTATAAATCTAACCCTAATTGATAATTGTGTATCCATATCATTGATTTTATATCTATTTGCATACCGTATCACATTATTTCATTTTATTGTTATATTAGTACTCCATACTTGATTTTGTGCAACCCATACTTACTACAGTTTGATTGTGAGTATCCACTTGATACCTGTGCACTACTTGACATGACCTGATATACTACTGCTTTACTTGATACCTGATCTTGTTACTAATGCCGACAAATCTTGACCTGTTGTCCCTACGAACATATCCTGTTGTCTATACAGACAAACCTATACCTGCTTGATCCTGTGTTTGCATTAGCTCCAGATTTATCAATACGTGACTTACACATATAACCTTGGGGGTAAGGGGAAATCAAGAATGTAGCCGAACGTAACTCAGTGGGCTGTTATATATATTACCGTGGTCCCGTGGGGTATGAACGGGACATAGACTCACAGTCTATCATATCTTGTTACCGTGGTCCCGTGGGGAATGAACGAGGCATAGACCGATGGGTTACGATGAGGATTACATTAATTGATTTCGAATAAGTTTAGAGTAGATAACCCTATAGCACAGCTTAGACTATCCACTGCACTTTACGTATATATATCTCGTTCACTGATCTATATCCATGTTACTGTTTATTCATGATAACTTGTTACCGTTTATACTTCATGCCTGCATATTTCATTACATCCTGCTTGCCTTGAATTATTGATATTATGACGCACTAACGTCTGGGTTTTGCATGGCCCAGATCCTTTATCTTTGTCACAGGCCGTTCAGGAGTATCTCGATCAACAGGCCGAGCAGTGAGGACTTGTTAGTATTTTTAGTTTAGTTTTCTTTCAGCATTTTCATTCCTGATGTGAGCCCGTATTTTGGGACGTACATTCCAGATTATTGTATTTGAATCTTTTGCTTCCGCATTATATTATTTCTTGACTCATTTATTCTGGATCATGGACATGTACTAGATAGTTTATTTTATTTCTACTGTTCTTGATATCTTATAGACAGCCGTAATGTGACAGTGGAAGGATATTTCCTAGCCACGGGTAGCATGGTTGGCTCTATCACGTGCCGATCTTAGCGCTCTGGGAAGCAGGGCATGACAGGGTTTGTGTGGTACCAGAGCCGATAGGATTTAGGTTTATCGGGTTTGATTCTTTTGTAGTTGGGTATTGGACCCAATACACGAATCAGAAGATCTGTAATTAGGAACATGTCCTGCCACATTGTTATTGTGATCCTTGAATCTTTTCTCTCTCTTAACCCTTGTCTTGACGATATGCAAATGACTTTGCATCTCGGCTTGAAATCCTTTTGTTCCTTATTGTTTCTCCCGTCCTATTCCTTTGATTCTGATACTAGGATTTAGGCGACTTGGTCCGAGTTATGTGACTGTAACTATGAACTGCAGCATGATTACAATGTGGTACTCTATTTAAGTAACTTGGAGTCCTATCCTTGATTCATCTCCTTGTTTTATGGTCGTTACCTTACCTTCCTTCTCTCGGTTTCATTGCTTACCAGTTCATGTTTTGCAGATTTCTTGGTGATCGATACCGGCAGTTACGATGTTGTCTTGGGAATGGATTTTCTTAGCACTTTCCACGCTCACATTGATTGTAGGGCAAAGAAAGTGATTTTCCAGATTCCCGGACATCCGGAGTTTTTTTTGCTGAAGGAAGCAGTTCTGTTGGGCCAGTTGAGTTTAGGGTTAGGCCGACAAACGGTGTTCTTTCATCAATGGAAGTTGATAAGGAGGAGTGCCACCTGTAGTTCGAGAGTTCATAGATGTGTTCGAGGACATCTCGGGTTTACTGCCAAAACGAGATGTGGAGTTCGCGATCGATCTTATTCCTGGTGCAGCGCCAACTCAAAAGCATACTGTCCGATGGCACCGGTGGAGTTGAAAGAAGTCAAGAAGCAGGTTACCGAATTGCTAGAGAAGGGTTGGATTCGTAGCAGTAATTCACCTTGGGGAGCTCCAGTTCTTCTAGTCAAGAAGAAAGATGACACAAGGAGGATGTGCATCGATTATCGAGAATTAAACCGGGTGACTATTAAGAACAAGTACCTGATCCCTCGCATTGTCGAATTGTTCGAGCAACTCAGTGGCGCGAGGGTATTCTCGAAGCTGGATTTGCGATTCGGATATCATCAGGTCCGAGTTAAATCAAAGGATACCTGCAAGACTGCGTTCCGAACTCAATATGGACATTACGAGTATTTAGTGATACCATTCGGAGTCACGAATGCTCCGGCGATATTTATGGACCTGATGAACCGAATCTTTCACTGTTCTTGGACCAGTTTATCGTGGGGTCTATCGGTGATATTCTGGTTTACTTAAGGATTCTTGAAGAGCATGTTGAACTCTTGAAGACATGTTAAGAGCTTGCATGTTAGACTTCAAGTGTTCATGGGAGGATTATCTACACTTGGTGGAGTTTTCGTACAACAACAGTTTTTAGGTGACTATTCAGATGGCTCCATTCGAAGTATTGCATGGTCGTAAATGTCGCTCACCCGTTTGTTGGGATGATCTTGGAGAGCGAAAATTGTTGGGACCGGATTTGATCATTCAAACAGTTGAGAAAGTTAATACTATCTGGAATCATATGAAGGCAGCACAAGATAGGCAGAAGAGTTGGGCCGATACATCGAGATGACCTCTAGAGTTCGCTGTTGGTGATCTGGTGTTCTTGAAGATATCACCTACTAGAGAAGTGATTCGTTTCGGGAGTCGAGACAAGCTTAGTCCTCGATTCGTGGGGCCTTTCGAGATTATGGAGCGTGTTGGAGAAGTGGCTTATCGATTGGCTTTACCATAATCTTTGGAGAATGTTCACGACGTGTTTCATGTATCTCAACTCCATAAGTATGTTCGAGATGAAACACACGTGCTGGATCATTCGGAGCTGACTGTAAGAGAAGATTTGACCTTTGAGGAACGACCGATGATCGAAGAGAAAAGGTCCTTAAGAACAACGTTATCCCTCTTGTAGTTGTTTCTTGGGGAAATCGCTCGCATGGAGAATCAACTTGGGAACGAGAAAATGAAATTCGACAGAAGTTTCCAGATCTCTTCCTGTAGTTTCATGATTGTTTATCTTTTCTTGTTCTTTGGAATTTCGAGGACGAAATTCATTTTGTAGTTGGGTATAATGTAACACCCTACTTCATTTATACCAATTCCAGTTCACGTATTTCTTTAATTATGGTATTTTCCTGATTTACTATATTTTGGGTGCAAATAGTTTATCTGACATCTGTATTAGTATCCGACCCAAACCGCTTATTTGAACCTGTCTTGATTCATGTTTATGGTTTATCCTGACTTATTACGTAGACTTGTGTACTTTCATGAATACTGCATACTCTCTTCTTATCTAGCATTTGCATCTTTTACCATATAACAGTTTAAGTCACGTAAAATATTTTAAAAATACATTGCATGGCCTGCATGACACCCCTAACCCCGTGGTAGCATCCGCACATCTTGTTCTCGTCCCGTTCAGTGAAACGGACTTGGTTGGATGGCTACGCGCACGTACGTGCAACCGTTCTTTGGGGTATGCATTTTCGTTAACCGAGCATTCATTTTAAATTTTAGTCGTCGCATATATTTTTCGTATTTTAAAACTGAATTTTTAGACCCGACCCTGGCGTGTTTTGGACTATTTTTGTATCCCGCCAAAATTCAAATTTATTTAATATAATATTTATATTTAAAATTTTGTTAACGGCTTTAAAGTTTTATTTAACTGACGAAATCATTTTAAATCAAATCGTAACTTTAAAAAACAACCATATATCTCTCTCTTCCTCTGGCCCCACCACACTCACTCTCTCTTTCTTTTCTTCTCTTTCTCGCTCTCGCTGTCTCTCCCTCTCTCCTCTCTCTTCTCTCCGCTTTCTTTCTCTTTCTCTCTCCCCCGCTGTCTCTCTCTCTCTCTTCTTTCTCTCTCTTCTCGGAATTACTGTGCGTTCCTCGAGTGTGGTCACCACGCCGCGCTATCATCACCTCCCTTCTTCACGTTTCCTCTTCTCCTTTATTTAAACCCCGAGAGCCTCCTCGAGAACCCATCGAGCTCCTCTGCCTTCCTTAACCCTAACCCTAAAACTCCTCACTACTCCTCACCTCGACCTCACCCTCATCTCCTCTTCCTTCTCCATGCAATCTCCTTCTTCTTTTTCCTCCCCGAGCACCAACCCTGCACACCCAAACCCATCACCTTGCACCTTAGCCGCCTCCTCTGCATCCCAACCTCGACGTCATCATCTTCTTCTTCTCATATCATCATCTCCATCTCCTCATCTCCCTCTCCTCTGCACCTCTCCCTCCTACACCAACCCCTGCACTCAACCCCAACCTTCAAAACCCTAACCTAACCCTAACTCCTCTAAACCAAACCCTAGCCTCGCCGGAGCTCAGTCGACCTCATCGTCACCTTCACCTCCCTCCTAACCCCCTGTGCACCATAACCACAGTAAGCCTCATTCCCTTTTTCCTTCTTCTTCTTCTTCCTCCTCTTCTTTCTTTTCTTTTCTTTTTCTTTTTCTTGTTCTTGAATCTTGCATTTTCAGCCATCACCGGAGCCGGTCTTGACGCCGAAGATCCAGACAACCCAGAGAACGTACCTTGCCTGCGTGATCACCTTCTTGTGTTGCTTGGACCCGTCCAGTGTGCCGTGCGTGCATTGCGACGTTTTGCCGGCGTCGGACGACGTATCGTACATATCCATTTCGTGATCCGTTGAGGAAAGTTTATCTTACTACATGCTACATTACTTTATATACATCTATTTTAACAAATATAATACTTGGATTTCAAATCGTGCACCCCATGTTTAGTTTTACAATTTTCCGACATCCGTATACATCCGTACATGTTACTTTACATCTAGCGCATGCAAACCTATCATGCTATATACTATATTACAATATAATGCACTCAATGGAATATTTACATCTCATATTGTGTAATTGTACATCATGCATTTACCAGTTTATCATTTTACTGTTATATCACGTCCGTGTGCATCCATATCAGTAATTACACATTTAGTTGCATACTAAATCATCTTGTTACATGCTAGGTATAGTTTTATGCATCCATGTGAATAAAATGTTACCCGTTTATCAAAATATAGATCCATATTAAAGTATTACAGTTTTGGATACCTGTTTGCATCCATATCGTCTAGTATACATATAGCTGCATCTACAGATCACATTAATACATAATTCTGTTATATTAACACCCCATATTTAATAAAGTGTATCCTAATTAGTAATGGAACTATAAATGTACCATATCATTGATTTTATATCTATTTGCATACCGTGTCACATTATTTCATTTTATTGTTATATTAGTACTCCATACTTGATTTTGTGCAACCCATACTTACTACAGTTTGATTGTGAGCATCTACTTGATACCTGTGCACTACTTGACATGACCTGATATACTACTGCTTGACTTGATACCTGATCTTGTTACTAATGCCGACGAATCTTGACCTGTTGTCCCTACGGACATATCCTGTTGTCTATACAGACAAACCTATACCTGCTTGATCCTGTGTTGGCATTAGCTCCAGATTTATCAATACGTGACTTACACACATAACCTTGGGGGTATGGGGAAATCAAGAATGTAGCTGAACATAACTCAAAGGGCTGTTACATCATGTTACCGTGGTCCCGTGGGGTATGAACGGGACATAGACTCACAGTCTATCATATCTTGTTACCGTGGTCCCGTGAGGAATGAACGGGGCATAGACCAATGGGTTACAATGAAGATTACATTAATTTATTTCGAATAATTTTAGAGTAGTTAACCCTATAGCACAGCTTTGACTACTCACTGCACTTTACGTATATATATCCCGTTCACTGATCTATATCCATGTTACTGTTTATTCATGATAACTTGTTACTGTTTATACTTCATGCCTGCATATTTCATTACATCCTGCTTGCCTTGAATTATTGATATTATGATGCACTGACGTCTGGGTTTTGCATGGCCTAGATCCTTTATCTCTGTCACAGGCCGTTCAGGAGTATCTTGATCAACAGGCCGAGCAGTGAGGACTTGTTAGTATTTTTAGTTTAGTTTTCTTTCAGCATTTTCATTCCTGATGTGAGCCCGTATTTTGGGACGTACATTCCAGATTATTGTATTTAAATCTTTTGCTTCCGCATTATATTATTTCTTGACTCGTTTATTCTGGTTCATGGACATGTACTTGATAGTTTATTTTATTTCTACTATTCTTGATATCTTATAGACAGCCGTAATATGACTGTGGAAGGATGTTTCCTAGCCACAGGTAGCATGGTTGGCTCTGTCATGTGCCGATCTTAGTGCACTCTGGGAAGCGGGGCATGACAAAGATGATCGGGGACACAACCGTGATGACGACGACGACGACACGATCACGGCTCAACGACACAACGCAAGTAGCAATAGCAGCGAAAGCCACAACAAGCTTAGGCTCGGCTAAATGGTTCGACTTGGAGATGCTTGGTCTTTGTCGGCGACATGTTGGGGATCGCTGCACACGACAGCGAGGCAAGGAGTCGCGTCGGCAGTGAGAGGAGGTGCTATCGGTTGTGTCCGTAGAGTCGGGGAAGAGAGAGAGAGAGACAGGGGCTCGGGTTTGTGGGTGGAGGTGAGGGGGAGCTAGGTAGTGGTGGCTGTTGTTGTCTTCGGGGATGGCAACAACGAGGGAGGCAACAGAGACTAAATGGCGTTCGATGGTGGCTGAGGTAGACTCGGCTTGGAAGCTCGGTGGAGGCTCTGGTGCAGAGCAGAGGGAGGCACGGGGCAGAGGTGGCAATAGCACAGGCAGCGGCAGTGGCTAAGTTTCGAAGTGCTCGGGCTCATTGGCTGGGCTAGGCAAGGAGATGAGCGGGTCGGGGGAGGAGAAGACGGGGAGGAGTAGGAAGCTAGGAGGTTGCTGGAGGTGGTGATGGTTGTCGAGGCTCGTAGAGGTTAAGGGCTCATGCAGTTTGTGGTCGACGGTGGGGTGGTGAGCGGCAATGGTGGTGATGCAGATGGTGAGGGGGTCTCGGGTTGCTTGAGGAAGAGCTAGTGGTGGGAGGAGCGTGGAAGCGAAGAGAAGATGGTGGAGCTGCTGTGGAGGCGTGGAAGAGAAGATGAGTGGTGGGTCGGTTGTTGAGAGGGAGGCAAGGGGATCACGGGATGGTTGCGGGGAGGGCGAGGATCTCGGGGAAGTTGTTGAGGCGAGGGGATCTCGTGAGAGGTGGAAGATGTCAAAGGGAGCGGGTGAGGATTTGGGAGAGGGGATCTCGGGGCAGTTGTTGGCATGGTGGGCGCGGTGGTCACGGGCGCGGCACGAAGAAGGAGGGGACGGGGAAAAGAGCGGGAAAAGAAAAGAAGAAGAAGAGAAGAAAAAGAATGGAGTTGGGGGAGTTCGGGTTGGGTAGCGTGTGGGTTTGTATGGTCGGGTAGAGTGTGGGTTCATGGGCCGGGCGGGGTAGTTTAGAGTTTGGGTTAGATTAGGAAAAATTAAAAGGGGTTAGGGTTTTGAGTTTAGGGTTTAAGAATTAGAAAAATATAGGAAATTATTTATAGAAAATATTCAAAAATAAAATAAAAATGGGAAACATTTATTTATAAACATGGAAAATATTTACAAGGGAACTGGGTATTACATCATACCCCACTTTTATAAAATTTCGTTCTCGAAATTAAAATGAACGATAAGCTATAAAATGCCCTGCAAAAAGCAACGAAAAAATAAATCAAATACAACCATATAGTGATTTACGTAAAAGCAACTAAATGAAAATCAAATATTTATATATCTACGAAATAGCGCAGCTAAAAAGAATAGTCATAAGTAAGAACAAAGGCGTAACAATTAATAGTAGTGAACTATATATACAATACAAAAAAGAATAGAATGACAACAAATGACAACGGTGAAAAATTGGCTGATAAGTCTTAAGCTCCGAAACTACATTAGTAAGACTACAATCAGGGAGTTATAAAACAGCTTAAGAATACTCATACGGAAAAATAAAACAAAATAATATATGCGACGTAAGTTTGTACTATTGAAAATGTGAAGAAAGGTAACTGTTTCCCCCAATCAGAGAGCAAAGCTCTATTCAAAATTTGAAATTGGAACTGAGGCAACGCCTCATGAGAGCACTAGCGCCAAGAGCGCCAGCGCTAAGAGTCAAAAACTCTGAGGCAGCCCCTCACGTGCAAAGCACGAGAGCGCTAGTGCTAAGAGCGCCAGCGCTAAGAGTCAAAAGACTCTGAGGCAGCGCCTCACGTGCAAAGCACGAGAGCGCTAGCGCCAAGAGTGTCAGCGCTAAGAGTCAAAAGTCTCTGAGGTAGCGCCTCACGTGCAAAGCATGAGAGTGCCAGCGCTAGAACTAAATGTTCTCCATCCTTGGATCAAAGATCCAACGAAGATGATAAATCATCAGAGTACAGAATAAAATTCTGACTGGGGAAATACTCCTCAAATCTTTCTGAACAAGAAAGATTGTGCTCTGTAAATCAGAGCACCGTTGGATCAAAGATCCAATGGTGATTAAACATCACTAAGATACAGAATAAGTTCTGTATGGGAAAATATTTTCCCAATCTTTGCTAAAAACAAGAAAGATGTCTTCTGTAAAACAGAAGCCCTTAGATCAAAGATCCAATGGTGGGAAACATCCCCAAATCAATCAGAGATCTCTCAATGAGAGATTTCCTTAACTGATTCAACAAATCAGCCTCCCCTATATAAAAGACCCAAGACTTCAAGTCTTGCACGGAAGAACGCCCCCCCATAAACTTCAAATTCTCAAAAAAAAAGAGAAAAAAAGAAGAGCAAACTCTAAGAAGAAGAATTTCCTTCAAGATAAAATAACAATAAGTGAGATCATAGCATCTTCTCTATATTTGAGAGTTTAACTCTCACATCAGAAGAACTTAGTTCTTTTTCCAGATCTTAGATCTATAAGAAAAAGTCTTTCATAAAAAGAAGAGAGATCATAGCATCTCCTCCACATCTAAGAGTTTAACTCTCATATCAGAAGAACTTAGTTCTTTTTCCAGATCTCAGATCTATAAGACGAAGTCTTTCACAAGGGAAAACCAAATTCTCAGAGAATTCAATTGGGCAGAACGAAAAACTCAGTGCTTAGCACTCAAATCTGGCGCTCAGCGCCGAGCGCTCCACATGCTCCTCACATGGGCGCTATTTAATGAAGAGTGCTTAGCACTCAAATCTGGCACTTAGCGCCGAGCGCTCCGTGTGCTCCTCACGTAGGCGCTATTTAATAAGAGCGCTCAATGCTTAAATGCTGGCGCTCAGCGCCAAGCGCCCCACGTGCCCCTCACGTGGGCGCTACTTAACACAGAGCGCTCTGCGCTCCTCAAAAAGAGCCTAACGCCATGAAGAGTGTTCAACATTCATAAAAAACAAAAAGAAAGTAGGTGTCAGTATTCACATAAATGTTTAGCATTATGTGCACAGAGAAAGGACTGTGTCCTAGCAAGTGTCTAACACTTTAAAAAAAAGGGAAATGATAAAGACTAAGTGGACTGAGCCCAAAGTTGGCCAAACCCCAAAACCGACCGAGCCCATAGGTCTTCTTCTAAATTGGACTTAATCCCAAACAAGATTATCAAATCTTTGATGAACATTCATGGGTTCAAGGATACATCTCTCCACACCTCTGATATATATCGTTGTAATTCTTCAACGTCTTCAGAGAGATGGAGGGTCCCAATAACCAATAATTCTTGGTATACCCCCCCAAACCAACAACCCAGTGGACCGCAACGTCCTTAAAACTAAATTGTGGACCGCAACGTCCTTAAAACTAAATTGCGGATCGCAAAGTTCCTAAAAACCAAATTCCACAGACTATGATGTCCTTAAACTTTGGACCGCAGTGTCCTTAAAACTAAACCCTTTGGACCGCAATGTCCTTAAAACTAAATTGCGGACCGCAACGTCCTTAAAACTAAATTGCGGACCGCAACGTCCCTAAAAACTAAATTCCACGGACTATGATGTCCTTAAACTTTGGATCGCAACGTCCTTGAAACTAAATTATGGATCGCAATGTCCTTAAAACTAAATTGCGGACCGCAACGTCCCTAAAAACTAAATTGTGGACCGCAACGTCCTTAAAACTAAATTGTGGACCGCAACGTCCCTAAAACTAAATTCCACGCCGCAACGTCCCTAAAAACTAAATTCCACGAACTATGATGTTCTTAAACTTTGGACAGCAATGTCCTTAAAACTAAATTGTGGACCGCAATGTCCTTAAAACTAAATTGCGGACTGCAATGTCCTTAAAACTAAATTGCGGACCGCAATGTCGCTTAAAACTAAATTGCGGACCGCAATGTCGCTTAAAACTAAATTGCGGACCGCAACGTCCCTAAAAACTAAATTGCGGACCGCAACGTCCCTAAAAACTAAAGAAAATCCTGTTGAGTAGATCTTAGTCTAAAATTAGACTAACGTATCCTCAACGAGTGTTTGAGTTGATCTTAATCTAAAACAAGATTAACGATCCTTAAACAAACCCAAACCCAAAATTAAGAAAATACGGATTTGGACTAATCCACACCCTACGGGCGACAACACAAATTAGTCTCCGTATACAATCCACGGGCAACCAAAAATAAAACAAACACACACGACACGAAGTGACCTTATGGAGAAGGAGAAAGTGGTTTCATAACCCGATAACGTAATTAACTGCAGGGGCTTGCGCCTACAGGGAAGAGCGTCCCCACAATCAAAACCCCCTCACAATCGAGGGGGAATCTGACGAAATCTGCTACAACGGCCGCATCTATCCAAACCTCCGATACATGGTGCTATAAATCAACTTGGAATATTCGGAGAGGTTGGATGCATCTGCCCAAAGGTTAGTCTTCGACAGGTTGGACGTTTCTTCTCAGCGGACGTCGGTCTTTGATAGGCTGGCACCAACAGCAACCCTTCACCAGAACAGGGGGCATGATGAAACCACCTCCGTAACTGAGCCAGTACCATCTGCAAGACATGCTCGATGTTGCCACTGGCACCGAGTGAGGAAGGCTAGGGGCAGTTCCCCTTCCGGACTTACCCCACCAGTTCCAACGGTGGAAGTTGATGCCGCTGTTTTGTAACGACTATATACCCATGTTCCAACTGGAAACAGCTTTAAGCCGCTCAGAAGGGTGCGCAAGAACTCTCCATTTGCCGTACTAAAAAGGTCTCCTCTGCTCGCTGAAAATGTTATTAAGGACGAAGCCGGAGCAGCCTTCTCAGCGGTTGTCCTCCAAAATCCACAGGGTCTGGCAAAGAGTCCAAGACTCTGTAATTGACAAAGACTACTCCCGCCGACAGAAGAAAATGAAGGTTCGGTAAGAGGAGGACCATCTCACCGCCGTCGTACCACGGGAACCATCGGCTGCAACAGCCCCCTCAACTTCGATCATTCATAAAAGAAGAAGGCCGGAGAAGATCCCCGTGTCCACGGCAAATCTCAGGTTCACTGAACCTAGATGCCCTATGTCTGGGGGTATGGTGGTGCACACCGTCTACATGACTTCTGGAAAAGAGGAAAGCCGTACTTCTACGGGTCATCGACCACTTACGCGATCTGTAACAAAGGCTCGGGAGCAACGACAGAAACTCCAGGAGATGATGACAAAGATGGCCACACTCACTGGACAGAAGGAAATCCCGGACACGTCATCGAAGCAACGCCAGGAACAAGAAACTGACACCGAGTTCCTCCGAAGAATGCTCGAGAAGAAAGATAAAGAGGCCGTGGAACAAGCGGCCAATATAAAACAAATGGCGCTCTTGTTCCAAGATATGGTCGGAATGATGATACAGCCGGATCCTCCAGCTGAAAACCCTCCAATAATCCTTGAAGACGACAAAGAGGAGACATCAAATCCTCTTCCGGCTCTATTAGCAGCCAAGGAAGAGACCATATCCAAAGCCTCCCTTGACGACTATATAGCACAACAGATACATTCTCATCAGGCGAGCAAAGCGGCCAGCCAAATTGTCAAGACTGGACGACCCTATCCGGGTTGGTACGATCAAATAAAATACCCACCGGGGTATACGATCCCTAAATTCCATGTGTATAAGGGGATGGGAAATCCACATCAGCACTTTGCTTAATTCAGGGCTCTGTGCGGTAATACTAGGGGTGACGACAAACTGCTATTTCGACAGTTTGTTGGCAGCTTGTCGGAAACAGCATTCGAATGGTACTCCGAGCTCCCGAATGACTCTGTCAAGACATTTGCAAAAATGGAGCTACTGTTTACACAAAGATTCGCAAGCGCTAGCGAGCGCACCCCGATAACCGCACTAATTAATGCTAGAGTAAAGCCGGGGGAAACCTGGGTTTAATACGCCATTCGGTGGCGGAACCTGTGGTCAAAATGTGAACAACGCATAGAAGAAGCTCATGCCGTGGGTATGTTCGTTGGGACCCTGAATCCGCAGACAACTATATCCCAATTCATGATGTTCTACAAGCCGACCACTTTCCAAGCCTTGATCGACAAGCTGGCCCAAATAGACCAGATGAGCCATAGACCGCCCTCCTCGAAGACGGATCCTCGGAATGAAAAAAGAAAAGGGAAAGCGACCTTCGTCGCGAACGCTCAGCATCAACCAAGTGGCCCGAAACCGGTTGCTCACCGAAACGATAAACAGCGATCACTCGGAGAAAAGATGAGACGCCCTTACTCGTTCCCTCGGAATAAGACGAAGAGATTATTCGAGCTAGCGCTGCGCAACAGGCTCATCACTCTGCTAGAGCCGAGACGCCCAACGCAATTAGGCAACGTTAACAGCCCCAATTACTGTCCTTACCACCGAATATTGGGTCACCCAATCGAAGATTGTTACATCTTCAAAATTTGGATCAAAGACTAGTATCAACAGGGCAAGTTCGCGCTGTCCGAAAAATGGAGGGTGAACCCGCCACAACCGCACACTCCTAAAAAGGTGGACACGCCAGGGGCATCATGCTCACTTATAGAGGAAGCCCCATGGGAGGTGGCCCTTTCAGCTAAGACTAAAAGAATGCTGAAGGACCTTCAAGCATTTGCGGTGATTAGGTGGAAGAGCCCGCTGGAGCCTGAGATTATTGAGGGGATGCTGAAGCCGTGATCAGTCGAAAATATTGCATTTTTAACACATCAATTTCCCTGCTTTTTGCAATCATCTAAAAGTGTTTGGTATAAATATAGAACATATTAGCAATTCGTCTGTGAAATACCAAATAACATGTGTTATATATTATAACCGGCATTTTGAGGGAAATTGTGTGTTTATTATTGCACGCATGATCTTTGTATATCGCAACACTTGTCTCGAGATTGTGTGCAGGAAATTCCAGGAAAAAGAACCGAAACTACTAAAAGTGCTGATAAAATACGCCAAGTCCAAGACTTGAAATCTGGCAGTGAACAAGAAAGTATAAAAAGGTTCCAGACATAAAATAAGGCCCTATTGATCAGCACAAAATCATCACAGAATTTCCATGCAGTGATCTCCTAAAACGGCCGCGGATCTGCGGCCGTGGTGACTCATCATCGGCAGAATATTATCTCAGAGGTCTCCGTTCAATAGCCAAACTTCTTCAAGACACTTAAGTCCCTAGAAATCTCCAGAAGCTTCACTCCAACAGCAAGTCTTCTCATGCAAGCTAGCTAACTACCTTAATCTAGAAGCTTCCTATAACTACCTAGCTTTCTATGCAAGCCTCATAACAACCAAGCTTCTCTTGTAAGCTAAATAACTAACTCAATGTAGAAGTTTCTTCTCAACTATCAAGCTTACAATGAAAGCTAAACACAACCAAGCTTCCAAAGGAAGCTAAACCTAGCTTAGCTTCTAAAGAAAGCTAAACTTAGCTTCTAGGGGAAGCTTAAGGAGAAGACTATAAAAAGGGACCCATGGTTTCATTACAAAGGTTGTTGTTCGGTAGTTGATTAGTTGTAGCAAGTTCCAAATCAAAATCCACACAAATTGAGTGACACAATTTTATCCAAATCAAGATTCATCGAGTACCGATTCAAGCAAGTATTCAACGAGCATTTTTGAAGCAACGCAGATTTTCATCCGAGCAAGTGATCCACGACGATCCGCGACTCAAGAAGACGATGCGAAACTAGTTCGATGATTTAGTTCCTCCTTAATTCTTGTAGTCTTTGAGTGAATTGTAACGAAACATCGAATAATAAAAGGTGAAAATTCTTGATCTTGCTTTTCTTTATATTTGAGCATTTATGAAGAGTTATCGATTCTTGATTGTTATCTTTTTCATGATGTTTGAGTGAAAACTCCGCTCGTGGAGGAATCGAGAAAATAGATAGATGATGATGATTAAATTCTTGAACGATTCTTAAGTCTTATGAGTTTTATAAACTTTAGGAAATTGAATCAACGATGATCTAGTTTCGAGCGAGATACTTTCTTGAATGTTTTCGCTCCAAATTAGAGATCAACGATCGATGATTGAATTTCCTAGAGGCTAAAATTTGAATGATAATCAATGAAAGGACAAGGGATAGAAGGAGAAACCCTAGTTTCTTCAATAGATCCCTAATTCTCGTTGATCGTCATCGATCTAGTAGCAAATCATCAATAGATAAGAATTTGTAATCATAAGTATTCATCATCACTATCAATTGGATCGATTCCTACGAGCCTCTTTACAAATCTTGATAATTCATTCGATTTGGATATCTTCTTGATTTTTAGTATTTCTTGATTTTAGATCTATCTCTTGATTCTTGAAACTAAATTTCATAATTATTGAATCATTTTCTTTTATCTTTTACTTTTCGACTCAACTAAAACAATAACGAGCAAATCACACTTTCTCAGTGGACGATCCGTTCTCATCGACGAAACTACAATAGACACCGTCAATTGATTGCGGTATAAATTTTTTTGGTTGTGAAACATTTCTAAACACGACACGGAAACGTTCAATCAAATGGCGCCGTTGCTGGGGATCGTGTGCTAATTTGTTCATTTTTGTAATATGAGTTGGAAAATTTATTATTCCATCAGTTTTTTTTTAGATCAAAACCCGCACAAGCGCTTAACGATTTGTTGTGATTTATTGCAAGGAGATCTGGAATCTGTGGAGTGAGAAGAAAAATTTTCAGAGCATCTCAGATAGCTCAGTGAGTGAACAGGAGCAGTTTCTGAAATTTTTGTGCAGGGATCTCATTAACTGACCGCGAATCCACGGTATTTGTGTGCTTCTTGCAGCGGAACCGCGGCGATATAGCCGCTTCACTGCTTCAAACTTCTCAGGTATATCTCTGTCTTTCTTATCTCCTCCCTGCTCTGTCCATTAACCAATTTCTGCAGGATTCTTTGCAAAAAATCGCAGCGCCGCAAAAAGAAAAATTGTTGCGTGTTTGATCTTGGTTGTTTGCATTTTTTTTAATACGGAAATTAAGGCGCAAAGACCAAATTCAGATTAGGTGGGGAGTTCATCACCCTTCCTAAGCCCTAAAAATCATAAAATTGCATCCGTATTACCCTCATTAACTAAAAAATATCTAGACATGACTCTAAGGACCGTCGCGCTCACTTAGGACAGAAGGAGGTCGTGGGTAATCTATTGCTTATCCGCGTTTCTTTTGTGGTGTCTAAGGCAAGTGTGTCTAAGGTAAGTAGTTACTTAATTAGGCCCACTACTTATGTAGTGAAGAACCTCCCACTTACCTGGCACTTTCCTGGCCACAGGAGAGGCAAAGAGGCAGTAGAGGATCTATCTTGCGACTTGTCTTCTGGAAGTCTAGGAGCGGTCTAGAGACTTGACCTAGGTGACCATTAGATCTAGGGTTGCTTGTGCATTTTTGTGATTTGAATTTTTCAAAAATCCGTATTTTTTAAAAACAAACACCAATCCAAACTTTTCCTTAATCATCACAACGCTGCCACTTGTGCTAAATCATTTAGAGCATGCTCGGCTGAACACGGGATTCTAGTGCCCGTCTTGTCCGCGTTCCTTCTATCGACTCCGAAGTCGGTATTTCTACATCTGCTTGTTCTTTATCCTCCACCACACCCACTTCGATGGACAATTCTCCATTGAACTTCTTTAACACTACTCTGCCACTGTCCGCAGGTGCGCAGAATCCACCCCGCATCTCTCTCCAAGAGAGATGTTACCCTATGCGAGTTCCTCTTTCGACCTGTCTCACCATTCCACCAGTCAATGGGGACAATTTTGAAATCAAAGCTCAATACATCAATCTTCTACCCAAATATCATGGTCTCGAGTCTGAAGACGCATATGTCTTTATTACCAAATTTGAAAATGTATGCACTATGATGGGTACTTCACAGCTTTCAGTGGATGCTATGCGTCTATGTCTTCTCCCATTTACCTTGTGCGATATAGCCGAGAAGTGGCTTTATAACACAGCCGTATATTCTATTTCAAACTGGGGAGAACTTGTAACAGCTTTCCTAAAGAAATTCTACCCTAATCATAAAACAGCTCGAGTCCGTAGCGAAATAAATCAATTTACCCAGCTTCTAAATGAACCATTCTCGAAGTGTTTTGAACGCTTCAAGGATCTGTTAGTTCAATGTCCACATCACGGAATCCCTAGATGGGATCTGTGCAGAATCATATATGAGGGCATTAATCCTACAACAAAACAGAACCTTGAATCCATGTGTCAAGGCACCTTCTTGACTAAAGATGATGGTGAAGCCTGGAGATTTTTAGAAGATTTCGCTGAAAAATCTTTACAGTGGGAGAGTATAAACCAGTCATCGTCTAGGGGTGGCATTCACCAAATTGATGTTTCCATAGGAGTTAGAGCTGAAATGGCAGCAATGCAAAAGAAACTCGAAGCTATGGAACATAAATTTTTAGCAGCCTCCCTAAATCAGATGTCATTCCCCAAAACTGTCTGTGGATGCTGTTCTGATCCATCTCATCTTACGGAAGAATGTCTATTGAATTCTCCGTTTCAAGGTCAAGAGTATACCAATGCTGCTTTCCAACAAAGATCTAGAAACGACCCATATTCTTCCACTTATAATCAGGGTTGGAGGAATCACCCTAACTTCGCTTGGAACCAACAACAAACTCAAAACACGGTTCCAAATCAAAATAATTTTCAAAGGGCTCCTCTACCACAACAGCAGCCATTTCAACTGACTCAGCATCCCTACCAATCATAAAACTTTCAAAATCCAGTCAACACACCTGCACCGTATAATCCTTTGCAGTTGACCGGTACTGATATTTCCTCTTCACTCGAACGAACTTTTAAAATGTACATGAAACAAATGTCGGCTGAATTTAGCTCTTCCCTCGATAAATTCCAGAAAAACTCTGACCTCCAAGCTGAGAGCTTAAAATCAATGGAAGCTTAAATTGCCCAATTAAAAGCAGAAATGAGTGCAAGAGAGAAAGGGAAACTTCCGTCTCAACCCTTACCGAATCCTGGGCATTCACAACATTACAATGTGAATGCCATTACAACGTTGAGATCAGGAAGAGTGCTGAATAATCACGTTGGGGAAGAGATTGATGATAATGAGAAATCTATCAATAATACCCCGGCTGAGACTTTTCCTTCCACATACACTTCTATTTCTAATCCTTGTTCTTCTACCCCATCACCTTCTTGCAAGCCTATTCTTCATTTTCCCCAAGGCTCGACACCTCAGCATACCTCTTCTAGTCCACCAAAGACGATCCGCACTCCTATTCTGGGATCAGTTCCACACACATCACCTTTTCCAATGTTGGACCCGGCTCTTATTGCTAAAGCTCCTTATCCGAATCGGTTATGGGGAAACAAATCGAGTACACATATGGAGAAGATTATGGAAATGTTCAAACAGATTAACATCAATATCCCTCTCCTAGATGCTATTCAACAAGTCCCCGCTTATGCGAAAATTCTTAAAGACTTGTGCACTAGGAAGAGGAAGACTCAAGTGCCTAAGAAGGTCTTCATGACAAATAATGTTAGCACTGCTTTTACCCCACAGTTACCAAAGAAACGTAAGGACCCAGGATGTCCTACAATCTCGATTTCTATTGGGGGTAAAAACATCAACCGTGCTTTACTTGACCTTGGCGCTAGTGTTAACCTGCTTCCATATTCTATTTACGAGATGTTAGGGATTGGAGAGTTAAAACCAGCTCATTGCACTCTCCAAATGGCAAACCGTTCAATCACCAAACCTAGGGGTGAACTGGAGGATGTGTTGATAAAAGTCGGGGAATTCATATTCCCTGTGGACTTCATTGTTCTCGATACACAACCTGTAGCAAACCCACAGAACCAAATTCTGGTGATTTTGGGTCGACCATTCCTTGCCACTTCCAATACTGTCATTAATTGTGGAAACGGTTGTATGAACCTATCTTTTGGAAAAATGACAATTGAACTGAACATCTATAAAATAGGAAGTCAGCCATCTGAACGCTCTGCTCACATACTTGATGTTTGTTCTGTCCACGAGATTACTCCCGAAAGTTGCGAAGTTGATGAACTTTGCTTTGAAGATCTTGAAGACACTAGCACATCAATATTTGATCTTGCACATCTTAGTGAGGACACTCTTTCCACTCCTGAGTCTGACACTCTTGATTCATCACCTTCCGAGTCTGTATCCTATGCAGGCTACGAGCTTCTCCTTGACTCTGAATATCATTCGATGACCCCACCTTCTATAGTTTCTCCGCCAGCATTAGATCTCAAACTTTTACCTTCTCATCTTAAATATGCATATTTAGGTGAGAATGAGTCTTTACCTGTGATTATATCCGCTTCTCTAGCCTCAGAGCAAGAGAATGCGCTTTTGACGGTATTGAGATCTATTAGGCAGGCGTTTGGTTGGACTATGGCTAACATTAAAAGGATTAGTCCCTTGATTGTTGAACATCATATACATTTGATGGATGAAGCCAAGCCAACCCAAGAACCACAGAGACGGTTAAACCCCGTTATGAAGGATGCGGTGAAGAAAGAAATCGTCAAATGCCTTGAAAATGGTATCATTTACCCAATCTCCGATAGCCAATGGGTGAGTCCAATTCATGTCGTCCCTAAGAAATCTGGCATTACGGTCATAACAAATGAGGCAAATGAATTAATCCAGACACGTGCTCAAAATGGGTGGCGTGTATGCATTGATTATAGAAAACTCAATGCCACAACGAGGAAAGACCACTTTCCTCTACCTTTCATTAACCAGATGCTAGAACGCTTAGCTGGACGGGAATATTACTGCTTCATGGACAGATACTCTGGCTACAACCAGGTCCCTATTACTAAAAAGGATCAAGACAAAACCACATCTACTTGTCCTTTTGGTACTTTTGCTTATAGACGCATGCCCTTTGGGTTATGCAATGCTCCCACTACATTTCAGCGGTGTATGATGGGGATATTCTCGGACATGGTCAAGAATTTTCTGGAGATTTTCATGGACGATTTCTCGATATTCGGAGATTCTTTTGCTGACTGCCTATCTCATCTTGACGCAGTTTTTACTCGTTGTAAAGAGAAGAACTTAACCTTGAATTGGGAAAAACGCCATTTCATGGTCCAAGAGGGAATTGTGCTTGGACATGTTATTTCACGAAAAGGCATTGAGGTTGACAAGGCCAAAATAGATGTCATTCAAAACTTTCCTCATCCCAAATGCGTTAAGGATATACGATCTTTTCTTGGCCATGCAGGCTTTTATCGGAGATTCATTAAGGATTTTAGCAAAATTGCTAGACCTTTAACTCTTCTCTTGGCCAAGGACACAACCTTTCACTTTGACTCGGATTGTGAGGCAGCATTTGACTCACTTAAACACTCTCTCACTACAGCCCCCGTTCTATCTTCTCCAGATTGGAATCACCCTTTTGAGCTTATGTGTGATGCATCAGATTTTGCAGTTGGTGCAGTCTTAGGACAACACATTGAAAAGATGTCACACGTGATCTATTATACAAGTAAGACCCTGAATGATACTCAAATTAACTATACAACTACCGAAAAAGAACTTTTGGCAGTTGTATTTGCATTAGAAAAATTCAGGCCTTACTTGATTGGCTCACCAATTATTGTGTACACTGACCACTCTACCTTGAAACATCTTTTAGCGAAGAAAGATACTAAAGGTAGGCTAATACGTTGGATCCTTCTATTACAAGAATTTGATCTTGTTATTAAAGATAAAAAAGGATGTGAAAACGTGGTAGCCGACCATCTGTCACGCATCTCTTCTTCATATGTGACCCTGCTGATCAATGATTCTTTTCCAGACGAACAACTCTTGAATGTATCCGACGAACCTTTGTTCAGGGATATTGTGAATTATCTTGTTACGGGACTTATTCCTCGCGAATGGTCAAAACATGACAAACATCGATTTCTATTCCAAGTAAAACACTTTTACTGGGATGACCCTATCTGTTTAAGTATTGTCCTGACCAGATCATTCGCAGATGTATCCCCAATGATGAATTCAAGAGTGTTCTATCTTTTTGTTATGATCAGGCATGTGGGGGTCATTTTGGTCCTCGAAAGACAGCGGAGAAGGTTTTGCAATGCGGTTTTTATTGGCCGACTTTGTGTAAGTCCACGGTAGCGCCCTAGCCGTCTAATAGACGCCAAATGCGGAATAAATACTTTTTACAACTGGCGCTATCGCGTACTATAACCCGGATCTGCCATTAAAGCTAAACTAACAAACTACAAAATGGGTAGAAATGTTATACCGAACGATCTGAGTCCTTCGGTTTTCAACCATCATCCCACGCTTTGTTGTGGCTACTCCGATCTCCTGAATCTCCAATCTTCTCGTCCAGGTGGCACCACGTCGACGGATCTTTAAACGGGCTCCCGCCTCTGAACCGAGGCAACTCGGTCGTCAAGTTTGCTAAAAGAGACGACTAAGATGAAGTAAAGAATGAGTAGAACACTTTGTCTCGTTACGTCCAAGGCTATGGATGAACGGTTAATGAAATTGCCTTTTGGATCGGGTGGAAATATGAAATGAGTATCTATCAAATTTCCATACACTAAAACAATCATCTTTTTCCTCTCAAGCAACCATAATCCACCACAAGCAAGGGCCGGCCATATATAGGAGAGGGGGAGGTGAGTGTAGGAGAGGGGAGGTGACCATTACCATGAATGAAACAATGAGTCATGATACACCTAGTATGAACTCATTTAAAGAACTAATGAATCACTTAACCTTGTCATCAAAAACATTAAATGATCATTTAAAGCACAAATGAGTCACAAGCCACCTCATCATCCTAGTCACCATCTAGATGCTTCTAGAACCTTCCATACTCATCAAGAAAAGATAAATCCGTATTTAACCGAATGTCAAATACGGGTGATAGAAAACTGGAAACTGGCAACTTCCAAAAATGATCGTGAAACGAATTTCAGGATAATCCCGTAATGGTATAAACATACCCGTATTTGTATTACGACTGAATACAAATGCATCTGAGACAAAGATATTATATCTACACAGTATAATACTCGGATCCGGCTTAAACCAAAGCCGACCAGTATTATCTGCCCGAAAAATGACGCGTGCGAAAACGCACGTGCATTTTCCGAACCCTGCCATAAAACCATACGGCTTCTACAACGTTTCGCCCGAACTTGGAAAAGTGTCTGTGGGGGACTCTAATGACTCATCAACACACTGGCACTGGGTATAACCGCTAGCACGTCAGAGGTACGAACTGTACGTAATGGTTGCCTATGTATTGATTGGAAGGGAAGCTGGCGAGCGAACTCATCCATAAACCCTACTGAGCCTGACAGTGACAATATCCGTACAGTCCGGTCCGTTCTTCTAAAGAGTATCGCATATCGAGTCTAGGGGGGTGGATAAAGTCAGACCCCTAATAACACGATAAATCGTGTCGGCATGAAGCCCATCACCACCTGAGAAACTACTGATCCAAATCAGTTATTCTCCACTACCTCGGCCGAGGATTTCTAATGATGGCCACCCGTGCACTGTGCGACATCAACCCCCAATACCGGGAGAGACGAATCCTCGACGATCCGCTCACTGCCTCCATGTGGCTCGGGACTGTACCCCAAAAAGACCTGTTTGCACGACTCCTTTGAGCCGTGGTAGGGTAGAAATCAAAGCACAGTGGGAACTCACACGAGACAAATGACGATCTCAGGTCGACAGACTAACCTGTATACATGTCACCAGGGAACTGCTATCTGACGATATGTATAATACCAACTAGCATGTTCCCGGCGAGTCCTGTCCGGTGTACTCATAACCTAATGAGCACCTATATACATCTTAGATGAACCAACTGACACCAGTGGCTTGTGAGACCGGCCACTACCCCTCGTCGGGGTCTCGACTGTATACACTAGTCTACTCTGGAGTATCGATGCCCTGTCTCGAAACTCCTACGACTAGGGACACTTTAAGGATGTGCTTATAGACTACCAGCTCCCACGTATATGATCGCCATCATACTGCTGGCAGTCAAGCAAGAATCCTATGGGCTCTATCATCATGCAATAGTGAACTAAAACATGTATACGATGATAAAGACAAACCAGATAGCATACTATCATCTCGAGCAAGACTGTCATATCGGTATAGGTCCTGCCTTAATCTCTGCAATCACGTACCTGCGATCCAATAATTGACTTTGAGGACACTATCTCCAACAATCTCCCACTTGCACTTAAGGCTAATTATTGCGATATCGCATAGTCACAGCCCGTGTGATACCGAACATCCAACTTCTTTACTAATCAGTTTCACAAAACTAGTTTGTAAAACTCTTGTGTTCGAAAAATAGCCTCAGTGAGTGGATCCGCCCTGATGTTTCTTTCTATGTCTCTCTTAATCTCAAGTTCGCGGAGAAAGCCATCTCCCGAATCGAGTAATACCTATCTTAGAATATGTTTGAATATCTGATGGGACCTAGTTCATAAATGAACTCCAAATCCAAACTTCATAGACTTTATGATAACTGAACCTAATCAGTATCCAGCACCATGCCTCCCATAGTATCCTCTTGGACCACCTATCCATAATACTGTCCCTCGTCAGAGGGAAAACTATAACTCTGACAATCACTCTGTCATCCATGTCACCTTTGAAGCCTGGAATGATAACCGTCTCCCGAAGGAGGCTGCCGTCATCAAGTCCGTAGAACATGCACTTATGTTCCAAAACTGCATCCTTATGTTTCTTCAGGATTGGATTAATATAAACTTATTGCATCTAGTGCAAAAACAACATCTGGTGTAGTACTTGACATCTCATGATTGACTCAATTGCCTAAGCAAGTGATCTGCCAATCATGCACATCCCTCTCCCCTTAGTCTGTAAGACACCTTTAGAGAGGGTGACTCAATCACCTGCAGGTACACCACCATGCCAGGAGTCATCTATTCTAAATACTTTTTAGAATTACTGTCTAAGTACCCACATTAGGAAACTACCCAAATCTAGATCTAAAACCGTAGATCTAGAAACCAGAATGTTTAATATTATATCCATATCCTGTGTGAAGAAACAACTGTGTGACGACCACAGTACAACCGATCGTAGTATAGAAATTTTACTTCCTTCTCTGTGTATGTCATCCAAATACCAGGACATCACATCCTACTATCTTCTTAACAGATCCATCCCCTATTCTGATGAAGTCAAAGCCATGACCGTCACATCAAAAATAGATGATCTTATCTCCGCTATATCTGCTCAAGTCTATAAATAGACATAAGCATCTTGTTCACTATGCTTCCGCTGCTCCCACTGACTACGACAACCCTCTGGCAGAATAATATATACGTACACTTCTAAAACTAGTTTAGAACGACGCTATACATATCCTCCTGCCGGGTCTTATAGTCTGGAACAACAGTAGTGTCAAGTCTGGGTAAACAAGAACCTCCTTATCACCGTCCTTGAGGCTACCGGAGTACCTCTCGGTGTCTGAGCTTACCCACCATATTTGCGGAGTGGCTAATGGAATGTCAAACCTGATTGAATATATATGTCCTATTAAATTTTCCGTAATCGTTTGCGGTTCTGGAATCACTTCCAGTTCTACCATACTCACACTACTATTTTCTGAAAAAAAAATCCATTTTAATAAAACTGTGGCGAGTCAAGAACAATATCACTATTGATCTTCCAGATGGTAGAAATGTCAACCCTCGTCAAAGCCAGGGTCAACCCACAAACTGCCATTACAGAAACGTGCCTTGAGTTATCCAGTGTCTGGTTTTAAGCATAAGCTGGACAGCTCCCCTTACCTTAACATCGTTTAAGAGCTGAAGCATTCTATATCCAATATAGAAACTTTGTCACTTATTTAATTGGAACCAGATTCAAATCCTCCAGCTGTCTCCAGTGCATATCAACTTAATGGAGAGAGACTAATCAGCATTACTCAACTTAGGAATGCATCCAATTATGAGTAACCTGAAAGAGAAACAAGTTTCTCAAAACCATTACTATCTACTGAATACCAATCACAAGTATCTACATCTTCAATCTCTTTGAAGAATCCCGATACTTGTGATACCTGGTTCTCTACTTTATTCTTATACCCACAACTTCTCAAAACTTAGACATTGTATTTCTACGAAACACTTGTCTAAAAACTAGAGAAGTCATAAATAAACAGAACATAGTACGGGGACCTATCCCTTTGTCTTGATGGACACTGGACAACATACAATACTCTGTATAAGTCCGCTGAGTTGAATAACTCAAAACTTGTGCATTGTAGGTTGAAGACTGTACCCAGACGATTTCCTTAAATATCACCAATTACAACGAATTCCGATATAATGAGGATGATCACCAAATTCCCAATAACTTACTCCCACTCATCATCTGTAAAACCATACAGATATGAGAATGTAACCTGGTAAATACATACCCTGGAGTAAGTATCTAATCGGGAAATCAGTTTTCTTTTAATAATGCACTGAAACATGAAAATGTTTCGTAGGGGTATCCTGGTATTCCTAGTAATGCCTCTTCCATAATCCTATTCATGACTATAACCGTATATTTCATTGCTATTTCTCCAAATCCCTTTATCTGTCTTTACTCGTTACCTTCTGTACATCTTCGTTAGGCTAAATGGTTTTCTTCCTTCCCTACCGTTTGGCACCAGCCTATGGTTTGGAAGAAGACTATCCAGTAAGCATAATAGGTGTACTCTCCTAAACTAAGGAGTACTCACAACTTGAGAGAAGGTGATGATAAAAGACAACTGAATAATACCTTATTCTATTTCTCCCGAACTGGGGAAAAAGTAAAGGTAAAATAGGAGTGGCGATGAAGTACGCGGTTTGGTCGTGAATGATAACAGTCGCAATTTACTTTGCCCACTTTCTAATTCTTTTATTTTATTTTTAGTTATTACCTTCTATACACCCTACTTAGGCTAATTGGTTTTCTTCATTCCCTACCTTTCGGCACTAGCCTATGGTTTGGAATAAGACTATCCAATAAGCGTAATTGGTGTACTCTCCTAAACTAAGGAGCCCTCACAACCTGAGAGAAGGTGATAATAAAAGACAACTGAATAAACCAATTATATTTCTCCTGAACCTGGATCCATCCTCGAAGAAATCCCTTCGAGTTCGTATATAACCACACGATGGATCTACCCAATGGAAGTGGATGTTTGTAGTAATACGGGGTGTTCTGAGAAATACAAAGGGTAAAAGAAGGAGCGGCAATGACTTATGCAACTTTAGACAATCCAAAAGCCAGTATTTTAAGAAGGTTCGGTCAACTTGGTCACTGAGTCATAGTCTAGGGTCGGTCAAAGGTCGCTGCCAAAGAGAGAGAGAAAAGAAACACTCTGTGTGCATTCTAACCTAGATCAGAATGGTTATCATTTTATCTAATCAGGAAACCTCCCACTGTTATCTCAAATTCTCCTCCAAACCTGAAAGAAGAATTAGTCGGGATCACCCGAAGAGTAAATTAACTCATCAGTGAGAATCGGGATGCAACTATCATCGCATGATAACTTGATGCAGGCCACTCAAGTTATCACACTCCAGAAGATATGCGCATGCCTGGCAAGTTTCCTGTATGTTTGGAACTCCCGATATATATTTTTGCCCCATGCTCTTATGACCTTGGCTAAGGGCCAAATATCTCATAAGTCACATGTCAAGTTCTATCCATCATTATCCAGGTCAATTTGAACCCACCCGTACATACTCTTGACTAAGGGCCAAGTATAGTAATACGACTGTCCCAAACCAACGCATCTATCTATGCAACATGTGAACACCCCAGCAGCTACCAATCACTATGTCTTGACTAAGGGCCAAGTATACATAGCTTGAATACTACTGACCATCCATAAGAAATGACGGAGGGCTACGGCTGGTTTTTGGCGAAAAACCTTTAACGTAATGAACTTGATCTTGTTGAAGGAACCTGATAGCTTTTTATAAAAATATAGTGGCGAAAACGTTTTGCTAAAGAGGTCACTCCCGGTGAAGGGATCTCGGCTCTTTCCTCGTGGAATGAGGTGCAGGATATTCCAACTGAATACCGTGATGCAAAGCAACTTGTAATCGACTATATTAAAGTTATTACCCTGACGTAAACTTCTGCTCAAGGGGTCACTCCCGGTGAAAGGATCTCGGCCCTTGCCTCGTCGAATGAGGTGCTGGATATTCTAACTGAATACCGCTATGCAAAATAAAAGGAAACATCTTTGTAATAACACCTTTTAAAATTTGTTCCAACAACATCAAATATAGGTTTGTTTTATCCTTGCATCGATAAGAATCAATGCAGTCCCATCAATCAATCACACCAGAAAAGAACGAAAATAAAATGTACGTATATGCCATCCACATTCGCCACTGGGTCCCGTCATCACCCGTTAGGTTACTTAACTAACGACAGAGCGGGGGCTGGACTAGCGCGGGTGTAAAACATATACAACATCTAATAGTATATATACCAATATACAATAATCGCTCCAGGCGTGATAATATGCAACATTACAGAAAAGTAATAAGCATCACAGAACAATACAGATAATCTGGGATCCCCGGGTTTCACAGAGCCGCTACTGAAACCCGACGTTCCCCTGGTCGTGTGGATAGCCTGTGCAATGAAATCTAGACCCCTACGGGTGCGGCAAGTTACCCGCCAAAACCTGAAGCGAGGTAGTCCCCCACAATATAGTGAATGGAACACCTGGCACTTCACGGAATCCGGTAAATTGAGCACCCCTCCTTGGGTCAACCTGTACCCCCTACGAGTGCGGCGAATAGTCTGCCAATTCTAGAGTGAGGCCCCTTTGCCTCTTAAAGCCATGAGATACGGACCCGTTTCCCTCCAGAACCCGGCTATCCATGCACTCCGTCGCGGGGTAAACCTAGTACAGAAATAAAAATATGTACAACGGGTACATCGACCTCTACCCGGTCATGCCCCAAAAGAATATTATACAAACAGGCAGTGACGGCAGTCCACATGTTGGACGCTTGCCCCGCAATATCAAATGTACAAATAAATCTAAACTGCACTACCATTGCACACTGCTATCCACTACGACATATCCGCAACATCACAGCACAATATAGAACATCAACGCGAATGTCACGTTCGCAAACCCGTCTAAAAGAACTATAGCAATTAAACGCGGTTAACCGCTCGAATGACATTCCCGGTCGGAGATATAAAGTAAGTACTGTAAATTAACACGTTTAAATTTCGATCGACAAAACTTCCCGAAGTGGGCCCCACGTACTTCTGCTGTACAGTAACAAAAACTGGGCCCAAAAGAATAATACCAAAAAACCACAATTTCCAATGTGAAGCACTCTGGGAAAATTGGAGCACTGTTCCCACAAAGTAGCCGCGGTTCCGCTGTCAAACCCTAGGCTACTTTGTGGGATCACGTGTCCAAATTTTCCCAAAATGCTTAGAAAACCCTGCACGCTTTTCTGTGATATGCAAAATTATTTTTAGGCCCTTTAAAAAATCGACAGAAACTTGTGTGCTGAAAATTGTGATTTCGGAAATTTCGTTCGATCGATCTTTTAAACGCGTTAGCACAAGTTAGTTAAGCTTAATGGTGAGGCTCTGATACCACTGTAAGTCCACGGTAGCGCCCCGGCCGTCTAATAGACGCCAAATGCGGAACAAATACTTTTTACAACTGGCGCTATCGCGTACTATAATCCGGATCTGCCATTAAAGCTAAACTAACAAACTACAAAGTGGGTAGAAATGTTATACCGAACGATCCGAGTCCTTCGGTCTTCAACTATCATCCCACGCTTTGTTGCGGCTGCTCCGATCTCCTGAATCTCCAATCTTCTCGTCCAGGTGACACCACATCAACGGATCTTTAAACGGGCTCCCGCCTCTGAACCGAAGCAACTCGGTCGTCAAGTTTGCTAAAAGAGAGGACCAAGATGAAGTAGAGAATGAGTAGAACACTTTGTCTTGTTACGTCCAAGGCTATGGACGAACGGTTAATGAAGTTGCCTTTTGGATCGGGTGGAAATGTGAAATGGGTATCTATCAAATTTCCATACACTAAATGTAGGGTTCCTAGGCACTCTTGTGAAGGTTCATAAGGCATCAAACATGCCCGGATAAAAATTTAGACGTGCCGAACAACCCAAAGCCGGGATCTTTGCTAGATTATTAGGTTTAAACATGCAAGATGATAACTTTTTATCTAAGTGTGAGGGATTACAACCTTTGTAGTCCGCTCCTTCACTTCATTAGCTCCGAGTAGAAGTCCCTTTGCCGCGATCCACGATCTCCCGGACTCATGAGAGGCTCCACGACTCGAACGATCCATGCTAGCTTGAAGTATTCCAAATCTCCGATGATCTACCTTGAAGTTGCAAAGACTCAAGTTTTCTCACTCTAAAGAGATGAACACACTAATCTCATGGGCTAGATGAGATGAGGATGGGAGAGTAGTAATTTTGCTTTCTTTTTAAATCATTTTCTCATATTATATCATCACATAAAGAAAATCTAGTAAGCTTTCTTCAAGAGAGAAGAAGATGATAATGGAAAAGATAATGAATTATTTTCTTTTGTGATGAATAGAAAGAAAGTATATGATTGATGTATATAAACCATGGTCAAGGATGAGTGGCTAGGATTGTGTAGAGAATTAACTAGAGTTAGGGTTTGGTTGGGTTAAGAATGTGTCATCCAAAAATATCTTTACAATGACAAAAGAAAATGCTTCTACAAGGTGCATGAAGCATCTAACCCCAATCAAACCCTAACCTCAATTAATCATCCTTAAACATATTTAACAATTAATCATATCATGTCACAATAATATATATCACATATATATTATATATTTGCAACAAAAGAAAATAATACAATTAACATATATCGCATATATATCAATGTATCATCCAATGAGAAAATGAAATAATAAAACGAGCCAATATTAGATAATGTAATAATATATCATATATATTATTATACATTAAATTATCGAATCAACACTTGATCCGACGATCCGGCTATATCGAATATTACCGACTAATATATCATGTACCGATTCATCGAATCAACACTTGATCCGATGTCCCGGTTCATATCCAAATATCGCGAGAATATAATACGGTATCCCATATCGTATTATTCTCGGTCCTGCACATATCACATATGTGCCTCTACTCCGTTTCGCCTGAGCCAAGAAACCTCTGTGTAGGACTCTAAAGAATCGTCAATACGCCGGTAGCAGGTGATGATCATATCAAACACCCACAAGCTGCAAGCGGTCAGCTAAACGTAACAGCCACCCAGGTATTGAGCGTTCAGAAGATCAACAAGCTAGCCTGTGCGTTCTCCTGTGAATCCAATCAGTAACACTCCCGTACAGTCCGGTCTGTTCGTCTGATATGTCGCATATCAAGTCTACGGGTGGTATACGTCAGACCCCAGTAACCGATAAGTCGTGTCGATGTGTGGCTCATAACGGGTCGAGAAACTACTAGTAACACTTATCAATAAATCTCTATATCAGCCCTGGCCAGGGACTTCCAGTTATAGCCAATCGAACACAGCACAACATCAGCTCCCTATACCGGGAGAGACGAATCCCCTCCTATCGCTCATTGCCTCCATGTGATTCGGGACTGTACCCAAAAGCCACCGTTTTGCACGCCCTCTTGGACGTGGTAAGGTGGAAATCAAAGCACAGTGGGAATCTCACAAGACTCTATGACGATCTCGGGTCTACAGACTACCCTGTACCAGTGTCACCGGAGAACTGCCATCTGACGTGTGGTATATCACCATCTGAGAGTTCTCGGCGAGTCCGTCCAGTGTACCCAGTCTCCACTGAGCACCCGTACACCATCTCTGATGTCAAAACACCGATGGATATGGGATCATCCATCGCCCATCATATGGGTCAAGATGCGTATACGCTAGTCTACTCTGGTGTATCGATGCCCTGTCTCGATATACCCTCGACTAGGAACAGTTATAGGATGTACTCATCGACTACCGCGGCCCTACTAGTATGATCTCATCATAGTCCCAGTAGTCGAGTACAGATCCTAAGGGCTTTATCAACATGTGAGAGTAAAACAGTAAACCAATACAAGTCAACATGTTAAGATAAAGTGAAACCAAATAGCATACTATCATGACGAGCAAGAAAGTCATCTCTATATATATCCAAGCATCCATTATAATATACATCATATGTACAACAATGGCCTCTAGGGATATACATAACTAACAATCTCCCACTTGCACTAAGGCCAGCTGCTGTAGTATCGCATACCTAGCATCCCGAATAATCTCTCAAACTGTATCTGGGGAATAGCCTTCGTGAATGGATCCGCAGTGTTGTCCTTCGTATCTACTCTCCTGACCTCGATCTCCCGGCGATCAACTATCTCCCTGATCAGGTGATATCGCCTCAGAATATGTCTGGACTTTTGATGGGATCTGGGTTCCTTGGCCAATGCCACAGTTCCATTGTTATCGCAATACAGAGGTATTGGATGCTCAATGGATGGAACCACTCCAAGTTCAGTAATGAACTTCTTTATCCAGACAGCCTCTTTGGCAGCATCGTTGGCAGCGATGTATTCAGCATCCATCGTCGAGTCTGCAACAGTATCCTGTTTGGAACTTTTCCAACATACCGCCCCTCCATTGAGGGTAAAGACAAAACCCGAATGCGACTTAGAGTCGTCCTTATCACTTTGGAAGCTGGAATCGGTAAAGGACTCCACCTGGAGTTCTCCGTTACCATACACCAAGAACATCTCCTTAGTCCTTCGCAAGTACTTGAGAATGTTCTTCACAGCTGTCCAATGACTCTCTCCAGGATCTGCTTGATACCGACTCACTACACTTAGTGAGTATGCTACATCGGGTCTGATACATAGCATCGCATACATGATAGAGCCTACTGCCGAAGCATAGGGTATCCCTTGCATGCGAGCTCTCTCCAAATCAGTCTTGGAAGACATTTCTTTGGAGAGAGTGAGTCCAGAGATCGTGGGTTGGTTCCCATGCTTGGATTCTTCCATACTAAACCTTTTTAGTATGGTGTCAATGTACCTGGATTGGGACAATCCCAGTATCCTTTTAAATCTATCTCTATAGATCATGATTCCCAATACGCAGGAGGCATCACCTAGATCTTTCATTGAGAATCTTTGTGATAAGAAGAGCTTGACTGATTGCAGCATAGGAATATCATTTCCTATCAAGAGTATGTCATCCACGTACAATACGAGGAAGACAACCTTACCCTCTGCTACCTTCTTATAGATACAAGGTTCATCTATATTTTTGATGAAGTCAAACTCTTTGACTACAACATCAAAACAGATGTTCCAACTCCGCGATGCTTGCTTTAACCCATAGATGGATTTAAGCAATTTGCACACCTTTCCGCTGCTCCCACTATCTACGAAGCCCTCTGGTTGAGTCATGTACACGCTCTCTTCTAAATCACCGTTTAGAAAGGCGGTCTTAACATCCATTTGCCAGATTCGTAGTCATGGTATGCAGCAATGGCAAGTAAGATCCGGATGGACTTAAGCATAGCCACTGGAGAAAAGGTTTCGTCATAATCCACACCGGGTCGTTGACGAAAACCCTTTGCTACAAGTCTAGCTTTGAAAGTCTCAACTTTTCCATCTACACCAAATTTCTTTTTAAAAATCCACTTGCTTCCAATGGGTTTTACCCCTTCAAGAGCATTTTCTAAAATCCATACTTTATTGGTGTACATGGATTCCATCTCAGATCGCATTGCATCCAGCTATTTCACAGAGTCACCACTCGTGATGGCCTGCTCGAAACTAGTCGGGTCATCATCATCCATGATGCAATCCTCGCTTCCACCATCAATGAGAAAACCGTAGTATCTCTCAGGTGGATGAGAAACCCTACTAGATCGGCGGAGAGGCTGGGGTTCGTTGGGTACTACTGAATCTTCTGGTTCCAACAAATCATCAGTTGCAGTTTGTGGTGCTGGAACCTCTTCCAGTTCTACCTCTCTGCTACTAATTTCTTTTGCAAGAAATTCCTTTTCCAAAAAGGTGGCATGTTGAGCAACAAACACTTTTTGTTCCTCAGTGTGGTAGAAAAAATATCCTTGAGAATTCTTTGGATATCCCACAAATTTGCAAAGGACTGATCGTGCCTCGAGCTTGTCCGGATTTTGTCTTTTGACATAGGCCGGACAACCCCATATCTTAACTCGTTTAAAATATGGTCTCTTCCCACTCCATATCTCATATGGTGTGGTAGGTACAGATTTAGACGAAACTAGATTCAATATGTATATGGCTGTCTCAAGCGCATACCCCCAGAAGGAAATTGGTAACTCAGCATCGCTCATCATAGATCGCACCATATCTAATAGGGTCCGATTCCTTCGTTCCGATACACCGTTGTACTGTGGTGTATAAGGAGAAGTAAGCTGAGAGAGAATCCCATTCTCTTTTAGATAATCTAGGAACTCATTGCTTAAGTATTCGCCTCCTCGATCAGATCGAAGAATCTTAATACTTTTGCCCGTTTGGTTCTCTACTTCGTGCTTATACTCTCTGAATTTCTCAAAGGCTTCAGACTTGTGTTTCATCAGAAACACATGTCCGTATCTAGAGAGATCGTCAGTGAATGTAATGAAGTAGGAAGAACCGTTCCTGGCATGCGTAGACATGGGACCACAAACATCACTATGTATTAGTCCTAAGAGTTCAGTAACTCTTTCTCCGTGTCCACTAAACGGAGCTTTGGTCATTTTTCCTTTGAGACATGAATGGCAAGTATCATAAGATGATAATTCGAACGAATTCAAATAACCATCTTTATGTAACTTAGCGAGTCGTGTCGCATTGATATGACCAAGTCTACAATGCCACAAGAAGGATTCGTTCACTTCTGAACTTTTCCTCTTGTGTGTGTTTTGTATATTCAGGACTGTATTCTGATTTAGAATGAATATGCCATTATGTAACGAGCCTGATGCAATCAACTTTTGATCTAGAAATATGTTCATAACATTATCCTGTACTACAAAATTATATCCCTCTTTACTCAATAAAGAAACTGATATAATGTTGCACATCATGTTCGGTATATAATAGCACTCATTTAGAATCAGTGTATTACGACTTGGTAATACCAGGTGATATTCCCCA
The DNA here is from genome assembly GCA_030015575.1 of Agapanthus africanus. Classification (NCBI taxonomy): domain Eukaryota; kingdom Viridiplantae; phylum Streptophyta; class Magnoliopsida; order Asparagales; family Amaryllidaceae; genus Agapanthus; species Agapanthus africanus. Next base: position 17,998,207 of record CM057349.1, on the reverse strand, counting down.
ACTGCTTTGGCTGCAACATTTGCACCGTTCTCTACTTGAACGGAATGATCACCTTTTCCCAGCTCTCTACCTTTACGTAGCCCATGTAACTGTTTACATATGTGGGATCCTGATCCGGTATCTAATACCCAGGACGTAGGGTGAACTGAGAAACAGTTCTCAATAACTAACACACCCGAAGAAGATGCATCAACATGTATGTTCTTTTGGGCGGCGTGAGAATCCAGATATTCTCCTGTTTCCTGTTCAGTCTTATAACTCTTATAAGAAAGAACGGGTCTAACGTTCCCTTGCTCAGTGCAATAATTGGGTTCAGTCAATACATCCATATTATTATCTTGATTATGGCATGACATGGTCGCTACCTAGAGAGAGAGAGAAGAAAACACTTTAGCGTATGCTCTTGCAACATTAGATTGGTTATTATCTTATCTAATCAGGATGTCTCCCACTGTTTTTATCAAATCTACCTTAAAACCCTAAAAGGTAAGATTAGCCGGGATTAATTACACCTTACAATTTCGTCAATCTTTCAGCCAGATCAGTGTCGGTACTTTGAGGGAGGTTCCCCGTGCTTTCGCACGGACCTAATTAAAGTAAACCTCATTTTCCCAGAGGCGTAACCCCGTTAACACTTTTCTAGACACCTACTTGATCGGCTAATTGTCTTGTGTAAAACTCTCCCAGGAGTAACACTTACTCGCAGTGGGTATCGGGATCCAACTATCTCATAGGAGGTATGCAATCTCATTGCAAATTTCAACACTTGAAATTCCCGATAATGCTTTGCCCCTAGCGATCTATGACCTTGACTAAGTCAACAAACCATAAATCGCAAGTCAAGTTCAACCCGTACATTTCTTGATTGAATTAAACCCACCCGTACGACCCTTGACTGAGTCAACAAGGCCGTGCGAATACCCTAATCCAATCACATCTCATGTTTTAGCAGATAAACACTACTTAGCTACCGTACACTACGCCTTGACTAAGTCAACAAACATAGCACGAATACTAAATATTATCTATCTGAAATGTCGGAGGGCTACGCAGGTTTTTCAGAAAACCCTGAGCGTAATGAACTTGATATCGTCGTAGAATCGAGTGAAGTTTTGAAAAGGAGTGTTTTTGAGGCTTTTCTTAGTTTCGCTAAAGGGGTCACTCCCGGTGAAGGGATCGTCGGCCCTTTCCTCATCGAATAAGGTGCAGGATATATCATATATACCGCTGTGCAAAGCAAAACTCTAAAAGCAATCAAAAGACAAACCGCGTTTTGTAGCATCTGCCAGTTTCGCTAAAGAGGTCACTCCCGGTGAAGGGATCGTCGGCTCTTTCCCCATCGAATAAGGTGTAGGATATATCATATATATCACTGTGCAAAGCAAAACTGTAGCTACCCCTTGTTATAAAGTTTTGATTCTACAACATCTTTAGGTTTCTTTTCTTTTATTAATCTCATTAATAAAAATCCCATCAGCTTATGCTTCCTAAGCATCACAGAAGAAACGAAAGCAGTAATATTTATATATCAGCATATATATATAGTATAAGCATTCATCTCAGGCAGTAATATGATCTCATCACAGAACATTGCAGCAGAAGAACATATATGAAATATTGGATATACTAGGACGTCCGTGTTTTCAATACGAGCCTGTATAAAACACGGATTCTACGGTCGCGACGAATAGCCAAACCCACATCCCAAGACCCCTACGAGAGCGGCAAGTAACACTGCCAATTCTAGGGTTAGGAGACCCGGTCTCGACTCCTCGAGATGGCCTCCTACTGGACCCTAGAACCCGGTTACTTGTGTTCCCCTCCTTGGGTCTACCTAATGCGGAAAACTAAATAATATACACTGGTGACAGCAACCGCAACCTTGAAGTGCCCCAAATAAAAGAATATTACATTACAAATTAATTTTACATGAATGAAAATAAAAACCCTCATCTCAAATAAAACCCCCGGCTATTCTGAACGCGACGATCCAATATAACATATCACAGCAACACATAATATCTCATATCATCAACGTAAGTAAATATGCGCATCCCAATTGTCGTTGACATATAGCAACGAAACCGGCGATATCACATATTACACTTACGTTCACAGAAAAGAAAGTGTAAAACTACAATATTTGGAATTCACAATCACTTTAGACATCATAAATCCGAAACATCACATACTCCGCATTTCATGCCTAACTCTATGAATTCCACATATTGTATCACATTCCAGATAAATAGACAGTATTAAACTTTCCGAACAGATAATCAAATACCCAAGATTTCCCAAAGTGCTCAACTCTTGAGCAGAGTTCAAATAATCCCAGAACATGTCAAAGTACCAGTGATCCAGCCGTAGAAGGGTCAAGCCAACGCCTCACATGTGGCACGCCGTACTGCCCCAAACCCGAAGATTCAAAAGGCAGTTCAAGACGGTCACATAATCGAGTTAAGGTTTGTTGTCTTCTAGAGGGTCCACCGCTTAACTTGTACAATTTTTCCGAAAGATTTAAACCCGATAAAAATTCAACACTTGAAAGTTTGCCGTACCGGGAAACAGTGAGTTAATGATATCCGTTCAAATAGTTTAACAGTTTCTAAATATCCGGAAAGAAATACGAATTTAAATATTCCGATCGAATCTACTATTACAAAATAAACCCCAGAAGATTCAACACCTGAAACAGATTAAAAATACTCAGAAGCATCAACAAGCACCTACGGACATTACCACAAAAGCCACGTGTCGCCAATCGACCAATCGGCCGCGGAACCGCCGCGCAAGCATGCTTGCGCCGCGGTTCCGCCGACGATTGGTCGAATTGGCGGCTCGGGTTTTATGGTAATTCTTAGAATTCCCTGCTGATTTTTTTATATATTTTTAATTCAGAAAAATCCCAAAATTTAAAAAATTTCCAGAGAGGGGTCCAATTTTGTCGTTTCGGGTTCGATCGGAGTTTTAACTTCGTAAACACATCGCCTAATGCTCTAGTTAGGCTTTGATACCACTGTAGGGTTCCTAGGCACTCTTGTGAAGGTTCATAAGGCATCAAACATGCCCGGATAAAAATTTAGACGTGCCGAACAACCCAAAGCCGGGATCTTTGCTAGATTATTAGGGTTAAACATGCAAGATGATAATTTTTTATCTAAGTGTGAGGGATTACAACCTTTGTAGTCTGCTCCTTCACTTCATTAGCTCCGAGTAGAAGTCCCTTTGCCGCGATCCACGATCTCCCGGACTCATGAGAGGCTCCACGACTCGAACGATCCATGCTAGCTTGAAGTATTCCAAATCTCCGATGATCTACCTTGAAGTTGCAAAGACTCAAGCTTTCTCACTCTAAAGAGATGAACACACTAATCTCATGGGCTAGATGAGATGAGGATGAGAGAGTAGTAATTTTGCTTTCTTTTTAAATCATTTTCTCATATTATATCATCACATAAAGAAAATCTAGTAAGCTTTCTTCAAGAGAGAAGAAGATGATAATGGAAAAGATAATGAATTATTTTCTTTTGTGATGAATAGAAAGAAAGTATATGATTGATGTATATAAACCATGGTCAAGGATGAGTGGCTAGGATTGTGTAGAGAATTAACTAGAGTTAGGGTTTGGTTGGGTTAAGAATGTGTCATCCAAAAATATCTTTACAATGACAAAAGAAAATGCTTCTAGAAGGTGCATGAAGCATCTAACCCCAATCAAACCCTAACCTCAATTAATCATCCTTAAACATGTTTAACAATTAATCATATCATGTCACAATAATATATATCACATATATATTATATATTTGCAACAAAAGAAAATAATATAATTAACATATATCGCATATATATCAATGTATCATCCAATGAGAAAATGAAATAATAAAGCGAGCCAATATTAGATAATGTAATAATATATCATATATATTATTATACATTAAATCATCGAATCAACACTTGATCCGACGATCCGGCTATATCGAATATTACCGACTAATATATCATGTACCGATTCATCGAATCAACACTTGATCCGATGTCCCGGTTCATATCCAAATATCGCGAGAATATAATACGGTATCCCATATCGCATTATACTCGGTCCTGCACATATCACATATGTGCCTCTACTCCGTTTCGCCTGAGCCAAGAAACCTCTGTGTAGGACTCTAAAGAATCGTCAATACGCCGGTAGCAGGTGATGATCATATCAAACACCCACAAGCTGCAAGCGGTCAGCTAAACGTAACAGCCACCCAGGTATTGAGCGTTCAGAAGATCAACAAGCTAGCCTGTGCGTTCTCCTGTGAATCCAATCAGTAACACTCCCGTACAGTCCGGTCTGTTCGTCTGATATGTCGCATATCAAGTCTAGGGGTGGTATACGTCAGACCCCAGTAACCGATAAGTCGTGTCGATGTGTGGCTCATAACGGGTCGAGAAACTACTAGTAACACTTACCAGTAAATCTCTGTATCAGCCCTGGCCAGGGACTTCCAGTTATAGCCAATCGAACACAGCACAACATCAGCTCCCTATACCGGGAGAGACGAATCCCCTCCAATCGCTCATTGCCTCCATGTGATTCGGGACTGTACCCAAAAGCCACCGTTTTGCACGCCCTCTTGGACGTGGTAAGGTGGAAATCAAAGCACAGTGGGAATCTCACAAGACTCTATGACGATCTCGGGTCTACAGACTACCCTGTACCAGTGTCACCGGAGAACTGACATCTGACGTGTGGTATATCACCATCTGGGAGTTCTCGGCGAGTCCGTCCAGTGTACCCAGTCTCCACTGAGCACCCGTACACCATCTCTGATGTCAAAACACCGATGGATATGGGATCATCCATCGCCCATCATATGGGTCAAGATGCGTATACGCTAGTCTACTCTGGTGTATCGATGCCCTGTCTCGATATACCCTCGACTAGGAACAGTTATAGGATGTACTCATCGACTACCGCGGCCCCACTAGTATGATCTCATCATAGTCCCAGTAGTCGAGTACAGATCCTAAGGGCTTTATCAACATGTGAGAGTAAAACAGTAAACCAATACAAGTCAACATGTTAAGATAAAGTGAAACCAAATAGCATACTATCATGACGAGCAAGAAAGTCATCTCTATATATATCCAAGCATCCATTATAATATATATCATATGTACAACAATGGCCTCTAGGGCATATACATAACTAACAATCTCCCACTTGCACTAAGGCCAGCTGCTGTAGTATCGCATACCTAGCATCCCGAATAATCTCTCAAACTGTATCTGGGGAATAGCCTTCGTGAATGGATCCGCAGTGTTGTCCTTCGTATCTACTCTCCTGACCTCGATCTCCCGGCGATCAACTATCTCCCTGATCAGGTGATATCGCCTCAGAATATGTCTGGACTTTTGATGGGATCTGGGTTCCTTGGCCAATGCCACAGCTCCATTGTTATCGCAATACAGAGGTATTGGATGCTCAATGGATGGAACCACTCCAAGTTCAGTAATGAACTTCTTTATCCAGACAGTCTTTTTGGCAGCATCGTTGGCAGCGATGTATTCAGCCTCCATCGTCGAGTCTGCAACGGTATCCTGTTTGGAACTTTTCCAACATACCGCCCCTCCATTGAGGGTAAAGACAAAACCCGAATGCGAATTAGAGTCGTCCTTATCACTTTGGAAGCTGGAATCGGTAAAGGACTCCACCTGGAGTTCTCCGTTACCATACACCAAGAACATCTCCTTAGTCCTTCGCAAGTACTTGAGAATGTTCTTCACAGCTGTCCAATGACTCTCTCCAGGATCTGCTTGATACCGACTCACTACACTTAGTGAGTATGCTACATCGGGTCTGGTACATAGCATCGCATACATGATAGAGCCTACTGCCGAAGCATAGGGTATCCCAAGCATGCGAGCTCTCTCCAAATCAGTCTTGGAAGACATTTCTTTGGAGAGAGTGAGTCCAGAGATCGTGGGTTGGTTCCCATGCTTGGATTCTTCCATACTAAACCTTTTTAGTATGGTGTCAATGTACCTGGATTGGGACAATCCCAGTATCCGTTTAAATCTATCTCTATAGATCATGATTCCCAATACGCAGGAGGCATCACCTAGATCTTTCATTGAGAATCTTTGTGATAAGAAGAGCTTGACTGATTGCAGCATAGGAATATCATTTCCTATCAAGAGTATGTCATCCACGTACAATACGAGGAAGACAACCTTACCCTCTGCTACCTTCTTATAGATACAAGGTTCATCTATATTTTTGATGAAGTCAAACTCTTTGACTACAACATCAAAACAGATGTTCCAACTCCGCGATGCTTGCTTTAACCCATAGATGGATTTAAGCAGTTTGCACACCTTTCCGCTGCTCCCACTATCTACGAAGCCCTCTGGCTGAGTCATGTACACGCTCTCTTCTAAATCACCGTTTAGAAAGGCGGTCTTAACATCCGTTTGCCAGATTTCGTAGTCATGGTATGCAGCAATGGCAAATAAGATCCGGATGGACTTAAGCATAGCCACTTGAGAAAAGGTTTCGTCATAATCCACACCTGGTCGTTGACGAAAACCCTTTGCTATAAGTCTAGCTTTGAAAGTCTCAACTTTTCCATCTACACCAAATTTCTTTTTAAAAATCCACTTGCTCCCAATGGGTTTTACCCCTTCAGTAGCATTTTCCAAAATCCATACTTTATTGGTGTACATGGATTCCATCTCAGATCGTATTGCATCCAGCCATTTCACAGAGTCACCACTCGTGATGGCCTGCTCGAAACTAGTCGGGTCATCATCATCCATGATGCAATCTTCGCTTCCACCATCAATGAGAAAACCGTAGTATCTCTCAGGTGGATGAGAAACCCTACTAGATCGGCGGAGAGGCTGGGGTTCGTTGGGTACTACTGAATCTTCTGGTTCCAACAAATCATCAGTTGCGGTTTGTGGTGCTGGAACCTCTTCCAGTTCTACCTCTCTGCCACTAATTTCTTTTGCAAGAAATTCCTTTTCCAAAAAGGTGGCATGTTGAGCAACAAACACTTTTTGTTCCTCAGTGTGGTAGAAAAAATATCCTTGAGAATTCTTTGGATATCCCACAAATTTGCAAAGGACCGATCGTGCCTCGAGCTTGTCCGGATTTTGTCTTTTGACATATGCCGGACAACCCCATATCTTAACTCATTTAAAATATGGTCTCTTCCCACTCCATATCTCATATGGTGTGGTAGGTACAGATTTAGACGGAACTAGATTCAATATGTATATGGCTGTCTCAAGCGCATACCCCCAGAAGGAAATTGGTAACTCAGCATCGCTCATCATAGATCGCACCATATCTAATAGGGTCCGATTTCTTCGTTCCGATACACCGTTGTGCTGTGGTGTATAAGGAGGAGTAAGCTGAGAGAGAATCAAATTCTCTTTTAGATAATCTAGGAACTCTTTGCTTAAGTATTCGCCTCCTCGATCAGATCGAAGAATCTTAATACTTTTGCCCGTTTGGTTCTCTACTTCGTGCTTATATTCTCTGAATTTCTCAAAAGCTTCAGACTTGTGTTTCATCAGAAACACATGTCCGTATCTAGAGAGATCGTCAGTGAATGTAATGAAGTAGGAAGAACCGTTCCTGGCATGCGTAGACATGGGACCACAAACATCACTATGTATTAGTCCTAAGAGTTCAGTAACTCTTTCTCCGTGTCCACTAAACGGAGCTTTGGTCATTTTTTCTTTGAGACATGAATGGCAAGTATCATAAGATGATAATTCGAACGAATTCAAATAACCATCTTTATGTAACTTAGCGAGTCGTGTCGCATTGATATGACCAAGTCTACAATGCCACAAGAAGGATTCGTTCACTTCTGAACTTTTCCTCTTGTGTGTGTTTTGTATATTCAGGACTGTATTCTGATTTAGAATGAATATGTCATTATGTAACGAGCCTGATGCAATCAACTTTTGATCTAGGAATATGTTCATAACATTATCCTGTACTACAAAATTATATCCCTCTTTACTCAATAAAGAAACTGATATAATGTTGCACATCATGTTCGGTATATAATAGCACTCATTTAGAATCAGTGTATTATGACTTGGTAATACCAGGTGATATTCCCCAACTGCTTTGGCTGCAACATTTGCACCGTTCCCTACTTGAACGGAATGATCACCTTTTCCCAGTTCTCTACCTTTACGTAGCCCATGTAACTGTTTACATATGTGGGATCCTGATCCGGTATCTAATACCCAGGACGTAGGGTGAACTGAGAAACAGTTCTCAATAACTAACACACCCGAAGAAGATGCATCAACATGTATGTTCTTTTGGGCGGCGTGAGAATCCAGATATTCTCCTGTTTCCTGTTCAGTCTTATAACTCTTATAAGAAAGAACGGGTCTAACGTTCCCTTGCTCAGTGCAATAATTGGGTTCAGTCAATACATCCATATTATTATCTTGATTATGGCATGACATGGTCGCTACCTAGAGAGAGAGAGAAGAAAACACTTTAGCGTATGCTCTTGCAACATTAGATTGGTTATTATCTTATCTAATCAGGATGTCTCCCACTGTTTTTATCAAATCTACCTTAAAACCCTAAAAGGTAAGATTAGCCGGGATTAATTACACCTTACAATTTCGTCAATCTTTCAGCCAGATCAGTGTCGGTACTTTGAGGGAGGTTCCCCGTGCTTTCGCACGGACCTAATTAAAGTAAACCTCGTTTTCCCAGAGGCGTAACCCCGTTAACACTTTTCTAGACACCTACTTGATCGGCTAATTGTCTTTTGTAAAACTCTCCCAGGAGTAACACTTACTCGCAGTGGGTATCGGGATCCAACTATCTCATAGGAGGTATGCAATCTCATTGCAAATTTCAACACTTGAAATTCCCGATAATGCTTTGCCCCTAGCGATCTATGACCTTGACTAAGTCAACAAACCATAAATCGCAAGTCAAGTTCAACCCGTACATTTCTTGATTGAATTAAACCCACCCGTACGACCCTTGACTGAGTCAACAAGGCCGTGCGAATACCCTAATCCAATCACATCTCATGTTTTAGCAGATAAACACTACTTAGCTACCGTACACTACGCCTTGACTAAGTCAACAAACATAGCACGAATACTAAATATTATCTATCTGAAATGTCGGAGGGCTACGCAGGTTTTTCAGAAAACCCTGAGCGTAATGAACTTGATATCGTCGTAGAATCGAGTGAAGTTTTGAAAAGGAGTGTTTTTGAGGCTTTTCTTAGTTTCGCTAAAGGGGTCACTCCCGGTGAAGGGATCGTCTGCCCTTTCCTCATCGAATACGGTGCAGGATATATCATATATACCGCTGTGCAAAGCAAAACTCTAAAAGCAATCAAAAGACAAACCGCATTTTGTAGCATCTGCCAGTTTCGCTAAAGAGGTCACTCCCGGTGAAGGGATCGTCGGCTCTTTCCCCATCGAATAAGGTGCAGGATATATCATATATATCACTGTGCAAAGCAAAACTGTAGCTACCCCTTGTTATAAAGTTTTGATTCTACAACATCTTTAGGTTTCTTTTCTTTTATTAATCTCATTAATAAAAATCCCATCAGCTTATGCTTCCTAAGCATCACAGAAGAAACGAAAGCAGTAATATTTATATATCAGCATATATATATAGTATAAGCATTCGTCTCAGGCAGTAATATGATCTCATCACAGAACATTGCAGCAGAAGAACATATATGAAATATTGGATATACTAGGACGTCCGTGTTTTCAATACGAGCCTGTATAAAACACGGATTCTACGGTCGCGACGAATAGCCAAACCCACATCCCAAGACCCCTACGAGAGCGGCAAGTAACACTGCCAATTCTAGGGTTAGGAGACCCGGTCTCGACTCCTCGAGATGGCCTCCCACTGGACCCTAGAACCCGGTTACTTGTGCTCCCCTCCTTGGGTCCACCTAATGCGGAAAAGTAAATAATATACACTGGTGACAGCAACCGCAACCTTGAAGTGCCCCAAATAAAAGAATATTACATTACAAATTAATTTTACATGAATGAAAATAAAAACCCTCATCTCACATAAAACCCCCGGCTATTCTGAACACGACGATCCAATATAACATATCACAGCAACACATAATATCTCATATCATCAACGTAAGTAAATATGCGCATCCCAATTGTCGTTGACATATAGCAACGAAACCGGCGATATCACATATTACACTTACGGTCACAGAAAAGAAAGTGTAAAACTACAATATTTGGAATTCACAATCACTTTAGACATCATAAATTCGAAACATCACATACTCCGCATTTCATGCCTAACTCTATGAATTCCACATATTGTATCACATTCCAGATAAATAGACAGTATTAAACTTTCCGAACAGATAATCAAATACCCAAGATTTCCCAAAGTGCTCAACTCTTGAGCAGAGTTCAAATAATCCCAGAACATGTCAAAGTACCAGTGATCCAGCCGTAGAAGGGTCAAGCCAACGCCTTACATGTGGCACGCCGTACTGCCCCAAACCCGAAGGTTCAAAAGGCAGTTCAAGACGGTCACATAATCGAGTTAAGGTTTGTTGTCTTCTAGAGGGTCCACCGCTTAACTTGTACAATTTTTTCGAAAGATTTAAACCCGATAAAAATTCAACACTTGAAAGTTTGTCGTACCGGGAAACAGTGAGTTAATGATATCCGTTCAAATAGTTTAACAGTTTCTAAATATCCGGAAAGAAATACGAATTTAAATATTCCGATCGAATCTACTATTACAAAATAAACCCCAGAAGATTCAACACTTGAAACAGATTAAAAATACCCAGAAGTATCAACAAGCACCTACGGACATTACCACAAAAGCCACGTGTCGCCAATCCATCAATCCGCCGCGGAACCGCCGCGCAAGCATACTTGCGCCGCGGTTCCGCCGCCGATTGGTCGAATTGGCGGCTCGGGTTTTATGGTAATTCTTAGAATTCCCTGCTGATTTTTTTACATATTTTTAATTCAGAAAAATCCCAAAATTTAAAAAATTTCCAGAGAGGTGTCCAATTTTGTCGTTTCGGGTTCGATCGGAGTTTTAACTTCATAAACACATCGCCTAATGCTCTAGTTAGGCTTTGATACCACTGTAGGGTTCCTAGGCACTCTTGTGAAGGTTCATAAGGCATCAAACATGCCCGGATAAAAATTTAGACGTGCCGAACAACCCAAAGCCGGGATCTTTGCTAGATTATTATGGTTAAACATGCAAGATGATAACTTTTTATCTAAGTGTGAGGGATTACAACCTTTGTAGTCTGCTCCTTCACTTCATTAGCTCCGAGTAGAAGTCCCTTTGCCGCGATCCACGATCTCCCGGACTCATGAGAGGCTCCACGACTCGAACGATCCATGCTAGCTTGAAGTATTCCAAATCTCCGATGATCTACCTTGAAGTTGCAAAGACTCAAGCTTTCTCACTCTAAAGAGATGAACACACTAATCTCATGGGCTAGATGAGATGAGGATGAGAGAGTAGTAATTTTGCTTTCTTTTTAAATCATTTTCTCATATTATATCATCACATAAAGAAAATCTAGTAAGCTTTCTTCAAGAGAGAAGAAGATGATAATGGAAAAGATAATGAATTATTTTCTTTTGTGATGAATAGAAAGAAAGTATATGATTGATGTATATAAACCATGGTCAAGGATGAGTGGCTAGGATTGTGTAGAGAATTAACTAGAGTTAGGGTTTGGTTGGGTTAAGAATGTGTCATCCAAAAATATCTTTACAATGACAAAAGAAAATGCATCTAGAAGGTGCATGAAGCATCTAACCCCAATCAAACCCTAACCTCAATTAATCATCCTTAAACATGTTTAACAATTAATCATATCATGTCACAATAATATATATCACATATATATTATATATTTGCAACAAAAGAAAATAATACAATTAACATATATCGCATATATATCAATGTATCATCCAATAAGAAAATGAAATAATAAAGCGAGCCAATATTAGATAATGTAATAATATATCATATATTATTATACATTAAATCATCGAATCAACACTTGATCCGACGATCCGGCTATATCGAATATTACCGACTAATATATCATGTACCGATTCATCGAATCAACACTTGATCCGATGTCCCGGTTCATATCCAAATATCGCGAGAATATAATACGGTATCCCATATCATATTATTCTCGGTCCTGCACATATCACATATGTGCCTCTACTCCGTTTCGCCTGAGCCAAGAAACCTCTGTGTAGGACTCTAAAGAATCGTCAATACGCCGGTAGCAGGTGATGATCATATCAAACACCCACAAGCTGCAAGCGGTCAGCTAAACGTAACAGCCACCCAGGTATTGAGCGATCAGAAGATCAACAAGCTAGCCTGTGCGTTCTCCTGTGAATCCAATCAGTAACACTCCCGTACAGTCCGGTCTGTTCGTCTGATATGTCGCATATCAAGTCTAGGGGTGGTATACGTCAGACCCCAGTAACCGATAAGTCGTGTCGATGTGTGGCTCATAACGGGTCGAGAAACTACTAGTAACACTTACCAGTAAATCTCTGTATCAGCCCTGGCCAGGGACTTCCAGTTATAGCCAATCGAACACAGCACAACATCAGCTCCCTATACCGGGAGAGACGAATCCCCTCCTATCGCTCATTGCCTCCATGTGATTCGGGACTGTACCCAAAAGCCACCGTTTTGCACGCCCTCTTGGACGTGGTAAGGTGGAAATCAAAGCACAGTGGGAATCTCACAAGACTCTATGACGATCTCGGGTCTACAGACTACCCTGTACCAGTGTCACCGGAGAACTGCCATCTGACGTGTGGTATATCACCATCTGGGAGTTCTCGGCGAGTCCGTCCAGTGTACCCAGTCTCCACTGAGCACCCGTACACCATCTCTGATGTCAAAACACCGATGGATATGGGATCATCCATCGCCCATCATATGGGTCAAGATGCGTATACGCTAGTCTACTTTGGTGTATCGATGCCCTGTCTCGATATACCCTCGACTAGGAACAGTTATAGGATGTACTCATCGACTACCGCGACCCCACTAGTATGATCTCATCATAGTCCCAGTAGTCGAGTACAGATCCTAAGGGCTTTATCAACATGTGAGAGTAAAACAGTAAACCAATACAAGTCAACATGTTAAGATAAAGTGAAACCAAATAGCATACTATCATGACGAGCAAGAAAGTCATCTCTATATATATCCAAGCATCCATTATAATATACATCATATGTACAACAATGGCCTCTAGGGCATATACATAACTAACAATCTCCCACTTGAACTAAGGCCAGCTGCTGTAGTATCGCATACCTAGCATCCCGAATAATCTCTCAAACTGTATCTGGGGAATAGCCTTCGTGAATGGATCCGCGGTGTTGTCCTTCGTATCTACTCTCCTGACCTCGATCTCCCGGCGATCAACTATCTCCCTGATCAGGTGATATCGCCTCAGAATATGTCTGGACTTTTGATGGGATCTGGGTTCCTTGGCCAATGCCACAGCTCCATTGTTATCGCAATACAGAGGTATTGGATGCTCAATGGATGGAACCACTCCAAGTTCAGTAATGAACTTCTTTATCCAGACAGCCTCTTTGGCAGCATCGTTGGCAGCGATGTATTCAGCCTCCATCGTCGAGTCTGCAACGGTATCCTGTTTGGAACTTTTCCAACATACCGCCCCTCCATTGAGGGTAAAGACAAAACCCGAATGCGACTTAGAGTCGTCCTTATCACTTTGGAAGCTGGAATCGGTAAAGGACTCCACCTGGAGTTCTCCGTTACCATACACCAAGAACATCTCCTTAGTCCTTCGCAAGTACTTGAGAATGTTCTTCACAGCTGTCCAATGACTCTCTCCAGGATCTGCTTGATACCGACTCACTACACTTAGTGAGTATGCTACATCGGGTCTGGTACATAGCATCGCATACATGATAGAGCCTACTGCCGAAGCATAGGGTATCCCTTGCATGCGAGCTCTCTCCAAATCAGTCTTGGGAGACATTTCTTTGGAGAGAGTGAGTCCAGAGATCGTGGGTTGGTTCCCACGCTTGGATTCTTCCATACTAAACCTTTTTAGTATGGTGTCAATGTACCTGGATTGGGACAATCCCAGTATCCGTTTAAATCTATCTCTATAGATCATGATTCCCAATACGCAGGAGGCATCACCTAGATCTTTCATTGAGAATCTTTGTGATAAGAAGAGCTTGACTGATTGCAGCATAGGAATATCATTTCCTATCAAGAGTATGTCATCCACGTACAATACGAGGAAGACAACCTTACCCTCTGCTACCTTCTTATAGATACAAGGTTCATCTATATTTTTGATGAAGTCAAACTCTTTGACTACAACATCAAAACAGATGTTCCAACTCCGCGATGCTTGCTTTAACCCATAGATGGATTTAAGCAGTTTGCACACCTTTCCGCTGCTCCCACTATCTACGAAGCCCTCTGGCTGAGTCATGTACACGCTCTCTTCTAAATCACCGTTTAGAAAGGCGGTCTTAACATCCATTTGCCAGATTTCGTAGTCATGGTATGCAGCAATGACAAGTAAGATCCGGATGGACTTAAGCATAGCCACTGGAGAAAAGGTTTCGTCATAATCCACACCTGGTCGTTGACGAAAACCCTTTGCTACAAGTCTAGCTTTGAAAGTCTCAACTTTTCCATCTACACCAAATTTCTTTTTAAAAATCCACTTGCTCCCAATGGGTTTTACCCCTTCAGAAGCATTTTCCAAAATCCATACTTTATTGGTGTACATGGATTCCATCTCAGATCGCATTGCATCCAGCCATTTCATAGAGTCACCACTCGTGATGGCCTGCTCGAAACTAGTCGGGTCATCATCATCCATGATGCAATCATCGCTTCCACCATCAATGAGAAAACCATAGTATCTCTCAGGTGGATGAGAAACCCTACTAGATCGGCGGAGAGGCTGGGGTTCGTTGGGTACTACTGAATCTTCTGGTTCCAACAAATCATCAGTTGCGGTTTGTGGTGCTGGAACCTCTTCCAGTTCTACCTCTCTGCCACTAATTTCTTTTGCAAGAAATTCCTTTTCCAAAAAGGTGGCATGTTGAGCAACAAACACTTTTTGTTCCTCAGTGTGGTAGAAAAAATATCCTTGAGAATTCTTTGGATATCCCACAAATTTGCAAAGGACTGATCGTGCCTCGAGCTTGTCCGGATTTTGTCTTTTGACATAGGCCGGACAACCCCATATCTTAACTCGTTTAAAATATGGTCTCTTCCCACTCCATATCTCATATGGTGTGGTAGGTACAGATTTAGACGGAACTAGATTCAATATGTATATGGCTGTCTCAAGCGCATACCCCCAGAAGGAAATAGGTAACTCAGCATCGCTCATCATAGATCGCACCATATCTAATAGGGTCCGATTCCTTCGTTCCGATACACCGTTGTGCTGTGGTGTATAAGGAGGAGTAAGCTGAGAGAGAATCCAATTCTCTTTTAGATAATCTAGGAACTCATTGCTTAAGTATTCGCCTCCTCGATCAGATCGAAGAATCTTAATACTTTTGCCCGTTTGGTTCTCTACTTCGTGCTTATATTCTCTGAATTTCTCAAAAGCTTCAGACTTGTGTTTCATCAGAAACACATGTCCGTATCTAGAGAGATCGTCAGTGAATGTAATGAAGTAGGAAGAACCGTTCCTGGCATGCGTAGACATGGGACCACAAACATCACTATGTATTAGTCCTAAGAGTTCAGTAACTCTTTCTCCGTGTCCACTAAACGGAGCTTTGGTCATTTTTTCTTTGAGACATGAATGGCAAGTATCATAAGATGATAATTCGAACGAGCTAAGCGAACTCCGCGATGAAGCTTACGATAATACTGTGATTGTAAAGAACCGGACTAAGGTATTTCACGATAATACTTTTACACCTGGTCAACAAGTCCTTCTTTATGATTCACGACTCCATCTTCATGCGGGTAAGCTACGATCTCGGTGGAAAGGACCTTTTGTTGTGTGATATGTGTACCCGCACGGGGCAGTTGAGGTTGAAAATGTTGAAAACGGTACACTTTTCAAAGTAAATGGACATCGATTAAAACCGTATTTTTCCATTGACCCCACGGAGGAGCTCCTGTTTTAACAGGAGCCACATTATCTTGATTAAAATTCCTCCGTCTCACCTCCATGTCTTGTAAAATACTGTATCATCTTTAGAATGGAAGTGGGTAAAAAGAATAAGTTTGGGGGAGGATTTTCACGATCATATTTATTGCCCCCATTAATAAATTTCCTCACAAGCTTACAGGTTTTTGTGATCCAACAGATAGCAACAGTGAGGACACTGTTGAAAACAAGTTTGGGAAAAGTTTGTGCTTATTTACGCATCACCTTGCATCATACTTTGCATAAGCACAAAACACATAAAAAATAAAAAAATAAAAAATAATAATAATAAAAAATAAAAAATAATTTTTTTTGTACATAAATAAGATAATAAAAGATTAGATGGTGAAAAATTTAATCCAAAAGATTGGAAAAATTTAAGAAAACCAAGAAAATTAGAAGTTTTCTTAAACGAAACTAGTAATAAGTAGTTATGAGCCGTTGTCCCAAGGGTTAATATGATGTAGGAAGTCACTAATCTGAGGATAAAAATAAGTCTGAAGAATAGTTTCTATTCTGGAAGCCAAACATTTGAATGTTGATACCCTACTATACGCACTTATACACGTCTTGAAACTCGGGATAGTAGAGGATACCTTGAAATGCTCTTGTCTAAAAGCCAAAGTATGAAGGAAATAAAAAATGAAAAATATAAAATGGTGTAGAAAAATGAACACTGGTTTTGTTATCACCAAGGCAGCAATAAAAAAATATAGCGAGGGTGCTTCATCACCTAGTGCCTTAGACCAACTGGTTTGGGAGTCACTGCTAAGCCTTAGGTGGTACAAGACGAGCAAAATAATAATACACCTAATAAACAAGCACATGAGTAATCGGTCGGTTAGTACCTCAAGAAGTATTAACGGTCGCATGAAAAATGTGTGAGCAATCTCATATAAATATTCATCGATTAAAAAGTACTGAGGTAGATGGACAAGAGTATGATAGCTTGAATTGAATTCTTCGAGTGTAGGGATGTCTTTTACACGCACGTAGGGGTATATGATCGATGTTTGGAAGAAAGATAGGAATGAAGAATAAAGACGATGTTTTATTGAGGGATGATGTGATTTCTAACATCTTTTCATGACTATTAAGATAGGGCTCATGACAACCGAAAAGCCAGTGTAGTTGGAAACTCTAATTTTCAAAGTCTTTCTTTTATAATTCTTATCTTTACATGTAACTTTCATGTTCTTCCTTTTATTATTGGATTTTGTGGATGCAATCTGCTGAAAACCCTCAGGAGACAACACTCCTCCTACTAAGGACACCTAGAGATTTAAAGGCTTGTTGCATGTGCTCAGTGCAATCGTGTTACCTACGAAAGTGTGCTAGTTAGTTTTTTCTTTTTCTTTATTTTCTCTTTTTCTTTCTAATAAAACAAGTTTGCTCGAGACGACCAAAATTAAGTTTGGGGGAATTTGATCGGTCGAAAATATTGCATTTTTAACACATCAATTTCCCTACTCTTTGCAATCATCTAAAAGTGTTTGGTATAAATATAGCACATATTAGCATTTGGTCTGTGAAATACTAAATAACATGTGTTATACATTATAACCGGCATTTTAAGGGAAATTGTGTGTTTATTATTGCACGCATGATCTTTGTATATCGCAACACTTGTCTCGAGATTGTGTGCAGGAAATTCCAGGAAAAAGAACCGGAACTGCTAAAAGTGCTGATAAAATACGCCAAGTCCAAGACTTGAAATCTGGCAGTGAACAAGAAAGTATAAAAAGGTTCCAGATATAAAATAAGGCCATATGGATCAGCACAAAATCATCACAGAATTTCCATGCAGTGATCTCCTAAAACGGCCGCGAATCCGTGGCCATGTTGGCGGATCCGCCGCGGATCCGCGGCCTCGGTGACTCATCATCAGCATAATATTATCTCAGAGGTCTCCGTTCAATAGCCAAACTTCTTCAAGACACTTAAGTCCCTAGAAATCTCCAGAAGCTTCACTCCAACAGCAAGTCTTCTCATGCAAGCTAGCTAACTACCTTAATCTAGAAGCTTCCTATAACTACCTAGCTTTCTATGCAAGCCTCATAACAACCAAGCTTCTCTTGTAAGCTAAATAACTAACTCAATCTAGAAGTTTCTTCTCAACTACCAAGCTTACAATGGAAGCTAAACACAACCAAACTTCCAAAGGAAGCTAAACCTAACTTAGCTTCTAAAGGAAGCTAAACTTAGCTTCTAGGGGAAGCTTAAGGAGAAGACTATAAAAAGGGACCCATGGCTTCATTACAAAGGTTGTTGTTCGGTAGTTGATTAGTTGTAGCAAGTTCCAAATCAAAATCCACACAAATTGAGTGACACAATTTTATCCAAATCAAGATTCATCGAGTACGTATTCAAGCAAGCATTCAACGAGCATTTTTGAAGCAACGCAGAACTTCATCCGAGCAAGTGATCCACGACGATCCGCGACTCAAGAAGACGATGCAGAGCTAGTTCGATGATTTAGTTCCTCCTCAATTCTTGTAGTCTTTGAGTGAATTGTAACGAAATATCGAATAATAAAAGGTGAAAATTCTTGATCTTGCTTTTCTTTACATTTGAGCATTTATGAAGAGTTATCGATTCTTGATTGTTATCTTTTTCATGATGTTTGAGTGAAAACACTGCTCATTGAGGAATCGAGAAAATAGATAGATGATGATGATTAAATTCTTGAACGATTCTTAAGTCTTATGAGTTTTGTAAACTTTAGGAAATTGAATCAACGATGACCTAGTTTCGAGCGAGATACTTTTTTGAATGTTTTCGCTCCAAATTAGAGATCAACGATCGATGATTGAATTTCCTAGAGGCTAGAATTTGAATGATAATCAACGAAAGGACAAGGGATAGAAGGAGAAACCCTAGTTTCTTCAATAGATCTCTAATTCTCGTTGATCGTCATCGATCTAGTAGCAAATTATCAATAGATAAGAATTTGTAATCATAAGTATTCTTGATAATTCATTCGACTCAACTAAAACACTATCAATTGGATCGATTCCTATGAGCCTCTTTACAAATCTTGATAATTCATTCGATTTGGATATCTTCTTGATTTTTAGTACTTCTTGATTTTAGATCTATCTCCTGATTCTTGAAACTAAATTTCATAATTATTGAATCATTTTCTTTTATCTTTTACTTTTCGACTCAACTAAAACAATAACGAGCAAATCACACTTTCTCAGTGAACGATCCGTTCTCATTGACGAAACTACAATAGACACCGTCAATTGATTGCGGTACAAATTTCTTTGGTTGTGAAACATTTCTAAACACGACACGGAAACGATCAATCAAGCCGTGCCCAACGCTGAAAGTTGGTGATGGTGGACAGAATTTTCGGGCCAAGCCTTCGAAGTCTTTAAAGAAAAATAAGAAGGCCAAGAAGCTCATCCAACCCGACGACAACCGTACAGGTTTGCAGAAATACATCGATGCACTGGAAGAATATAACCAGAAGGCACGGACCCCAATTACATTGGACGAATTCTTTAAGCATGTTCTTGAGAATGAAGATGAACGCTGATGAAGGAGACGATTCTTCAGAAGAGCCCGAGGATTATATGGCGAGCTGCCACATGATCTCTCACTCGTCAATAGATGGTAAAGAAGCTCCTGATGCAGAGAGACCGGGGGCAGAACCGGAACCAAAATCCCTGGAGCCATCAGACGAATTGATTGACATGTTGCTGAACGAAGCCCGTCAGAGGAGCAAAGCCGATCGAGAGTGCGAAATGGCCATATTCGAAAAAGCCAAATGTCGGCGACAGGATGAAAAGGTTGAAGCACTCCAACCAGATCGAAACACGCCCGCGGCAGACAAAAGCAGGCTTAAGACGAGGAAATGGTTCGCTAAGGCCCTGTCGATGAGAATGAAGCTGCCACCTTTTAAAGGAAATACTCCTTGCAGCATACACCTTGACAAAGCGGATGGGCATCCTAGCTACTGCTTATACCAACGGAGGATTAAACATCCTACTGAAGAATGCAATACCTTCAAGAAATGGTGGCAAGGATACATTGCACACCGACAACATTTCAAGCGGTTGAAACGCAAAACTCGTCGGAAGCAAAGAAATGCGACAGATGGGCACAAAAGAGCTGCCAGCAACTGTCACGTGGTTGATACCAGGGGATCGCAAGTTCTCACCTTTGGGAGCGATTCTGACGAAGAAATGGCCCTTGACCCCCTCTTTAAAGAATCCACCTGTGGAAGAGAAGATGAGATGAAGAACTGCGAGAACATTCAGCCGCGTAATCGTACGTTGCCTGAAAAGAATCTCGGACCTACAAACAAGGGATCGAACAAAAAAGACAAGGGGAAGGAAAAAGTCCCTGAGGATATCGCCCTCGATGATCTATTCATCGAAGAGCTGACAGCCAAGGACCTGCCTAAGAAAAGCAAGGTGGATTACAATATCCTAGCGCATTTGAGGAAGATACCCTCACAACTAAGCATACTGGATGCCCTCTTTCTGTCTAAAGAAGCACAAGATTCCTTGGTCAAGGCGTTACAAGTGCCCGATCAGTTCCAGGCCTTCATCGTAGAGAAGAAAATGCAAGATGAGCTGGCAGAAGTCCACACGGCTAACATTACATTTAACGACGAGGATCTTCTCCTTGGTACGTGCGACCACAACCGTCCTTTATATGTCACTGGATACTGCCATGACATCAAAATAGGGAAAATACTTGTTGACAACGGGTCCTCTGTCAACCTTCTCAACGTGCGGGTGCTAAAAGAAATCTGCATGAGCGTTCAGCATTTAGCCCAAGATAAAATCACTATCTCTGGATTTGATTCGCATTCGTCGCAGACGCTCGGGTCTGTGATTCTGATATTGTGCTTTGGGCTGCTCGTCACTGATATCAAGTTTCATGTCATTGACGCCAAGACCTGCTACAACGCTTTGCTCGGAAGACCTTTGTTGCACGAATACAATATCATCCTTTCTACACAACATCAGTGTATGAAATATTTTAAAGATGGTCTCGAGTATACAGTGACAGGGGAACTGAACCCATTTTCCGTAAATGAAGTCCGAAAGTACGAGGATGCAAAGTATTTCCTGCCAGATTTTGAAGACACGGAAAGATGCCATTGTTTCCTGATTTAAAATCAGGAAAGCCTACAGAAGAGGCATCACGTGCTAACACGTGGCCAGCAGTCATGTGTTGGCACGTGACATTTAAAAGCAGCGGCAAAGGCACATCAGTTCCCTGATCAAATCAAGAAAAAGGCTTCAGAAGAGGTCACGTGCTCACACGTGGCCAGGGGTCACGTGTTGGCACGTGACATTTAAAAGCAGCGGACTCATTCTCTGATTAAATCAAGAAAAAGGCTCCAGACGAGGGTCACGTGCTCACACGTGACCGGGGATCACGTGGTGGCACGTGAGGGCTAAGCAGCGGCTAGAAGGCAGAGCGCAAAAAGAAGAAGAGGGCTCGTTCCAAGGGGGTCACGTGCCCACACGTGACCAGGGGTCACGTGGCCACACGTGACCAGGGGTCACGTGGCCACACGTGACCGGCTTTCAAAGCCTATTTATTTAACAGAATCAAATTCTGAAGAGATCACTCAAATCTTTCCAAAGGAAAATGATTATTCGGAACCGATTGAATTAAAAATTTAAAAGGTGATTAAATATCACCTAAAAAATCTTGAATTTGGAAAGATTTCCCCTTAAAATCTAACCGAAATAACAAAGGAAAATCTCTGGATTTAAAATCCAATGGTGAATAAAATTCACCTAATAATCCAAAGGTTCAAATGAATGATGAATACAAATCAAATCTCTCAATAAAAGATTCGTCAAAAAACTAATTGATTCTGCTGCTTCTCCTATAAATAG
The DNA here is from genome assembly GCA_030015575.1 of Agapanthus africanus. Lineage (NCBI taxonomy): Eukaryota > Viridiplantae > Streptophyta > Magnoliopsida > Asparagales > Amaryllidaceae > Agapanthus > Agapanthus africanus. The sequence goes on along the minus strand of CM057349.1, from coordinate 17,976,093 downwards.
GAGCCAAGAGACACACGGAGAGATAGATGCAGAGGGATCGACATATAGAGAGAAAAAAGAGAGCCTTGATACTTTGGAGGAATTTGGATCTTCTGCAAAAGAAAACCCTAGGTAAGAAAGGAAAGGATTTTTGAAAGAAAAAGAGAATTTAATTCTCAATAGAGTTTAACTCTGATATTAAACAGAAGAACATAGTTCTCTCTTTGGTGGAGGATCTATAAAGTGCACATCTCCCCTTGAATTGAGAATTTAATTTTCATTGGGTTGAGATCCTGCCATGCAGATCCAAAGCATAAAGAGGGAATGTAAGCTTGAGAATTTAATTCTCACAGAACTATAGGAATTTAATTCCTTTAAAATAAAATTAGGGTTTAACCCTATGTTATGAGAATTTAATTCCTTCAGAATGAACAGAATCGGGGTTCAACCCTAGTTAAGAATTTAGTTCTGTTAAAATAACAGGAATTTAATTCCTTAAAGAAAGAAGAAATTAGGGTTTCACCCTATGACAGAATCTCATGCCTCTCTAAAAGAGAGTGGGAATTTAATTCCTTTAAAGCTTTATTAGGGTTCAACCCTATGATAGAATTCAGTTCTTCACATATATGAGGAATTTAATTCCTACAGAAAATTCAGAGTTCAACTCTATCCCAGAATATAAATCTTAAGAAGGAAATAGGAATTTAATTCCTCTTAAATTTATTGTTAGGGTTCAACCCTACGAAGAGTTTAATTCTTAAAAAAGGGATAAACAGATCTTCTAAAAAACATACAAAGAGGCAGGGTCATGTGGCACCACGTGACCCCCGAAAAGATCCACAGAGAAGGGCCTTTGAGGCAGTGCCTCACGTGACCCACGTGACCTTTGGCAGAAGCTTTAACATACAAGCATTTAAATGCCCGTCACATGATGGCACGTGATGCTCTAAAAGATGCAATATTCTCAGCAGAACAAATGAAGGGAGGGCGCCCTCACGTGCTACCACGTGACCCCTCTTGCCTCAGTGTTTAACACTAAATTGGAACCTCTGAATCCAGTGTTAAAACACTGTTTGGCCTTAGTGTTCAACACTAATCAAAGAACTTTATTTGCAGTGTTTAACACTGAATTTCTTAGTGTTTAATACTAAATTAAACCCCTGTTAACAGAGCTTAAGACTAACTCGCTTAGTGTTCAACACTAAATTAAAATCTCTGTCACCAGTGTTTAACACTGATTATTCTTAGTGTTTAACACTAATTTGAAACCTCTGCTGCTAGTGTTTGACATTGATTTGCTCTAGTGTTTAACACTAATTTGAACCCCCCTGTTGCTGGTGTTTAACATCAACTCTCTTTTAGTGTTAAAACACTAACTTGATCCCAGTGTTCAACACTGCTGAATTAACGTTAGCCCAATTGGCTAAATGGCCAGAGGCAAAGCCTCTCCTTCAATGGACCAACAGGAAGCCGATATTCCAAACATGATTGGACTTAGCCCAAGATGGTCATAAGTCCTCAACTCAGACTTAACTGGGCTAATGGGCTCATAACATAATTAATTGGTCTTGATCCCAAATTGGGCCAAAGACTATTTAATCCACCCCGGTTCAAGGGTACATCTCTTCACTCCTTTGATACTTGGCGTTGTAATTCCTCAACGTCTTCAAAGAGGTGACGGGTCCCGATGACCACACATTAACAACAGACTGTGGGGTCCTTAAACTCATGGACTATGAGGTCCTTAACCTTGACCGAGATGTCTTAAAACTAACAACGGACTGTGGGGTCCTTAAACTCATGGACTATGAGGTCCTTACCCTTGACCGAGATGTCTTAAAACTAACAACGGACTGTGGGGTCCTTAAACCCATGGACTATGACATCCTTAACCTTGACCGCAATGTCTTAAAACTAACATTGGACCGCAATGTCCTTAAACTACCCATGGACCACAATGTCCTTAAACCACCTACCGACCGTAATGTCACTAAACTAAACAACAGAGCCCCCCCTTTTATTGCTCTCTTGTTGGATCTAAACGATCCCGTTAAGTTGATTTTAGTCTAAAAACTAGACTAACGTATCCTTAACAAACGTTTAAGTCGATCTTAGTCTCAAATGAGGCTAACGTATCCTTAAACCCAAACCCCCAAACCCAAATCTAAGATAATACGGATTTGGACTAGTCCACGCCCTACGGGCGACGACATAACTCAGTCTCCGTATACAATCCACGGGCAACGAAAGATAAAATAAACACACACGACACGAAGTGACCATCTGGAGAAGGAGAAAGTGGTTACCGCGATGCAGTAGCGTAATTAACTGCAGGGGCTTGCGCCTGCAGGGAAGAGCGTCCCCACAATCAAAAACCCCTCAAGCGACGGGGAATCTGACGAAGTCTGCTACATCGGACGTATCCGTTTAAACCTTCGATATACGGTGCCATAAATCAACTTGGCATCTTCGGAGAGGTGGACGGATTGCACCAATTAGCATCTGCCCCGAATTTCAGGCGAGACGGTCCGCGTCTCGGCCGCCGTTCGGAGGGGAACAGATTCTGGCACGCCCGGTGGGACCTTTTCCTCTTTCCACTCCACACTTCGTGTGTCGTGTTTTTCCCGCGATCAAATAATCGCGGTATGTATGTTTTTGGTTGCCCTTAGCGGAGTGGATATTGAAGGCTGCATTCCGTCTCTATAAAGAATGGCATTTGTTCCTACCCTAGCAACTCAGGCTCTGTCATATCTGGCGGAGTCAAGTATGGGTCACTTGCTGCCTCAAATCTCTGCAATCCGGCTCTTCAAGAAATCAACGGGCTTCTTTTTGGGTCGATGCTCCCACCTCCCACCCTCGGTGCCTCAACGCCGATGGAGGAAGCCCAGAGGATGTCTGTCGTCTACAGGCAGGCTCCCCAAGCAGCGGCCTTGCCGATGGAATCAGTTCTCAAACAACTGGCACATGCCAAAGACTAAAGTCAACGCAGGGGGCAGAATATTCAACCTCTTCAAGAAATCAATAGCTTCAAACTGCACTAACTGCAACAGCAACTCTCGCTCTGTCCCATCTGGAGGAGTAACCTACGGGCCCCAAGTGGCCTCCCTTTTCACTATGCCAGTGGAGCAGGTAACTCAAGCCACCACTGGGCTATTCTTTGGGACCATGCTCCCGCCAACGAGCTTCAGCGCTCATGTACCATCACAAGAAGCTCCCAAGAAGTCATATTTTAGCGCTCCTGTGCTTATTTACGCCCTACTTTGCATTATACTATATATAAGCACACAAAAAAAATTGTGATAATAAAAGAGTAGAAAGTGAAAAATTATATTTAAAAGATAGGAATAGTTTAAGAAAAACAAAGTTAGATATTTTCTTAAATGAAACTAGTAATAAGTAGTTATGAGCTGTTGTCCCAATGGTTAGTAAGATGAAGGAAATTACTAATCTGAGGATAAAAATAAGCCTGAAAATAGTTCCTATTCTGAAATCCAAACATTTGAACGTTGATACCCTGCTATGCGCACTTACACGCATCTTGAAACTCGGGATAGTAGAGGATACCTTGAAATGCTCTTGTCTAGAAGCCAAAGTATGAAGAAAATAAACGTGGAGAATAAAAGATAAAATGGGGAAAAGAAAAATGAACACTGGTTTTGTTTTCACTGAGGCAGCAATAAAAAAATATAGCGAGGGTGCTTTATCACCTAGTGCCTTAGACCAACTGGTTTGGGAGCCACTGCTAAGCCTTAGGTGTTGCAAGACGAGGAAAAACACCTATTAGTAAGCACATGAGTAATCGATCGGTTAGTACCTCAAGAAGTATTAACGGTCGCATGAAGAATGTGTGAGCAAATTCCATCTAAATATTTATTAAAAAGTACTGAGGTAGATGGACAAGAGTATGATTGCTTGAATTGAATTCTCTGAGTGTAGGGACGTCCAGTTCACACACGTAGGGGTATATGATCAATGTTTGGAAGAAAGGTAGGAATGAAAACTAAAGGCGATGTTTTATTGAGGGATGATGTGATTTCTAACATCTTTTCATGACTATTAAGATAGGGCTCATAGCAACTGAAAAGCTGGTAGAGTTGAAAACTCTTATTTTCAAGTTCTTTCTTTTATAATTTTTATCTTTATATAACTTTCACCATCTCTCTTTTATTATACGATTTTGTGGGTGTAATCCGCTGAAAACCCTCAGGAGACAACACCCCTCCTACTAGGGATATACCACTGGCGCCGAGTAAGGAAGACCGGGGGCAACTCTCTTTCTAGACTGACTCCGCCGACTCCAACGGCTGAAATTGATGCTGCTGTTCCAACTGGAAACAGCTTTGAACCACTTAGGAAGGTCCACAATAACTCTCCGACCGCTGTGCTGAAAAGATCTCCTCCACCTATGGAGAGCGCTACAAAGGTGAAGCCGAAAAAGCCCCCTCAACGGCTGTCCTCTAAAATCTACAAGGTCTAGCGTCAAGTCCAAGACTCGGTAATTGATCAAGATTATCCCCGCCGACAGAAAAAGGTGAAATTTTAGCGGGAAGAGGACCGTCCTATCAATCCACAAAAGGCGATAGCTACTTGGGTGCCCACGGCAAGTGACCCACGGCCGACGTTCGTCAGTGAGCTGCTATCTGAAGAAAGGGTGGCTGCGTTAAAAGATCTGCTTATGCAGCACAAAGATTGCTTCGCATGGAACTATTCCGAAATGCCGGGATTAGATCCAGAAATTGCTGTGCATAAATTGGCAATATCCCCGGACGTCAAGCCAGTCAAACAGGCACCAAGAAGAATGCGGCTCGAGCTTGAGATGAATATCAACGCATAGGTCAAGAAGCTGATCGACTCTAGCTTCATCCAGGAAGTTCAATACCCTGAATGGATCGCCAACATCATCCCGGTGATGAAGAAAAATGGGACAGTGCGCATATGCGTAGACTTCCGGGATCTCAATAAAGCTTGCCCGAAAGACGATTTCCCAGTGCCAGTCACCGAACTGATGATAGACAATACATCCACTCATGAGGTTTTCTCCTTCATGGACGGCTCATCAGGGTATAATCAAATAAAGATGCATCCCGAAGACCAGAAGCACACCGCCTTCAGGACTCCTTTGGGTATATTCTGCTACAAGGTGATGCCCTTCGGTTTAAAGAACGCCGGTGCTACTTACCAGAGAGCTATGACGTAGATCTTTGATGACCTTATACACGAAATCGTCGAATGCTATATCGACGATCTCGTGGTTAAAAGCAAATCATACGAAGAACATCTCGAGCATTTGAAGACCGTGTTTCAACGCCTTCGACAATACAACTTGAAGATGAACCTGCTCAAGTGTGCATTCGGAGTTTCCTCGAGCAAATTCCTGGGATTCATCGTCCGACATCGAGGCATTGAGATAGATCCGTCAAAGATCAAGGCGATCATGGAAATGCCTCCGCCAAGGACTCTCAAACTGCTGCGGTCTCTCTAAGGGAAGCTCGCGTATATACGACGATTTATAGCCAACCTTTCAGGCAAGTGTCGTCCTTACAGCCACCTGATGAAGAAGGGAACTCCATTCGTCTGGGATCAAAAATGCCAGGGCGCACTAGACGAAATTAAATAGTACCTGCAGAACCCGCCAGTGTTGGCGGCGCCGGTCAAGGGAAAGCCTCTCATTCTTTATACAACTGCCCTAGAAGGTTCATTGGGCGCATTATGGGCGCAAGAGAATGACCAGGGAAAAGAAAGGGCGCTCTACTACTTAAGTCGAGTTCTGCTGGGGGCAGAAAGCAATTATTCTCCCACTGAAAAACACTGCCTGGCGTTAATCTTTGCGATAACAAAACTCAGGCACTATGCATTGGCACATGAAGTCCGTCTCATATCAAAGGTGGATCCCCTAAAATATCTAATGTCAAAGGCCATATTGACAGGGAGACTCGCTAAATGGGCCCTGCTCCTGATGGAGTTTTCAATAACATATCAGCCTCTTAAAGCAGTGAAAAGTCAAGCCATCGCCGACTTCCTTGCTGAGCATCCAGTACCTGTCGGTTCTCCTTTGAACTGCGATTTGCCGGACGAACATGCATTTGATGCGATCGGCGGCGGTGATACCCGATGGGAACTCTATTTTGATGGAGCATCTTCCATGAAGAAGCGCAAACAATGTACCCCCATAATCAAATCGGGAGTAGGCCTCATCTTCGTAACTCCACAAGGAGGGATTATGCGCTTCGCCTTCTCCTTAACAGAGCCGAGGACGAATAACGAAGCCGAATACGAAGCTTTGATAGCGGGCCTCGAGATTGCCATTGACATGGGAATTGAAGACCTCCTTATATACGGGGATTCTCAACTGGTCGTTAGTCAAGTAAATGGTGACTACCAAACGTGCAAACCAGAGTTGGTGAAGTACGGCGAAAAGGTGCAACAACTGTTGACCCAAATTCCCTCCTATACTTTGGAAAGCATACCACGCGCGGAAAATAGCAAAGCGGACGCGTTAGCTAAGCTCGCCAAATAATTGGCTGACGAGAACCTTGATGACGTTAAAATCGTGGTGCAAAGCCGTCGGGTGCTTGCCCCAGCAGAAATATCTCCAGAATCATCCGAAGAGAAGGGAGCGACTGAGCAGACGACCCTACAGATAAAAGACCGTGAGAAGGCTGAGGACTGGAGGGAAGTCTTCATAGATTACTTTAAGTCCCACCGAATGCCCGAAGAAGTGTCCTCAAGACATCAGCTCATGAAACGAGCTCTATCTTTCGCATCCAGAGCGGAGCTTAGTCCTCGCTGAGCACGGCAGTGAACCCGTGTGAAGCATCTAGTGCAAAATTCCTGGTTACGTAGAACGTGGATAACGTCACTCTTTGACCCCGTGGAAAACGTCCAGAGCGGATCCTGGTCCTCGCAGAGCACAGCAGTGAACCCGTATGAAGCATCCAGAGCGGAGCCTGGTCCTCGCAGAACACGGCAGTGAACCCGTGGGAAGCATCCAGAGCAAAATTCCTGGTCACGTGAAACGCGGATAACGTCACTCTTTGACCCCGTGGAAAACGTCCAGAGCGGATCATGGTCCTCGCAGAGCACGGCAGTGAACCCGTGTGAAGTATCCAGAGCGGAGCCTGGTCCTCGCAGAATACGACAGTGAACCCGTGGGAAGCATCCAGAGCAAAATTCCTGGTCACGTAGAACGCGGATAACGTCACTCTTTGACCCCGTGGAAAACGTCCAGAGTGGATCCTGGTCCTCGCAGAGCACGGCAGTGAACCCGTGTGAAGCATCCAGAGCGGAGCCTAGTCCTCGCCGAGCACGGCAGTGAACCCGTGTGAAGCATCTAGTGCAAAATTCCTGGTTACGTGGAACGCGGATAACGTCACTCTTTGACCTCGCGGAAAACGTCCAGAGCGGATCCTGGTCCTCGCGGAGCACGGCAGTGAACCCGTGTGAAGCATCCAGAGCGGAGCCTAGTCCTCGCCGAGCATAGCAGTGAACCTATGTGAAGCATCTAGTGCAAAATTCCTGGTTACGTGAAACGCGGATAACGTCACTCTTTGACCCCGCGGAAAACGCCTAGAGCAGAGCCTGGTCCTCGCCAAGCACGGCAGCGAACCCGTGTGAAGCATCCAGAGCAAACACCGGACTGTGGAGTCCCTAAAATCCACGGACTATGATGTCCTTAACCTCGACCGTAATGTCTTAAAACTAACAATCAACTACCCCGATTCCCTACGGATTCTGTCTTGGTTTAAGGGTACATCTTTTCACTCCTTTGATACCTGGCGTTGTAATTCCTCAACGTCTTCGAAGAGGTGACGGGTCCCTGCAACCAAACATCGGACTGTGGAGTCCCTAAATCCACGGACTATGAGGTCCTTAACCTTGACCGTGATGTCTTAAAACTAATATCGGACTGTGGAGTCTCTAAATCCACGGACTATGAGGTCCTTAACCTTGACCGTGATGTTTTAAAACTAACATCGGACTGTGGAGTCCTTAAATCCACGGACTATGAGGTCCTTAACCTTGACCGTGATGTCTTAGAACTAACATCGGACTGTGGAGTCCCTAAATCCACGGACTATGTGGTCCTTAACCTTGACCGCGACATCTTTAAACTACGATGCCTCGAGAAACCCCTGACTCCGTGAAACACGAATAAGGGTGACCACATCCAGCACTTGCAGGTCCTCACGACCTGCAAGGAAGAAAAACTCTCTTGTGAGATCCTTACGACTCTTAAGGGACAACCCGCTTAAGAATCCTCACGATTCTTAAGAAGAACTTACACCTATGGGGTCCTCTCGACCCATGGGGAGAAAAACTCTTTATGAGATCCTCGTGGCTCATAAAGTGCAAAAGTCTTAGGAAGCAGATCTTAACCCTGAATCCTAAGCTATCGCTGCCCTGCAAGGAGATCAAGATAAATTGTCCGCAAAACTCATTCAATGAAAAAGACACACCATTGAGAAGAAAATTGTATCTTTTATTCATAAACCAAAATGGATACAAATTACAATCCATGAAAGAACAAAAAGAAAATACTCTTGCTCAAGAGTATGTACAAAAAGAAAGAAAAAGATACAAGTCTTCAAGTCGGCGGGTGATGGAGCAATTTTGCCAGCTCATCTTTCTGTTGCTGAGTCACGGCTTCATGATTCAGGATCGCCAGGAGACGAGCCTCCGCCTGAGCCTGCTGGGCCTGATACGAAGTGAGCCGGTCCTCAAGCTCTTTCTCGGTGGCCTTATGAGTCTCGACCCTTTCACGAGTGAACGTAGCAGCTTTATCAAGAGTCACCACCTCCCTGATAGACTCTTGAAGCACCCGCCAGAGCTCATACACTTTGTTGGCCTTGGCAGTAAGACTCGCCTGAAGCTCGCTCAGCGCTTTAGAAGCCAGCTCTCTCTCCGAGAATTTACGGCCGAGCCCTTTTTCTCGCACAACAATATGTTCGCCACGTGTCGCCCTATCAGGCCATGTAAGCTCACTTTTGCGACCGCAACCTTGGAAACGGGACATACACGCTCAAGATCACATAAATGGGCTTCCGGTCGACGGCAATAATCGATCTAAAACGTGCTCACATCACCTGGTATGAAAAGCAACGAGAAAATTTCCGATGTTTATTCTATCGAGCAAGTGTTCGCAATCATATGAACATCCGAAAAAGAAATAAAATTCGAGGCTTTAATGTGCATGCGACATGATGACAATGTTGATAATTAGAGGAAGTTTTCGTAAAAAGAACACAAAGTTTATTCATGCAAGCGAAAACATACATACGAGTACCGAGCCTACATGGAAGTTCAACATAAATCATACAAAAAGAAGGACTAATTTAAAAATGCTACGCTAACGGGAAAAGGTCACCAAACACGGGATCAATGGCACAAGGGTTAACAAAGCAGAGGACGAAATTCTCCATCTCTCTCTCTGCTTTCTCCAGCACATCAAAGCGACGGTTCTCGCGAGGAGTCGCTCCCCATCGATTGGCGCCGTGTTCGTCCGCGAAAGCAGACATAATAGCTCGCCGGGCCTTTATCTGGCTCAGCAGATGAATTGAGCAATCCTTCAAAGCCTGAGTAATCAGGCACGCTTCGTGAAAGCCCTCGAGCTTTTCTTCAGCCGCGTCAAGCATCGCCAGGGTCATCTCCGCTGGGTGAGGAGGGATGTCAGCAAGCACGGCCGCGAGAATCATCCGGAGCCAGAGGGACCCCATCGGGAGGGGGGACCCCCTACGGATCGAGAGTTCATACATTGCCGAGTCACATTCGTCGTCGGTAAGGAGTGGATCCACCAACCGAGCAGCAAAGCGGGGGATCATCTCCTCGATAGGAACTTTCCATGGCTGTCGACAAGCATGAGGGCGATTGCAGGCCATGGCGCTCGTTTGTTTCTCAAGACAAATTACACCAAAATAAGAAAGAAAAAATATAAATCTCTGTGAAGGGAAAGGAAGGCTATAGCCTCGGATATAAAGAAGTGCATTAAGTGTTGAGCGCGGAAAATCATGCATGATGAAGCTATTTCCAAGGCCCAAAAAAGGAAAGGTATCGAAAATCAGGGGGATGGAACTATTTCCAAGGCTCCTTTTCTGCATCTGATTTTGTGCACTAAAAATGTGGCATGGAAATTTTTTGAACAGTCCCATCAAAGGATCCCACGTGCAGAACACGTGAGCCCCAAACTTGACGTGCACGAGAAATGGAATAGCACCATGCATATTAAAAGCATCAGCAACAACAATAGTGAAATGATAAAATCCCACAGAAAGGTATGCAAACATACAAAGACAGAATAGAACATATCAGTCGTACTTCAAGAAGGTCATACAAAATAAAGAGAACACGTTTACAATGGTAAGACTTCAGACGCGGGGCACGGATTGAGAAACTCAAGCTTAGCTTTGTCCAAGATTCTCCAAGCATTTCGAACCTCCCGAGTATGTTTTCTCTCACGATCACAAGCGTCGGGGTCCTCGCGAATGTCCTCCACCCTCCGATAGGCGGCAAGTACAGCCGACTGCTGAAATGCCTGGTGCAAGAGATCAATGAGGTTGTCGCGCCTTCTCTTCGAGATTAGACTCATCAGATACACCGAATGTATCTTGTCCTCGGCAGCGTCCAATGCTCTGAGCGGTACACCGGCGCAGAAGAGAGGAAGCGCCTCCCAAATTGCCAGCACGATGAGTCTCAAAAGAGGAGAGCGACGGGGGAGTAGCCGAAGGTTGTACTCGTCAAAGCGGCTCATAATCTCAGCACACTAAGCATTGGAGAACTCCTGGTTCTGACTGCGGCCCAGTGCGCAAATGTTCCCGTAGGAAATGATTTCGTCAAGGCCATACATATGTGCATCCATAATACCTGAAATAAAGGTCATGAGAATCGTTACAAAGCTTCTGCTGCATTGATTACAGAAGGACAACCTGGGGCGAAGGAAACCTCAAGAAGCCTCTATGGGGAAGAACTTAGTTCTTCACAGGAATTGAATTCCTTTTGGAAAGGGGAATTAAATCCCCAGAAACTTTTTTCTGTGAACGGAGTTAAACTCTATGGATTTGAACTGTCATCATCATCTCCTTGGAGGATCAGATGAACCCTAAAAAAGATTTACTGCTGAAGATTAATTGGTTTCATGGGTTCATGTTTAAAGGGTAAAAACCCTTGTTTTAGATTTAAAATCCAGAGAAATGTGAAAGTTCATCGTTTGTTCGAGAGCATTACCTAAAGAGAAAAGTCTCTTCGAACAGAGTTAGACTCTGGAAGATTTTCAAGGCAGAGAACTAAGCTCTGGGAAAAGAGAATTAAATTCTCAAAAGAAGAAAGTTCTCAAAGGAGGAAGATGAGCAAAGTGGAGGCTCTTCTGAAATGACCCCAATATTTATAGGAGGTGATGGAAACGCTTCATCTCCCCAAATCCCTAGAGGAATCCAACGGTCGCAAAAGGTGACAGCGTTGCACTCACGTGCAGACACGTGAGAACAATGCTGTGGGGGTATTTGTTTCCTGATTTAAAATCAGGAAAGCCTACAGAAGAGGCATCACGTGCTAACACGTAGCCAGCAGTCACGTGTTGGCACGTGACATTTAAAAGCAGCGGCAAAGGCACATCAGTTCCCTGATCAAATCAAGGAAAAGGCTTCAGAAGAGGTCACGTGCTCACACGTGGCCAGGGGTCACGTGTTGGCACGTAACATTTAAAAGCAGCGGCAAAGGAACATCAGTTCCCTGATCAAATCAAGGAAAAGGCTTCAGAAGAGGTCACGTGCTCACACGTGGCCAGGGGTCACGTGTTGGCACGTGACATTTAAAAGCAGCGGACTCATTCTCTGATTAAATCAAGAAAAAGGCTCCAGACGAGGGTCACGTGCTCACACGTGACCGGGGGTCATATGGTGGCACGTGACGGCTAAGCAGCGGCCAGAAGGCAGAGCGCAAAAAGAAGAAGAGGGCTCGTTTCAAGGGGGTCACGTGGCCACACGTGACCGGCTTTCAAAGCCTATTTATTTAACAGAATCAAATTCTGAAGAGATCACTCAAATCTTTCCAAAGGAAAATGATTATTCGGAACCGATTGAATTAAAAATTTAAAAGGTGATTAAATATCACCTATCTATGGAAATATCTTGAATTTGGAAAGATTTCCCCTTAAAATCTAACCGAAATAACAAAGGAAAATCTCTGGATTTAAAATCCAATGGTAAATAAAATTCACCTAATAATCCAAAGGTCCAAATGAATGATGAATACAAATCAAATCTCTCAATAAAAGATTCGTCAAAAAACTAATTGATTCTGCTGCTTCTCCTATAAATAGGAGCCAAGAGACACACGGAGAGATAGATGCAGAGGGATCGACACATAGAGAGAGAAAAGAAAGCCTTGATACTTTGGAGGAATTTGGATCTTCTGCAAAAGAAAACCCTAGGTAAGAAAGGGAAGGCTTTTTGAAAGAAAAAGAGACTTTAATTCTCAATAGAGTTTAACTCTAATATTAAACAGAAGAACATAGTTCTCTCTTTGGTGGAGGATCTGTAAAGTGCACATCTCCCCTTGAATTGAGAATTTAATTCTCATTGGGTTGAGATCCTGCCATGCAGATCCAAAGCATAAAGAGGGAATGGAAGCTTGAGAATTTAATTCTCACAGAACTATAGGAATTTAATTCCTTTAAAATAAAATTAGGGTTTAACCCTATGTTATGGGAATTTAATTCCTTCAGAATGAACAGAATCGGGGTTCAACCCTAGTTAAGAACTTAGTTTTGTTAAAATAACAGGAATTTAATTCCTTTAAGAAAGAAGAAATTAGGGTTTCACCCTATGACAGAATCTCATGCCTCTCTAAAAGAGAGTGGGAATTTAATTCCTTTAAAGCTTTATTAGGGTTCAACCCTATGATAGAATTCAGTTCTTCACATATATGAGGAATTTAATTCCTACAGAAAATTCAGAGTTCAACTCTATCCCAAAATATAAATCTTTAGAAGGAAATAGGAATTTAATTCCTCTTAAATTTATCGTTAGGGTTCAACGCTACGAAGAGTTTAATTCTTAAAAAAGGGATTAACAGATCTTCTAAAAAACATACAAAGAGGCAGGGTCACGTGCCTCCACGTGACCCCCGAAAAGATCCACAGAGAAGGGCCTTTGAGGCAGTGCCTCACGTGACCCACGTGACCTTTGGCAGAAGCTTTAACATACAAGCATTTAAATGCCCGTCACGTGATGGCACGTGATGCTCTAAAAGATGCAATATTCTCAGCAGAACAAATGAAGGGAGGGCGCCCTCACGTGCTACCACGTGACCCCTCTTGCCTTAGTGTTTAACACTAAATTGGAACCTCTGAATCCAGTGTTAAAACACTGTTTGGCCTTAGTGTTCAACACTAATCAAAGAACTTTATTTGCAGTGTTTAACACTGAATTTCTTAGTGTTTAATACTAAATTAAACCCCTGTTAACAGAGCTTAAGACTAACTCTCTTAGTGTTCAACACTAAATTAAAATTTCTGTCACCAGTGTTTAACACTGATTATTCTTAGTGTTTAACACTAATTTGAAACATCTGCTGCTAGTGTTTGACACTGATTTGCTCTAGTGTTTAACACTAATTTGAACCCCCCTGTTGCTGGTGTTTAACACCAACTCTCTTTTAGTGTTAAAACACTAACTTGATCCCAGTGTTCAACACTTCTGAATTAACGTTAGCCTAATTGGCTAAATGGCCAGAGGCAAAGCCTCTCCTTCAATGGACTAACAGGAAGCCAATATTCCAAACATGATTGGACTTAGCCCGAGATGGTCATAAGCTCTCAACTCAGATTTAACTGGGCTAATGGGCTCATAACATAATTAATTGGTCTTGATCCCAAATTGGGCCAAAGACTATTTAATCCATCCCGGTTCAAGGGTACATCTCTTCACTCCTTTGATACTTGGCGTTGTAATTCCTCAACGTCTTCAAAGAGGTGACGGGTCCCGATGACCACACATTAGCAACGGACTGTGGGGTCCTTAAACTCATGGACTATGAGGTCCTTAACCTTGACCGAGATGTCTTAAAACTAACAACGGACTGTGGGGTCCTTAAACTCATGGACTATGAGGTCCTTAACCTTGACCGAGATGTCTTAAAACTAACAACGGACTGTGGGGTCCTTAAACTCATGGACTATGAGGTCCTTAACCTTCACCGAGATGTCTTAAAACTAACAACGGACTGTGGGGTCTTTAAACCCATGGACTATGACGTCCTTAACCTTGACCGCAATGTCTTAAAACTAACATTGGACCGCAATGTCCTTAAACTACCCAAGGACCGCAATGTCCTTAAACTACCCATGGACCGCAATGTCCTTAAACCACCTACCGACCGTAATGTCACTAAACTAAACAACAGAGCCCCCCCTTTTATTACTCTCTTGTTGGATCTAAACGGTCCCGTTAAGTTGATCTTAGTCTAAAAACTAGACTAATGTATCCTTAACAAACGTTTAAGTCGATCTTAGTCTCAAATGAGGCTAACGTATCCTTAAACCCAAACCCCCAAACCCAAATCTAAGATAATACGGATTTGGACTAGTCCACGCCTTACGGGCGACGACATAACTCAGTCTCCGTATACAATCCACGGGCAACGAAAGATAAAATAAACACACACGACACGAAGTGACCATCCGGAGAAGGAGAAAGTGGTTACCGCGATGCGGTAGCGTAATTAACTGCAGGGGCTTGCGCCTGCAGGGAAGAGCGTCCCCACAATCAAAAACCCCTCAAGCGAGGGGGAATCTGACGAAGTCTGCTACATCGGACGCATCCGTTTAAACCTTCGATATACGGTGCCATAAATCAACTTGGCATCTTCGGAGAGGTGGACGGATAGCACCAATTAGCATCTGCCCCGAATTTCAGGCTAGACGGTCCGCGTCTCGGCCGCCGTTCGGAGGGGAACAGCCATAAACCGGAGAACAAGCAAAAAGCTATCACCACTATCCCGGTCTTCGGGAGCGATACCGAGGAGGAAGAAGAGATAGTTTATTCGGGGCCGCCCCAATGCAGTAGGCCGGGACCATCTACCCCTATTCTGGTCTTTGGCATAACTCTGATGATGAAGTCAACGCAGTGTTCTCGGTCCGTCCATCAATGCAGGCCCTCACTGGAGATGATTAGAGTTTGCAAATCGCCATGGTTCCGTGGTGGTACTACAGAGAGATTGATGCGCTGGAGACCTATAGTGTGCAAGAGTTGCAGACGTTCTATGTCCCTCCCAGGCGAAGAGGTGAAAAGGCGATCCTATTCTATCGATCCACGGATACTAAAGTCGAAAGAGAAGTCTAGCATGGTGCCGATCCTGCACTAGAGAGGCTCCAACCCATTCATCTGCCCAGGTATTACACCGAGGGATTGAAAAGGTTATTAAGATACCAAGGCATACCATTCAAACAAACTCCTCGACAAGCTCAGCTCTACAACAGGATTTGGAACGTCCCCGGAACGCAAGGAAAATTGCCCAACGGAAAAATGGAAACGATTGGGCTTGGATATGTCCAGTCCGAGAAACGGGAGCAATTCCATGACTGCTATGTCATAAAAGACCTTGATGAAGAAGAGAATGCTCTTTTAAAAGACGCTAACGTTGAACCAGAACGAGGTCCTGCCATAAAAATGTCGAGTCCGTCATTTGAAGAAAAGATGGACAAGCTAATAAGGGACACGAGTCAAAAGGTTCGGAATGACTACAGCCGTGAAATGGCCATTTACGAGAAAACCAAGACGCAATGCCTCCTTCAGCAGGCTACGGAGGACGAAGATGCCCTTCACCGTCAGCCCGCCATGCATTCGCAGGATTAGAAAAAGGCCCGACGCAGAGGCAAAAACAAGTTAAAGAACAGAAAAAACGTTCGGCAACGGCAAAACGGATCCAAAAGGCCACGCGATCGAGAAAAGGTCAGCCGGAATCAGTCTCTTATGAAAAAGATGGGTCGAGCATATTTTTTCCCTCAAGATAAGACAAGGAGAATCTTTGACCTTATCATGAAATATCAGATGATGACATTCCCGGAGTTCAAGAACCCCGAACAAGCAAACGAGGTTCATCGCCCAGATTATTGCTCCTATCACCGAGCGATAGGACATCCTCTTGAAGACTGCTTTACCTTCAAAAACTGGGTTGAAAACCAATATCAATTTGGCAGGTTCGCTCTATCCAACAATTGGAGGGTGGCCCCACCATAAAGGCATGTGCCAAAAGCAACGTATATGGCGAGAGTAGAACCAGATAAACATCGATCTTGAAAACGATCTCGTACCTGCCATGTGATAACGCTATCGGAAGAAGGAATGCACGAGAATATGGATGACCTCTCCTAGTACTTCGAAAACGAGGATGAAAAGGAATTGATCTCAGAATTTCCACCAGCGCCAAAAGATTTGGAAGATGGAATACATACTACTGCGAACAACCTAAAGAAAATCGACTTGGGGATGACAAATGACCCACGACTAACGTTCGTCAGTGAGCTGCTGTCTAAAGAGCAGGTGGCTGCGCTAAAAGATGTGCTCTTGCAGTATAAGGATTGCTTCCATTGGAACTATTCCGAGATATCGGGGCAAGATCCAGAAATAGCTGTGCATAAATTGGTGATATCTCCGGACGTTAAGCCAGTTAAACAAGCACCAAGAAGAATGCAGCTCGAACTTGAAATGAGCATCAACGCCGATGTTAAGAAGCTAATCGACTCCGGCTTCATCCAAGAAGTTCAATACCCTGACTGGATCGCCGACATTGTCCGAGTGATGAAGAAAAATGGGACGGTGCGCATCTGCGTGGACTTTCGGGACCTCAACAAATCCTGTCTGAAGGATGATTTTCCCGTACCGGTTACCGAGCTGATGATAGACAACACGTCCACTCACGAAGTCTTCTCCTTCACGGACGGCTCATCAGGGTACAATCAAATAAAGATGCATCCCGAAGACCAGAAGCATACCACTTTCCGGACTCCTCTGGGCATATTCTACTACAAAGTGATGCCTTTCGGTCTGAAGAACACCGGCGCTACCTATCAGAGGGCCATGACGAAGATTTTCGATGACTTCATACATGAAATCGTCGAATGCTATATCGACGACCTCGTGGTGAAAAGCAAATCGTACGAGGAGCACTAGGAGTATCTGGAAATAGTGTTCCAGCGTCTTCGGAAATACAATCTGAAGATGAACCCTCTCAAATGCGTGTTTGAAGTTTCCTCGAGCAAATTCTCGGGGTTCATCATCCGACACCGGGCCATCGAAATAGATCCATCAAAGATCAAGGCAATTATGGAAAGACCTTCGCCAAGAACCCTCAAGCAATTGCGGTCTTTCCAAAGAAAGCTCGCGTATATCCGACGGTTTATAGCCAATCTCTCCGGAAATGTCGTCCCTACAGTCACCTGATGAAGAAAGGGGCCCCGTTCGTTTGGGATCGTAAATGCCAAAGCGCACTCGACGAAATCAAGCAATACCTGCAGAATCCGCCGATACTGACCGCTCCGGTCAAGGGAAAGCCCCTCATCCTGTACACAACCGCCCTTGAAGGTTCCTTAGGCGTGCTATGGGCACAGGAGAATGACCAAAGGAAAGAGAGAGCCCTCTACTATTTGAGTCGATTTCTCCTGGGGGCAGAAAACAACTACTCCCCTATCAAAAAACACTGCCTGGCGTTAATCTTCGCGATAACGAAGCTCAGACACTATGCGTTGGCGCATGAGGTCCATCTCATATCAAAGGTGGATCCTCTCAAGTATTTGATGTCAAGAGCCATACTAACGGGACGGCTCGCTAAATGGGCCCTACTCTTAATGGAATTCTCAATAACATACCGACCTTTCAGGGCAATGAAAGGCCAGGCCATCGCCGACTTCCTTGCTAAGCATTTGATACCTGCCGATTCACCCCTAAATTGTGAATTGCCGGATGAGCACACGTTTGAAACGATCGATAGGGAGTGAGGAGGGAGTGATACCCGATGGGAACTCTACTTCGATGGGGCATCTTCCATGAAGAAGCGACAGCACAACACCCCTATAATCAAATCTGGGGTAGGCCTTATCTTCGTGACTCCGTAAGGAGGGATAATGCTCTTTGCCTTCTCCTTAATAGAGCCGAGGACAAATAATGAAGTGGAATATGAGGCCTTGATAGCAGGTCTTGAGATCGCTGTCGACATGGAAATCAAAAACCTCCTCATATACGAAGACTCCCAGCTGGTCGTTAGTCAAGTAAACGGTGACTATAAACATGCAAACCAGCGTTGGTGAAATACGGTGAAAGAGTGCAACAATTGCTGACTCAAATCCCTTCCTACGTCCTGGAAAGCATACCGCATACAGAAAATAGCAAAGCGGACGCATTAGCCAAACTCGCCAAAGAACTGGCTGACGAAAACCTCGATGATGTGAGGATCGTTGTACAAAGCCGTTGGGTTCTTACACCAGCAGAAATATCTCTGGAGTCGTCTGAAGAAAAGGAAGCGACCAAGCAAACAGCCCTACAAATAGAGGACCATGAAAGGGCTAAGGATTGGAGAGAAGTCTTCATAGATTACTTCAAATCCCGTCGAATATCTGAAGGTGCATTCTCAAGACATCAGCTCATGAAACGAGCTCTGTCTTTCACCTTCGTCAATGATACTCTATATAAGAGATCGTTCGACTCTCTATGGCTGAGATGCCTAGAACCGAAAGAAGCGAGGAGAGTCATTCAAGAAACCCATGACGGACTCTCCAGTTCTCATCAAGCCGGCCCAAAGATGAAGCTGAAGATCAAAAGAATGGGCTATTATTGGCCTATGATGATTCAGGACTGCCTTGAATACGCAAAGCAGTGCCACTCGTGCCAAATTCATGGAGACTTCATCCACCAGCATCCAAACCCGCTACACCCAACAGTGGCTAGCTAGCCGTTCGAGATGTGGGGAACCGATATAATTGGACCCATCGAACCAACGTCATCCAGAGGACATCGGTTCATATTGGCGACAACCGATTACTTCTCCAAGTGGGCAGAAGCAGTACCGCTAAGGGAAGTGAAGACGGAGAATATTCTCCATTTCTTCAAGACACACGTCATCTATCGGTTCGGCACTCCGTGACGGATTATCTCCGATAACTGTTCATACCATAATATTGCATTATTATATTCCCCATTCTTATTCTTTTTACAAATAAACAGGTGCTTTTGACCCATGTCTGCTACATGGTTACAGGTTACAGGTTCTCGAAACAAAAACAGTGAAATTGACGAAAAGATGGTACAAAGTGAGACTACGACCGATAAATGATGGAATCTTGATCATGCCTACATTTTGAGGGACAGTGAAGATCAATGAACAAGTTCATAAAAGTACAAAGGCAGCGCAAGGTTCAAGACTTCGACACGAAGCAACGGTAAAAGTCCACTACAATTATTCACTGTGGAGATCTGGAAGAGAACTAGAAGACATTTCTGAAAAACCAACCAAAGAAACAGAAAGACAAATATAACCTGAAGTAGCACAGAAAAAATCAACTCATGATGCCCCCACTTGGCCACGGAACCGCGGCCAAACCTGGCCTATGGCCGCGGTTCCGCGGCCGTGCCTGACACGTGTCGGTGCAAAATCCTTCTGGCGGTGCGCTGGTGTATTTGAATCAGTTTTCTTAGGGGTAAAATTGTAAAAGCAGATGTGCGTCGATTGTAAACCTAGGGTTTTCTATGAATCTATAAATAGAAGCCCTAAAACCTTTTTTAGGTTATGCCTCTTTTCATTTCATCTATTCAGATCTGAAAATTCCTGTGTAAATGTTTGGAGAGAGCCATCAATAAAGTAAGTAGTTTTATTTAATTGCCTTAGTTAATTTTTATTCTGCCTAGGTATAGATATTTCATTCTTTGCCCTAGTTAGATAGTTAGAGATGTTCTTCAATTCCCTAATAAGCGAGTAGTCTCCTCGCTTGTTAGGATTAGATTTAGGGAAGGCTTGAGAGATGAGATCTTTCACCCCTTTCTTGCTCATCACACGTTTTTATAGGACTCCATGCATACATGCACACACCGCTCCCTACGGCACACTATCCCACGAGGTAGCGGTGATACCGTAGTATAAACGACCGGTTGAGCGTGTTTTCCATGGAGGTTAGGGTAAGAATTAAGAAAGGAAGGACAAGAACCTAGAGGAAGAAACTCTGTTTCTTCCCGATGGTACTAATCCACTTTATTAATTGTTACCATAACACCTCATGGATCTTAATTTGGGCATTGAAAGCGGTGAGGAAATCTTCAATTTCCAAACTTAATCTAAACCTAACCCTAGCAAGATTCTAGTCTGAGTATAAATCAATTTAGTTTTTAGCGATAATCCATTCACACCGTTTGGAATTAACTCGTTAGACCAAATTAGGAAATACACAATATCCCTGTGGACCGACCCGTACTCACCGGCTAGCTACCAAGCGATGCCGTTCTTGATTGCAGTTAACAAATTCTTTGATCTAAAAATCTTTCAATCAAATGGCGCCGTTGTCGGGGATGGCATGTTATTTTCTTTTTGCAATTTCGGGTTAATATAAAATTAAAAAAATCATAAAAACTGAAAAATAAAAAAATATAAAAATTTATCATCTTTTATTTTGTGAAGGGTATTTTTCGTGTGAATTTTGCAGGATCGACGAACAAGTTCGGATCTGGAAAAATCCAGAAAGCAAAACAGAAAACAGCAGATCTGAAAAGCAGAGAAAAATCGGACCAGACGAGCAGAAGAAATCTTGGGAACTGAACCGCCGCGTTTCCGCCGCAGAATGCCTCCTTTGGCCGCGCTTCCGCCTCAGGGAGGTGACATCATCACCTAAAAAACTCACTGTAAGTTTTATCTCTCCTCCTCTGAACCCCCTGATATCTCCTCTGTAAATTTGCCTGCAGGATTCTTTGCGCTAAAAAATCTCTCCCCTTCCAATAATTGATCTTGTGCAAGATTCTTTGCGCCGCGCTTAAAAAAAATTGTTTGCAAGTGATTGTGTTTACTGCTTTGCATATTTTAAAACCGACTTTAAGGGGCTTTTACACCATTCCAGATTGGGTGGGGATTTCATTACCCTTCCCAGGACCCCAAAAATCACATAAGGCATATTGTATTGACCTTCAATTAATTAAAAAAGATTAGACTCAGCCCTAAGGACTTCGCGCTCAATAGGACAAAGGACTAGTTGTAGATATCGACCGTTGATCCTAACCTGACTTTGTGGTGCCTAGGCTAGACAGGTAGTGAAAGGTAACTTTAAAAGGCCCGTCTCACGGTGATTCGTGAGCGGATCCCTCCTTTCTCTACTTGTGCTTACCTGGCCACAATTGGCGGTGAAGAGGCGGTTTGAGGTCCTACTTCTTGCCCTTTGGAACAGTTAGGAGCTGTCTAGCTGACCTAGGTGACCCTAGATCTAGGCCTGATTGTGCATTTGTGGTTGATTGAACGTATGTCTAAGCCTTTTATCGAAAATCTTTTTGCAAAAAGCTCCATAAAAAAACACAAAAAGGAAAAAAATTTACAACAGAAAAAGACTTGCAAATTTTGTCGCTAAGAAATCCGTGCACCCCACTTACAACCACCTTCTTTTTCTTCTCCTTCTTACATCATGGGTACCCCATCTCACAAAACCCTCACCGAACTTTGGTACCCTGAACCAAACTTTGCTTCCTACGCGAATTATTTTGGTCGATTTACGGACGACCCCTCCATACCCAAAATTTCTTTGAAAGATCGAATAAAAGCGTCTAGGAGAAACAGTTGGACTCCGCAATCCACTTTGTATCAACCGTTGCAACCTTCACCACCTTCTTACGTTGATACTCCTTTTTCAAGTCATATTGTAACTCCAAAACCCATGTCTATTGCTGAGCATATTGAACAATCTTGTAGCCGATCTTTCACTCCTCTCCACACATCCAGTTCTAGAGATCAACAAGTCCATTCACCTTTTTATCCAAATGTTGATCCTACTCCTGTCCAAGCATTCAATTCCTACCAGTCCTACCCAACTTTCACACCTTCCCTAGACATTGCCTCTGCACAGCCATTTGGGAGTTTCCAGAATCCAAGCAACTTTGAATCTTTTACTGAAACCCCTTCACAACCCATGTCTAGTTTGGAACAGTCGTTGGAAGCCTATATGGTAGTGACAAACCAAATGATGAGGAATGTGGATGCGTCCATTGCCGCCCTTATGCAACCTAATGAACCGGTAGCTAGTTTCCAACTAGCTCCAAATCTTCCAATGTATGATGAGGCGGTTGGACAGAGTGAGAATTTGAGAGGAGAGAGTGAGCTGTGCACCCTTCCAAATCAAACCTACCCATTACCAATTGAATTCCACAACTCCGGTTTTCGAACAAGTGTCCCAAATGATTCATCAGTTGAAAATAAAATATTTAATGACTTATGCGACTTTGTAGTGCTTGATTTGCCAGATTGTGAAGAGTCCCTTTCGAGTGAAACCACACCTAATCTTTTTGTACTTTACACCTCCATTCTAGAACCTGAATTGATAAATATCCATGCTTTTGATGAGGTGTCTGAAAAAATAGATTTTCACTTGATTGAGGATATTGACGCCGGGAATATTTTGGATGATGAACTAGTAGATTTGACTGAAATTTTATCTCCAATTCATCATCCCGAGTCATTAAATGTTTCTCCCGAACTTCATATGCGTCTTGTTTTGATGATAATTGCATGGATGAGATAACTTTTGAGGAGAATTATGAGGATAGTATTGAGGAGAGTATTGAGGATAGTATTGAGGATGGGCCAGTTTTGTTTGATGTGTCGGATTTTCCAGTTCATCCTCCTGAACCTTTAACTGTTATACTTCCTAAATCACCCTCCCTCCTTTCCATCGTTCTGACCATGCAAAAGAACACACTGGAGGACTGTGAGCTTGAAAATTTTCTATTCGATCATAGCAGTTTGGACGCCACTAGTGCGTTCCTCTTTGAAACTGACACAGTTCTCACAGACGATAATGATTACGAGTGTTTCACTTTTTCGGACGATTTTGAAGACTCACCACCCGAATTTGAGTCCTTTGAATTTTCAAATGAGTTAGTTGAACCATCAGACTCGGTCGCTTACAGTCATTTCGAACCATTGATGGAATCCTTCAAGTTCGAGACAGATTACTTAGGTGAGAATATGACTATCCCTAAATCATTCCCTTTCGTCCTTCCTATCGTTTCGACCACGCAAGAATCCGTCGCGTTTCCATTTTCAATGGATGGTTTACCAAGTTCAACGTACCCATGTTTTCTTGCGAACCTTGAGGGATTTGACCCCATTTCTCGACGGGTTAATAGATTAGCACAATCGCTTTTAACACATCGGTCATCACAAATTGCGCTAATTTATTCACTCAATTTACACCCTCAAGTTCGTGCTACGCTTCTTTCTCTTTTCCGCCATTCTTCTCCTCCACCGAGACCATATTCCACCTTTCTTCCCATACGGTCTCGTGTGTTTCTCAACTCCTTTCTCTACACTCAATTCTTTCACCAACCCTACCATTATCACGATAGAATTTTTGAATGGTTGGTGCTAACCTTTGGTCTATGTAAGGCCTTGTATGGGTTGATTTTTCTCCTCCCTAACTCTGAACTTTAAACGCTTAAAACAGTGGAAACACTGTTTAACTTAAGTTTGGGGGGACCTTTTTGTATATATATTTTGTTTTTCTTTTAACAATAAAAAAAATTGTAAATAAATACAGGGAGTGCCGACATTTTGAACCTCTTGGTGTAGCCTGACAGTGAGGACACTATCAAATTTAAGTTTTGGGGTATGCTCGGTAAGCTTTCTTCCTTCGCATTCATGTGTTTATTTTTGCATTTGCATACTTATTTTAAAACCCATAAAAACTGAAAATTTCAAAAATTATAAAAATTAAAGTATTCAATTTTGGCTCTAATTGACTTAAGTTTGACAAAAAGGTTAACTAGCTAGGAACAACTAGATCCTAGACTTAGTAAATTAAAAACCCTAAAAATAACCTTTCTTAAAATTTAACGGTAGAAAGTATATGTCTTTGTAGTTTATTTAGAAATAGGCAAATTTTGAGTTCACTTCTTGGGCTAAGTTAAAATAAGGGAAAAGTATTGATATCTTTATTAAAATATAAGTTTGAAAAATAATTCCTAGCTTAAGTCTAAATTCTGAAAATGTATACCCTACAAATTGCACAAACACGAACCTTGAAACTTGGAATGGTAGAAGAGACCTTGAAATGCTCTTGTCTAAAGTCCTTAGTACGAAGAAAAATAAAACAAAAATTCAAGTATGAATAAAGAGATAATAAAAAATTGAACACTGGTTTTTGTGATTACTTAAGGCTGCAAAAATAGAAAAATATTTAGCGAGGGTGCTTCATCACCTAGTGCCTTAGACCAACTGGTTTGGGAGTCATTGCTAAAGCCTTAGGTGTTACAAGACTAGGAATCATGCTTTAATGTGCAAGCACATTTTGTAATCGGTTGTTGGTACCTCAAGAAGTATTAACGGTCGCATGAATGATGTGTGAGCAAATTTTATCTAAAAATTCACCAATTAAGAAGTGCTTTGGACGACGGACAGGAGTATGATAGCTTGATTTGAATTTCCAAGTGTAGGGGTGATATATATACACACGTAGGGGTATGTGATTGGGGTTTAGATAAGAGATAGGAATGAATAATATGACTTGTATCTTTAATAGAGATGATAAAAATTCCTAAGTTGAGATAGAACCCTAGAAGGAAAACTTAAAAGATGCCGAAAGCTAAGTAAGTCTATAGAACATATATAATTTTAAGTTAAATAATAAGGAAGTGTGAAGAATATGGGTGGATAATTGATGAGTCGAGGATAATAAAGTTTCTTGTTGGAAAACCTAATTGGCGAATAAAAGTCAATAGGCCGAATTGATAGGATTTTGTGGGTAGTATCCGCTGAAAACCCTCAGGAGAAAACACTCCTCCTACTAGGGACACCTAGAGGTTTAACGATTTGTTGCACGAGCTCAGTGCAATCGCATTTCCTTGCGAAAGTGAGGCTAGGTCTTTTTCAAGAATAAAACTAGGTTTGCTCGAGGACGAGCAAAAGATAAGTTTGGGGGTATTTGTTCATACCATAATATTGCATTATTATATTCCCCATTCTTATTCTTTTTACAAATAAACATGTGCTTTTGACCCATGTCTGCTACATGGTTACAGGTTCTCGGAACAAAAACAGTGAAATTGACGAAAAGATGATACAAAGTGAGACTACGACCGATAAATGATGGAATCTTGATCATGCCTACATTTTGAGGGACAGTGAAGATCAATGAACAAGTTCATAAAAGTACAAAGGCAGCGCAAGGTTCAAGACTTCGACACGAAGCAACGGTAAAAGTCCACTACAATTATTCACTGTGGAGATCTGGAAAAGAACTAGAAGACATTCTGAAAAACCAACCAAAGAAACAGAAAGACAAATATAACCTGAAGCAGCACAGAAAAAATCAACTCATGATGCCCCCACTTGGCCGCAGAACCGCAGCCAAACCTGGCCTATGGCCGCTGTTCCGCGGCCGTGCCTGACACGTGTCGGTGCAAAATCCTTCTGGCGGTGCGCTGGTGTATTTGAATCAGTTTTCTTAGGGGTAAAATTGTAAAAGCAGATGTGCGTCGATTGTAAACCTAGGGTTTTCTATGAATCTATAAATAGAAGCCCTAAACCCTTTTTTAGGTTATATGCCTCTTTTCATTTCATCTATTCAGATCTGAAAATTTCTGTGTAAATGTTTGGAGAGAGCCATCAATAAAGTAAGTAGTTTTATATAATTGCCCTAGTTAATTTTTATTCTGCCTTAGTATAGATTTTTCATTCTTTGCCCTAGTTAGATAGTTAGAGATGTTCTTCAATTCCCTAATGAGCGAGTAGTCTCCTCGCTTGTTAGGGTTAGATTTGGGGAAGGCTTGAGAGATGATATCTCTCACTCCTTTCTTGCCCATCACACGTTTTTATAGGACTCCATGCATACATGCACACACCGCTCCCTACGGCACCCTATCCCACGAGGTAGCAGTGATACTGTAGTATAAACGACCGGTTGAGCGTGTTTTCCATGGGGTTAGGGTAAGAATTAAGAAAGGAAGGACAAGAACCTAGAGGAAGAAACTCCGTTTCTTCCCGATGGTACTGATCCACTTTATTAATTGTTACCATAACACATCATGGATCTTAATTTGGGCATTGAAAGCAGTGAGGAAATCTTCAATTTCCAAACTTAACCTAAGCCTAACCCTAGCAAGATTCTAGTCTTAGTATAAATCAATTTAGTTTTTAGCGATAATCCATTCACACCGTTTGGAATTAACTCGTTAGACCAAATTAGGAAATAGACAACATTCCTGTGGACCGACCCGTACTCACCGGCTAGCTACCAAGCGACGCCGTTCTTGATTGCGGTTATAAATAATTCTTTGAAATCAATCAATAACGGACCAGCCTACAGAAGTCACAAAATCAGCCGCTTCGTACAACGGCATAATATAGATTGGAGATTCTTTTCGGTCTATAATCCCCGAGCTAACGGTCTAGCTAAGGCATTCAACAAGACCTTGACGAAGATTATAAAGAAGACGGTGTCCCAAAATAAGAAGGTCTGGCACGAGAGACTGCACTGTTAGTTATTTGTATGCCCTAGAGGCCATTACTATACATACGATATATATTGTAGTGGATGCTTGGACATATATAGGGAGGACTTTCTTACTCGACATGATGGTATACTATCTGGTTGCTCTTTATCTTAACATGTACTCTGATTGTCTCTATGTCACATGTTGATAAAGCCCTTAGGATGAGTACTTGACTACCAGGACTATGATGCAGATCATACTAGTGAGGACAGTGTAGTCGCCAAGTACATACTTCAAATGTTCCTAGTCATGGGAGTACCGAGACAGGGTATCGATACTCCAGAGTAGACTAGCGTATGCTCTTCTTGACCCATATGATGGGCGATGGATGATCTCATATCCATTGGTGTTTGACATCAGAGAAGGTATACGGGTGCTCAGTGGAGACTGGGTACACTAGACAGACTCACCGAGAACTCCCAGATGGTATTATACCTCACGTTAGATGGCAGTTCTCTGGTGATACTGGTACAGGTTAGTCTGTAGACCCGAGATCGTCATAGAGTCTTGTGTGATTCCCACTGTGCTTTGATTTCCATCATACCACGTCCAAGAGGGCGTGCAAAAAGGTGGCTTTTGGGTACAGTCCCGAATCACATGGAGGCAATGAGCGATAGGAGGGGTTTCGTCTCTCCCGGAATAAGGAGTTGATCTTGCGCTGTGTTTGATTGGCTATAACTAGAAATCCCTGGTCAGGGTTGCTGAGATTTACTGGTAAGTGTTATCAGTAGTTTCTTGAACTATTATAGACCTCATATCGACACGACTTATCAAGCTACTGGGGTCTGACGTTTACCACCCCTAGGCGAGATATGCGACATATCAGACGAAGAGACTGGACTGTACGGGAGTTTTACTGGTTGGATTCACGGGAGAATGTACAGGATTGCTTGTTGGTCTTCTGATTGCTCAATACCTGGGTGGCTGTTACGTTTAGCTGACCGCTTGCAGCTTGTGAGTGTTTGATATGATCATCACCTACTGCAGACGTATTGACGATTCTTTAGAGTCCTACACAGAGGTTTCCTGGCTCAGGCAAAACGGAGTAAGAGCACATATATGATATGTGCGGGACCGAGAACAATACGTGTATATGATACCATATTAGATTCTCACGATATGAGATATCGGCCGGGTATATGTGATATAGCCGGGTCATCGGAAAAAGTGTTGATTTGATGAACTGATACAGATTATATTAGCCGGTTATTTGTGAAATAGCCGGATTATTGGATTAAGTGTTGATTCGATAATTTAATGTATAATTATATATTTGATATATTAAATTACATTAACTAATATAAGCTCACTTAAAGATTCTTTTTCTCACTCGGGTAATACATTGATATATATGTGATATATGTTAATTGTATTATTTTATTTTGTTACAATAAATATTGTATATGTGATATATAATATTGTAACATGTTAGGGTTATAAATGCAACATGTTTTGTGGAGTTTAATTGTGGTTAAGGTTTGGATTAGGATTAAGCATGCATGAAGCTTTCAAGAAGCTTTTTGAAGCTTTGACTTTGACTTTGGATATTTTGTGTAGATATTTGCTTAACCCAACCCAACCCTTCACCATAGTTAACTCTCTACATAGGTTAAGACTTCATTCTTAACCCATGGTTGCATTTCTAACCTCACTAGAGTTTCACTATTCATCACAAAGAGATTGCTTCTTCTTCTTCCTTCTTCTTGCTTGAGAAAGCTTTCTAGCTTTTTGTGATGTGATAAAAATGAGTGAGAAATAGAAAACAAATGAGAGCTAAATTCCTACTTCATCATCCTCATCTATTCTAGCCGCTTAAATTAGGGTGTTTTCTTTGCTAATACTTGATTAGCAAAGCAAGAGCTTGGGTTGGAGTTTTTTCAAGGTAGATCATCTTTGTTATCGAAGATCAGAAGCAAGCTTGCATCTTTCTTTTGTGGAGCCTCTCTAGAGTCCAGATAGTCGATGATCGCAGCGAAGAGACCTCAACACGAAGCTTTAGAAGTGAAGGAACGGACTACAAAGGTTGTAATCCCTAACTCTTAGAAGTAAAGTTGTTTACTTGCTTTGTTTCGTCTAATCTCTAGTTTAAGATCTTGGTTAGGGTTGTTCGGCACGTCTAAAATTTAAATCGGGCATGGTTGATGCCTTTTAGACCCTTGTGAGAGTGCCTAGTAACCCTACAGTGGTATCAAAGCCAAGCTAGAGTGTTAGGCGAAGTTTAGGCAAAGTTTAAAGTCCGATCGAACCCCGAAACCCCGACACGAACCCCTTCTCTGGAAATTTTGTAAAAATGTGATTTTTTCTGCATTAAAAATACTCAAAAAAATCATCAGGGAATTGTAAGAATTACTGTACAAAACGAGCCAGTAATTCCCACAAACCGCCGCGGAACCGCGGAAAGACCATGCATTGCGCCGCGGAACCGCGGCCGTACAGGGGAATTGGGCTTTGATTTTGCACGGTAATATCCGTAGTTGTTTCTGCATATTTCTGGGTATTTTTAATCTTACTCAAGTATTGAGTTTTCTGGGTTGTATTGGGAACTCGTTGATTCGATCGGAAAGTATAACTTCGTTTAGTTTGTCCGGGTAATTTTTAGAACGTGTTAAAAAGTTCGAACGGATATCAATAACTCACTTTTTCCCCTGCCGAAAAATTTCCAAGTGTTGGATTTTTCCGTAGTTTAAGAACGTTCTAAGTCGTGCAAGTAACGCGGTGGACCCTCTAGAAGAACACAAACATTAACTCGATTATGTGACCGTCTGAACCGCCTCTAAACCTTAGGGTTTGGGACAGTACGGCGTTGCCACATGTGAGGCATTGGCTTGACCCTTCTACGGCTGGACCATTGGTACTGTGGCATGTGATGGGTGTTTTTAAACTAATCTCAAGTGTTGAGCCATTTGGGAAATATTGGGTGTTTGTTTATTCAATCGGAAAGTTTAACATTGTCTATTTATCTGGAATGTGATACAATATTTGGAATCCATAAGTAGTTATGAGATAACTGATTTGAATGTTATAAATCTAGCAGTTTAGTCTCAGATGATCGGTTGCAACGGGATTTTGATGCGACCAAAAGTCCGTCGCAATCACGTAGCGTACGCGGATACTCGCCGGGTAAACTTAATAGACAGCCACGCCCCATAGCCCCGACCAAGTGACTATAGGAGAACCCCGTTGCTAAAAGCATCCGTTCGGGTGCTCGCGGCAGCGGTGTTCCGCCTTAGTGCACTTCGTCGATGGCATCCGGGGGTGCGGCTGTCTACTTAAGTTTGCAACGAGCATTCGATTGGATTGTCGGGAATCTTGTTGAATTGCTCGACTTGATATTGAAAAGAGTTTTCGATAAATGAGACTAAAATGCAGGGTTTATAATTGTTAGGCATGAGATGTCTAAGGAATTCATTTGGTTAGGCATGCGATGTCTAAGGAGGTTGCGGATTCCAACTGTTGTAGTTTTACACTTTCTTTTCTGCGACCGTAAGCGTAGTATGTGGTGTATCGCCGGCTTCGTTACTATACATCAACGACAATCGGGATACGCATGCTTGCTTACGTTGATGATATGAGATATTACGTGTTGCTGTGATGTGTTATATTGGATCGTCGTGTTATGAATAGCCAGGGGTTTTATGTGAGATGAGAGTTTTTTTCTTTTTCATTCATGTAAAATTCATTTATATGTAATATTCTTTTATTGGGGCACTTCCGGGCTGAGGATGATGTCACCATTATATATTATTTACTTTTCCACATTAGGTAGACCCAAGGCAGGGAGCACAAGTAACCGGGTTCTAGGGTCCAGTGGGAGACCATCTCGAGGAGTCGAGACCGGGTCTTATAACCCTAGAATTGGCAGTGCTACTTGCCGCTCTCGTAGGGGTCTAGGGATATGGGTTTGGCTATTCATCGCGATCGTGGAATCCGTGTTTTATACAGGATCGTATTAAAAACACGGACCTCCTAATATATCCAATATTTCATATATGTTCTTCTGCTGCAATGTTCTGTGATGAGATCATATTACTGCCTGAGACGAATGTTTATATTATATATATGAGATATATGTTATATTGCAGATTTCGTTTCAAATGTGATACTTGTGAAGCATAATAAAATGGGAATTCATTAATGAGATTAATGAAACTAAAAAGAATCCTAAAGATGTTGTAGAAACTTGTTTAAAAACTGGTAGCTCTAGTTTTTGCTTTGCATAGCGGTGTTCCTTGTAGAACATCCAGCACCTTATTCGATAAGGAAAGAGCCGAGATCCCTTCATCGGGAGTGACCTCTTTAGCAATAACTGGCAAATGCTACAAACTCGGTTTGTCTTTTGATTGCTTCTATAGTTTTTGCTTTGCACAGCGGTATTTATGAAATATCCTGCATCTTATTCGATGAGGAAAGAGCCGACGATCCCTTCACCGGGAGTGACCTCTTTAGCAATACTAGAAAAGCCTCAAAAACACTCCATTTAAAATTACTCGATTCTACAACGATATCAAGTTCATTACGCAAAGGGTTTTCTTAAAAACCTGTCGTAACCCTCCGTCATTTCAGATAAGTACTTCATAGTATTCGTACTACATTTGTTGGCTTTCGTCAAGGCGTAATGTGCGGTAGCTATTTATGCTTATCTGCTTATGCATATGATGCAGATTGAGTTAGGGTAATCGTGTGACTTTGTTGGCTTTCGTCAAAGGCCGTGCGGGTGGGTTTAATTCAATCGGGAAATGACGGGTTGAACTTGACTAGTAGCCTATGGTTTGTTGGATTTCGTCAAGGTCATTGGATGCTAGGGGAAAAATATTATTGGGAATTTCAAGTGTTGAAATTTGCAATGAGATTGCATACCTTCTATGAGATAGTTGGATCCCGATACCCGCTGCGAGTAAGAGTTACTCCTGGGAGAGTTTTACACATTACAATTAGCCTATCAAGTAGGTGTCTAGAAAGGTGTCAACGGGGTTACGCCCCTGGGAAAATGAGGTTTATTTTAATTAGGTCCGTGCGAAAGCGCGGGAACCTCCCTCAAAGTACCGGCACTAGCCTGGCTGAAAGATTAGCGAACTTGTAGAGTGTAATTAATCCCGGCCGGTCTTTCCTTTTAGGATTTGAAGGACGATTTGAATAAAACAGTGTGAGACATCCTGATTAGATATATTAATAACCAATCTAATCTTGCAAGAGTATATGCTGAGTGTTTTCTTCTCTCTCTCTCCTGGTTGTGACTATGTCACGCCTTAATCAAGATAATAATACGGATGTATTGACCGAACCCGCTTGTTATACTGCACTAAGGAACGTTGGTCCCGCTCCAACTTATAATTGTTGTAAGACATAGGAGTAAATAGGGGATTACCAGAATTCCCGTGCCGTCCAAACGAAGAAAGTGCATGTTGATGCATCTTCTTCGGGTGTGTTCATTACACAGAACTGTTTCTCAATATCCTTTACGTCCTGAGTATTTGATACCGGATCAGGATCCCACATATGTAATTTATTACATGGGCTACAGAAAGGTAGAGGACTGAGAATGGGTGATAGGTTTCATGAGATAGAAACGGTGCAAGTGTTGCAGCCAAGTCTGTTGGTAGTTATCACCCTGTATTATCAGAATACATTGATTCTGAACGAATGTTATTAGATACCAAACCTGATATACAACGCCATATCAGTCTCTTTATAAGTAAAGAAAGGATATAATTTTGTATTGTTGGATAATATTTTGAACATTTCCTATATCAAAAGTTGATCGGTTCAGGCACGTTATCTAAAAGCATAGACGTTCTAAATCAAATTACAGTTCTTAATGTACAGAACACACACAAAAGGAAGAGTTCAGAAATGAACGAATCCTTCTTGAGGCATTGTAGACTAGGTCATATCAATGCGACCCGACTAGCTGAAGTTACATATAGATGCATATTTAAATTAGTTTGAATTTACATCTTGTGAAACTTGCCGGTCATGTCATAAAGATAAGATGACCACAGCTCCGTTTATTGGAAACAGAGAAAGAGTTAGTGAACTCTTGGGATTGATACATGCTGATGTATGAAGGTCCCCTGTCTACACATGCCAGGACCGGTTCTTTGTACTTCATTACATTCACTAATGATCTCTCAAGATTCAGACATATGTTCCTGTTGAAACACAAGTCCGAAATTTTTGAGATAATCACAGAATATAAGTTAGAAGTAGAGAACCAAAAACGGGTATAAGTATTATGTCCTTTGATGAGATCAAGGAGGAGAATACTTGAGCACGGGATTCCTGGACTATTCTAAAGGAGAATGAGATTCTCTCTCAGCATTACTCCTCCGTATACACCACAGCACGTTGGTGTATCGAGGCGGAGCAATCACACCATATTTGATATGGTGCGCTCTATGATGAGTACTACTGAGTTTCTAATTTCCTTTTGCGAGTTATGCACTTGAGAAGTTGCACACCTATTGAATAGGGTTCCAATCAAATCAGTTGCCTACCACTTCATATGTAATATGGAATGGGAAGAGCCCATATCTTAAATAAGTTAAGATTTGGGGTTGTCCGGCCTATGTCTAAAAGCAAAATCCGGACAAGCTCGAGGCAAACTCAGTTCTGTGAAAGTTTGTTGGATATCCCAAGCATTCGCAAGGGAATATCTTCTACCAAACCGAGGAACAAAAGATGTTTTGTTTCTCAGCATGCCACCTTTGTGAAAGGGAATTTCTTGTGAAGAAATTATTGGTCATGAGGTAGAACTGGAAAGAGTTCCAGCTATACAAACTGCAGCTGATGATTTGGTAGAACCAAAGGATTCAATAGTTTCCAACGAACCTCGGCCTCTCCGCCGATCTAGTAGGGTTCCTCACCCACCTGAGAGATACTTCGGTTTTCTCTATGACAGTGGGAGCGAGGATTGTATCATGAGATGATGACCCAACTAGTTTCGAGCTGGCCATCAGGAGTGGGGACTCTGTGAGAATGGCTGGATGCTTAGCGATCTAAGATGGAATCCTTATACACCAACAAAGTATGGACTTTGGTTGCTTTATCTGAAGGGTTAAATCCCCATCAGGAGCAAGTATATCTTGAGAAGATTACTTGGTGTACATGGAAAGGTTGAGACTTTCAAAGCTATGCTTAAGTCCATCCAGATCCTACTTGCCACAGCTACATACCATGACTACGATATCTGGCGGTTGGGTGTCATGACTGCTTTTCTAAATGATGATTTGGAAGAGAGTGTCTATAAGTACACAGCCAGAGGGCTTCGTAGACAGTGGGAGCAGCGGAAACGTGTGCAAGTTGTTTTATGCGATAAAGCAGGTATCGCGGAGTTGGAACGTCTGTTTTGATGTGGTAGTCAAAGAGTTTGACTTCATCAAAATGGTAGATGAACCTTGTATATACAAAAAGGTAGTAGGGAGTATGGTGGTGATCCTCGCAGAGTACGTGGATGACATACTCTTGATAAGGAAGGAGTTTCCTATGCTACGCTCGGTCAATCTCCGCTTATCACAAGGATTCTCCATATAGGATCAAAATGATACCTTCTAAATCTTGGGTTTTGATCTATGAGATAGATCTAATTGGATGTTAGGATTCTCACTAGTTGTAGTGAGATAGTATCAACCGATCCTGGGGAGAATCACTGGAAAAGGTTCCAGGGTGATAAGGACGACTGAATGTCAGTCGCAGGCATTGTCTTTACCCTCAATGGAGGGATGGTATGTTGGAAGAGTTCCAAGCTAGATACCGTGACATACTAGACAATTAAAGGCAAGATACATCGTAACCAAGGATGCTACCAAAGAGGCAGTCTGGATACATTTAAGTTCATGAGATGAACTTCGTTCCTGCCATTGTGTGACAATGGAGTTGTGGCTTAGGCCTAGGAACCCCCGTCCCATCAGAAATCCAGATATAATTCTTAAGCAGTATCACCTGATCATGGAGATGGTTGATTTCTAGGGAAATCGAGGTTAGGAGAGTAGACACAGAGGACAACAGCGCGGATTCACTCATAAAGGCCTATTTCCCAGAAGAGACTTTTATGGGATGGTTGAGTATGAGATACTTCAACCACAGCTTATTGTTGGATATGTGATACCACAACAGATGGTCCTAGTGCAAGTGGGAGATTGTTAGTTATATGTATGCCCTAGAGGCCATTACTGTAAATACGATGTATATTGTAGTGGATGCTTGGACATATACAGGGAGGACTTTCTTGCTCGACATGATAGTATACTATCTGGTTGCTCTTTATCTTAACATGTACTCTGATTGTCTCTATGTCACATGTTGATAAAGCCCTTAGGATGAGTACTTGACTACCAGGACTATGATGCAGATCATACTAGTGAGGACAGTGTAGTCGCCAAGTACATCCTTCAAATGTTCCTAGTCGTGGGAGTACCGAGACAGGGCATCGATACTCCAGAGTAGACTAGCGTATGCGCTTCTTGACCCATATGATGGGCGATGGATAATCTCATATCCATTGGTGTTTGACATCAGAGAAGGTATACGGGTGCTTAGTGGAGACTGGGTACACTGGACGGACTCGTCGAGAACTCCCAGATGGTATTATACCTCACGTCAGATGGCAGTTCTCTGGTGACACTGGTACAGGTTAGTCTGTAGACTCGAGATCGTCATAGAGTCTTGTGTGATTCCCACTGTGCTTTGATTTCCATCATACCATGTCCAAGAGGGCGTGCAAAAAGGTGGCTTTTGGGTACAGTCCCGAATCACATGGAGGCAATGAGAGATAGGAGGGGTTTCGTCTCTCCCGGTATAGGGAGTTGATGTTGTGCTGTGTTTGATTGGCTATAACTGGAAATCCCTGGCCAGGGTTGCTGAAATTTACTGGTAAGTGTTATCAGTAGTTTTTCGAACTGTTATAGACATCATATCGACACGACTTATCAAGCTACTGGGGTTTGACATTTACCACCCCTAGGCGAGATATGCGATATATCAGACGAAGAGACCGGACTGTACAGGAGTGTTACTGGTTGGATTCACGGGAGAATGTACAGGCTTGCTTGTTGATCTTCTGATTGCTCAATACCTGGGTGGCTGTTACGTTTAGCCGACCGCTTGCAGCTTGTGGGTGTTTGATATGATCATCACCTACTGCCGGCGTATTGACGATTCTTTAAAGTCCTACACAGAGGTTTCCTGGCTCAGGAAAAACGGAGTAAGAGCACATATATGATATATGCGGGACCGAGAACAATACGTGTATGTGATACCATATTAGATTCTCACGATATGAGATATCGGCCGGGTATATGTGATATAGCCGGGTCATCGGATCAAGTGTTGATTCGATGAACTGATACAGATTATATTAGCCGGTTATTTATGAAATAGCCGGATTATCGGATCAAGTGTTGATTCGATAATTTAATGTATAATTATATATTTGATATATTAAATTACATTAACTAATATAAGCTCACTTAAAGATTCTTTTTCTCATTCGGGTAATACATTGATATATATGTGATATATGTTAATTGTATTATTTTATTTTGTTACAATAAATATTGTATATGTGATATATAATATTGTAACATGTTAGGGTTATAAATGCAACCTGTTTTGTGGAGTTTAATTGTGGTTAAGGTTTGGATTAGGGTTAAGCATGCATGAAGCTTTCAAGAAGCTTCTTGAAGCTTTGACTTTGACTTTGGATATTTTGTGTAGATATTTGCTTAACCCAACCCAACCCTTCACCATAGTTAACTCTCTACATGGGTTAAGACTTCATTCTTAACCCATGGTTGCATTTCTAACCTCACTAGAGTTTCATTATTCATCACAAATAGATTGCTTCTTCTTCTTCCTTCTTCTTACTTGAAAAAGCTTTCTAGCTTTTTGTGATGTGATAAAAATGTGTGAGAAATAGAAAACAAATGAGAGCTAAATTCCTACTTCATCATCCCCATCTATTCTAGCTGCTTAGATTAGGGTGTTTGCTTTGCTAATACTTGATTAGCAAAGCAAGAGCTTGGGTTTGAGTTTCTTCAAGGTAGATCATCTTTGTTATCGAAGATCGGAAGCAAGCTTGCATCTTTCTTTTCTGGAGCCTCTCTAGAGTCCGAATAGTCGATGATTGCAGCGAAGAGACCTCAACACAGAGCTTTAGAAGTGAAGGAACGGACTGCAAAGGTTGTAATCCCTAACTCTTAGAAATAAAGTTGTTTACTTGCTTTATTTCGCTTAATCTCTAGTTTAAGATCTTGGTTAGGGTTGTTCGGCAAGTCTAAAATTTAAATCGGGCATGGTTGATGCCTTATAGACCCTTGTGAGAGTGCCTAGTAACCCTACATGCATGAAGCTCTCTGGGCATATCGGACCACGTTCAAGACGACCACGAACACGACGCCGTATGCATTGGTATTCGGCGCTGAAGCAGTACTCCCCTTAGAGATAGAGCTACCCTCTCTACGAGTGGCGGTTTATTATGAGCTAACAGACGAAGAGAATGCTCATCTTCGGCTTGAGGAGCTCGACGCCCTCGATGAAACTCATCTTATAGCGCAGCAAAACTTGAAGGCTTACAAAGTAAAAATGATGCGCTCATACGAGAGATTGACTAGGCCGAGAACATTTCGCCAAGGAGAACTCGTGCTAGTGGTCAAGAGACCTATGATCCCCAATCGTGCCAAACGGGGGAAATTCGAGCCGAACTATGAGGGCCCATACATCATAGACAAACTCTACCAAGGCGGGGCTTACTTGCTCATGGATATATATGGCGAAAGACCCTTCAGACCAATAAACGGCCGGTTCTTGAAAAATACTATACCTGACGAGTTACGGCCTAGGTTAACGATAGATGATGACGCCTATATCCGCTCGCTATCTTCCTAAGCCCAAACTCTATAAGTAGTATCCAGCGAAACCGTTGTCTCCAAAATGGCAACAACAGACCGAAATGTCTCTAAACTAATAATGGACCGTCATGTCCTGAAACTGGCTACGGACCGAAATGTCTCTAAACTAACAATGGACCGTCATGTCCTGAAACTGGCTACAGACCGAAATGTCTCTAAACTAATGATGGACCGAAACTTCTCTAAACTAACAGTGGACCGAAACGTCCCTAAACTAGCAATGGGCCGCAATGTCTTAAAACTAGCTACGGACCGAAACATCTTTAAACTACTACAAACCGCAGCATCCTTGGGATGACGCAAAAAAAACGGTACGTCCACAAGAAGAATGGGCACGAATGAAAACCTGAAAGGGCTCCGTGAGTAAAAACAACACTGCTACCAGCGAGTTTATGAAAACCTGAAAGGGCGTAGACTCGTAAAAAATTCATGTACACTTGCAAGATCCTCTAGACCTTGTAAGGAGAAAATACGTGTGTGAGATCCTTACGACCCACAAAGGAGCAACACACTTAGGGATCCTCATGATTCCTGAGGAGAAATTACACTTACGAGATCCTCACGACTCGTAAGGAGAACCCTCTTACGAGACCCTCACGGCTCATAAGATTCAAAAGCCTTAAGCTACAGGGATCTGAACCTGTTCTCAAGCCATCACATTGTTAGTTATGTATATGCCCTAGAGGCCATTGTTGTACATATGATGTATATTATAATGGATGCTTGGTTATATATAGAGATGACTTTCTTGCTCGTCATGATAGTATGCTATTTGGTTTCACTTTATCTTAACATGTTGACTTGTATTGGTTTACTGTTTTACTCTCACATGTTGATAAAGCCCTTAGGATCGGTACTCGACTACTGGGACTATGATGAGATCATACTAGTGGGGCCGCGGTAGTCGATGAGTACATCCTATAACTGTTCCTAGTCGAGGGTATATCGAGACAGGGCATCGATACACCAGAGTAGACTAGCGTATACGCATCTTGACCCATATGATGGGAGATGGATGATCCCATATCCATCGGTGTTAGACATCAGAGATGGTGTACGGGTGCTCAGTGGAGACTGGGTACACTGGACGGACTCGCCGAGAACTCCCAGATGGTGCTATACCACACGTCAGATGGCAGTTCTCCGGTGACACTGGTACAGGGTAGTCTGTAGACCCGAGATCGTCATAGAGTCTTGTGTGATTCCCACTGTGCTTTGATTTCCACCTTACCACGTCCAAGAGGGCGTGCAAAACGGTGGCTTTTGGGTACAGTCCCGAATCACATGGAGGCAATGAGCGATAGGAGGGGATTCGTCTCTCCCGGTATAGGGAGTTGATGTTGTGCTGTGTTCGATTGGCTATAACTGGAAGTCCCTGGCCAGGGCTGATATGGAGATTTACTGGTAAGTGTTACTAGTAGTTTCTCGACCCGTTATGAGCCATACATCGACACGACTTATCGGTTACTGGGGTCTGACGTATACCACCCCTAGACTTGATATGCGACATATCAGACGAACAGACCAGACTGTACGAGAGTGTTACTGATCGGATTCACAGGAGAACGCACAGGCTAGCTTGTTGATCTTCTGATCGCTCAATACCTGGGTGGCTGTTACGTTTAGCTGACCGCTTGCAGCTTGTGGGTGTTTGATATGATCATCACCTGCTACCGGCGTATTGACGATTCTTTAGAGTCCTACACAGCGGTTTCTTGGCTCAGGCGAAACGGAGTAGTGGCGCATATGTGATATGCGCAGGAGCGTGAATAATGCGATATGGGATACCGTATTATATTCTCGCGATATATGGATATGAACCGGGTCATCGGATCAAGTGTTGATTCGATGAATCGGTACATGATATATTAGTCGGTTATATTCGATATAGCCGGATCGTCGGATCAAGTGTTGATTCGATGATTTAATATATAATAATATATATATGATATATTATTATATTAACTAATATTGGCTTGCTTTATTATTTCATTTTCTCAGTGGGTGATACATTGATATATATGCGATATATGTTAATTGTATTATTTTCTTTTGTTGCAAATATATAATATATAT
This sequence comes from Agapanthus africanus, assembly GCA_030015575.1. Classification (NCBI taxonomy): domain Eukaryota; kingdom Viridiplantae; phylum Streptophyta; class Magnoliopsida; order Asparagales; family Amaryllidaceae; genus Agapanthus; species Agapanthus africanus. Next base: position 17,936,414 of record CM057349.1, on the reverse strand, counting down.
GTGATATATATTATTGTGACATGATATGATTAATTGTTAAACATGTTTAAGGATGATTAATTGAGGTTAGGGTTTGATTAGGGTTAGTAGCTTCAAGTTCCTTCTAGAAGCTTTATTCTTTTGTCTTGGTTAAGATATTTGTGATGACACATTCTTAACCTAACCAAACCCTAACCCTAGTTGTTTCTTTACTCATTCTCATCCATTCATCCTTGACCATGGTTATATATCAATCATATGATTTATAATTCTATTCATCACAAAAGGATTATGATATGATCATTATTCTTTTTCCATTATCATCTTCTTCTTCTCTCTTGAAGAAGCTCTCTTGAAAATTCTTATGTGATGAATAAAATTGAGAAAATGATTTAAAAAGAAAGCAAAATCACTACTCTCTCATCCTCATCTCATCTAGCCCATGGGATTAGTGTGTTCTCTTCTTTAAGAGTGAGAAAGCTTGAGCCGTAGCCACTTCAAGGTAGATCATCGGAGATTTGGAATACGACAAGCTAGAATGGATCGTTCGAGTCGTGGAGCCTCTCATGAGTCCGGGAGATCGTGGATCGCGGCAAAGGGACTTCTACTCGGAGCTTGTGAAGTGAAGGAGCGGACTACAAAGGTTGTAATCCCTCACTCTTAGATAAAAGCTATCTTATTGCATGTTTAACCCTAATAATCTAGCAAAGATCCCGGCTTTGGGTTGTTCGGCACGTCTAAAATTTTATCCGGGCATATTTGATGCCTTTAGAACCTTCACAAGAGTGCCTAGGAACCCTACAGTGGTATCAGAGCCTAGCTAGAGCATTAGGCGATGTGTTTACGAAGTTAAAACTCCGATCGAACCCGAAACGACGAAACTTGACCCCTCTCTGGAAATTTCTTAAATTTTGGGATTTTTCAGAATTAAAAATATGTAAAAAAATCAGCAGGGAATTCTAAGAATTACCATGAAACACGTGCCCACAATTCCACCAACAGAGCGCGGATCCGCGGCATTAACATGGTTAGCACGGCGGTTCAGCGGCGGAACTGTAGGATTGGGACACATGGCTTCATGGTATAGACCGTAGGTACTTGCTGACTATTCTGGGTATTTTTAATCTGTTCCAGGTGTTTAAAATTCTGGGGTTTGTTTTGTAATAGTAGATTCGATCGGAATATTTAAGTTCGTATTTCTTTCCGGATATTTAGAAACTGTTAAACTATTTGAACGGATATCATTAACTTACTGTTTCCCGGTACGGCAAATTTTCAAGTGTTGAAATTTATTCGGGTTTAAATCTTTTGGAAAAATTGTACAAGTTAAGCGGTGGACCCTCTAGAAGACACAAACCTTAACTCGATTATGTGACCGTCTTGAACTGCCTTTTGAACCTTCGGGTTTGGGGCAGTACGGCGTGCCACATGTGAGGCGTTGGCTTGACCCTTCTACGGCTGGATCACCGGTACTGTGACATATTCTGGGATTATTTGAACTCCGCTCAAGTGTTGAGCAGTTTGGGAAATTTTGGGTATTTGATTATCTGTTCGGAAAGTTTAATTCTGTCTATTTATCTGGAATGTGATACAATATGTGGAATTCATAGAGTTAGGCATGAAATACGGAGTATGTGATATTTCGGATTTACGATGTCTAAAGTGATTGTGGATTCCAAATATTGTAGTTTTACACTTTCTTTTCTGTGACCGTAAGTGTAATATGTGATATCGCCGGTTTCGTTGCTATATGATTCAACGACAATTGGGATGCGCATATTTACTTACGTTGATGATATGTGATATTATGTGTTGCTGTGATATGTTATATTGGATCGTCGCGTTCTGAATAGCCGGGGGTTTTATGTGAGATGAGGGTTTTTATTTTCATTCATGTAAAATTCATTTGTAATGTAATATTCTTTTATTTGGGGCACTTCCAGGTTGCGGTTGCTGTCACCAGTGTATATTATTTACTTTTCCGCATTAGGTCGACCCAACGAGGGGAGCACAAGTAACCGGGTTCTAGGGTCCAGTGGGAGGCCATCTCGAGGAGTCGAGACCGGGTCTCCTAACCCTAGAATTGGCAGTGTTACTTGCCGCTCTCGTAGGGGTCTTGGGATGTGGGTTTGGCTATTCGTCGCGATCGTGGAATCCGTGTTTTATACAGGCTCGTATTGAAAACACGGATGTCCTAATATATCCAATATTTCATATATGTTCTTCTGCTGCAATGTTCTGTGATGAGATCATATTACTGCCTGAGACGAATGCTTATACTATATATATATGCTGATATATAAATATTACTGCTTTCGTTTCTTCTGTGATGCTTAGGAAGCATAAGCTGATGGGATTTTTATTAATGAGATTAATAAAAGAAAAGAAACCTAAAGATGTTGTAGAATCAAAAACTTAATAAAAGGGGTAGCTATAGTTTTGCTTTGCACAGTGATATATACGATATATCCTGCACCTTATTCGATGAGGAAAGGACCGAGATCCCTTCACCGGGAGTGACTCCTTTAGCAAAACTGGCAGATGCTACAAAACGCGGTTTGTCTTTTTGCTTTTAGTGTTTTGCTTTGCACAGCGGTATATATGATATATCCTGCACCTTATTCGATGAGGAAAGGGCCGACGATCCCTTCACCGGGAGTGACCCCTTTAGCGAAACTAAGAAAAGCCTCAAAAACACTCCTTTTGAAAAACTTCACTCGATTCTACGACGATATCAAGTTCATTACGCTAAGGCTTTTTCAGAAAAACCTGCGTAGCCCTCCGTCATTTCAGATAAGTAATCTTTAGTATTCGTGCTACGGTAGTTTGGCATGCGTCAAGGCGTAGTGTACGGTAGCTGATTATTACTTATCTGTAGCATGAGATGCGATTGGATTAGGGTATTCGTACGGCGTTGTTTGGCATGCGTCAAGGGTCGTACGGGTGGGTTTAATTCAATCACGAAATGTACGGGTTGAACTTGACTAGTGGACTATGGGTTGTTTGGCATGCGTCAAGGTCATAGCACACTAGGGGTAAAAGTATTATCGGGAATTTCAAGTGTTGAAATTTGCAATGAGATTGCATACCTCCTATGAGATAGTTGGATCCCGATACCCACTGCGAGTAAGTGTTACTCCTGGGAGAGTTTTACACAGGACAATTAGCCGATCAAGTAGGTGTCTAGAAAAGTGTTAACGGGGTTACGCCTCTGGGAAAACGAGGTTTACATTAATTAGGTCCGTGCGAGAGCACGGGGAACCTCCCTCAAAGTACCGACACTGATCTGGCTGAAAGATTGACGAAATTGTAAGGTGTAATTAATCCCGGCTAATCTTACCTTTTAGGGTTTTAAGGTAGATTTGATAAAAACAGTGGGAGACATCCTGATTAGATAAGATAATAACCAATCTAATCTTGCAAGAGCATACGCTAAAGTGTTTTCTTCTCTCTCTCTCCAGGTAGCGACCATTTCAGACCATAATCAAGATAATAATATGGATGTATTGACTAAACCTAATTATTGTACTGAGCAAGGGAACGTTAGACCCGTTCTTTCTTATAAGAGTTATAAGACTGAACAGGAAACAGGAGAATATCTGGATTCTCACGCCGCCCAAAAGAACATACATGTTGATGCATCTTCTTCGGGTGTGTTAGTTATTGAGAACTGTTTCTCAGTTCACCCTACGTCCTGGGTATTGAATACCGGATCAGGATCCCACATATGTAAACTGTTACATGGGCTACGTAAAGGTAGAGAACTGGGAAAAGGTGATCATTCCGTTCAAGTAGGGAACGGTGTAAGTATTGTAGCCAAAGCAGTTGGCGAATATCACCTTGTATTACCAAGTCGTAATACACTGATTCTAAATGAGTGCTATTATATACCGAACATGATGTGCAACATTATATCAGTTTCTTTATTGAGTAAAGAGGGATATAATTTTGTAGTACAGGATAATGTTATGAACATATTCCTAGATCAAAAGTTGATTGCATCAGGCTCGTTACATAATGGCATATTCATTCTAAATCAGAATACAGTCCTGAATATACAAAACACACACAAGAGGAAAAGTTCAGATATGAACGAATCCTACTTGTGGCATTGTAGACTTGGTCATATCAATGCGACACGACTGGCTAAGTTACATAAAGATGGTTATTTGAATCCGTTCGAATTATCATCTTATGATACTTGCCATTCATGTCTCAAAGGAAAAATGACCAAAGCTCCGTTTAGTGGACACGGAGAAAGAGTTACCGAACTCTTAGGACTAGTACATAGCGATGTATGCGGTCCCATGTCTACGCATGCCAGGAACGGTTCTTCCTACTTCATTACATTCACTGACGATCTCTCTAGATACGGACATGTGTTCCTGTTGAAACACAAGTCTGAAGCTTTTGAGAAATTCAGAGAATATAAGCACGAAGTAGAGAAACAAACGGGCAAAAGTATTAAGATTCTTCGATCTGATCGAGGAGGTGAATACTTAAGCAATGAGTTCCTAGATTATCTAAAAGAGAATGGAATTCTCTCTCAGCTTACTCCTCCTTATACACCACAGCACAACGGTGTATCGGAGCGAAGGAATCGCACCCTATTAGATATGGTGCGCTCGATGATGAGTACAGCTGAGTTACCTATTTCTTTTTGGGGGTATGCGCTTGAGACAGCCATAGACCTATTGAATAGAGTTCCTACCAAATCTGTGCCTACCACTCCATATGAGATATGGAAAGGGAAGAGACCACATCTTAATTACATTAAGATATGGGGTTGTCCGGCCTATGTCAAAAGACAAAATCCGGACAAACTCGAGGCAAGATCTGTCTTATGTAAGTTTGTAGGATATCCCAAGAACTCACAAGGGTATATCTTCTACCACCCCGAGGAACAAAAGGTGTTTGTTTCTCGACATGCCACTTTCTTAGAAAAAGGTTTTCTTATGAAACAGAACAGTAGCATTGAGGTAGAACTGGAAGAGGTTCCAGCAGAACAAACTACAACAGATGATTTAGTGGAACCAGAGGATTCAGTAGTACCCGACGAACCCCAGCCTCTCCGCCGAGGTTTCTCGTCCACCTGAGAGATACTACGGTTTTCTCATTGATGGTGGAAGCGAGGATTGCATCATGGATGATGATGACCCCACTAGTTTCGAGCAGGCCATCACGAGTGGTGACTCTGTGAAATGGCTGGATGCAATGCGATCTGAGATGGAATCCATGTACACCAATAAAGTATGGATTTTGGAAAATGCTCCTGAAGGGGTAAAACCCATTGGGAGCAAGTGGATTTTTAAAAGGAAATTTGGTGTAGATGGAAAAGTTGAGACTTTCAAAGCTAGACTTGTAGCAAAGGGATTTCGTCAAAGACCAGGTGTGGACTATGACGAAACCTTTTCTCCAGTAGCTATGCTTAAGTCCATCCGGATCTTACTTGCCATTGCTGCATACCATGACTACGAAATCTGGCAAATGGATGTTAAGACCGCCTTTCTAAACGGTGATTTAGAAGAGAGCGTGTGCATGACTCAGCCGGAGGGCTTCGTAGATAGTGGGAGCAGCGGAAAGGTGTGCAAGCTGCTTAAATCCATTTATAGGTTAAAGCAAGCATCGCGGAGTTGGAACATCTGTTTTGATGTTGTAGTCAAAGAGTTTGACTTCATCAAAAATATAGATGAACCTTGTATCTATAAGAAGGTAGCAGAGGGTAAGGTTTTCTTCCTCGTATTGTACGTGGATGACATACTCTTGATAGGAAATGATATTCCTATGCTGCAATCAGTCAAGCTCTTCTTATCACAGAGATTCTCAATGAAAGATCTAGGTGATGCCTCCTGCATATTGGGAATCATGATATATAGAGATAGATCTAAACGGATACTGGGATTGTCCCAATCCAGGTACATTGACACCATACTAAAGAGGTTTAGTATGGAAGAATCCAAGCGTGGGAATCAGCCCACGATCTCTGGACTCACTCTCTCCAAAGAGATGTCTCCCAAGACTGATTTGGAGAGAGCTCGCATGCAAGGGATACCCTATGCTTCGGCAGTAGGCTCTATCATGTATGCGATGCTATGTACCAGACCCGATATTGCATACTCACTAAGTGTAGTGAGTCGGTATCAAGCAGATCCTGGAGAGAGTCACTGGACAGCTGTGAAGAACATTCTCAAGTACTTGCGAAGGACTAAGGAGATGTTCTTGGTGTATGGTAACGGAGAACTCCAGGTGGAGTCCTTTACCGATTCCAACTTCCAAAGTGATAAGGACGACTCTAAGTCGCATTCGGGTTTTGTCTTTACCCTCAATGGAGGGGCGGTATGTTGGAAGAGTTCCAAACAGGATACCGTGGCAGACTCAACGATGGAGGCTGAATACATCGCTGCCAACGATGCTGCCAAAGAGGCTGTCTGGATCAAGAAGTTCATTAGTGAACTTGGAGTGGTTCCATCCATTGAGTATCCAATACCTCTGTATTGCGATAACAATGGAGCTGTGGCTTTGGCCAAGGAACCCAGGTCCCATCAGAAGTCCAGACATATTCTGAGGCGGTATCACCTGATCAGGGAGATAGTTGATCGCCGGGAGATCGAGGTCAGGAGAGTAGATACGAAGGACAACACTGCGGATCCATTCACGAAGGCTATTCCCCAGATACAGTTTGAGAGATTATTCGGGATGCTAGGTATGAGATACTACAGCAGCTGGCCTTAGTGCAAGTGGGAGATTGTTAGTTATGTATATGCCCTAGAGGCCATTGTTGTACATATGATGTATATTATAATGGATGCTTGGTTATATATAGAGATGACTTTCTTGCTCGTCATGATAGTATGCTATTTGGTTTCACTTTATCTTAACATGTTGACTTGTATTGGTTTACTGTTTTACTCTCACATGTTGATAAAGCCCTTAGGATCGGTACTCGACTACTGGGACTATGATGAGATCATACTAGTGGGGCCGCGGTAGTCGATGAGTACATCCTATAACTGTTCCTAGTCGAGGGTATATCGAGACAGGGCATCGATACACCAGAGTAGACTAGCGTATACGCATCTTGACCCATATGATGGGCGATGGATGATCCCATATCCATCGGTGTTAGACATCAGAGATGGTGTACGGGTGCTCAGTGGAGACTGGGTACACTGGACGGACTCGCCGAGAACTCCCAGATGGTGCTATACCACACGTCAGATGGCAGTTCTCCGGTGACACTGGTACAGGGTAGTCTGTAGACCCGAGATCGTCATAGAGTCTTGTGTGATTCCCACTGTGCTTTGATTTCCACCTTACCACGTCCAAGAGGGCGTGCAAAACGGTGGCTTTTGGGTACAGTCCCGAATCACATGGAGGCAATGAGCGATAGGAGGGGATTTGTCTCTCCCGGTATAGGGAGTTGATGTTGTGCTGTGTTCGATTGGCTATAACTGGAAGTCCCTGGCCAGGGCTGATATGGAGATTTACTGGTAAGTGTTACTAGTAGTTTCTCGACCCGTTATGAGCCATACATCGACACGACTTATCAGTTACTGGGGTCTGACGTATACCACCCCTAGACTTGATATGCGACATATCAGACGAACAGACCGGACTGTACGAGAGTGTTACTGATCGGATTCACAGGAGAACGCACAGGCTAGCTTGTTGATCTTCTGATCGCTCAATACCTGGATGGCTGTTACGTTTAGCTGACCGCTTGCAGCTTGTGGGTGTTTGATATGATCATCACCTGCTACCGGCGTATTGACGATTCTTTAGAGTCCTACACAGAGGTTTCTTGGCTCAGGCGAAACGGAGTAGTGGCGCATATGTGATATGCGCAGGAGCGTGAATAATGCGATATGGGATACCGTATTATATTCTCGCGATATATGGATATGAACCGGGTCATCGGATCAAGTGTTGATTCGATGAATCGGTACATGATATATTAGTCAGTTATATTCGATATAGCCGGATCGTCGGATCAAGTGTTGATTCGATGATTTAATATATAATAATATATATATGATATATTATTATATTAACTAATATTGGCTTGCTTTATTATTTCATTTTCTCAGTGGGTGATACATTGATATATATGCGATATATGTTAATTGTATTATTTTCTTTTGTTGCAAATATATAATATATATGTGATATATATTATTGTGACATGATATGATTAATTGTTAAACATGTTTAAGGATGATTAATTGAGGTTAGGGTTTGATTAGGGTTAGTAGCTTCAAGTTCCTTCTAGAAGCTTTATTCTTTTGTCTTGGTTAAGATATTTGTGATGACACATTCTTAACCTAACCAAACCCTAACCCTAGTTGTTTCTTTACTCATTCTCATCCATTCATCCTTGACCATGGTTATATATCAATCATATGATTTATAATTCTATTCATCACAAAAGGATTATGATATGATCATTATTCTTTTTCCATTATCATCTTCTTCTTCTCTCTTGAAGAAGCTCTCTTGAAAATTCTTATGTGATGAATAAAATTGAGAAAATGATTTAAAAAGAAAGCAAAATCACTACTCTCTCATCCTCATCTCATCTAGCCCATGGGATTAGTGTGTTCTCTTCTTTAAGAGTGAGAAAGCTTGAGCCGTAGCCACTTCAAGGTAGATCATCGGAGATTTGGAATACGACAAGCTAGAATGGATCGTTCGAGTCGTGGAGCCTCTCATGAGTCCGGGAGATCGTGGATCGCGGCAAAGGGACTTCTACTCGGAGCTTGTGAAGTGAAGGAGCGGACTACAAAGGTTGTAATCCCTCACTCTTAGATAAAAGTTATCTTATTGCATGTTTAACCCTAATAATCTAGCAAAGATCCCGGCTTTGGGTTGTTCGGCACGTCTAAAATTTTATCCGGGCATATTTGATGCCTTTAGAACCTTCACAAGAGTGCCTAGGAACCCTACACACATTTCCCAGACTGCCCTACAAACGGTTCAATATTGACCCTTGTATACAATCCACGGGCACAAATAAATGCCCCCCCACCAAGTTCTACCGACGGCGCGAAACGTCCTCACTTGGTGAACAACACTTGTAAGTCCTCTCAAATTACAAGGAGAAAACACTCTTTCAAGATCCTTACGACTTATAATAGAACATACACTTAAGAATCCTCACGATTCCTAAGGAGAAATCGGACCTATGAGATCCTCATGACTCGTAGGGAGAAACACGTTTATGAGACCCTTACGGCTCATAAAGTCAAAAGCCTTAGTCAACAGGATTCTAACCCTGTTTGCAAAGTCATCTTTGTTTAAATCGACAAAGGAAAATGATGATTCGCTCCTGGCAATATCCCAGTTGTAGCGATGCTGATGCCTAAATTGGTATCAAATTCCAAGTCCTTTTACGGCAAATGATGATTCGCTCCTGGCAATATTCCAGTCACGGCGATACTGATGCTAAGATTGGTATCAGATCTTGAGTTCCATACTCACAAAAAAAAATGCATATGAAATAGCCGAAATGTTTGGGCAACTCGCAATAAAAATCAGCGAGTAAAATATATGCATATGAAATAGCCGAAATTTTTGGGCAACTCGCAATAAAAAGCTGTGAGTAAAGAAAAAGAAAAATAGCCGAAATGATTGGGCAATCGCAACTTTCGCGATATAAAAAGCTGAAATGATAGAGCATCGCGGAAAGAAATAAAAAAATGAAAGAATGAAACTTTTGCCCTACAGGCGAGTCCATACTGACCCCTGTATACAATCTACGGGCATAAACGAAAAGGGAACCGCATTTCCCGACAGACTCTGTCCAAGGGAAAGTCAGATCTCGACAGCAATATCTGCATCCCAGAAGACTAACAACGGCGTTCCTCTTCATGCCAGCAGGGCACGGACACGACACCACCAATCGGAGCCATGACAAAGTCTCCAGTTCCAAGACTCTACGGTTCACAGACAACCTAGAGTCAGCCCCGACACCGCAAAAAGCGGAGAAAGTCAACCCGACACCGCAGAAAGCAGAGTACGTCAGCCAATGACCCCGTCGCGGAAATACGTCAGCAAATGACCCCGTCTCGGAAATACGTCAGCCAATGACCTCCGTCTCGAAAATACGTCAGCAAATGACCTCCGTCTCAGAAACACGTCATCCAATGACCCCGTCTCGGAAATACGTCAGCAAATGACCTCCGTCTCGGAAACATGTCATCCAATGACCCCGTCTTAGTAATACGTCAGCAAATGACCTCTGTCTCGGAAATGCGTCAGCCAATGACCTCCGTCTCGGAAACACGTCAGCCAATGACCTCCGTCTCGAAAACACATCAGCCAATGACCTCCGTCTCGGAATACGTCTCGGAAATACGTCAGCCAGTGACCTCCATCTCGGAAATACGTTAGCCAGTGACCTCCATCTCGGAAATACGTCAGCCAGTGACCTCTGTCTCGGAAACACGTCAGCCAGTGACCTCCGTCTCGGAAATACGTCAGCCAATGACCTCCGTCTCAGGAACACGTCATCCAATGACCCCGTCTCGGTAATACGTCAGCAAATGACCTCCGTCTCGGAAACACGTCAGCCAGTGACCTCCGTCTCGGAAACACGTCAGCCAGTGACCTCCGTCTCAGAAACACGTCACCAAATGACCTCCATCTCGAAAATACGTCAGCAAATGACCTCCGTCTCGGAAACACATCACCAAATGACATCTGTCTCGGAAACACGTCACCAAATGACCTCCGTCTCGGAAACACGTAGTGAGCTCCGTCTCGGAAACACGTCAGCCAATGACCTCCATCTCGGAAACACGTCAGCCAATGACCTTCGTCTCGGAAACACATCAGCCAGTGACCTTCGTCTCGGAAACACGTCAGCCAGTGACCCCCGTCTCGGAAACACGTCAGCCAGTGACCTCCATCTCGGAAACACGTCAACCAATGACCTTCGTCTTGGAAACACGTCAGCCAATAACCTCCGTCTCGGAAACACGTCAGCAAATGACCTCCGTCTCGGAAGCACATCAGCCAATGACCTCCGTCTCGGAAACACGTCAGCCAGTGACCTCCGTCTCGGAAACACGTCAGCCAATAACCTCCATCTCGGAAACACGTCAGCCAATGACATCCGTCTTGAAAACACGTCAACAAATGACCTCCGTCTTGGAAACAAGTCAGCCAACGACCTCCCCGTCGGAGCAATGCTTCGACTCGGAAACAAGTCAACTCACCAACCACTTACAATTCCTCTCGACTTGTAAAAAAGAAAACGCACTTAGGAATCCTCACGACTCCTAAGGAAAAAATACACCTACGAGATTCTTTCGACTCGTAGGGAGAAAAGTCTTTATGAGACCCTCACGGCTTATAAAGTTGAAAAATCTTAGGCAGCAGACCTGAACCTGCTTCCTAAGCCATCTCTACCCTACAAAGAGGTTAAGATGAATTGTTATCTACCGTCTACAGGCCACACTCGCCAAAGTTACATGCCACTGAAATGGAAGTACTACTCAAGTGTACATAAACTACTTCGCGCCAAATCAAAACAAAAAGGTATAATCCATGGACATCAGTCACATACTATGCAAGGCAACAAAGAGAACATTCGACTCGTATCCAATTAAGCGTTCGAAGCATACCCACTCATGTATACGCGGAAAGGATTAATGCGTGAAATAAATGCATAGAAAGGGAAAATTTGTCATTCATACTGCAGAAAATTCTTACATTGATGAAGACAGTAAAACAAAAACATCATTAAAATGTTTACAATGGTAAAACATTAAATCCTGGACATGGATTGAGGAATTCGGAATTAAGGTCGTCTAAAATGCTTCTGGACTTTCTGACCATTCTCGTGTGCATCTTCTCGCGAATACAAGCGTCAGGATTTTCACTAATATGATCCGCCCTTTGATAGGCAGAGATTATCGTTGTCTGTTGGAAAACTTGATGCAAGATATCAACAAGACTATCCCGCCGCCTCTTTGAGATTAAGCCCATCAGATACACTGAGTGTACCTTGTCTTCAGTGTTATCAAGCGCCTCCAGCAGCATGGCTTCGTAAAATTCAGGAAGGGCTTCCCAAATCGCTCCCATGATGATCTTCAACAAAGCAGAATGACGGGGGAGTAGTCGACCGTTGTGTTCATCGAGGCGACGCATAACTTCAGCGCATTGAGCATCTATAAACTCTTGGTTTTGACAATGGCCTTGGACGCGAATGTCTTCATAGGAGATAATTTCGTCAAGATCATACAAATGAACGCCCATAGTACCTGCGTGAAAAAGAACAAGGGTTAGATGTCAATGCTACAGTCCAAATTCTGACACTTGGTACTTTAAATTTGTACCACACTGCGATGTAGTAGAAAGGGACCAAAGAGGGCCCACAAAATCAAGGTGACGGTTCATCATTGATGAGACAATCACTCATTAAAAAAATGAAATCCTGAAAAAGATCCTCATTTAATGAGAGACTCCTCGGGCCAAGGAGTTAAACTCTCTCAGGAGCAACACTCTGCAAACAGGAGTGACATCTGTCAACTCTAATTATGAGGGGAATAAAATTCCCTAAAATTTTCTAAGAGCTATGCTCTCTGAAAACAATGGAATCATCCATCAAAACCCTAAAAAGCAAAGCTTTTAATGAGTTAAAAACTCTAAGATCTTTAAGATCTGCGGGATGAACTTTAAGAGTTCTTCATTAATGGGTTAAGAAACCCTAAAAGAAGATTTTTTTGATCTATGATCTAAGAAAAGCAAAACTCTGTTTTCATTTAACGGGTTAAGAAACCCTAAAACACATCTTTAACATCGGTGGTCTACGAAGAGAAAAGCTCTGTTTAATGGGGTCAAATAGGATTCTTACCGAATATTTGAACAAAGTTCTAACTTAAAGGAAGTTCCTTGGGCAGAGATCTATGCTCTGAAGAGAGAATTAAATTCTCAGAAAAACAAGAAGGAGAGAAGATAAACAGCGGTCATCTCAAAGGGCCTAAGGCCCTACTTATAGGCGTTGGAAGTCGATCCAACTTCCAAGTTGATCTAACAGTGGAAAGCCAGCCACCGCTGCACTCATGTGTAAGCAATGTGAGCGCAACGGTGGGGGGTCATTTGTTTCCCCCAATCAGAGATCAACGCTCTATTAAAAATTTGAAATTTGAACTAAGGCAGTGCCTCATGAAAGCGCCGGCGCTAAGAGCGCCGGCGCTAAGAGTCAAAGACTCTGAGGCAGCGCCTCACGTGGAAAGAACGAGAGCGCCAGCTCTAAGAGTCAAAGACTCTGAGGCAGCGCCTCATATGTAAAGCACGAGAGCGCTAGCGCCAAGAGCGCCAGCCCTAAGAGTCAAAAGACTCTGAGACAGCGCCTCACGTGCAATGCACGAGAGCGCTAGTGCCTAGAGCGCCAGCGCTAAGAGTCAAAAGACTCCGAGGCAGCGCCTCACGTGCAAAGCACGAGAGTGCTCGCGCCCAGAGCGCCAACGCTAAGAGTCAAAAGACTCTGAGGTAGCGCCTCACGTGCAAAGCACGAGAGCGCCAACGCTAGAACTAAATGTTCTCCACCCTTGGATCAAAGATCCAACGAAGATGATAAATCATCAGAGCACAGAATCAAATTCTGACTGGGGAAATACTTCTCAAATCTTTCTAAACAAGAAAATTTGTGCTCTGTAAATCAGAGCACCGTTGGATCAAAGATCCAATGGTGATTAAACATCACCAAGATTCAGAATAAGTTCTGTATGGGAAAATATTTTCCCAATCTTTGCTAAAAACAAGAAAGATGTCTTTTGTAAAACAGAGCCCTTAGATCAAAGATCCAATGGTGAGAAATATCCCCAAATCAACCAGAGATCTCTCAATGAGAGATTTCCTTAGCTGATTCAACAAATCAGCCTCCCCTATATAAAGGACCCAAGACTTCAAGTCTTGCACGGAAGAACCCCTCCCCCTAAACTTTAAGTTCTTAAAAAAAGAGAAGAGCAATCTCTAAGAAGAAGAATTTTCTTCAAGATAAAATAACAATAAGTGAGATCATAGTATCTCCTCTATATTTGAAAGTTTAACTCTCACATCAGAAGAATTTAGTTCTTTTTCCAGATCACAGATCTATAATACAAAGTCTTTCATAAAAAGAAGAGAGATCATAGCATCTCCTCCACATCTAACAGTTTAACTCTCACATTAGAAGAACTTAGTTCTTTTTACAGTTCTCGGATCTATAAGATGAAGTCTTTCACAAGGGAGAACCAAATTCTCAAAGAATTGAATTGGGCAGAACAAAAAGCTCAGTGCTTAGCACTCAAATCTGGTGCTCAGCGCCGAGCGATCTACGTGAGCGCTATTTAATAAAGAGTGCTTAGCACTCAAATCTGAAACTCAGCGCCGAATGCTCCACGTGCTCCTCACGTGGGCGCTAAAAGCGCTCAACGCTCAAATGCTGGCGCTCAGCTCCTAGCGCTCCACGTGCCCCTCACGTGGGCGCTACTTAACACAGAGCGCTCTGCGCTCCTCATAAAGAGCCTAGCGCCATGAAGAGTGTTCAACACTCATAAAAAACAAAAAGAAAGTGGGTGTCAATATTCACATAAATATTTAGCATTATGTGCACAGAGAAATGACTGTGTTCTAGCAAGTGTCTAACACTTTATAAAAAAAAAAGGGAAATGACAAAGACTGTGTGGGCTGAGCCCAAAGTTAGCCAAACCCCAAAACCGACCGAGCCTATAGGTCTTCTTCTAAATTGGACTTAGTCCTAAACAAGGCTATCAAATCTTTGATGAACATTCATTGGTTCAAAGGTACATCTCTCCACACCTCTTATACATGTCGTTGTAATTCTTCAACATCTTCAGAGAGGTGGAGGGTCCCAATAACCAATAATTCTTGGTATAAACCCCCCAAACAAACAACCCAGTACACCGCAACGACCTTAAAACTAAATTGTGGACCGCAACGTTCTTAAAACTAAATTGTGGACCGCAACGTCCCTAAAAACTAAATTCTATGGACTATGATGTCCTTAAACTTTGGACCGCAATGTCCTTAAAACTAAACCCTTTAGACCGCAGTGTCCTTAAAACTAAATTGTGGACCGCAACGTCCTTAAAACTAAATTGCGGACCGCAACGTCCCTAAAAACTAAATTCCACGGACTATGATGTCCTTAAACTTTAGACCGCAAAGTCCTTAAAACTAAATTCCACGGACTATGATATCCTTAAACTTTGGACCGCGGTGTCCTTAAAATTAAATTGCGGACCGCAACATCCCTTAAAACTAAATTGTGGACTGCAATGTCCTTAAAACTAAATTGCGGATTGCAACGTTCCTAAAAACCAAATTGTGGACCGCAATGTCTTCAAAACTAAATTGCGGACCGCAACGTCCCTAAAATCTAAATTGCGAACCGCAATGTCATTATAAACTAAAGAAAATCCTGTTGAGTAGATCTTAGTTTAAAATTAGACTAACGTATCCTCAACGAGCGTTTAAGTTGATCTTAATCTAAAACAAGATTAACGATCCTTAAACAAACCCAAACCCAAATCTAAGAAAATACGGATTTGGACTAATCCACGCCCTACGGGCGACAACACAAATTAGTCTCCGTATACAATCCACGGGCAACCAAAAATAAAATAAACACACACGACACGAAGTGACCTTCTGGAGAAAGAGAAAGTGGTTATCGTAACCCGATAACGTAATTAACTGCAGCGGTTTGCGCCTGCAGGGAAGAGCGTCCCCACAATCAAAAACCCCTCGCAGGGGTAATCTGATGAAGTCTGCTACAACGGCCGCATCTGTCCAAACTTCCGATACACGGTGCCATAAATCAACTTGGCATCTTCGGAGAGATGGACGGATAAAACCAAATAGTATCTGCCCCCTAAAATTCAGGCCGGACGTCCCAACATCCCGGTCGTGTCTTTCTGCGGCAAACAGTAAAGCATTTAAAATAAGTAAAACAAAAGTAGTTAATAATACGCAATTTTGATAGACAAAAAAATAAAGAAAACTAAATCTCGAATAACAAACGTCACTGAATATAATTACAGTAATAGGAAATAATACTAGTAATGTATAAGAGACTAGCCAGGGCATGGACTGTGGTAAAATACGGCCTAAACGAAGAGAAGTCGGGAATGCGGTGCTAGTCTATAGTCCACCAAACTGGGGGTCAGGTTACTACAAGATTCAAGGATGGGATAAACTCAAGAAGGGAAAGAAATTATTAAGAGTAGGAACAATCAATGTATCATGTGGATCTTAAAGGTACAATACTCAAGGAGAGAGAGAAAATTTTGCCCGAACCGAAATTTATTATCCAGTTAATTTTGACAGAGCACAATTGAGAGATAAATATAGCACTAAGTTATACATTGATTTTATTTGGCCAGAAGAAAAGAAAATAAGTCGCGTCAGTCACGACTGTGGAAGTTCAACCGGTTACGATAAGCTCTCGCACTAAGATAGAGGCGTCCATTCCCATAGCGCCTCGTAGGGATTGCTGCTAGAGGTTCTTCAGCCTCGAGTTCCTCCTCACTCGGGATTTCATCCCCCGACTCTTCCTCGGCTGGGGACTCATTTTCGGGCTCTTCCTCCATGGGGTTTCCTTCTCCTGTCCTTCTTCCTCGGTGAGAACTTCCTCATCGGGGTCCTCTCCCACATGATCCAACTCTCTAGATCCTCTTCCACTGGTTCCTCCTCAGGATCTTCCTCTTCTAGATTCTCTTCTACTGGGTTTTCTTCCACTGAGTCCTCCTCAGGATCTTCCTTTACTGGATTCTCTTCTACTGGGTTTTCTTCCACTGGGTCCTCCTCGGGATCTTTCTCTACTGGGTCTTCTTCGGGGTCCTCTTCTTCATCGTCAAAGTCACTGATCATATTGACTTCTGGAGCTGCGTCTGCGACTCCTTGGGATCGCTGTTGTCGAAAATAACATATAGGCCATCGACCTCCTCGTCTGGACTCACTAATATGCAGTCAAAAAGAAATGCATGACCGAGTGTCCTCATTGAGAGGCTGCGCTGCCCTAGGGTTGGCCATGGCCTGAAAAGAGAGAGTCACGATCAGATAGTGGAACACACAAAAATAACTAAAGATGTGAAGCACATGGAAACTAATAGGCGGGTAAAATTTAAAATCACAAACTTGAGTGCTGATGCGTAAGTAGTATATGGAAGTGAGTGGTAAGGAAACGGTATACAAATCACAATCCACATTTTTTTTGACTCGACCAACCTAAAGATTTCAAA
The DNA here is from genome assembly GCA_030015575.1 of Agapanthus africanus. Classification (NCBI taxonomy): domain Eukaryota; kingdom Viridiplantae; phylum Streptophyta; class Magnoliopsida; order Asparagales; family Amaryllidaceae; genus Agapanthus; species Agapanthus africanus. The sequence continues at coordinate 17,919,186 of CM057349.1, read as the reverse complement.
GATCGCTTTAAACCAAGGAGTTCAACAAAATACAAGATTTAGACGAAAAGAAACGATCACTAAATAAAATAACAAGGTCTTTATTGAAAGCAGGAAGGGTGATAACTCCGCATTGATATCTAGATCGCTGTGATCTCATAAAGCAAGTCCGAATCCTGTGTTGGGTCTGTTTCATCCTCGAAATTCAAGATACGAAAACAACTAAGTCGCTCAAGCAGATGTGGAAGGTGTTGACGAATCTCCTCCTTGCAACTCTTTCCTTCTACGGCAACCATTGACACAAATCAAGCACTGCCCTTTGGCATGGCGACAGTCCCTCTGAAAGTGTCCTGGTCTCTTACAATAACCACAACGTTGGGTTCTCCGCTGCTTCTGTTGCTGAGGAACAAATAGGCGCTTCATCTGCACACCTCCTCTTTGTTTAATAGGGATCCTCCAACGATTGTGGACTCCCGCTGGTGCCTGAGCTATTTGTCTTCTTAATCCTTCAGCTAAGAGATCGTTTGTTCGCTCTTGGGCTTCCATCAAATCTTGCAGTACACCCAAAATCTTGGCGGTCTGACTCTGGGTGGTGGAGGTAGAAGAAGAGTCGTTAGAAGTTATGGTCCTGAAACAACAATTTTCGGACGACGGTATAAGATATAAGAATCAGAATAAGATATAGAATTGACAAAGGAAGCAAGAATATATGGTGAGATGAAACACAATCGAGTGAAAATCAAATGTAGAACTCCAAGTCACTCAAACAGAGTGCTGCCTTGTAACTATGTTGCAGTTCAAAGTTACAACCACATAATTCTACTAAGTCACCCAAAAACTCCATCAAATAAGATCAAAATATATAGCAAGACACATTAAAAGGATTCTAATCAAGAAGGAATTCTTAATCGGGAAACAAGGTTACAATCTAGACCGAATGGGCGACGTAAATTGCCAAGCCTTAAGTCGGAAACTAAAATCTCATTCTAAACCAACCTGGCTCTGATACCAACAAAATCATGTCACGCCCCGCTTTCCAAAATACGGAATACTAGGGGTGACAAGGCCAGCCATACTCCTACGGTCAAGGAAATATCCTTCCTTAGTCACATTTCGGCTTCTAGCATTACGTGGCAATCAGTAATCATAGCACAAGTAATGAGAATTGCAGTCACTAATTCCATCAAAACAGATATGAGAATAACCAGATGGAATCAAAGGGTGTGATAGCACTGACATCGCTGATCTAGATGTCCACAATATTCTTGAGGTAAGAAAGATCTTGATCCGAGCTAAGTCCACTTCTCACTCTGAGCATGCATACTCAGGTCGTTAGGGCGACACAATAGCAATATATATAAATATAATGTGCAACGGTAATAAACATAAAGAAATAAGTATAGAATAATGACGCGAGCATGAAATAACCGGTACAAGTAACGATAAAGCAAGTGTATCTGCAACAACTCCAATTTTAGTATACAAAAAAAAATTTGCTTAAAAATTAATGTATACTTGGGGTATTTGCATTTACTGTGATTACTATAAGTAATTAATTCACTCTTTAATTACAAGAAGAAGCTTGTAGCTTATTGGTAATACCTTGCACTGCTGAACCAAGCCACCAGAGTTCAAATCTCATACCCCACATTATTATTTAATATTGTTTTATTTTGAATTTTTAGAATACCAAGAGTTTACACGTGCATATCTCACAAAACTCCACTACACACTAAAAACAAACTGGACCAGGGGGAAGCTAGAGAGACTATAGACCCACGGCGACCGACCCCGGCCGGACTTGGCCGGCGCCGCCAGCCGGACACGGCCGGACCGCCGAGCCGCCAACACAAAAGTTATGTCTTTTCCTATTCCCATCATCCTTGTGTAGTTTAATTCTCCTACACATTTCCAAAGCCCCTTTAAATCACATTAAACCCTATTTTAATACAATTTTTATTACAAATTTCAATTCAACCTTTCACCTACCCTAACCCTAGCCTAACCCTATAAATACAACCCCTAAACACTACCCCCTCACTCCAAAATTCTGAACAAAACTCTTAAGAAATTTCCTAGAACCCTAGTGTACTTTGGAAGAAGCGAAAGGCGAAGCTCCGGCGATTTTTCCGGCGACAACCCTAGGAGATCCCGGCGACGAAACGACGCACCGGAAGCTACGTCCACTCCCGCTCCCTCTCCTCTTTAAGCTAAACCCGTAACTCCCACCTCTATCTCTCCTTTGCTACTCTAAAAATATCTTTTAATAAAACCCGACGGAATCGGAGTCAAACCGATTTCCGATTCGGTTTCTTTCTAAAAATCCCACTTTCTTAAACACAACCTTATTAAACCATTACATGTTGACTATTAATCATTAACAAATATGTTGAACAAGTTTCATGACAATCTATATCATTTTGTAACTTTTATTGCTCTTTTTCAGTAAAATACTATGTAGTTTCATTTTGACATTAAATCATCACAATCTTGCTATACCTTTAAGTTAGATCACGAGGTAATGACCTACCTCCTTACAACACTCATATGCAATATAGCACAATACTTTCGGGAACCTAGAATACGGGAAAACGAAACATTTCAAATAAAAACCATTTACTAATAAAACCATTTTTACAAGATTTAGTATTTTACACAAATCTTTGCAAAGCGCTGCTACAACCCAATTTGGGGAACCCGACTGGGATGGTGCGGATTATCGCACGTCCCTAGGCTTAGTAGTGCGAGATGTAAGAAAATGAGATTTCTAGAAATATAATATATATATAAAAATTTATTTTTATAAAAATATATATATATATGTAATATCAAAATTACCTATTTTTGTTATAATATAAATACTTCAACTTTTCCAAAATCACAAGAATCCCTTTACATTAAAATACCATGAAATCCATACAAGTTCAATATTACAATTAAATACCATATATTATGAAAAATAGGTTATTCTCACTAGAAATATCACAAATATAAAATCTACATTTATGACAACTCTAAAGACGATAATTAAATACTTGGGATGTATTTTGAAAATTATACAAAAGTATTTTAACATAAAACCCTCTCAAGTTCTATAAATTACCCTAAGGACCCTAGTAAATATAGGTTTAAGCGGGACCAATCTCTTGAGCCTCAAAAAACCGGAGAAGTGGGTGCTTGTCTATTTAAGATAGAAAACTTAACAACAGTGTTATCAACACGGTAATCGTATTTGAAAAAGACACAAATCCTGCCGCCCATGTGCAACGGTTACCGATAACATCAAAACAATCAGAACTTCAATTTGTTTTATAATTGCTCTGACTCAGACTGAGTCTCTTCTTAATAATCTGACTTGAATATGATTCAATTATGAAATTACAAAATTACAACTCAACATGAATACATATATTCAATCTGTTCAAACTATTCAATCTGTATTGACTGAACCGAATAATGGATATACTTCCATTTACTTGATTCTCCAGTTACATCCATGATTCTCCAGTACATCCATTTTACTGATATCATAGTTTCGGCAAGTCATCCAAATATACAATCTATATTACAATTCAATTACAAGTTGAAATACAATACAAACAATACAAACAAGATATCGCGGGGTTTAAGGGGTAGATTGGTACGGAAGGTGTTAGAAGTGGCACGAGACAATATGATTTAATACACCTAACCTGAATCCAGTTGCTGTTATACCGTGGCATAAACGGTTCCTTATACTACACTTGTCTCTAGTCTCTGGCATATAGAGACTCCTCTCGCATACACTGGCATCTTTCTGTACCAAACTACAAACACAGCGTTAACACAACATTATAACAACATGATACAACTTTAAAAGCTACCTTCTCTTTCTGTCTATTCTATTTCTCCCTTATCTTTGGGACTTACCGAGCGATTTGTTCGCTGACGATATTCTCTTTCTTTCTTTTTTGAACGTCGTCAGGTGATCTGGACACTCCGGAGATCGAGCCCACTAGTGAAGACTTGGACCACTTCATTGAAGACCCAGAGCTTTAGTTCATTGTACACTTTTATTTCAGTACTTTTCTTTTTCTGTTATGCCATTGTTTAGGCATTGCTTTCATTCAGTTGTATTTACTTTTCTATGCATTGTACAGAAAGAATGTGAATAAATAAAGTCGTTGTTTTATTATATCTTGTCTCTTATGCATTTATTTTTATATTGCTTAGATACGCTTAGCGTATTTACTTCATAGTAAATACGTAGCGGCCTCGTTGCGTCCTCTGCCCATACACTAGGAAGCGGGGCGTAACAGGTTTTGTTGGTGGTCCAATGTATCGCCATTAAGTTGGGACGACATCGGAGATAGGGAACTTCTTGGACCTGAGATGATAGTAGCAACTGTTGATGTGGTTCATACTATCAGAGAAAAAATGCGCATAGCCCAAGATCGACAGAAGTACTAGGCTGATGCAAAGAGACGTCACTTGGAGTTCCAGCCAGGAAATCACGTGTTCTTAAAGATATCTCCGAACCGTGGAGTGATCCGATTTGGAAGACGAGGAAATCTAAGTCCGAGATACATTGGACCGTTCGACATACTCAAACGAGTCGGTGAAGTGGCATACCGCTTAGCGCTTCCACCTTCATTGGAAGAAGTGCATAATGTGTTTCACATATCCCAACTCAGAAGGTATGTGAGTGACCCTAGTCATGTTCTTGATCATTCCGAGCTCACAATACAGCCCGACTTATCCTGTGAACAGCAACCTGTGGAGATCCTGGACAGGAAAGTGAAGACACTTCGGAACAAGGAAGTTAACTTGGTCCGAGTGATGTGGAGAAAAGACACTCCAGGAGAGTCCACTTGGGAAAGGGAAGATAAAATGCGTGCAAGATATCCTCACCTCTTTGTAAACTAGTCCTTAAAATAAAAGTTGTAAATTTTGATGACGAAATTTTTGTAAGGAGGGTAGACTGTAACAACTCCAATTTTAGTGTACAAAAAAAATTTCTTAAAAATTAATGTATACTTGGGGTATTTGCATTTACTGTGATTACTATAAGTAATTAATTCACTCTTTAATTACAAGAAGGAGCTTGTAGCTCATTGGTAATACATTGCACTGCTGAACCAAGCCACCAGAGTTCAAATCCCATACCCCACATTATTTTTTAATATTGTTTTATTTTGAATTTTTAGAATACCAAGAGTTTATACATGCATATCTCACAAAAACTCCACTACACACTAAAAACAAACTGGACCAAGGGGAAGCTCGAGAGACGACGGACCCACGGCAACCGACCCCAGCCGGACTCAGCCCAAGTCGCCGGTGACTCGGACGACTCGGCCGGTGCCGCCGGCCGGACTCGGCCGGACCGCCGAGCCGCCAACACAAAAGTTGTGTCTTTTCCTATTCCCATCATCCCTGTATAGTTTAATTCTCCTGCACATTTCCAGAGCTACTTTAAATCACATTAAACCCTATTTTAATACAATTTTTATTACAAATTTCAATTCAACCTTTCATCTACCCTAACCCTAGCCTAACCCTATAAATACAACCCCTAAACACTACCCCCTCACTCTAAAATTCTGAATAAAACTCTCAAAAAATTTCCTAGAACCCTAGTGTACTTTGGAAGAAGCGAAAGGCGAGCTCCGGCGATTTTTCCGGCGACAACCCCAGGAGATCCCGGCGAAACGACACACCGGAAGCTACGTCCACTCCCTCTCCCTCTCCTATTTAAGCTAAACCTGTAAGTCCCACCTCCCTCTCTCCTTTGCTACTCTAAAAACATCTTTTAATAAAACTCGACGGAATCGGAGTCAAACCGATTTCCGATTCGGTTTCTTTCTAAAAATCCGACTTTTCTTAAACACAATCCTATTAAACCATTACATGTTGACTATTAATCATTAACAAATATGTTGAACAAGTTTCATGACAATCTATATCATTTTGTAACTTTTATTGCTCTTTTTCAGTAAAATACTATGTAGTTTCATTTTGACATTAAATCATCACAATCTTGCTATACCCTTAAGTTAGATCACAAGGTAATGACCTATCTCCTCACAACACTCATATGCAATATAGCACAATATTTTCGGGAACCTAGAATACGGGAAAACGAAACATTTCAAATAAATACCATTTACTAATAAAACCATTTTTACAAGATTTAGTATTTTACACAAATCTTTGCAAAGTGCTGCTACAACCCAATTTGGGGAACCTGACTTGGATGGTGCGGATTATCGCACGTCCCTGGGCTTAGTAGTGTGAGATACAGACCTCCGCAAAGAGCATTCAGTCTCGAGAGATTTAAAATACCAAAATCTTAAGAAAATGAGATTTCTAGAAATATAATATATATTAAAATTTATTTTTATAAAAATATATATATATATGTAATATCAAAAATACCTATTTTTGTTATAATATAAATGCTTCAACATTTCCAAAATTACAAGAATCACTTTACATTAAAATACCATGAAATCCATACAAGTTCAATATTACAATTAAATACCATGTATTAAGAAAAATAGGTTATTCTCACTAAAAATATCACAAATATAAAATCTACATCTATGACAACTCTAAAGACGATAATTAAATACTTGGGGTGTATTTTGAAAATTATATAAAAGTATTTTTACATAAAACCCTCTCAAGTTCTATAAATTACCCTAAGAACCCTAGTAAATATAGGTTTAAGTGGGACCAATCTCTTGAGCCTCAGAAAGCTAGAGAAGTGGGTGCTTGCCTATTTAAGGTAGAAAACTTAACAACAATGTTATCAACACGGTAATCGTCTTTGAAAAAGACACAAATCCTGCCGCCCATGTGCAGCGGTTACCGATAACATCAAAACAATCAGGACTTCAATTTGTTTTATAATTGTTCTGACTCAGACTGAGTCTCTTTTTAATAATCTGACTTGAATATGATTCAAGTATGAAATTACAAAACTACAATTCAACATGAATACATATATTCAATCTGTTCAAACTATTCAATATGTATTGACTGAACCGAACCATAGATATACTTCCATTTACATGATTCTCCAGTTACATCCATGATTCTCCAGTACATCCATTTTACTGATATCATGGTTTCGGCAAGTCATTCAAATATACAATCTATATTACAATTCAATTACAAGTTGAAATACAATACAATCAAGATATCGCGGGGTTTAAGGGATAGATTGGTACGGAAGGTGTTAGAAGTGGCACGAGATAATAAGATTTAATACACCTAACCTGAATCCAGTTGCTGTTATACTGTGGCATAAACGGTTCCTTGTACTACACTTGCCTCTAGTCTCTGGCATATAGAGACTCCTCTCGTATACACTGGCATTCTTCTGTACCAAGCTACAAACACAGCGTTAACACAACATTATAACAACATAATACAACTTTAAAAGCTACCTTATCTTTTTGTCTATTCTATTTCTCCCTTATCTTTGGGACTTACCGAGCGATTTGTTCGCTGACGACATTCTCTTTCTTTCTTCTTTGAACGTCGTCAGGTGATCTGGACACTCCGGAGATCGAGCCCACTAGTGAAGACTTGGACCACTTCATTGAAGACCCAGAGCTTTAGTTCATTGTACACTTTTATTTCAGTACTTTTCCTTTTCTGTTATGCCATTGTTTAGGCATTGCTTTCATTCAGTTGTATTTACTTTTCCATGCATTGTACAGAAAGAATGTGAATAAATAAAGTTGTTGTTTTATTATATCTTGTTTCTTGTGCATTTATTTTTATATTGCTTAAATACGCTTAGCGTATTTACTTCATAGTAAATACGTAGCGGTCTCGTCGCGTCCTCTGCCCATACACTGGGAAGCGGGGCGTGACAATATCAAATCAGTAATCAATGAAATGTCCATGTCACTAAGCAATCGGTCTCTAAGTCTCAATGTCCAAGTCACTAAACTTATCGTCGGTCCAAGTGTGAGCGTCAACCACTACAGAAGTATCCCCAATCCAAGGATAAGCCCCAGGGGCAAAGGAACACGGGCCCGAGTCACTATCAGTAAGAATCAGAAACACTATCAGTAAAAATCCCGAAATCACTAAATATGCCGGCAGTGGGACTCCTAAGATTCCGTTGATCGAACTCACACTCAAACTTCCCCACACCCTGCGGTCTACATAAAACACCGACCATGAATCTAAATACTAATCACTCCATGAAAAGTCTATGCGAGAATTGGAGACAGGGTCTCCATCAAGCATGTCTCGACTGGTATCCAAAATAAATAAGCAGTGCTCGACGTCTTACCTATGACTAATATAATTGCTCCCATACCCGTCCCATACCAGTTATAGTCACACTTATATATGTCCCATAGGCGTCGAAAATGCAATAACTAATTGGTTCCGCTGATTGTGTATAAGTACATATCACTTCTATTATTCAATCACCTTTTACATTAACGTACTTACCACAATCCAATCATTAACATTTATCACTTGGTAATGTAACACGGTCACTAGGATATCGATGCAAATGAATATTATTTACCAAAGTATAACAGTCATGCAACATGATGGGGATACAGTAAATGCACTACTAAATACATGTAAGCAACCGGTGTCGGTTGTGTTAGAAAAATCATATAAAATCATACGTGTATAATTTGGCAAAACAATATAAAAGGAGTAAGCAGCGTATTAAATTTTCTGTACGGAAAAATTGGTTTCGAGGCAATCGGATTTCAGATTTGTGAGTTATGGTCATTTCATTTTAAGTGTTTACTGCTGGAAATCCAATTTATGAACTGGAAGTCCGTTTCGTAATAAGTTTTACTCCCTATTGGGATCATAATTAGGCAATGATACTTTTCAACTAATTGTAAGGCTATGATTTAACTTTACATCGCAGGAGAAGGATCAACAGTATTCATCTTTTCTTAGGAGTTATGATCATATTACCGATGAAAGGTGCAAGCAGAAATGGCAGAAATCTGTCGTACATGTCATCCATTTAAAATATGATTGTTTCCCCCAATCAGAGCAAAGTTCTGTTCAAATTTTAAATTTTGAAATGAAGCAACGCTTCATAGCAGCACCAAGTGCGCTGCGCCCTAAGCAGCACACCACGTGCAAAGCACGTGTGCGCTAGCGCTAAGAGTGTTGCACTATAAACAGCGCACCACGTGCAAAGCACGTGTGCGCTAGCACTGGAACTAAAAGCTCCCCGCCGTCAGATCAAAAATCCAATAAAGATGATAAATCATCAATTAACCAGAATAAAATTCTGTTAAGGAAAGATTCCTTAAAATCTTTCCAAACAAGAAAATTGTGCTCTGTAAATCAGAGCACCGTTAGATCAATGATCCAAAGGTAATTAAAAATCACCGAAATACAGAATAAATTCTGTATGGAAAAGATTTCCCAATCTTGTTAAAAACGAGAAAATTGCCTTCTGTAAATCAGAAACCCTTGGATCAAAAATCCAACGGTAGGGAAATCCCCAAATCGATTGGAGAAAAGATCTCCTTAACCGATTGAACAAATCAGCTTGCCCTATATAAAGACCCCAAGACTTCAAGTCTCATACAGAGGAACCCCCCTAAACTTTAAGAAATCTCAGAAAGAAGAGCCAAGCTCTCGGTAGAAGAAGAAGATTTTCTTCAAGGTAAAAATAAACAGAGAGATGAAATCATCTCATATTAAAAAGAAGAATTCACTTCTCTCTTTAAGATCATAGATCTACAAGACTAAGGTCTTTCACAAAAAGATTAAAGGATCTCATCATAAAATAAGAATAAGAATATAATTCTTCTCACAGATCATAGATCTATAAGACTAAGGTCTTTTATACAAAGAGATCATGAACATCTCATTATAAAATAAAGGGGGGAGAATAAGTCAATTCTCTTAGGATTACAGATCCATAAAGGCAAAGCCTTTCATCTAAATAAGAGATTGAAACATCTCCTACAAAATAAGAACTTTGTTCTTAGAACCTTGAGACAAAGTCTCTTCTAAACGAGAATTTATTTCTCAGATCATAAAGCTGATCAGATAGCGCTTTGCGCTCATAAACTAGCGCTTTGCGCTCTTAGACTGGCGCTAAGTGCCAAGCGCACCACGTGCTCCTTACGTGTGCGCCACAGAACAAACAGCGCTTTGCGCTCATCAAATAGCACTTTGCGCTCATAAACTGGCGCAATGCGCCGATTATTTGGCACTTAGCGCCAAGCGCGCTAGGTGCTCCTCACGTATGCGCTACTCAGTAGAAGCGCTCTGCACTCTTTAACTGGCGCAAAACGCCGAGCGCACCACATGCTCCTCACGTGTGTGCTAAGAGAACATAAATTGTTCTATAAAGCCCAGAGCTATGAGGAATACTTAGCATTCAGTAAAACACAAAAACATTGTCAAAACTTAAATCAATGCTCAGTATTGTCAAATGTTTAACATTTTAACTTAGTAGGCCGAGCCCAAGTTGGCCATAAACCCCTCATTCAGATTAATTGAGCCCATATGATCATAAATCTTTTAACAGATCTTAATCCCAAATTGGACTACGGATCTCTCAACCAAAATTGGTTCAAGGGTACATCTCTTCACTTCTCTGATATTTGTCGTTGTAATCCTTCAACGTCTTCAGAGAGGTGACGGGTCCCGATAACCAAACATTCCATGGACTGTGGGGTCCTTAAACCCATGGACTATGATGTCCTTAACTTGGGACTGTGGGGTCCTTAAACCTATGGACTATGATGTCCTTAACCTTGGACTGTGGGGTCCTTAAACCCATAGACTATGATGTCCTTAACCTCGGACTGTGGGGTCCTTAAGCCCATGGACTATGATGTCCTTAACCTCGGACTGTGGGGTCCTTAAGCCCATGGACTATGATGTCCTTAACCTTGGACTGTGGGGTCCTTAAGCCCATGGACTATGATGTCCTTAACCTTGGACCGTAATGTCCTTAAACTAATGGACCGCAATGTCCCTAAACTAAACAATAGAGCCCAAATGCTTTCTTGTTGGATCTAAACGATCCTGTTAAGTTGATCTTAGTCTGAAATTAGACTAACATATCCTTAACAAACATTTAAGTTGATCTTAGTCTCAAATGAGACTAACGTATCCTTAAACCCAACCCCAAACCCAAATCTAAGAAGATACGGATTTGGACTAATCCACGCCCTACGGGCGACAACATAAATTAATCTCTGTATACAATCCACGGGCAACCAAAAACAAAACAAACACACACGACACGAAGTGACCATCTGGAGAAGGAGAAAGTGGTTACCGTGACACAGTAGAGTAATTAACTGCAGGGGCTTGCACCTGTAGGGAAGAGCGTCCCCACAATCAAAAACCCCTCAACGAGGGGGAATCTGACGAAGTCTGCTATATCAGCCGCATCCGTTTAAACCTTCGATACATGGTGTCATAAATCAACTTGGCATTTTCGGAAAGGTGGAAAGATAGCACCAAATAGCATCTGCCCTTGGAATTCAGGCCCTGACGTCCAATGTCCCGGTCGCGTCTTCCGGCGGGGAACAGATTCTGGCACGCCCGGTGGGACCTTTTCCTCTTTCCACTCCACACTTTGTGTGTCGTGTTTCGCGAACGAATCGCGGTTTGATATGGTTGCCCTTGGGTTGGAGGTACTAAGATTTGGTTTTACTCCCATGCAGAAAAAAGAATATCAATGGCCTCTAACTGCTCCAACTGCAACTGCAACTCCCGTACCGCCTCATCTGGAGAAGTAACCTACGGGCCCCAAGCGGCCTCCCTTTTCACAATGCCTGTGGAACAGGTAACTCAGGCCACCACTGGGATATTCTTCGGGACCATGCTTCCACCAATGAGCTTCAACACCCCTGTACCATTGCAAGAAGTTCAGAAGAAGTCGGTCTTTGATCGGCTTACCACTACTGCGGCCCCTCTTAACGGGTCGCCCAAACCAAGCACCTCAGTTTTCAGCAGCCTGGGCCAAAGCTCCAACGGGCCCGCGAAGAAGCCCACAATACCAGAAGGCGTTATCCCGAAGCGGATAGCCATTCCTACTCTTGAAGTCACCAAGGCTGCTTCTCCGGCTAAGGCGTCGGTCTTCACCAGACTGGCCATTTCAGCTCCCACTCCGGGTGAAGTAACCAAAGCCGTTTTCCCCGCACGAAAATCGGCCTTTTCAAGATTAGCCATTCCCTCTCAGCAAGCATCTATCTTTGACAGGCTGGCGCCAACAGCAGACTCTCATCAGAACATGGGGCATAGAAAAGCTGATCCAACAGCGGAGGTGATCCCGGCCACACGACATGCTCGACGTCGCCACTGGCGCCGAGTGAGGAAAGCTGGGGGCAATCCCCTTCTGGACTAACTCCGCCAGCTCCAATAGTGGAAGTTGATGTTGCTGTTCCAATCGGGAACAGCTTTGAACTACTTAACAGGGTGCGCAGGAATTCGCCCACTGCTGTGCTGAAAAGATCTCTTCTACCTATGGAGAATGCCCCAAAGGCAAAGCTGGAGCAGCCCCCTCAACGGCTGTCTTCTAAAATTTATAAAGTTTGGCGACAGGTCCAGGACTCCATGGTAGATCAAGACTATCCCCGCCGACAGAAAAAGATGAAGGTTTGGCAAGAAGAGGACCACCCTGGCAAGCCACAGAAGGCGACAGCTACTTGGGTGCCCACTGCAACGGCCCCCTCAACTTCGACTGCTCACAAGAGGAGAAAGCCGGAGAAGATCCCTGTGTCTTTGGCAAATCGCAAAGACACTGAATCTAAACGCTCCAATTCTGGGGCATGATGGTGCACACCATTTATATGGCATCCGGAAAAGAAGATAGCCGTATCTCCACAGGTCATCGACCGCTTACGTGATCAGTGACTAAGGCTCAGGAGCAACAACAACAAAAGCTCCAAGAAATCCTGACAGCTATGGCCGCACTTACGGGACCGAAAGCAAGCTCGGAGACATCCTCGGAGCAGCGCCGTGAGCAGGAAACTGATGCCGAATTCCTTTGGAGAATGCTTGAAAAGAAGGACAAAGAGGCCGTGGAACAAGCAGCCAATATAAAATAAATGGCCCTTCTATTCCAAGATATGGTGGGCATGATGATCCAGCCGGACCCTCCAGCCGAAGACCCTCCAGTAATAATTGAAGATGATAGAGGAGAGACATCAAATCCTCTACCGGCTCTGTCAGCAACCAAGGAGGAGACCATCTCAAAAGCCATCCTGGATGATTACATCGCTCAGCAGATACGAGTCATCAGGCGAATGAAGCGGCTGGGCAAATTGTTAAGACTGGACGACCCTATCCGGATTTGTACGACCAAATAAAGTACCCGCCGGGATACACGGTCCCTAAATTCCACGTATATAAGGGGATGGGAAATCCGCATCGGCACGTCGCTCAATTCAGAGCCTTGTGCAGCAACACTGGAGGCGACAACAAACTGTTGCTTCGCCAATTCGTTGACAGCTTGTCAGAGACAGCATTTGAGTGGTATTTCGAGCTCCCTAATGACTCCGTTAAGACGTTTGCAGAAATGGAATTACTCTTTACACAGAGGTTCGCAAGCGCTAGCGAACGCACCCCAATCACCGCATTAATTAACCCCCGAGTAAAGCCAGGCGAAACATGGGTGCAATACGCGATACGGTGGCGGAATCTATGGTCGAAGTGCGAGCAGCGCATCGAGGAGGCTCCTGCGGTAGGCATATTCGTGGGTACTCTTAACCCTTAGGCGACCATTTCCCAATTCATGATGTTCTTCAAGCCAACTACTTTCCAGACTTTAATTGACAAGCTGGCCCAAATGGACCAGATGGGCCACAGACCATCTCCTTCGAAACTGGAATCGCGGAATGAAAAAAGGAAAGGGAAAGCGACCTTCGTCGCCAATGCTCAACAACAACCCGATGGTCCAAAACTAACTGATCCCCAAGACGAGAAACAGCGGTTTTTTAATGAGAAAATGAAGCGCCCTTATTCGTTTCCTCGGGACAAAACGAGGAGATTGCTCGAGCTGGTGGTGCGCAACAGGCTCATCAACTTTCCGGATCCAAAATGCCCATTGCAACCCGGTAAGGCTAATAATCTCAATTATTGCCCCTATCACCAAGCGATAGGCCATCCAATTGAAGATTGCTTCGTCTTCAAAGGGTGGATTGAGAACCAATACCAACAGGGCAAATTTGCACTGTCCAAGAATTGGAAAGTAAACCCGCTCCAGCCGCACGCTCTCAAAATGGCGGACACACCGGGGGCATCAAGCTCTTTTGTCGAAGATGTTGGATATAGTGCCCTCAAAGTCAATTATTGGATCGCAGGTACGTGATTGCAATGATTGAGGAGGACCTATACTGGTAGCACAGTCTTACTCGAGATGATAGTATGCTATCTGGTTTGCCTTTATCAGTCATGTATAGGTTCAGGTGACTGATCACGATTACACGTTGATAGAGCCCTTAGGATCTTGCTTGACTACCAACAGTATGATGGCGATCATATACGTGAGAGTTGGGTAGTCTATAAGCACATCCTTAATAGTGCTCCCTAGTCGTGGGAGTACCGAGACAGGGCATCGATACTCCGGAGTAGACTAGTGTATACAGTCGAGACCCCGACGAGGGGCGGTGGCCGGTCTTACAAGCCACTGGTGTCAGTTGATCACCTAAGATGTATACAGGTGCTCATTGGGTTATGAGTACACCGGACAGGACCCGCCGGGAACCTGCTAGTTGGTATTATACCTATCGTCAGATAGCAGTTCCCTGGTGACATGTGTACAGGTTAGTTCATCGACCTGAGGTCGTCATTTGTCTCGTGTGAGTTCCCACTGTGCTTTGATTTCTACCCTACCACGGCTCAAAGGAGTCGTGCAAACAGGTATTTTTTGGGTACAGTCCCGAGCCACATGGAGGCAGGTGAGCGGATCGACAGGGGATTCGTCTCTCCCGGTATTGGGGGTGAGATCGCGCTGTGTCTAGGAAAGCCATTACACCAAGTCCTTGGCCAAGGCAGGTGAGATTTACTCGTAGGTACTCCAGTAGTATCTCAGGGTGTTCAGGGCTTGTCTCCGACACGACTTATACCGCTTTTGGGGGTCTGACGTTACCAGCCCCCTAGGCCCGATATGCGATACTCATAGATGAACGGACTGGACTGTATGTATATTGTCACTGTTAGGCTCAGTAGGGTTTCAAGATGAGTTCGCTCATCGGCTACCCTTAAGGTCAGTACATGGGCAGCCGTTACGCACAGCTAGTGCCGCTGACGGCTTATGGTTAAACCCACTGCCAGGGTGCTGACGAGTCATTAGAGTCCCCCACAGATAGTTTCCCAAGTTCGGGCGAAACGTTGTAGAGGTCGTATGGTTTTATGGTAGGGTTTGGAAAATGCACGTGCATTTACGCACGCGTCATATTTCGGGCAGATAATACTGGTGGGCTTTGGTTTAAGCCGAATCCATGTATTATACTTTGTAGATATAATATCTTTGTCTCAGTTGCATTTGTATTCGGTCGTAATACAAACGCGGGTATATTTATACAGTTACGGGGTTATCCTGAAATTCGTTTCGGGATCGCTTTTGGAAGTTGCCAGTTTTCTATCACCCGTATTAAACATTCGGTTTAATACGGATTTATCTTTCCTTCATTGGGTGAGTCATGGTTACAGAAGGTTCTAGATTTGATGATTCATAGTTAGCATTAATTGGGTGGTGATGTGTTATGGTGACTAGGTTAATGATTCATGGATTGCATTTAATATTTTTTGATGATTCATTCTTTCATTAAATGTTATGATAAGTATCATAGCTTAAAGTTACCCTTCCCTCTCCTACACTCACCTTCCACCTTCTATAGATAGTGGCCGGCCAAATCATTTGGGGGCTAAGGAAAAAAGTGATTCATTTTGGGAAAAAGATTATGATAGTATTGCTTCATGTAATTTCATATAGCTCATTTTTCCATCATCCGATTAAAAAGGCAACTTCATTAACCGTTCGTCCATGGCTTTGGATGAAGTGAGACAAAGTGTTCTACTCATTCTCTACATCAATCTTGGTCATCTCTTTTAGCAAACTTGATGACTGAGTTGCCTCGGTTCAGAGGCGGGAGCCCGTTTAAAGATCCATAGATGTGGTGCCACCTCGACGAGGAGCCAGGAGATCGGAGCAGCCGCAACGGAGCGTGGGATGATGGTTAAAGAACGAAGGACTCGGATCGTTCGGTATAACCTTTCTACCCACTTTGTAGTTTGTTAGTTTAGCGTTAATGGCAGATCCGGGTTATAGTATGCGATAGCGCCAGTATAAAAGTTTTTTGTTCCGCATTTGGCGTCAGTTTGACGGCCGGGGCGCTACCGTAGACTTACAGAAGAAGCTCCATGGGAGGTCTCTCTTTCAGCCAAAACAAAAAGAATGCTGAAGGATCTCCAAACATGCCCGGCGATCAAATAGAAAAGTCCGCTGGAACCCGAAATCATCGAGGGAATGCTGAAGCCGTGCCCGACACCAAGAATTGGTGGGGATGGTCAAAGCGCCCATACCCAGCCGTCAAAGTCTTCGAAGAAGAAGAAGAAGACCAAAAAGCCCGTGAAGCCTGGTGACAAGCACACGGACCTGCAAAAACATATTGACGCGCTGGAAGAATATAACCTGAAGGTGCGGAACCCAGTCACACTTCAGGAGTTTCTCAGCCGCATCTTTGAAGACAGAGACAGCGACGAAGATGAGGGACAAGACTCGTCAGATGAACATGAAGATTATGTGGCAAGATGCTACATGATCTCTTACTCGTTAATAGACGGTGAACAAGCTCCTGACGCAGAGAAATTTGGGGCAGATCCTGAATCAGAGCTCCTGGGACCGTCAGATGAGATGATTGATGCATTCCTGAACGAAGCTCTTCTGAAAAGTAAGGCTGATCGAGAGCGCGAAATGACCATATTTGGAAAAGCCAAACGTCGGTGACTGGATAAAAGGGTTGAGAGCCCCAACGAGACCGAGTCATGCCCACGACAGACAAGAGCAGGCTTAAAACGAGGAAAAGGTTCGTCAAAGCCATATCGATGGGAATGAAGCTGCCACCCTCCAAAGAAAACACTTCTGATGAAACAAACCTTAATGAAGAGGATGTGCATCTTAATTACTGTTTATATCATCGAAGGATTGCGCACCCTACTGAAGAATGCAACGCCTTTAAAAATTGGTGGCGAGAGTATGTCGCTCACAGGCAGCACTTCAAGAGGATAAAGCGTGAAGCTCGTCGACGGCGAAAAAATGCGACGGATGAGCATAAAAGAACTGCCGGTAACTGTCGAATGGTTGATAACAAGGGATCGCAAGTTCTTACCTTCGTGAGTGATTCTGAAGAAGAAATGAATCCCGGCCCTCTCTTCAAAGAATCCACCTCGGGAAAAAAGGAAGAACCAAAGAGCTGCGAGAACATTCAGCTGCGCAATCGCACATTACCTGAAAAGAATCTCGGACCCGTAAACAAGGGGTCAAACAAAAAGGATAAAGGGGAAGAAAAGGTCCCTGAAGATCACCCTCGATGATCGAGTCGTCGAAGAGCTAACAGCCAAGGACCCGCCAAAGAAAAGTAAGGTGGATTACAACGTTCTGGCACACCTGAGGAAGATACCCTCGTAGCTCAGCATTCTCGACGCCCTTCTGCTATCCAAAGAGGCGAGAGATTCGCTGATCAAGGCGCTACAAGAGCCCAAACAATTCCAAGCTTTTCTCGCCGAAGAAAAGATGAAGGACGGGTTGGAAGAAGTGCACACAGCCGATATCACCTTCGGCGATGAAGATCTCCTCCTCGGGACGTGCGAGCATAACCGTCCCCTTTATGTCACCAGATACTGTCATGATATCAAGATAGACAAAATCCTGGTTGAGAATGGGTCCTCCGTCAACCTCCTCAATGTAAGAGTGTTAAAGGAAATCTGCATGAGCGTTCAACACCTCGCTCGGGATAAGATCACTATCTCCGGGTTTGACTCCTAGTCATCAAGGACGCTCGGGTCTGTGATACTGACGTTACGCTTTAGGCTGCTCGTCACTGACATTAAATTTCACATCATTGACGCCAAGACATGCTACAATGCTTTGCTTGGCCGGCCTTGGTTACACTAGTATAACGCCATCCCTTCTACACAACATCAGTGTATGAAGTATTTCAAGGATGGTCTCGAGTATACCATAACAGGGGAGCGGAACCCATTCTCCGTGAATGAAGTACAAAGATGCAAAATACTTCTTACCAGATTTTGAAGAAACGGAAAGGTGCCATAAACCTGAGGATAAGCAAAAATCTATCACCACCATTCCGGTCTTCGCGAGTGATACCGAGGAGGAGGAAGAGATAGTTTATTCAGGACCGCCCCAATGCAACATGCCGAGACCGTCCACCCCTATTCTAGTCTTCGGCAGCGACTCGAAAGATGAGGTCAATGCGGTATTTTCTGTTCAGCCATCGATACAAGCCTTCGCTGACGATGATCGGAGTTTACAAATCGCCATGGTTCTGCAAGAGCATTACAAAGAACTCGACGCACTTGATACCTATAGTGTGCAGGAACTGCAGACATTCTACGTCTCTCCCAGGCAAAAAGATGAAAAGGCGATCCTCTTTTATCAATCCACGAAAATCAAAGTGGAGAAGGAAATTTGGCATGGTGTCGATTCTACGCTTGACAGGCTCTAGTCCATCCGTCTGCCCAGATACTACACAGAAAGATTAAAAAGGCTGTTGAGGCGCTAAGGCGTACCCTTCAAACAGACTGCTCAACAGGCTTAATTCTACAACAGGATCTGGAATGTCCCAGGAACTCAGCGAAAACTGCCCAATGGGATAATGGAAACGATCGGGCTGGGGTATGTTCAATCTAAGAAAAGAGAGCGATTCTATGGCTGCTACGTCATACATGACTTTGATGAAGAAAGAGATGCTCTGTGGGAAGACGCTAACCCTGAACCAAAACAAAGTCCCGCCGTGAAAATGCCCAGTCCATCGTTCGAAGAACAGATGGATAAGCTAATAAAGGAAGCGGGTCAAAAGGTCTGGGATGATCATAGCCGCGAAATGGCCATCTACGAGAAAGCCAGGACACAGCGCCTCTTTTAGTAGGCTGCAGAGAATGACGATGATCCTCATCGTCAACCTGTCATACAAAAGACCCGACGCAGAGGTAGAAACAAGTTAAAGAACGGAAAAAATGTTCGACAGCGGAAAAGCGGGTCCAAGAAGCCACGCGATCGAGAATTGGGCAGCCTGGATCCATCTCTTATAAAGAAGATGTGTCGAGCATACCCTTTTCCCCAAGACAAGACAAGGAAGATATTCGATCTTGTCATAAAACATCAGATGATGACACTCCCGGAATCCAAACACCCCGAGCAAGCAGGCGAGATCTCTCACCCAGACTATTGCTCCTATCACCGAGAGATAGGACATCCTCTCGAAAACTGCTTCACATTCAAAGACTGGGTAGAAGACCAGTATCAGCAAGGCAGGTTCGCTTTATCCAGCAGTTGGAAGGTAACCCCGCCACAAAAGCATGAACCGAAAGCCACGTATGCAGCGAGAGTAGAACCAGACCAACATCGGTCTTGGAAGCGATCTCATACATGTCACGTGATAACGCGGTCAAAAGAAGAACCCGAGAATATAGATGACCTTCCTGGTGCTTCGAAAACGATGATGACGAGGTGATCTCAGAGTTTCCACCGGCGCTAAAAGAACTGGAAGATAGGATACATACTACTGCAGATAACCTCAAGAAAATTGACTTAGGGACGGCAAGTGACCCGCGGCCGACATTCTCAGTGAGCTGTTGTCTGAAGAAAGGGTGGCTACGCTAAAAGACGTGCTCATGCAGTATAAAGACTGTTTCGCATGGAACTATTCTGAGATACCCAGATTGGATCCAGAAATAGCCGTCCACAAATTGGCGATATCTCCAGACGTCAAGCCGATCAAACAAGCACCGAGAAGAATGCGGCTCAAGCTTGAGATGAGCATCAATGCCAAGGTCAAGAAGCTAATCGACTCCGGCTTCATCCAAGAAGTTCAGTACTCTGATTGGATTGCCAACATTGTCCCAGTGATGAAGAAAAATGGGACGGTGCGCATCTGCGTGGATTTTCGGGACCTCAATAAAGCTTGGCCGAAGGACGATTTTCCTGTACCGGTTACTGAACTGATGATAGATAATACGTCCACTCACAAAGTTTTCTCCTTCATAGACGGCTCATCAGGATACAATCAGATAAAGATGCATCCCGAGGACCAGAAGCAAATCGCTTTCCGGACCCTTTTGGGCATATTCTGCTACAAGATGATGCCTTTCGGTCTAAACAACGCCGGTGCCACCTATCAGAGGGCCATGATGAAGATTTTCGATGACCTCATACATGAAATCGTCGAATGCTATATTGACGACCTCGTAGTTAAAAGCAAATCATACGAGGAACATTTAGAGCATCTGAAGATCGTGTTTCAGCGCCTACAACTTGAAGATGAACCCTCTCAAATGCGCGTTCGGAGTTTCCTCGGGCAAGTTCATAGGATTCGTCGTCCGACACTGAGGCATCGAGATAGACCCGTCAAAGATCAAAGCAATCATGGAAATGCCTCCGCCAAGGACTCTCAAGCAACTGCGGTCTCTCCAAAGAAAGCTCGCGTATATCCGACGGTTCATAGCTAACCTTTCTGGAAAATGCCGCCCCTACAGTCACTTGATGAAGAAGAGAACCCCGTTCGTCTGGGATCGCAAATGTCAAAGCGCACTGGACGAAATCAGGCAATACCTACAGAATCCTCTGGTGCTGACCGCTCCAGTCAAGGGAAAGCCCCTCATTCTGTATACAACTGCCCTTGAAGGTTCCTTAGGCGCGCTATGGGCATAAGAAAACGACCAAGGGAAGGAGAGAGCCCTCTACTATTTGAGTTGAGTTCTCCTGGGGGCAGAAAGCAACTACTCCCCCATCGAAAAACACTGCCTGACGTTGATCTTCACGATAACGAAGTTCAGACACTATGTGTTGGCACATGAGGTCCATCTCATATCAAAGGTGGATCCCCTCAAATATTTGATGTCAAAGGCCATATTAATGGGACGGCTCGCTAAATGGGCCCTGCTCTTGATGGAGTTCTCGATAACTTATCGTCCCCTCAAGGCAATAAAAGGCCAGGCTATCGCCAACTTTCTCACTGAGCATTTGATACCTGCCAACTCTCCTTTGAACTGCGAATTGCCCGACGAGCACGCGTTTGACACGATCGACAGGGAGAGAATAGAGAATGATACCCGGTGGGAACTCTACTTCGATGGAGCATCTTCCATGAAGAAGTGCAAACAAGACACCCCCATAATCAAATCCGGGGTGGGCCTCATCTTCGTGACTCCACAAGGAGGGATAATGCGCTTTGCCTTTTCTTTAACAGAGCCAAGAACAAACAATGAAGCCGAGTATGAAGCTTTAATAGCGGGTCTTGAGATCGCTGTCGACATGGGATCGAAAACCTCCTCATATACGGAGATTCCCAACTAATCGTTAGTCAAGTAAATGGCGCCTATCAAACGGGCAAACCAGAGTTGGTGAAGTACGGCGAGAGAGTGCAGCAACTGCTGACTCGAATTCCTTCCTACATTCTGGAAAGCATACCGCTTACGGAAAATAGCAAAGCGGATGCATTGGCCAAACTCGCTAAAGAACTGGCCAACGAGAACCTCGATGACGTGATGATCGTTGTGCAAAACCGTCAGGTTCTTCCACCGGCAGAAATATCTCCGGAATCGTCCGAAGAAAAAGGAGCGACCGAACAAACGGCCCTACAAATAAAAGACCAGGAAAAGGCTAAGGATTGGAGAGAGATCTTTATATACCACTTCAAATCCCGTAGAACACCTGAAGATGCATTCTCAAGACATCAGCTCATGAAACGAGCTCTATCTTTTGCCTTCGTCAACGATACTCTGTATAAGAGATCATTTGATTCTCTGTGGCTAAGATGCCTGGGACCTGAAGAGGCAAGGAGAGTCGTCTAAGAGACTCACGACGGAATCTGCGGTTCTCATCAAGCCGGGCCAAATATGAAGCTGAAGATCAAAAGAATGGGCTACTATTGGCCCACGATGATTCAGGAATGTCTCGAATATGCGAAGCAGTGCCACTCGTGCCAGATTCATGGGGACTTCATCCACCAACATCCAAATCCGCTACATCCAACGGTGGCTAGCTGGCCATTCGAAATGTGGGGAACTGACATAATCGGGCCTATTGAACCAGGATCGTCCAGAGGACATCGATTCATTTTGGAAATAACCGATTACTTCTCCAAATGGGCAGAAGCAGTACCACTAAGAGAAGTGAAGACGGAGAATATCCTCCATTTCTTCAAGACACATGTCATTTATCGGTTCGGCACTCCGCGACGGATTATCTCTGATAACAGTCCAGCCTACAGAAGCCACAAAATCAGCCACTTCACACAACAGCATAACATAGACTGGAGAAACTCTTCGGTCTACAATCCCCGAGTTAACGGTCTAGCTGAGGCTTTCAACAAGACCTTGACGAAGATCGTGAAAAAGACGGTGTCCAGAAATAAGAAGGACTGGCACGAGAGACTACATGAACCTCTCTGGGCGTATCGAACTGTGTTCAAAACAGCCACAAACACAACGCCGTATGCATTGGTATTCGGCACAGAGGCGGTACTCCCCCTCGAGATAGAGTTACCCTCTCTACGAGTGGCGGTTCACTATGAGCTAACAGGCAAAGAAAATGCTCACTTTCGGCTTGAAGAGCTTGACGTCCTTGATGAAACCCGGCTCATGGCGCAACAAAACCTGGAAGCTTATAAAGCAAAAATGACACGCTCATACGAGAGATTGACTAGGCCGAGAACATTCCGCCAAGGCAAACTCGTGCTAGTGGTCAAAAGACCTATGATCCCCAATTGTGCCAAGCGAGGGAAGTTCGAGCCAAATTACGAGGGCCCGTACATCATAGACAAAGTTTACCAGGGTGGAGCCTATCTACTCATGGACATGCATGGTAAAAAACCTTTCAGGCCAATAAACGGTCGCTTCCTGAAAAAATACTACGCCTGACGAGTCACAGCCTAGGTCAACGATAGATGACGACGCCTATATCCACTCGCTATCTTCCTAAGCCCAAACTCTATGAGTAGTAGTCGGCAAACGGACCGAAAAGTCCTAAAACTAACGACGGACCGAAATGTCCTAAAAATTAATAACGGACCGAAACGTCCTTAAACTAACAATGGACCACTATGTCCTAAAACTGGTTGTTGACTGAAACGTCCTTAAACTACTACGGACCGCAGCATCCCAAGGCTGACACAAAAAAAATAATAATAATAATAATAAAAGAAGAAAGAAAATGGTATGTCCATAAGCGAGATGGGCATGGATGAAAACCCGAAAGGGCTCCGTGAGTAAAAACAGCAGGGCTACCGGCGAGTTTTGTGAAAACCCGAAAGGGCGCAATCTCGTTAAAAGACACTTGCAGGTCCTCTCGACCCTATAAGGAGAAACTACCTGTGTGAGATCCTTACGACTCACAAAGGAGAAACATACTTAGGGATCCCCACGATTCCTAAGGAGAAGTTACACTTACGAGATCCTCACGACTTGTAAGGAGAATTCCCCTTTAAGACCCTCACGGCTTATAAGATTCAAAAGCCTTAAGTTGCAGGGATCTGAACCTGTTCTTAAGCCATCACAACCCACAGACTGCCCTACAAGCGGTTCAATATTGACCCTTGTATACAATCTACGGGCACGAATAAATATTTCCCTAACAGAGTCCCACCAGCAACTAGGATATGCTCATACGGTGAACAAACACTTGTAGGTCCTCTCGACTTGCAAGGAGAAAACACTCATGTAAGATCCTTACGACTTATAAGAGAACACACACTTAAGAATCCTCACGATTCTTAAGGAGAAAATGCACCTGCGAGATCCTCACGACTCGTAGGGAGAAATACCTTTATGAGACCCTTACGGCTCGTAAAGTCAAAAAGCCTTAGTCGACAGAATCTTAACCCTGTTTGCTAAGCCACCTTTGTTCGAACTGACAAAGGCAAATGATGACTCGCTCCTGGCAAAGTCCTAGTTGTAGCAATGCTGATGCCTACATCAGTATCAAGTTCCAAGTCCTTTCAAGGCAAACGATGATTCGCTCCTGGCAATATCCGAGTTGTAGTGATGCCGATGCCTAAATCGGTATCAAATCCTAAAATCGCAGCGAAAAGTCAGCGAGCCGCAAATGCATATGAAATAGCCGAAATGATGGGGCAACTTGCAATAAAATCAGCAAGTAAAATATATGCATACAAAATAACCAAAATGGTTGGGCTACTCACAATAAAAACCAGCGAGTAAATAAAACAAATAGCCGAAATGATTGGGCACCGCGAAAAATAGCCGAAATGATTGGGCAATAGCGACTTTCGTGATATAAAAGCTGAAATGATAGAGCATCGCGGAAAGAAAAATATATAAAATGAAACTTTTTGCCCTACAGGTGAGATCACATCGATCCCTGTATACAATCCAGGGGCACAAATAAAGAGGGAACCATACCTTCCCACCGGGCTCCATCAGAAAGAGAGGCAAGTCTCAACGGCCGCATCGACAGCCTAGAGATCACCAACAGCGTTCCTTCTCGTTCCAGCAGAATTCAGACGCGACAATCAACCTTGGAGCCATGGCAAAGTCCCTGTTCCAAATCTCGACGGTTCGCCAACAGCCTGGAGACACACAACAGTGCCCCTCCTCATTCCAGCAGGATTCAGACACGACAATCAACCTTGGAGCCATGGCAAAGTCCCTATCCCAAACCTCGACGGTTCACAGACAACCGAGAGAGCACCTCCTGGTCCGATAGAACACGGCTAATGTCAATTCTGACCCCGTTGGAAATGCCCAGAGCAAATCCTGGTCCCGTAGAACACGGCTAATGTCAATCCTGACCCCGTGGGAAATGCCCAGAGCAAATCCTGGTCCCGAGGAACACGACTAATGTCAATCCTGACCACGTAGGAAATGCCTAGAGCAAATCCTGGTCCTGTAGAACACGGCTAATGTCAATCCTGACCCCGTGGGAAATGCCCAGAGCACCTCCTGGTCCCGTAGAACACGGCTAATGTCAATCCTGACCCCGTGGGAAACGCCCAGAGCAAATCTTGGTCCCGAAGAACATGGCTAATGTCAATTCTGACCCCATGGGAAACATCCAGAGCAACCCCTGACTCCGTGAAATGCGGATAAGGTCAACCCCTGACTCCGTGAAATGCGGATAAAGTCAACCCCCGACCCCGTGAAATGCAGATAAGGTCAACTCCTGACTCCATGAAATGCGGATAAGGTCAACCCCCGACTCCGTGAAATGCGGATAAAGTCAACCCCCGACCCTGTGAAATGCGGATAAAGTCAACCCCTGACTCCGTGAAATACGGATAAAGTCAACCCCTGACTCCGTGAAATACGGATAAAGTCAACCCCTGACTCCGTGAAATGCGGATAAAGTCAACCCCTGACTCCGTGAAATGCGGATAAAGTCAACCACTCCTGGTCCCGTGGAACACGACCAAAGTCAATCCTGACTCCGTGGGAAACAGCCAGAGTAAACTCTTGAACTCCTAGTCAAAGCAATTCTTTGATTCGGGAGTAAGTCAACTCATCAATCACTTACAGGTCCTCTCGACTTCAAAGGAAGAAAATTCTCTTCTGGGATCCTTACGACTCTCAAAAGAAAATACACTTAGGAATCCTCACGATTCCTAAGGAGAAAATACACCTGCGAGATCCTCTTGACTCGTAGGGAGAAAAGTCTTTATGAAACCCTCACGGCTCATAAAATTGAAAAGTCTTAGGCAGCGGGCCTGAACCTGTTTCCTAAGCCATCGTTACCCTGCAAAGAGTACAAGATGATCCATCACTTACTATCTACAGGCCACACTTACTAAAATCCCACAGCAATGACACAGCAAAGAGAAGAAAGCAACGGTAGAACAAAAATGTGTATCTTTTATTCATGAATTCAATGGAGTACAAGTTGAATCATATGAAAGAATAAAAAAAAATGGATACATGTTATTTAAAGATTGCAAGTGTTCAATCTATACAAAACAATTACTGAGAAGGAAGCGTCTTCAATAAATCAGCTAGATGCTCGCGCACTCCTCTCAACGCCTTCTCATGTTCGGCCGCCGCGGCCAGCTCTGCTTCAATTCGAGCCCGTTGCTGCAAGCACGATGAAACCTTCTCATCGATTTCCCGTTGGGAAACTTCGCGACTCTGCATAACCCGCTCAATAGAGTCGAGCTTCCGCCTTAATGCCAGCCCGTCCGAAATGCATCGCTGCAAATTGTCAAAGACGGCTCTCAGTTGCGCGGCATTCGTTTCAACTTGGGTGCGCAGCCGGGAAGATTCTTCCGAAGCCTCCTCGCGTTCCTTCTGCCTCAAGGTTGCTTCTTGCTCAAAATGGCAGAGGAAGGACACGCTCTTCTCAACCCACGCAGCCCGCTGGGAGTTCAAAGCCTGAATCTCAGGAGCAGGACGCCTAAGCTCAAGCTCATGCAGGCAGGCCTCAATCTTCCTGCAGTGGTTAACCCAAGACTCAACGACGCCTTTATTATGGAAGTTCACAAGCATCGCCAGTATTGGATTAACCTCGGAAGCAAAATCTGCAGCGAATGTAGGGGCTTCCGCATCAAGCTCCTCGATATAATCGCTCAACATACGCAGACTGGTCACAGCGCCTTTTAAAGATGGACGTCTGGAAAAGGGCCCTGCTGGCATTATGATTCAAGACTTGAATGTAGATAGAGTCGGTGTCACCGCTGCAAAACAAATCATAGTCAAATGACGGCTCAAGAAATAGAGAAGGTACATGAACAATGGAGTTTACTATACCGGCTGCAACAGGGGGCAGAGCTGGGAGTACCGGTGGCGCGACGATACCCTCGTCCCCTCCTTCAATTTGTAAAGCTACAAGTAATGCAGAGAAGAATTAGCAATGACATGGCTGCCCGTTAAAGAAAAGAAAAGACGTCGGTTAGAAAAGATACTCACCGGCACCAGCGAGCAGACTAATCTCCGATTGGAAGGAGAAGTGCGGGTTCAGCACTTGATACAGATGATCAAAGAGAACATCTGCAAGATTACGATGATACGTGGTCAGTACACGAAAGATGTCGTCCCCGATTTAAATTAATCGCAAACCCATACCTTCCAGCATTGGAGAAGATATAAGAGGAGACAAAGGGGCAGCGACCGTCAGAGCGGCAGCTGGTGGTGCTTCTTCAGGTGGTACAACCTCAGCGCTTACCGCACCTGCATTCAAAAGGAACAAGATATCATCAGAAAGGATTGCAAAACGAAAAGAATGCAGCGACCCGAGACCTACCAGACAGGTCATCAGCCAGAACGGTGACGGAAGCATCACCGAGCATCATGACTTCTTCGATCTCATTTGGGGGGATGGTTTTGCCGTCCGTAGCTTCGTCCCCTGATTCCACGAGAGCCGTCATGACAATCGCGACGCCAGGCGATGGCAAGGAACCGTAGGCGGAAAGAGCGGCAATTGGAGCAGTCCCGGACTTCTGGGAAAAAGTAGCCGCTTCGGGCTCAGTGGTTGCCATCATCTCACCCGCTACCTCCTCACCAGGAGTCAGCCCTGCAGGGTAAAATATATGAGAATCTGAAGATCAAATTCTGACAAAACGACCCAGTGTTACGTTACCTTGGGATGGCTTTTCAATTGCTTCTCGAGCCGCGCGTACCACCTGTCTATGAGTGGTAGACAGGGCGACCGGAGCACCTTCTGAAGAAGCAGGGACAGGGGAAGCAGCGCTCGAGCCTACACCTACGGCCAAGGCGGCATTACGTTCTCTTGCTGAACGCCTCCTGCGCTTCCTTTCCGCCTGGGCCATGAGAGCTGATCTTCTTAGAACCTCCATCAAAGAGACGTCATCGTCCACGCCAGGAGCTATCTCTGGAGCCGTTATGCCGTCTGTCATCGGTTGCTTAAGTAAAGCCTCTTTTGGCAATACTAGGGAAGCTGGGACTTCGGTAGCCGGCCTTGGAAGCATCTCCACACCACCCTGTGAAGTTGGCACGGCACTTGGGATAACTTGGGTCGAAGTAGTCCCTGCGATAAGATGAAAAAGGGGTTAGACTATTCATGAAGGAAAAGGGAATAAGGGCATAATGAGCCAAAATATACCAAGACCCAGCGAAGCGCGAAGCCTTTCTTCCTCCTCAAAAGTCTTGAGGGAAGCCAAGAGAGCCTCTTCAGTGGAAACGCCTGTTAAAGAAAAAGTGTCAATCAAAATACGATAATAAAAATGTAATGCAACAACAAAAAATACGACTGAAGACTACCTGACTCAGCGAGAATGATCAGTCCTGCTTTGTAGCTAGCTAGTTGCTCGGAAGCTGCGATGGCAGCCTCCAGATCAGTATCATCTGGC
Source organism: Agapanthus africanus (assembly GCA_030015575.1). Taxonomy (NCBI): domain Eukaryota; kingdom Viridiplantae; phylum Streptophyta; class Magnoliopsida; order Asparagales; family Amaryllidaceae; genus Agapanthus; species Agapanthus africanus. The sequence goes on along the minus strand of CM057349.1, from coordinate 17,890,699 downwards.
GCCGTGAATAGACCCTCGTTGGTCCCGTATTCGCTCAGGCCCTCGTTGTAAGGAGCATGAGGCTCCTGGCCGAGTACAACATCTGCAGAAAGAATCGACTTCTTCTTCTTCTTCTGCGAGCGAGTACCGACCACCGGTAACACGAGCTTGCATTTAGCGGGAAACTTCGGTCGGCGAGTCCCAATCTCCGCACCCAAGCCGGAGTCAAGAGACACCACAGCTGGCCCTTCAACGGGAGCGCGGGGTTTCGTTAGCCCAGGCATATCACGTGGCGCCACAGTCGCAGCAGCTTCCCTCAAGGGAGGACGGACAATGGTCCGTTGCTTCAAAGGAATAGCGGGGTTACCAACCGGGGCGGTGCCCTTGCGATCAAGCAGCAATCGCTTTTCTTCCCTAATGACGGCGCCTATCGAATGTTGATACCACGCCACATACACGTTCAAGGCTTTCGAAACGCAGCTCGGTTCACTAATGAAGAAGCCGGACCCTGTGTTTAGGCGCATAAAATGATGCAGGCGCTCCGGATACCCTCTTCGTAGCAGCGGGTTCTGCCAAGAAAGCCTCAAGCGGGACGCCCTGATTGTAGCTTAACTGTTGGGCGAAATGATGCGGGTTGTATCTCATGAACAACGCCGCATCATTCTGCCTAAATACGAGAAAGCCCGGCTTGATGGATTATAGATGGAGAATCTCCCGAGCTTTCAAGACAAAAGCCCCGTCTTTAAAAATGTCCTGTAATGGCAGCACCATTTTCACGGATTCCTGGCCTACGGTCAAAATTTTATCGATGAAGTACATACCATCTCCAACCGTGCGTGGACGAAGGATCAAACCCCTAGCTTCCCGCGGTGTCGGATTTACGATGGATGCGTCGACTAGCCGCATGATCCGAGGGAACCTACATCTGTCATAAAAGGAAGGCCTTCTGTGGATACCGAAGACGCCAAGCACGTGCAACTCGAGCCACGAGGTGAAATAATGCATTGAGAAGTTGGCAGGCTGCACCCCTGGTTCAATAGTATCCGCTGCCAAGCTGAGGCCGTGATACAAAAGGGCTAACCCAGCGATCCCGACGGCTACTTGTATCCCAACAACCATTCGTTGCGCTGGCTAGAAGACGGACGGCCTCATACGGCGAGGGTGCATCGGAAGCGCAAACCAGCTCAGCCATAACCCGAGAAACCCCAAAAGAACGTTTCTTCGTCAATCCCAAGAGCTGCCAGCTCTGTAAAAGGGACGACCGGGGTGCTGGGGAGAAAGAAACTCTTCTGATCCGCCTCCGCCATCGGCAGGTTGCCCAAACCTAAGCCAAAAGGATCATCAAGTTTGGCGAACTTCGCGGCTTCCTTCGACAGTACTTCCGGGCAGAGAAAAGAGCGATAAAATCCGTAAAATTAACCCCACGATCTTAGGATTCGAGAAAAAGGTTCTCATAAATATTCATCATCTTTATCAAACTCGGGAATTGATGTTGAATAGCGTTTTCCAGGGTAAGACCCATTACCACTGATTTGGTGGCAAAAATGTATTCATCCGAAGGAAGCAGCTCCTCATAATGTTCTCCCCTAACGGGTAAACTCGAGATCTCAGCAAATTCCTCCAAAGAAATAGAGACTTCTCGATCCAATAAGAGGAAGGTGTGGGTCGGAATGTTCTATTGCTCCAGAAATACCTTGACCCACCATATAGGAGGTGTGGAATACTGGAACAAAGAGGCATAGATCGCAGGGTACAATCCGAGCCTTAGCAGCTGTGGCTTCTTCGCCGATAAGATGTATCGGGCCTACTGCAAATATCCGGCTGGGTGACGGGGAGTTAGTCCTATGTTGTATGGCTGTCCCCAAGGGCATGACTCGCCCTGACATATGCGCCGCCCTAGAGTGTCCAAAGCCACCGGCGGCTGTACGGGTATTGCGGCCATAGAAGGCCGAAGGAGACCCTCTGAAGTCCAATTCACCTCCTCTACAGTATAGTTTATCGGGGGGCGCATCTGCATAAGGGATCACTGAAATAGGATCCGAAGGGGTCGCGCAAGAAAAGCTCCGCCGACCCCTGATGATTTGGTTGTACCATGTTCCTCATAGATGAAGATTCTTGTGCTCCGGGTCATGGTCTTTAATCAGTGCAAAAACTTCTCGGTCTACGGGCGTTTCGGGGAATCCGCCTTCCGAACGGACGAACGGGAAGGAAGTGTCGAAAGACATAGTACCTGCGTGGAAAAGAACAAATTTTCAGCCGCCAATGATACAGTTTAAGTTCTATCAGTAGGTACTTTAAATCCGTACTGCACTGCAATACAGTGAAAAGGGACCAAAAGGGACCCACATAATCTAGATGACAGTTCATCATTAATAAAACAGCCTCATCATTTGATAAGACTGTCTTTAAATGAGGAAATCCTCAAAAGATTCTCATTCAATGAGAACCCCTCAGGCAAAGGAGTAAATCTCCCCTTGAGAGTAGTGCTCTGTGATAGAATGACATCTGTCAGATTCTAATAATGAAAAATTCCCCAAAGAGAATTCCTCAAGAGCCTTGCTCTATAAAAATGATGGAATAACCCATCATAGAACTTAAAGTAGAGTTTTAATGAATTAAAATTCCATGATCTTCAAGATCTATGAACAAACTCTTAAGAGTTCTTTATGAAAGATTAATAAATCTATATGATTTGAAAAGAGCAAAGCTCTATTAATGGGTTAAGAAACCCTGAAAAGGATCTTTTAAGATCTAAGATCTAACAAGAGCAAAGCTCTGTTGAGAAACCCTACAAAGGTTTTCTTGAAGATCTATGATCTCAGTAGAGCAAAAGCTTCATTGATGGGTTAAGAAACCCCAAGAAAGATCTCTTTAGATCTATGATTCCAAGAGAGCCAAGCTCTGTTAATGAAACCCTAAAAGGGTTTTCTTTAGATCAGAGATCTATGAAGAGCAAAACTCTGTTAATGGGTGAAACCCTAGATTATTAAAAGATCCTTTAAAAGATTTAATCTTTACCTAAATTTTGACAGAGTTCTGTCCTTAAGAAAGTTCTTAAAACAGAGGGCTATGCTCTAAAACAGAATTAATTCTCAGGAAAAAAACAAGGAAGGAGATGAACAGAAATCATCTCAAGGGCCAAGGGTCCTATTTATAGGCACTAAGATGTCGTTTCAACTTCTGAGTTGATCCAAGAGCGCAGATGTTGCCACCGCTACACTCACATGTGGGCCACGTGAGCGCAACGGTAGGGGGGCATTTGTTTCCCCCAATCAGAGCAAAGCTCTGTTCAAATTTCAAATTTTGAAATGAAGCAACGCTTCATAGCAGCGCCAAGTGCGCTGCGCCCTAAGCAGCGCACCACGTGCAAAGCACGTGTGCGCTAGCGCTAAGAGCGCTGCACTCTAAGCAGCGCACCACGTGCAAAACACGTGTGCGCTAGCGCTAAGAGCGCTGCACTTAAGCAGTACACCACGTGAAAAGCACGTGTGCCCTAGCGCTAAGTGCGTTGCACTCTAAGCAGCGCACCACATGCAAAGCACAGGTGCGCTAGCGCTATAACTAAAAGCTCGCCACCGTCAGATCAAAGATCCAATAAAGATGATAAATCATTAATTAACCAGAATAAAATTCTGTTAAAGAAAGATTCCTTAAAATCTTTCCAAATAAGAAGATTGTGCTCTGTAAATCAGAGCACCGTTGGATCAATGATCCAAAAGTGATTAAAAATCACCGAAATACAGAATAAATTCTATATGGAAAAGATTTCCCAATCTTGTTAAAAACAAGAAAATTGCCTTCTGTAAATCAGAAGCCCTTGGATCAAAGATCCAATGGTGGGGAAATCCCCAAATCGATTGGAGAAAAGATTTCCTTAACCGATTGAACAAATCAGCTTACCCTATATAAAGGCCCCAAGACTTAAGTCTCATACAGAGGAACCCCCCTACAAACTTTGAGAAATCTCAGAAAGAAGAGCCAAGCTCTTGGTAGAAGAAGAAGATTTTCTTCAAGGTAAAAATAAACAGAGAGATAAAATTATCTCATATTAAAAAGAAGAATTCACTTCTCTCTTTAAGATCATAGATCTACAAGACCAAGGTCTTTCACAAAGAGATTAAAGAATCTCATCATAAAATAAGAAGAAGAACATAATTCTTCTCACGGATCATAAATCTATAAGATTAAGGTCTTTTATACAAAGAGATCATGAACATCTCATTATAAAATAAAGGGAGGGAATAAATCAATTCTCTTAGGATTACAGATCCATAAAGGCAAAGCCTTTCATCCAAATAAGAGATTGAAATATCTCCTACAAAATAAAAACTTTCTTCTTAGAACCTTGAGACAAAGTCTCTTCTAAACGAGAATTTATTTCTCAGATCATAAAGCTAATCAGATAGCGTTTTGCGCTCATAAACTAGCGCTTTGAGCTCTTGGACTGGCGCTCGCGCTAAGCGCACCACGTGCTCCTCACGTGTGCGCCACTGAACAAACAGTGCTTTGCGCTCATCAAATAGCGCTTTGCGCTCATAAACTGGCGCAATGCGCTCATTATCTGGCACTTAGCACCAAGCGCGCCACGTGCTCCTCACGTGTGCGCTACCCAGCAGAAGCGCTCTGCGCTCTTTGACTGGCGCAAAGCGCCAAGCGCACCACGTGCTCCTTACGTGTGCGCTAAGAGAACATAAATTGTTCTATAAAGCCCAGAGCTATAAAGAATGCTTAGCATTCAGTAAAAGACAAAAACATTGTCAGAACTCAAATCAATACTCAGTATTATCAAATGTTTAACATTTTAACTGAATAGGCTGAGCCCAAGTTGGCCATAAATCTCTCATTCAGATTAATTGAGTCCATATGCTCATAAATCATTTAAGAGATCTTAGTCCCAAATTGGACTACAGATCTCTCAACCAAAATTGGTTCAAGGGTACATCTCTTCACTCCTCTGATATTTGTCGTTGTAATCCTTCAACGTCTTCAGAGAGGTGACGGGTCCCGATAACCAAACATTCCATGGACTGTGGGGTCCTTAAACCCATGGACTATGATGTCCGTAACCTTGAACTGTGGGGTCCTTAAACCCATGGACTATGATGTCCTTAACCTCGGACTGTAGGGTCCTTAAGCCCATGGACTATGATGTCCTTAATCTTGGACCGTAATGTCCTTAAACTAATGGGCCGCAATGTCCCTAAACTAAACAATAGAGCCCAAATGCTCTCTCGTTGGATCTAAACGATCCCGTTAAGTTGATCTTAGTCTGAAATTAGACTAACGTATTCTTAACAAACGTTTAAGTTGATCTTAGTCTCAAATGAGACTAATGTATCCTTAAACCCAACCCCAAACCCAAATCTAAGAAAATACGAATTTGGACTAATCCACGCCTTACGGGCGACAACATAAATTAGTCTCCGTATACAATCCACGGGCAACCAAAAACAAAACAAACACACACGACACGAAGTGACCATCTGGAGAAGGAGAAAGTGGTTACTGCGACGCGGTAGCGTAATTAACTGCAGGGGCTTGCGCCTACAGGGAAGAGCATCCCCACAATCAAAAACCCCTCAACGAGGGGGAATCTGACGAAGTATGCTACATCGGCCGCATCCATTTAAACCTTCGATACATGCTATCATAAATCAACTTGGCATTTTCGGAGAGGTGGACGGATAGCACCAATTAGCATCTGCCATCGGAATTCGGGTCCTGACGTCCCAACGTTCCGGTCGCGTCTTTCGGCGGGGAATAATGATTTAAATACCAAATGATACTGGAATTTAGTGAAACTGGTACCATTAGAAAGATAAAACAATTGTCTACATAGAGGTAAATGGCTCCGCACACTATCACAATTATACATTAAGATTTCAGGTGTATAAATGCATGTCAAGGGGTAAGTTCCTGCTCTGGACTGCAGTCCAAGGTCAGGCAAGCTCTTTGTTTTCGATGTTCAGAGGATACATCTAACAGTAAACCTACATGTCGTATTAAGGATTATGCAGTACCCTTCATAACGAACCCAGACACGCTGCGATTGGATTTTTCTGGAATTAGTTATGAATTTAACGGTGTCAAGTGTTCGGTAAAACGGGAGTTTGGGTATAGACGCTAAGGGCGTCACTTTATGGGTGAAAACGAGTTCAATTTGCCACCAAATTTCTACAGGGTGTTTGTTAACAGTATTAGAGTCTAAATATCATGAGTTCTACCAGTTTAGACTTTGTTTTCTCATGAGATTCGCATCAAACACTTTGGCTATATATGCATATGATATTCCAACAAATTTTTTGGTTTCTTTTATTCAGCCGCACGAAAACCATTTCATGAATTTCCTACTTGATTTAAACACGGACAGCACCCTTTAGAAAGTCCCAATGTTAAATTAACAAGATGTTTAGCAGTAATTAGTTGGATCTGGGTAGCATAAATGTAGACTATATATATATATAGCATGTACAACAAGTGTTTAACTTGCCTGAAGATGACCGGGGACACAACCGTGACGGCGGCGGCATGATCATGGCGCAACGAAAAAACGCAAGCAGCAGCAGCAGTGACAGTCACAACAAGCTTGGGCTCAGCTAGGTCGTTCGACTTGGAGATGCTTGGTCTTTGTCGGCGACGTGTTGGGGATCGCTGCACACGACAGCGAGGTAAGGAGTCGCGTCGGCGGTGAGAGGAGGTGCTATGGGTTGTGGCCGTGGAGTCGGGGAAGAGAGAGAGAGAGACAAAGGCTCGGGTTTGTTGGTGGAGGTGAGGGGGAGCTAGGTAGTGGTGGTTGTTGTTGTCGTCGGGGATGGCAACAGCGAGGGAGGCAACGGAGGCTCGAAGTAGTTCGATTGTGGCTGACGTAGGCTCGGCTTGGAAGCTCGGCGGAGGCTCTGGTGCAGAGCAGAGGGAGGCACAGGGCAGTGGCGGCAATAGCACAGGCAGCGGCAGCAGCTAGGGTTCGAAGTGCTCGGGCTCATTGGTTAGGCTAGGCGAGGAAATGAGGGGGTTGGGGGAGAAGACGAGGAGGAGTGGGAAGCTCGGAGGTTGGTGGACGTGGTGATGGTTGCCGAGGCTCGTGGAGATTAGGGGCTCATGCAGTTTGTGGTCGACGGTGAGGTAGTGAGCTGTGGTGGTGGTGATGCAGATGATGAGGGGGTCTCAGGTTACTTGAGGAGGAGCTGGTGGTGAAAGGAGCGTGGAAGCGAGGAGAAGATGGTGGAGCTGCTGTGGAGGCGTGGAAGAGAGGATGAGTGGTGGGTCGGTTGTTGAGAGGGAGGCGAGGGGATCGCGGGGCGGTTGCAGAGAGGGCGGGGATATCGGGGAAGTCGTTGAGGCAAGGGGATCTCGTGAGAGGTGGGCGACGTCGAGAGGAGCGGGTGAGGATTTGGGGGAGGGGATCTCAGGGCGGTTGTTGGTATGGCGGGCACGGCCGTCGCGGGCGCGGCGCGAGGAAGGAGGGGACGGGGAAAAGAGCGGGAAAAGAAAAGAAGAGGAGAAGAAGAAGAAGAGAGATGGGGGAGTTCGGGTTGAGTAGGGTGTGGGTTTGTTAGGTCGGGTAGGGTGTTGGTTCATGGGCCGGGCTGGGGTAGTTTAAGGTTTGGGTTAGATTAGGAAAAATAAAAAAGGGTTAGGGTTTTGAGTTTAAGATTTAAGAATTAGAAAAATATAGGAAATTATTTATAGAAAATATTCAAAAATAAAATAAAAATGGGAAAATATTATTTATAAACATGGAAAATATTTATAAGGGAACTGGGTATTACAATATGAGAATTTACTAATTGGCGAAGACGAAACTTTATTAATATCAAATTCAGAGAAGTACAAATCGATGGAAAAATACAAATCTCTCTCAAATAAACCCTGACTCTCTCAAAATACAATAGGTTCTTTCTCAATATTCACAAGCTATCAGATCTAGGGTTAAGACAAGCTATCATATATATAGTATACAAAAGACTTACCCAAATAATAAATTTCCTAGCTAAGGAAATAACAACAGGCCCAATACAGCAGATGTCTGCCCTGGTATCTTTGAAACTCTATAGCATAACCAGACGTCTGAATAAGGATGTTTAGACGTCTTGCCTTCACATCCAAAATTTCCAGAGCCCTCACAGACGTCTGGACTTATACAAGTCAGATGTCTGCCTTTCGACAGACGTCTGAAGCTCTCAGCTCCAGACCTCTGTTTGCAGATAATATCGAATCTCTGCAGCTCCATGACAACTCCGAATCATAGGGAATTTTTCAGGGATCAAATGTGAGACATCATAACAAATCTCCACCTTGTCTCGCTGTCACGACCCGAAATAGCACGTGACTGGCACTTGAATCATATGAAGCCTATAGGACCTCATCTAATTCAAGTAAGCCAAAAGCCCAGAAATCTAAAACCATTTTAAATAATAAATGAAGGAAAAATAGTTTTAAGAAGTGAAGAAACATGTTTGAAAAACAAGGTTTTTAAATAAGTAAGCCGAATATGCATTTTAAATGCTCAATATCTTTTCTGAAAATTTCGGCAGAGTTTCCCTTGTAAATACTGGCCCCGAACGGGGTACAACATGAATAATATATATGCACAATAAAAAGGCATCCCCAAGCGGGAGCTAGCTCTTCGTCAATCGACGGTCACAACCACGCAAGCAATATAATATACAACGCCAAGGGCGAGAATCAAAACTTAAAGGAAAACTCAAATCAGCTTGAAAACCATAATACTACAACGCGCGACTCTAAGATCGAAATAATACACAACTGGTTTTCTAAGTCTGAAACAATTTTGGTTGATGGAATTACTAGATACAACTAAATTATATATATACAATGGTGGTTCTGATGCAAAAGAACCCACCTACCAAAGCAAATCACCCGTAAGAGAAGCAGTGTGCCAGAAAAGCCGCAATGGAACCTGTACGGCAAAACCTGCAAGAAACTGTAGCACAACGGGGGTGAGTTGCCAACTCGTGAATAGAAAACATCACAGAGCAGAAATCGTATGTATGACACAATCCTAGGTCAATACGATCAGATATATATATAAATCTCAAATGAATAAGTCTGAAGCATGATAAGGTGGCAATGTAATATATATACATGAGTGTAGTGCCAAGTGCTCGTGCCAATGCCTCAGGTAATAGCATATCATAAATATGAGGTATGATCAATGTCGACTATATCATGAAGTCTATGAATATGTGGATATCATCCAACTACGTGATCAATATCATCAATGTCAATATATGTAGGTGGAAATCGTCCACGTGTCACCCAATGACAATAAGCATCATGCATATAAATATCATAAACATATGCATGGAAGTATGAGGATGTAAATCAATATGTGTCGCTCGCGACATATCAAAATCATGGAACCTGAATGTCAAGCATCGACACTTGAAAACATCATGAAACCTGTGCCTAGCATCGGCACGTAAATCCTCATATACATAGGGCTCCGTCAGTCCGGATCGGTCCATCTCATCTCTCAACTCCGGTCGGTATCCCTCAGATATCCGCCGAGCTCAACACAATCACCGGTAGGTAGTACTCCCCTTTCAGACTCACCGTCTAACATATACGAGTTTTCTTGCCCCGGGATACCTCACCGGGTCCACCATGTACCCGCAGACGGTGCCTACCGCTCCTCAAATCGGGTTTCACATGCCAATCTCAGAACCGAGAAAACACATGGTGGACGCACTGAAATATCATATCAAGGGTAAACGGATTTTTAAAACAATACATACTCTCTTTTAAAATACCCACGGTTCCCAAATCCAGAAATATCATGGAAATAACATATCTCAATGCGTATAATCAGAAAGCATGATATATGCGACATATAAAAGAAATGTAAGCATATCAGTATATCATGCAATATGGAATAATAATATACACATATTGGGGGAAACCGCTCCTTTAAATTGAATCAGTTTTAAAGAGTATTTTGCGGTTCCCAATTCTCCAAATCAAGAAATCATCTATGTATGTGCAAATGAGTATGTGTATAAGTATGGGTGTACAATATGTAAGTACACGAGTATGAATGTACAATAGGTATGTGCACAAGTATGAGTGTACAATATGTAAGTACACGAGTATGAATGTACAATAGGTATATGCACAAGTATGAGTGTACAATATGTAAGTACACGAGTATGAATGTACAATAGGTATGTGCACAAGTATGAATGTACAATATGTAAGTACACGAGTATGAATGTACAATAGGTATGTGCACAAATATGCCATGCAAGGATCATATCCTGAATGCAACAGTACTACAGTGTAGTGACATGGCAATTATCGATGATGAAGTGTGTGAGCCGGCAAGCAGGTGTACGTGAAACATATGCATCACCGATAATGGTGCTGGTGTCCTAACAGCATGGATTTGATACAACAATAAACATATTTAACATGCGATGCGATGCAAACAGTAAGAATCTGCGGCAAATGAATAATAAACACCACAGTGTAGAATCTACATCGATGTATCTATGTCATACTGTTTTTGCCATTTGAAATAAGACGAATCGAGGTTTTTAGGAAAATAAGGGCTACGGTGTTTTTAAGAAAAGATGCGTCTTTTGAAAATATCCGTAGAATCCCTTTGCCTATCTTTAAAATACTCCCGATTCGCTAGTTTTTTAAATAGGTATGACATCGGCCTAGCCTACATCTACTAGCAAAACTACAGCTCTAACTAACAAGTCAATCAGGAGGGGTATGGAAGCCACCTAAATCTGAGTCGATATATATATATATATATATATAAAATATAATAGTCGGTGATCCCACCTCAAAGGTACAGCGTACGATACAATATTATATGACATTCTCGAGTCATGAGTGCGAATCTTATCATCAAATAAAGCTCGTACGGTAAATCATCGTATGGCATCCCAAAAGCTGGGTACGGGTCAGTATCACATTCATCTCATCAATTATCTGGTATCCTTACCATCATATCTCATGATCTGGGGTACTGATCTAAATCTAGTATAAATCGATACCATCTATATAAATATATGTGCGTGTATGAAAACACGCCTAAAGGCCCGCTAAAATATTATGTCGTATCCCAAATACGAACTATATCATATCACCGATCTCATGGCACCATGCCCAATATCATCGACTCATCTCCAAACATCATCCACTATCCTCATCATTCAGGTATAAGTATAACAGATAAGCATATGTGTGCGTGTGGGTGTAAACCTATTCTAGGATTCGCAACTAGGAACTATACTAGTTTACCTCTACGCCATAATCCAACCATAGTACACCTAATCTCAACTCAAATATCCACGACACACAATAAACTATCATATATAGTATATATATACTATACTAAATATCGAACTGCGGGGGTGCTATACGCCATTCACCCGACTTCCCCCGTAGATATAATCTACTCACCTTGAATCCTGCGTGTCGGTGTCGATGTCGCCTTCATTTTCTTCATTGTCTCGAATTATCGTGAGGGTACCTACATGTCCCACGTATCGCATCGCATTAAAACCAAGTCGAAACCAAAACGACACCCGAAAACCAAAACGATACGCTTAAAAGTTTATAGGTTAGAACCTATGGGTACGCTTTCAAAACCATCAAACAATTCTCGATATCGTCGTACAAACGCCAAGTAATCGAGGTAAAACGCAATTATATAAATCCAGAATTTAAAATACGAAATACGAAAACACGAATCAAAACAGCAACTATAGAAAAGGGTCCCAGATTTCACCCTAGGTCAAATTAGACAATTTTGCATGTACCAAGGGTCTAGTGTATAAGAAATAAAGCTTCAGAACCAAAACGAGCCAAAATGGTGGGACCCAGGCTGCAATTTGCGGCCAATTAGATTAAATCTGCGGCCTGCATTGGGAGATATGGTCTAGGGTTTTAGGGTTAGCTTCCTGGGTGCCTGCACATCTCTCTGTGTTTGCAAAAAAAATTTCAGAGTCTCGGGGTGATAGCAGATTCCATTTAACCCTCACAGATTCCACAATTTCCCGATATCGGCTTTTCTAAATCCGTATTCCGGTGTTCTAGTCTCTGTTTTAGGCCTGGATTCTAGCACTAGGGGGTTTGTGTGGCATCTATTGAGCTTAATTACCCATCACCACTCTCAATTCCCCTTAACCCTAACTAGAGTTTTCCTAAGTCCTCAAAACCACTCGATATCGACATAAAACATGCATGGATGCATAAGGAATTAAAACACTACACTAATGGTGCAGAAATTATCTCCTTTGGCAACTCAAGGTTTTTCTTGAGTTGCTCAAAATCTTCTCTTTCTTGGTCCATAGGGTAGCTAGTGAGCTTGTGCATCCTTTTTGTGAAATGGGGTTTGGGTTTTGAGTTGATTTTCATGGTGTATTTGGGGGTTGAAGATGGAGGAGGAAGGGGGTGTGCAGCAGCAGCAGCAACAAAGGGAGGAGAGGGGAGAGAAATGAGAGGATGAAATGATGAGGGATGGCTCATGACTCAAGTTGACCATCACCCACTCTTTCTCTCTTTTCACTATACCTAATATAATACTCTTTTCTTTTCTTTTCTAATCCATTTTCCTTCTCTCCTCGATTGTAAACCCAAAATAAACCATGGTAGAAAATGCACAAGTGTGAAAAGGACTTTGTGCATGCTATTTGCACAAAACACGCTTAATCCGCGATTAGCACTAAAATAGCATATAATTAATCATAAAAACTTAAAATTTGCATAATTCACATAAAACACCCTCTTTTAGTAATTTCTATAATTTTTTCAAATTTTCCCCATTTATCGGTATTTAATTATACCGCCTTATTAAAATATTCAAAATTTTATTATTAAATTATAAAAATTCCCCAAAAATAATATTTTATTATTTTGAAATGTTACACTCGCATTCTGCAAACTCATTCATCAAAGTAATAACAGCTCCACCTTCATCACAAAACCCCTAAAGGGCTCAATGAGTGCGACACACTGCAATTAAATTTAAGCAGTGCTCAAATTTAACAACTGAAAAAGACTTCGTCAACATGTCGGCCAGAGTGTCCGCTGTGCCAACCTTCTTCCCAATAATATTTTCTTTCTCAACGATTTTTTGCGCGAACCAGTACCTCATATCAATATGCTTCGTCCGCTCAAGATGCATCTAATATTTCGTTAAGTGAATCGCATCTTGGCTATCACGGTAGACTATTATAGTATCCTTTTGAATACCAAGTTCCGAAAATAGCCGCTTCAACCAAATTGCCTCCTTAAAGGCCACAATTACGACCATATACTCTGCCTCCGTGTAGACAACACAACCGTAGACTGTAATGAAGAACACCAACCGATGACACATTCTTTCAAGAAGAACACATAATCGGTGATCGATCTGCGTCTGTCAAGATCACCCACATAATCAAGTCGCTGAATCCAACTAAATTATCGTCGTTCCTCCTAAACACCAACCCTACGTCAAACACACATCGCAGGTATCGTAATATTCCATTTCACCGTCCTCCAATAAATTTTGTTTGGAGATGCCATATAGCGATTAACATCACTAACAGCATGTGAAATGTCGGGTCGTGTACAAACCATGTCATACATAATGCTACCCGCCGCGTTCGCATATGGAACATTCGACATATACTTAATCTCATACTCTATTTGCGGTGATAAACGAGCTGAAAGTTTAAAATGATATGCAAATAGAGTACTTACATATTTAGAGTCTGCCATGCCAAAACTCTCCAAAACTTTCTCAACGTATCGCTGTTGAAACAAGTATAGTTTTTTCCCTTTGTAATCACGCCTATCTGCAAACCGAGTATTTTCTTGGCCACTCCCAAATACTTGGTCTAAACTCGAAAACCTTGTTCTAAAGCATCTAAACTCGAAAAACTAAAGTTTTTTCAGCATTCTTTTTGAGTTAAAAAAAATTAATTTTGATTGGAGTATAGAAAACTGGAGTTTTCTTATTCCAAAATGAAACATAAAGGGAAGTTTGTTAGTATTTTGGAGTTAAGTTTAGAAAACTTTATATAATTACTTATCCAAACTTGTGCTCGAATCCAGAAAATCCGAAGATTTGATGGAAAAAGAAAGCAAAAAGGCAAAAGGGAAAAAAATTGCAAACTTTTAAGATTTTATTTATATTTCACAAGCAAACGCTACAAAAGGCCGAAAAGGGGAGGGGGGAGGGGATTCGCAGAGCTATGGGGAAAGAGAAGGTCGTCATCGGAGGCGGCGAGAGATGGAGATCTGCGATCGTGAATCTCTCAGAGATGGCGTCGAATTTGGATTCGCTACAAAATATCCTCGCAAAGAAGGCGGTCTTTGTCGACGACGACACCTTCGCCAAAGCTTCTCTCGGGTCCGAGCAAGCGAGAGCCATCAAGGTCCGAAACCCTAGCTCATTCGATTCAATTTTGTATAGAAGTTTGGTTTTTAAATTTAATTTAGAAATCGAGAGATGAAAACTAGCATCTTTGTTAGTTACTGCACCTTTGATTGTTTACTTTGATGTGTAATTTATTTTGGTAATCAACATATGAAACCTGTCAGATTTCTGCATCAAAGAAGGGAATTTTACGTATTATGTGAACCGAACTCTATACACATTGAAATAGAAATTGGCAACAAGTTGGAAGTGGCTCTCATTGAGAACAAGATGAGAGAGGACCGATTGAGATGGTTTGAACATGTACAATATAGACCACTAAATTCTCCGGCTAGAACAGATGACAAGATTGTAGTTAATAGTGCAATTAGAGGCAGGGGTAGACCTAATCGAACACGGATAGAGACAATTAAAAATGATATATTAGGCGTCCATTTAACCGAGGATACTGCCTTTGGCTGAGCAGAATGGAAGAAACATATTCATATAGCTGACCCCGAATCGCTCCTTTTTTTGGCAGTTAGAAATCCATGTGTGTTTATCTTGCTCCACGTTCTCATTGTCTACCAATTGGTAGGTTAGCTATTGACTTCATTGACCAAATAAATTCATGCCTCGACCGGTATCAACATTAACACTTAATGTCATTCAATTACCTTTCTTGAGATCTTATTGGAGACAGGATTTATATGAACATAGAGATGCAAAGCTAACCATCGTCGTGAAATCTATAAGAGTTTATCTTTTTCCAGGTTTTTCCTTGTTACTTCTCCTTGGAATTATTTACATCTTCCATATTGCCTATCAATCTGGCATGAAGGAATGAATCCTTTTTGTAATCTTTTATTGTACTTTGTGTTTCTTCACTTGTAGTTTTCCACTTCTCATTGCCATTTCATTCACAATTCAATACATATTGTTTACAGTAATGCTTAGTGCTTACTAGCCGGCGATAATTTGTTGACTGTAGACCCTCATGCTTAAGTCTGAATTCGAAGTATAGAAGCTTCAAACTTTCCTGGACTCCTTTCAGTTGAATGCGGTTGAGTAATAACCGTCTTTGTAAGCTTATGATTGAATATGATTTCAAAGACTTCCTAGCCATATTCAACATGAAAGATATTTCTGTTTGGTGTGTGTGTGTGTGTGTGTGTGTGTGTGTGTATTCTGTTTTGCTTCTCCTCCAAAGCTACTTGCACTGCCTGTCATCAAAGATAAGATTAAGACTGGGTGATGATTCTTCCTCTGGTAATGATGGTCTCATAGGTACTGCGTGATTTTATTCACAAAACCAGTCACCTGTTCCCCATCAAACATTAAGCAAAATGGTTGAGTTAAAATTATAAAATTGAAATGGATCAGGTTTCCTTGTAGATGACAATTGTATGTTGTCTAATGTTTCTTACAACTTTATTAATTTATGCTTGAAGACTCGTATTAAATAGTTTTATCCTGTTGCGTTAGTGCTTAAATAAACCATTTTTTATTTGTTCAGTGTAAAAAATATACCTAGTAATAGTTGGGACAAATTAACTCAGTGAAGGCAAATGCAAACTGCTCACTGTGAAACTATGCTAGTTTCTACCGGTACTTTGGTACTAAGTTTCCAATTGTCTTTTAGCTTCTTTTGTGAAGGCACCACACATGATTATAAATTCAAATGGATGAATAAATATGGTCCACCAACATATTTAGCTATTATTTCCTTTCAAAATTTTCAAGCTTTAAGTTGAGAGCACCTTGATCATGAACTAAAGAATCATAAACTGTTAATATGTTTTTGATTTTTTGCAATCTTCTTTTTGCTAGTCAAGTTTAAAGTATTTGACAATGACGGTCATTGCACTGTCTCAAAGATGGGTAACTGTTACAGTATTGCAAATAAATTAGGTTGTATAGTTAACTGCTACACACCTATAATTAAGTTAATCACAGACAACTTGTATGTTAATTAATAGCATTATATGCGAGAATGTGATACTCCAATTTTATCCATCATCATGCTCAACTAGTATATAATCTCTTTGATGTTGCACTTATTTAATTTAGTTTTTCTATTGTGTTAGTGTAGTCTCTTGAGCAAAGGGTAGAGACTTTAGAACGGGAGCTTGACGCTGCAATTGCAGCGGCGGCACGTGCACGCACTGAGAAACGACAGTCTGAGGCAGCTCAGCGAGCTGCTGAGTTGCGTGCACAAGAAGTTACGAGAGAGCTTGAAAACACCACAAGTATGGCTTCAAATTCTTACTTCGCTAACTGTTCTGCATCCGAGATGAATCCTATTATGTAGGGCAACTCTTCTCTTAACTGTGGACAGGCCTTTTTTATGGCAAGTCAGTTAATTGTTCATAAGTGCCTTGGCCTAGATTCAGTGTTGTAAAACAAGGTCTTAAAGGTCTATTAATCGCAGCTTAAATGTTTTCGGCTGGCAACCGCATTGAATAGAATTACAAGGTCAAACGGCCAGATATTTGGTCATATGCGAGATATTCGAACAAATGACAATCGCAATATGATGCTCTTGACATATTAATATCCAAAATTGATACGGCAGATTAATATCCATTTAAGAAAGGCCCAGTTCTTTCTTTTTTCTCTCCTATCAACATATTTTTTGATCTTTTGGAGAACTTTCTATAAACATGTGTGCATTTGTATATTAAAATTATCTTTTTGTTCAACATAATGTGTATTTGCATAATCCAATTTGTGTGGTATTATTTAGTCAACAGAATAGAGCATGAGTAAGTGCTTAACAATATTGCATAGAATATGGTAATTGATACCAGCTCATCGACGGTTGAGATATCAAGTTGATGTTAATCTGAAGTTTGTCTGTATTTCTAACCATAATTCTAGATTTACACTTGTCACCAATAATATTGCTAGGAATACCTAGAGTCTTAATTTCCTTAGTTTTGTGGTACAGTTTACAAACTACCTTATTGTGTTTGATCAGTAACATTTCTTTTGTTTTCTTGATGTTATTTGCAGAGGTGTTCCAGCTACACATGGAAGAGTTGCGTTCAAAACAGGAGGAAATCTCAAAGAAAGATCATGAGATCAAAGTTTTGGAAGCTATAATTCAAACATTAAGTAGAAATGACTTTAACTCCGCTGATGATTAGGACTCTCATGTAAGTATATTATATATTTATATGCTTATTATGCGTTCTTCCTTCCTATATATTTATATTGTTTCTCTTTTCCCTTCTTTCTACTAAATATATCTTACCATTGTATGCTCTGTACATTAAGCATTTCCACAACCATAACTGATAGTCTGATAGCATTAAAAGTATGAACTTAAGTTCGTGCCACACTGATGTAAAATTATCGGTTTCTTTTCAGTAATTTTGTGATATGCTCAATTTCTCACATCATTGTCTTTGGATTCCGAACTATCATTAGTTCATTACTTCGTAATCGGAGTCCAAAAGAAAAGCATCTTTCATCTCAGTAATGGGAAAACTATTGAGCAGGAAGTGAACTTCGAGTCTTCGACATAATAAATCATGAATATTCTACTTGATTAGAAAAGAACATTGGATGCCAAACCATAAATATTCATGATGGTTATTACTTCATGCGTTTACTAATACTATTAACATGTCACAACTGAAAGTCGATAATTGGTATCATTTGGGTTTTGTATTAAGATGACATCTGATGAGCATGGGCATACCGGATAGAGAATTTACCCAGATGATGATATTATTTATAAACGGAACAAAGTTTTGTAATTCATCTGGAATTCAAATATGCCACGTGCCACCGGAGCTGAAATTAGCTTGTCTCCCGTTCAGTCAAAGACTTGGTACTACGTCAGCCATCACAGTTATCGATGTCTATGTACATTATCCATGATACAAACCCAAATCTCCCTTTGCCTTTTCTCGTTTGAGCCTTGAAGAGTCAACTTGAGCGATAGATTTATCAATTCAATCCATAACCTCATTTGTGCCCATAAGAAAACCATTTTGGCTTCTATGTTTGGTGCTTAGAATGAAGCACATTCCCTTCAGTTGGTAGGTTTTGTGCTCAAACATCATGGTATTTACTATTCAGGGCAAACACCCACTCTGTTCATCAAACAACCCCTCACCGTTGCCCCCCACCCCCCCCCCCCCCCCCCAAAAAAAAATTCTGCTTTAAACAACACATAAACATGTCCTAGAGTGTATTTTACGACTTTTGGTCAAGAAGCCGAGTGGACGTATCATGTGTGTGCTAATAAATCACTCAAGGGGGGTGTAAATGCTACATGGGGGTTTTCTCCAATCAATCCTATTATTTAAGCCTATAGGCCAGCACATTGACACCTAAATTGTTGATGCACCTATCCTAGTACCACCATCATGTACCTTTTTAGTTGGGCAGCTGAATGCATCTAAAAGGTCTTCCTCATTAAACAACTTGGGCATTCAACCACCTTCCCCATGTTATTATGTGTAAGAAAGCTGCAAAATATGAGGGGATGGAACTTTATTATATGGTCAGATCCATGAGGCAAGCAATGATGTTACTCTTCATCTAAACTTTGAATGCTTTCTCATGAAGAATTAGTTTGGAAAGTGCTGGCCTTTTGACTGCCTTTAAGATGAGGCAACACTTTTTAGTTCTTACAAGGGATATGTTATTGCGAAGAGATTCTCAAAAGGTTGTTGACTTGACGCAAACTCTATTTGGTTTATGTTTAAGATGCTCAAAAAAAATACTATCAATTTGTTTTGTTTTGTTTTTTCAACTGGGTAAAAAAATATTTAGGAGGACAGAAATGTTTGATTTAAGTAGAGGACCGGTGTTTTAAAAGGCGTCCATCGTCTATGCGGGCCGCCTAGGCTCTCAAGATGTCTGCACCGCATCACATTAGGCCACATAGTCTGTCGTTATGCTCACCCTTCTATTTTTTTCTATGTATGAATCGAGGTATAATTTTTAAAATATTAGGGTGGTTTTATCACTATTAAAAATATAAAAACTTTTTATCCAAGATCATTTTAGGGATTTTTTTTTCTCATCGACCCAAATCCTCTTTATCTCGCACTTTTGCCACTATCTAGGTTCAACCTTCACCACCATCAACCCCAAATCCTTCTCACCCACTGCTGTCGATCTTGATATCGACCCCCAATCTTTCTTAAGCTACCACACTTGATCTTGATATCAAATCCTTTTCAGCCACCGCACCCGAATCCTTCTCGGCCACCGCAGACCGCATTCAATCTCAACCCCAAATCTCTCTTCCCCGTCAATCTTCCACTTCCACTTCGACTTCGTCTAACGTGTTTCAAGCTTTGGACATCGAAGGTTTTAAATTTTTCTTTTCCTCTGGGACTCTACTTTTTCATTTTTGTGTTTAACTATTGTTCAATGTTAATTGGATATTGTGTGTGAACTGTAATTGTATTTGTATTATCTTATTGACTTATGGTTATTGTATAAATTGTTTTCTCATATGCTGTTAAATATTATATTTGTTCTAGCACAATTTGCTTCACTTTAGCTATGCAGATTGCATTTAATTGTTTGTTTATGCTTTTGCGAATGCTTATCTAGGCATTTGCAAGTGTGACAATGAAACCAAAGTAGTTAAAACCTCAATTAGAACCAATGTTTAACAAATAAACTAAAAGAAAACAACAAAATTAACGCATAGGCGGCGCCTAGACGGTCATCTTTTTTTTGCCGCATCGTCTCTTTTTGCCGCTTTTTAATCATGTAGAGGATTATGCTCAATTATTTTGTTCAAAGTTTCAGCGTTTAAGTTTCTGCCTCTTGCGGAGTTCCTTGTTCAGAAACTTGACACTAATTTAAAGAGGGTCGACGATAGAGTGATAGGTTGATAGGCAATCATATATATGTTTAAAGTCTTTTGTTTCATAAATAACCTTAATGGTAAATTATGCTCAAGTTTAAGGCCTAAATGGAGGGAATAATGTAATAGAAAACATCCCAGTTCGTGGCTTCTCAATATGCTTTATAAATTTCATAAGAATTTGATTTTGATCATTGAGAAATCATTTCCTCAATATGAAAGTGCTGTATTAGCATAAGCAATGTGATGTTACCAAGGCTTTTGAGGGAGAAATAGAACCTCATGTCACATGCAATTCTTCCTGATTCATCGTCATTCACCCAAATAAATTTTTGGAATTCACATTAGTTTCAACTACCTTATTTGATAAAGCTTTGTTCTGTTTTATTTTTATCAAATTGTTCATTTAGAGATTCCAAATTTTACTCATGAACAATATGGAAGAACTTTTAATCAATTGACATTGCAATTCTATTTTTAAACGAGACAAAAATGAAAAAGGGCCAACATTAGGTCTAACCTAACTTTCTCAAAACTACAATCTACAATATTCATCAATAAATTTAGCTTACTAATTTAGGAGAAAGAAGATTCTTAATTAACGGGGACCATAATTAAGGAATAAAAACCTCATTTTTGGTTGTAGTGTGCACATGAGGGGCTGTTTGGTTGCAGGATTATGGAATTTGGATTCCAAAAATAGTACGGTTGAAATTTCTGGATTTGGTAATTTGTTGTTTGGTTGGTTTTGGATTTGTAGATCTGGATTTGTAGATCCTTGTAATCTTTGTTTGGTTGTTGGAAAAAAAATAGGATTTGGATTTGAGGATTTTAGAGAGAGATAGAGAGAGAGAGGATTGTTAAATAAATAAAGTGCATGGGCCCCATCTAAAAGTACAATGAATAGTGCCAAATCCTTGAGAATCCATGAAAATTTTTAGGATTCATGAATCCTTCTTTGTGGTGGGCCTCCCATATAAAACAAAGGAATCCTAGAAATCTTAATCCTGCAACCAAACACAAAATTGTGGAATCCCAGGATTCCACAATCCAAAATCCTAATCCAAACCCATAATCCTGCAACCAAACAGGCCCTGAGGAGAAAAGCTATCAAAAAGTAAAGCACAAAAAAAAGGCATCACCTTTTGTATCAAGACCACATTGGTTCCTTGCAGTAAACTGCCAAATTTGTTGACAATTTTTTTCTGTCGTGTTTCAAAACTTGTCCGATTGCGGATCATTTTCCAGTTAAGATCGATTCCATATGTATTTATTTATTGATTTGCATTGGTCCATAGGTTTGCATTAAGGAGGAAGGGTTACAATGAGAGGGAGGTGTCTCCATCAAGAAGAAAAGAGCTCTGTATGGGATACCCTTGACCTTTTGGTGCTCATGTACGCAACCAATCTTCACGACCGGCCAAGTACCTCCATTCGTCGTAAATATCAGATGTTGCATGATGTATCTCGAACAATTTATCTCTGCATGATTTTGTGAATGTTATGTCGCCTTTTAAGTTAATTCAATCGGTTGGGTTTATGGAAAGTCAATTGTTTAGTTCCAAGTAAATGCAACGACACCACCAAAAGTTTAATCATAAAATTAAAGAGAATGGTTTACATCTCCACACAATAACATGTACTCTTTCACTTAGACGAGCATCTTTAAATTGATACTATGAATGGGTAAACAAATGAGAGAATTGATTTTTGTAAGGGGCCACTACTTGTCCATGAATATAATTTTGTAAATTATTATTATTTTTTTTTATAGCTTTTCAATCTATTCAACTCTCAATTCCCATAGATCTCTTGCATATTAATTTCAAAAATACTTTATCTATCTAAAAATTTACTAAAAAGACAAACACCGTGGATCCATCTATTTGACACTATTATCTAGATGTTATGGGTGCTATCCGTTTGTCTCATTAGCAAACTTTTGGATAGACAAATTACGAGCAGAAAAGGTATTGCTCAATACAAGGTTTGATGCAAGATGTGACTATATTATTTTCGTAGAATCTTTAATTTTGAGTAAATTTTTATGAAGGTATGGCATATATTATATTTAACTTTTGTTAATATAATTTTTTTTGCATGTATTTAACTATTTATCCTTACGATTTTAGGAAATACAGCAAGGATCTTTGTACTTATATGGAAAAAGAACAAAAAATGAAATTACCAAACATTAGAAGTCCTTTTCCGCAAAAATTTTAGCAGATAAATACCTCTTCGTCTCTCTCGCTCTTCACTCTCCCATCACCCGCTTCATTTCACAACCGCCTAAAAAAAACCAAAAAACTATAAAAAATTCTCGATTTTATTTCAAAAGTTTGGAAACCCTAACCCTAGAGGTCGAAATCTCATGCAGAGGCCATGGGATCCATATTCTCCTGCATCTCCAACGCCGACGAGTCCCGCCGCCGCCGGCGACCTCATGCGGCTCCCCCTCGCCGCCGCAGTTCATCCTCGAACTCTAACCCTATCTCCGCCCTCGGATCTAGCAGCAGGTGGAGATCCAGCAAGAAGGAGGAAGCTCTGATCCACGACCAGGCCTTGGCGGCGGCCGCGGCGATCTTGATCCATCAGCAGAACGGCGGCGGCGGAGTTCCTCCGTTCGATCGGTCGTCGTCGTTGAGGTGCACCACCGGAACTGGCGGGAAGAAGCAGGGGCTGGTGAGGAGCTCGAGCTCGCGGGCGAGGTCGCTCACGGATCCGATCGTTGAGCCACATCAGCTCGTTAATCAAGTGAGCTATTTTTTATTTTTTGAATTTTTTATGGTTAAATTTCATTTTGTGATTCAATTTGATTAATTACTTAGGTCAATTTTCGATTTCATGTTGTCGGTTTGGTTATTTCGTTGTCATTTGATTAATTAATCAGTTTTAGTTGGTAAGTTTATTTCTTATTTTTTCTTTATCTTAAATAAGAGATTTTGGATCACACGATAAGTTTTTTAGTTATCCAATCGTTTTCCAATTAGGAACAATATGGATTGAATTGGGTTTCACGCGATGTGCTTCTTAGTCATTGAGTTAATCACTCATTGCTCTTATTAGCATTAACAGCTGTCCTTTTGATGACGAGTTCTCATGACGTTTAGGCTAAATGGGGGTTGGGATGGTATTTTTGCGTTTGAGTTGCACGAGTTGATGAAGATGTATATAGGGGAAGGATATTCCTTATTCTATTGGAAAATCCGTGAAACTATTGATTCGACTTATTACATTTTGGTAGACTTGCACATCATCACCATTTTTATTTAGTTATGAGTAATTTGAATGCTAAAAAGAAATTCGAATTTTGTGGCTCTTCTTACGCTGTAGGCTCAAGTTGAGTCAATTTGTTACAATTGGTGTCAATGATATCATCAGAATCAACATATAATTTGTTATACTCGATTAATTATTAACATCAATCTGATATTGACATCACTACATAATATTTACCTTCTGAACTTTTTATATTTTTGGGATGATGCATGACAGAAATGCTTTGGTCAGGGGAGGTTATTTAATGATTACCTCAGAATCTGCTTCTGTCTTTGTCTATTATTATCGTTATTTGGTACAAAACATGAGAATTTAGTTGTTGTCTTGCTTCATGGAGCATCACCCTTTCAATTTCAAGATTTAACTGATGAATACATTATTTAAGTGCCTGTTGTTTTCATGCATGGAGGTGATGCACCGTAATATTGCAAACTAAATAATATGAACCCGTGCACACCAGCCAATACCAATCAAAGGTTGTTTATCTGCCATGGCGTTGTTTCTGGGATGACCACATTGACATGTATGTATATTTTTGATTTTGCATGCTGATGTTTCAGAATGACTTCCTATCTGCTGTGGTTGTTCCAGTACCTTCCTAATAGCAGCAGGAAACTGCATAAATATGAAAAATGCTACTACCTTTTTTGTATTTGAATTGACATATATTCGAAAAAATTCTAAAGTTCCATATTCATGATCCTAATGTTGTAGGGAAATGTCTAGATCTTATAATAATTGATCTTAAGCGCATTAGCGTTAGAATAGATGCGGCGGCAGTGGGAATTTTTTGATTCAACCATCTAAAATTAAGACTTCATGGGGCCATGTTCGATTTCCTCTATTTAGGACATTTCTAGTTATATTAGTTGGATCTTATCTTCATACTCTTGAGTTCTTTCTTGTCCTTTTCGTTTCCTTTAGGAACGTGACTGCAGATTATATGTGGTCAGTCTTTGCATGTCCTCGCTGTATCAACCACTTGGTGCAGTCAGATCATCATGTAAATATTATGTGTAGGTTAGGTGGGTGTCATTATCCCATTTTGCTTAGGTGGCACAATGGAAATGGGTTTACACTTTGGCTATGCATATGTCCACATAATATAATTTGTGGCCCAGTCTCATCCATTTATCTAAAATGTCAGGTGCTAGCAGTCTTTCTTTCTTGTACTGGTTCCTCTTCAGATTTATAGTCAATTGATGCACCGTTTCTCAACCTCCAACTCATAGTCTAAAGAAATCTGACAGTATTATAGATATAATACTAATTAAGCCACTAAATACCCAGTTCAGCAACCTCCACCTCATAGTCTAAAGAAATTTCACAGTATTATGGAGTAAAAATAACACTTAATCAAGTCATAAAACCTCCAGTCCATCACCTGCCTCATGCACAAAAAGTTATGGCATTTCGGACTATCAATTTAGATGATGGTATAGTGTTGTGCTAGTCATGAAGCTTTTCATTGAATTGTTTTAAAACTTTTCTTCATGTTTATTTTGTATAATTCTCTTAACAGGAAGAAAAGGTCGATGACTTGGAAACCAACCATTTCGTTCTTGTTCATGGAGGTGGTTTTGGTGCTTGGTGTTGGTATAAAACTATAGCTTTGCTAGAAGACAATGGATTTAAGGTCGATGCCATTGACCTTACAGGCTCTGGGATTCATTCTTTTGATACAAACAATATCACCAGTCTTTCTCAGTATGTACAGCCACTTGCTAGTTTTCTTGAGAAGCTTGGCGATGGGGAGAAGGTAGGTTCACATCCACTTTATCATGTATCTGAATCACTTTACTGTATCCTGTGAACTGAATGAGCTCAGACAAATTTTCTAGCATAGATTCTGAATTTGATGTCGATATCATAGTGACCATATCATGATTAGCTTACTTACCGCAATCCTCATCCTATAGGTTGCCTGTGTCCTGATAGCGATAGCGATAGCTTTAGCCTGTAGCTTAATACATTCATTCAATTTTAAATTTGTATATTAGTGAAACCACTCAGATTAATATATGAGAAGATAAGGGCATGAGATCTAGTTATTAAATTTGTTAATGGAAACAAGCATCAAGTTGCAGGGATGAGGCCAGCTGTAGGCTATGTTGTATAGAATCATTGCCGACTTATGCTTATCGGTTTTGTATCCATTTTTTTCCAAGATTCATTGAGGATACTTGTGTAACTCTTTTTGGAACATCCTATAATGCATAAGATTTATCTTATATTATAGGCCGTAGCCCCTATACTATATTCTAGATGTGTATCGAACATATATCAATGGCTAGATACCAACAATCTATGCATCACTAAAAACTAATTATTTTATTCTTTGTTTAGATTTGCTAAAATGTTAGGTTTGTCTTTCTATGTGTATGTATTCAAACAACAAGAAGGTAGGGTATCTTATCGAATCTTATCCCAAATCTTTGAAATTTATGAATCCACGAATCTGACATATCTGTATATGAATCCATGCTACGTAGGCTATAGTTATGCTCCAAAATTTTCAACTCAGGTTAACATAGAGCAATTGATTGCATATGATGCAAGCTATGCCTTATCATATATGCCTGGCATCTTTATTTCATATGTACCCCACCCAGTTTCTAAATGCTAATGCTTCTCTCCAATAGTGCCTATTAGGCGCGTTTAACAAATTTTTGTTGTTTCAAAAATACAATATTTTCTTATAATTTTCTTGCACACAATTTTGCAGGTCATATTGGTAGGTCATGATTTTGGTGGTGCATGCATATCTTATGCTATGGAAGCCTTCCCATCTAAGGTCGCCAAAGCTGTTTTTATCACTGCAGCGATGCTGACACATGGGCAGAGCACTCTTGATATGTTCTCTCAACAGGTCTTTTACCTTATCCATGTTCTTTATTTAATAAAAAATAAAAACATAATACTGAAAGAATAATCTTTCATTTCTGATTTCTTATATCTTATTTATTGTCATCGTGATTGGCAATAGTGTTCATGGTCAATAGTCAGTGGATGGTATTATTCTCGTGTGGATTTTGTTTAGTGTTTCACATGTTGAGCTCATTTTTTGTCATCTTAATCCGGGGGGGGGGGGGCATGCATGTATCGTGATCTGGAAACATCATAGATTTGTGACTACGGAGTTGTACATTTTAGAAACTCCAGATTCACACATTAAGATGCAACAATAAATAGATAAAATACTTGATTCTTTGGTTGAATTTCTTAGAAACACATATTTCTAGATAGATGTTTTTTTGTGTGTAGATGATGATGGAAGATGTGGATCATCCCACAATGTAATTTCAAACAACTACTTGTTTAATGCCGAAGGAGTTAATAAACCATCTGACTCAGAGAGATTGGGGAGTTGGTAAAGCATGAGAATTGTGACAACCAACAAATGCAACCAACGAGAAGGGAGAGCGAGACCAATCATATTAGAGGGTGGGGTGGTCCTACATTGGTTCAACCTTTTTAACTCAAAACAACAAACCATAAGAGTATACGAATACTTACTGCCAGAGCATGTGTATCCTCGTGCGTGTGGTGAATCAACAAGTAACTAACCTGTTTAACATGTAACAACAAATATAGATGTTAACACTAAATTTTGGATTGCCGTTTTAAAACTCCGTTAGTTTGGAGTTCTTATGACTTTTACACATTGATAATGTTGCCTAGAAATTAAGTTTAAGAGCTTTATAAAGGAGGCATCAGCATGATTAATTCATGGGATTCTGATAAGGATAGGGTTGGATAGAAAGATGAATGACGAGAACATTTTACCCTATGGAGATGAAGTCACTTAAGTGGATAATTTAGTCCACAACATTTCATAAGCCTATTTCCCCCTAGATTTTGTTGACAAATATGGTTTTTCTTTATATTCTTACTTATATGTAATTGGATCCCGGTGCAGTAATGATGCATTTTGAATAAGGGTTTCTTTTAATATACCCCACAAAACTCTTACCTATTTTTATATACTCTCCCATTATTCTTGGATATTCCCTACACCCTCCAAGTTCCTTAAAAAAAATTCAAATAACCCCCAAATCCATTAGATGTTGTTAATGTCAACGGAAAAGCTAAAAAGACACAAATACCCCTTCCCATCTTCTTCCTCCCTTCCGCCCTTATACATCCATGGACCAATCCTCTTCCCCATTCTCATCATCAACCCAAAAACAGCACCAACAAGAAACTTTGGATTGTCATCATCAACCGTTTCTCTCCCCTACCTCCGCTCCGCCTTTCCTACTTCTAACCTCATTAATCTAACTCCATCCCCTTCTTCTCCCTCCAAAAACTTTACCACCTGAAACTCTAATCTCCAACTCCCCTCCCAATTTTCCCCAGAACTCCTCCAGCCCTCATCTTCTCTCCAAACCTAGTCCATTATTGCCTCTCATGATCTTCCCCTCTTCCCCTATGGTTTGCTTCTCTAGATACGGTTATTTTGGGGATTAAGAGAATATAACAGGATCAGAAAGGAGATGAAAGTTAAAGAGAAGCGAAGAAACAGATGATTTAGGAGTATGGAAGATAAGCTAAAATGGAAAAGGTATAATGAAGAAGAAGACTAAGGTTAAGATTGGTATTCGATAAATTAATTATATTATATATAACAAAAAACCTAAACTTAACAGTGATTTAATTGGTTTAGGGAAAAGTTTTAAAGAATTTTGAGGGAGGTGATGAATATCCAAGAATATAGAAGAGAGTGGTGTGTGTGTGAAAACATGAAAGAATTTTTGGGGGTATATCAAAACCCAAAGTTTAAAAATGTCCATATATGGAACCAATCTGTGTGCAATCTTCAGATGCTTGGACCAGTTGGATTTGGACCCGAGCTCTTACGCATGTCTTTCTCTTTCTTTTCAAAGATACTTCCGACCAAATGTTTCAAGCCACATAACCAAATGTGTGGGCATATGCACAACTGTATCAAACCGGACAAGATTTGATCAATCCAGCCTGTATAGAGATGTTTGCTTTCTTCTCTAGTACGCGAGAATTCATGCAAAATTTTTCCCTTAATAATTGATATTTCCCCATATAATTTAAATGTGCCGGCTCTTACATTGTTTTCTTTTTGAAATTTTAGGAGGGGACAAACGATGTGATGCGGCAAGCTCAGATATTTCTGTATGCCAACGGAAATGATCACCCCCCTACAGCTATCAACCTTGATAAATCATTGTTAAAAGACTTGTTGTTTAATCAAAGTCCTGTCAAGGTATGATTTACTCTTTACTGTTTAAAATCCCTGCAACTAATGTGTTTTCTAATTTCTTTAACAACATACGATTACCACATTCTTGTGTCTTACAAGGGTTGATTGCACAATATCCCCTGGTAGTTTACCCCTTAGAGCACTCATATGGTCATACCCCTTCAAGTAATTTATTAACACTAAACACCGGTTCTAATATAACTCGACAACTTGTCTGTGTTGTTTAAGAGTAGAATTTGGAATTTGAGTATCTTTGAGGGTTTTGGTCGATGAACATAGGGGCTCTTTGGCTACTAAATCACTTGAGGGGATATGTGTGCTGTACAAGGTGAACTACAGGGGTGTTTTGTGCCTATTAACCCTTCTGACAAATATGGTATTCATTATCTGTTTGTTAGAAACTGAACAGTGCTAAACTGTTAATATCCAAATTAAAAAAAAGTAATATGTTGATTGAAGTCTTTCAAACTTGATTAAAATAGCCTGTGTAAGATCATGATCATGCTATCACGGACTTATATTATTATATATAAAACTGTTTTATTTTTAATGTAAAAAGTGACTGGGCTGAACCTCTTATTTTTCCATTCATCACTTAAACCCAATTTATTATATAGAAAGCCCTATTGGGGGCAAAATCAAGCCATTTTTTGGCTTTTAGCATGGAAAATCATCCCCAACCCCACCCAACCCCCTGGTTTCTATGGTGATTCATATTTGGCCCCCAAAAACCTTAGAATGCGGTTAGATAAAAATCTCAAGCAAATTTAGCTCCACCCCTGGCTTCCATATAAATTTGCATTTGGCCCTTTCTTGGCCTATCTCAATTCTAAGCAAATTTTTGCTTAGCCCCCTAGATTTCAATGAAGTTTCTAATCGCCCAAATATGGATATTTCGTTTGATATCCGTCTATTTGACTATATTTATCAAGAAGGGTGGGGGGGGGGGATCCTACTCTCATTTCTTTTCCAAATTCTTTTTTTGCAGGATGTCGCATTGGCTTCAGTTTCCATGAGGCCTATCCCCTTTGCCCCAGTCCTCGAGAAGCTCTCACTTACCCAAAAAAAATACGGTTCAGCTCGAAGATTCTTCATCGAAACTTCTGACGACAACGCTATACCTCCCCCATTACAGCAAAAGATGTGTGAATCCAATCCCCCAGAAAAGGTTCTCAAGCTCAAAGGCTCCGATCATTCTCCCTTCTTTTCCAAACCCCAAGCTTTGCACAAGCTCTTGGTCGAGATAGCAAAGATTGGCCCTATTCAAGCTCAGCAACCTGACAACCATCATGATTCGCCTTCGGCTCAATAGAATCCATTCATGTAATGCATACATATTTTAGAGGCTTAATTTCTCTATACTACCACAAACTGTACTCGTTTTTTCACCGAGGTACCACAAACTATATAAATTACAAGTACCAAAAACTTTTATATCTGAACCCCCCCCCCCCCCCCCCCCCTCTCTCTCTCCTTCCTGCACAAAAAAATACCATAACAATGTTTTACAATACTGTTGGTATAGGGCAATTTTGTTAGTTTTTTCTTGTAATTTGCAATTTTTTTGGTAGTTTGGTGTGAAAAGCATGTGTGGTTCGCGGTGGTATGGGGAAATTAATCCTGTTTTAGATGGACCCTATGAGAGTTTGCTTCTTTAATATGTTATGGTCTAATTCATATTCATTCATGGTTCATTCAAAAGATTTATGTTGTGTTGTGATTTTAGTATAGGGCACGCAGACAACTGCAGTGTCGAAGAGATCTCATGCTAATGTCCGTTTATGCTCACCTGATCTCAATTGTGCTGGAAGTACGAAGATGGGTCTTTATAAACTTTTTGCCGGATTAAAAGCCTATTTTATTTTTACTTTGGTTTGGTCAATGGATTGTTTGCGTGGGTCTGGTGGTGGTCAGTGTATTGCATGTTGATAATGAGATAAAGTTTCCATTAGTTGATGGGTTGTAATCGTGGAATAGTATTAGATAGGTGTAGACCAATGATTGTTGTTAGGTTTGTGCCGAAAAGGATATTTGGAGTAGGGAATAAAGGAGCAGCTGGAACCTTTTTGATAAGTTTGGCTTATCAAGTGAGATACAATATCTTTTATTTTTTTCGGGGCCTATTCATAGTGTTTCGTCCTTTCTTTCTCTAAAGTTTCTTCTTCTTCTTCTTCTTTCATGATGTAGTGTAGATAAGGATGGTTTGATCTCAAATGTGAAAAACTCTTCTATGTATAGGGTGCATGCATGCTTTCTCTTGAAAGACAAAGAAATAAATACATTGACCTCACAAAGTGTTCGAAAATTTCTCTCTTACAACTCTTAAGCTTTTGCATTGCATCCAGTTGACCGCATAATTTCTTATCAGTTATAATAAAAAATAAGTGATTAAACCAAAGGCCGGGTTCAAGTATAGCCCACACCAATGCCTATAAATAGTTCTCAATCTTAGAGAATTGTACAATATTATTTCTTTTTCTTCTTAGATTTCACCAAAAATATTTGAAAGTTGAACGACTCTTGTCGAGGAAACTTGACACTTCCTTTGATTTTGGGCCGCTTCATCTTTTATATGTAGGGGTTATTGGATATACCACAAAGATTGATATTCATAGCTCCAAATCCTTTAAGTTTAAATAAGCATCTTTAGTTCAATTTAGTCCTTAATAGTCTAATACAGTTAGAGCTTATGGTTGGAGGTGTAAAATGGTTATCTTACTCATCTAACCGATCATGAAGGGTAAGAAGTTTTAGAGGGGTGGTCGTGAAGGCGTCGAGAAAAATAATTTCATATTGAGTTTGAGTTTCAGGGTTTTGGATGGGAGAGAGGAGTAGGGAGAAAACGAAGATGATGGGGTAACTTTTATCGATAAATTATTTATTTAACCACGGTAAAAACAACTCATGGATTTAAAGGAGACCTATTTAGTTAGCTGAGTAACTGTAGGGGTTGCTTTTATATATAATAATCTTTGGGGGTTGTTTTCAAATTCTCGAGTCTCTAGAGTCATAATTTAAACATAAAACCCGTATATAGAACATGGATTTTACACTTCACTTTATCATATGCTCCTTTCACTAATCAAATGGTGTCATATATCAGTTTTTTCCTTTCTTTACACAAGCACCAATCAAATTTTCTCTTTCTTATTCACAATCCGAGACGGATTGACGGATAGTAGATGGGTTGAGCTTAGACAGCCGATCCACCTGTACTGAGAGTTTATGCATTATTAATTTGTTTAAATTTTGTCCTATCTGACCTAAATTCTTTGCTCTGCTATTGTTCATAAGTAAAAGTCAATAAATGTCAATCTATTAACCAGTCACCGTTTTGAGCTAACGGTACCTCGAATATCTTTAATCGAAAAAAAACCACAGAGGGTAACATACTAACATGCACATATATCTTGTAATTATCTGTGATTATAAAAATAAGGTAAAAACATACACGTTGCAACGAATAAGTTGGGCCCAACCAACTAACCAGTACATTTACAATTCTACCCTTCGACAGCCTGCCATCTCCTCAAAGGCCCTGATCAGATCGGACGGCCCACATTAAAAATCCAAACAAATCATCACTCGACACGACGTGGGCCCCACCAGCGCACATGTGGCCAGCATCGTGCTGTCCGTTTCACGCGGGCCCCACTTTGACCCCTTGATTACTCTCACCCACTTTCTCACCCAACGCGGGCACCACTATCACAGCTGGGTACGTGGTTGGGTTCGCTTTGGGAGCGAATAGGTTTTGAATACGCTCTCTATAGATAGGGAGATCCCCTTTCAATCTCTTTCTCTGCTTTCTCTCTCTCTCCTCGATCCCTCCCTCTCCCTCTATCTCTGCGATCTGATCTCAGGTACGAAACCCTAACCCTAGATCTGCCCTCAGATCTGATGACGAATGCGTCGAATCTCTCGATTTTGTTCTCGTTTGATGAAAATTTCCGTGTCTTTGTTGCGAATTTTGATCTGCATTGGTGTGATTTGCTGTTGTTGGGTTCAGATCGGAGCCGATCTGTGATTGTGTTGTTGTTCTGACTCAGTTCTCGATAGATTTTTTTTGATAATCTTGGGGATTAAGGAACGGTTATTTGATCGATCTGATCTTAAGAATTGGTAGATGGATTAGAATTAGCTGATTAAGATTTAGAAGAGTGCTCAAAGTTGTGTTCTTGTAGAAAAATTAGACATTGGATGGTTTGAATCAACTTTTTTGCGTTTTTTTGTTTTATGTTGGAAATATTGCAGTTTGTGTAAAGGCTCACTGGGATAATTTCGTTGTATCTGACAAATTATTAGAGCCAAACAGAGAATTTAGAAGGGGGCGGGGGGGGGGGGGGGAAGAAAAAAGATTTGTTCCTTTTGAAATGGTTGCTCTTTCTTCCCTTTGCTTGATTGTATTTTATCGTTATTTTTCATATATTGTTTGAGGGAATGTTCTCTTTTTCTGTTGTCTGCTTGGAATTCCCGTTCCTTTGCTTGTTTGCCATGAATTATGTTTGTGGAATTGGGGGACTTTGTATTCTATTGTTTGGTTGCTCAAAGGAAAAATGGGAATTGGGTTTTGGGAATTGAAGGGTTAGTTTAAACTTTACTACATCCCGAAAAGACAAAAGTCAGCCAACATAGGTATTTGTTTGCCCAGACCAAAATTGCAGAAAATCATCAAACAACCAAAATCATCAAGATCACCCCAATTCGAAGATTGGGAAATCCAAACTTTGCTGATTAAATTTCTTTAAAAATTTAAGCTTGAAGAAAATGACAACAAACTGACCAAAAAACCCTACTCTAAGCCTCAACAACAGTAAACAAGCCAATATATAAAATGGTGTGGCGAGCAGTGTTGTCAATGCGCAAGGCGCAGTGCGAGACGCCAAGGGTGTAATGCGCCTGAGGGAGGTACAGGCGCTCGGCCGATTGTGTGAGGTACACAAGTTTTTTTTTTATAATGTTTAGTTCTTTAATTTAGGATTGCTTGTAACCTAATAGACATCAAATATGCACACGTCATATAGGAATATAAATTACATAGTAGATAAACACTAAGACACATTAAGTGACTAAGTGATAATATTTAACATAAAGAAATTATGTATCTATTGAGATATGAGCAAATAGAAATGACTTGATCTTGAGCCTCACAAAACAAAGAAGAGAAGAGGGAGAATAGAATAAAAGGTAGAAGAGAAAAATCTATACCTCAATATTATGTTTTGGGTTGCTCTCGGTTGCTAGTCGACGAACTTAGGAGACGGGAATATGGAGAAGCCGTCGACGAACTCGAGTTGCCGTGAAGGCACCGACAAACATGAAAAACTCTAGTCGAAGGCTCGAAGAGGACTATAGAAACCCTAGCTGAGCGGTCACAAACTCATAAGGTAATGAATGGCTTCTATGCTTTCTGGTTGACTCCTGTTTAAGTTTTGGGTTCAGGTAATCGGTTTACAAAAAGAAATCCAATAGTAAAACCCATTTGACCCAATACCCTGAAATAGGTTAATTGGGGCGAGCCGCAAGACGCCGGCACCTGAGCACGCCTCTCCTCTGTGCAGCGCCTCGAAGCTTCACGAGGCGCATTTCACAGCTAGGTCGCGCCTTGCGCCCCTTTGACAACTATTGTGGCGAGGAGTAGGGTGGACCAAAATGGACATAGGTAGGGGGCCGAAAATTGGACTACTAAGAGTATGCAGTATATATTGCTGCTGATGGAAATGTTATTGCGGGTATGGGAATACTCAAAAGATTTGGCTGAAGTGAGAAACAGATAGAAATTAAGACAGTTCTTGATTACTTGGTTAATAAAATATGTTGACTTTAATGATTGTTCTTTGTTCTCCTTTCTTGATTGTTTTGATTATTGATTCTAATGCCATTGATTAAGGTAGACATGTTGTAAAATGTGATGTGAATTCATCTGCCATTAGCCCATTATAGATTTTATATAAAATTGTGTGTCTAGGTCTAGTGTAGATTAAAAGAGGGGCACTCAAGGGAATGATGAAAAAGGATTAAGATACAGACTTCAAAAGATTCTGGGATAGAAGCATTGCTATTGCTTTGATGATGTTTATTTTTCATTTGATATTTTCCATCTGATACATTCTAGTTGTAGATGCTCTAATTCTATGTACTGAAACTTTAAAACAGCAAGGGATCTTTCCCATCTATATAAGAAAGGATGAATCGTGGAGTTAGCAGCGGAGGTGGGCAGAGCTCTCTGGGTTACCTTTTTGGGGGCGGCGAACCTCCAAAACCTGCAGCTGAGAAACCAGCAGAAAAGCCGGCTCCTCCACCGGTCGACAAGCTGAAAGAGATTCCAGCTGGCATTCAAGGGGCTGCTGGGAACAACTACTTCCGAGCTGATGGCCAGAACACCGGCAATTTCATTACAGTAAGATCCATCTTAACCTACAGTATTTAATTCCTTCCTATGAAGTTACATTCTGAGTTGATATAAAACTATTTAAACTCAGTGTATTCCGTTTTGTAATTTCGATCTTAAACACGGAACTATTCCATTCCAAAACCATAAATTTGGTGTTCCAATAACAATTGAGCATGAGCATACTTCTTGTGCATATTAATTGAAAAAATTGCTTTTCAATATCTCAATAGCCATTTTGCAACAGCAATTACATCATCGATGTATCCCTCCCCCCCCTCCAGAGGCAGAGGCAAGAAGCCCAATTCATGGACATATTCTCACTGCATAATAATTAAAAGTATTGTTCAAGATATAAAATTAGTTATGATATATTTTTTGAAAATAACTATATGTTCCATGTCATATTGTATTTTGTTTGCTCTCAAAATGGCTCAAAGGAGCCTGAAGTACCTTTTCCATATCTATCAGCATATGCGATCTATATTCATGCCGTTACGTTCCGCGTTTAATTTGGTTTGTGTATTGTTGCTATGTAATATCTTTTCCCTTTTATAATTGTGGATTGGCCAAAACTAAACATGCACAATATATCGATCACTCATATGTTCACTGTTTGACTGACTTCACTGGATTTAACATCCATAACCCTTATTCCTTTTACTAAAAATCCATATGCTTAACTCCATTATTTTGAACCATGCATATCTTATTCTGGATTTGTTAAAATAGGTCTATGAATGAAGGCATAGGATGACAAACATACTTGTAAATTACAGTTCCATATGATTTCAATTTTGAAATCTTTAAAATCTATCATAAATCTAATAGCTTTTAGGTTCTTATATGCCAGATTGTAGATTTAATAGAAGATCTTCTTACGGAAAGTTCCACATGGCATCCAAAAGGATGGCCAGTAGGAATTTCAAATTGCAAATTACCCGAAAAAAGAGTTTGCATTACAGAGGTGCTTCAGCTATTTCATGTCATACTTTAGCTGGAGGTCAAACCGAACTTCTACGCTACTCATTATAATATATATTTGAAATGCTGTTCATTTTCTGGTTATTAGTAATTATCCCAAAAAAAAAAGTATATCGTATGGTTACTCCTAGACATGAAGCTAAATGCTTTTATCGTAGTCAAATCTCTTTGTTGCAGGATTGCTGTAGCAAATGCTGATTAAGTAGTTTAAGCACATTTCTAACGTCCATTTGTTTTCCTCTTTCCTCATTATATGAACTTGATACGATTAGAATGATTTGGTTCTTTGCATACAGATATGGCCATCTTCTATTCCTAAATAATTTGTACTGTTATTGCAGGACCGGCCATCTACGAAGGTGCATGCTGCTCCAGGCGGCGGTTCCTCCCTCGGCTACCTCTTTGGCAGCGGCGGCAAGTGATGCAATTCTTGCTGCTGCCTTTTTAGTGTGTTTAAATCAATGTCTGCCCTAAAAAATGTTTTAAAAAAGAGTGCAAAAAACACACAGAAAAAAATCTTGTTCTTCCGATTATGTATCATATAACTTTATGCTGTTAAGTCTGTTGGTGGTGGGATGAAAGTGTTTTCACCCAACAATCTGTAGACTGCTATTTTTAAGCTTGTGTGTTTGGTCTGTAGAGTTTTCTCAATATTATTATAGTTCTTTATGCTGCTTTTGCCCCATAAGTTTTCTTGTTTTAGTAAATATTGGAGCGGCTGACATGCAGGAAACCTGTGGTGGTCTCACTTTTGCTTGAGCTTGAAAATCAGGATGCCAGTAATTTAACGTTGGGTGTTTTTTTTTATTATTTAAGGAAATGCCCCCCAACCTTTCTTCCCAAAATTTACCCTTCTTTCTTTCTTCTTTAAAATTTCTATTTTTCACCAATTTCTCTCTTCACTAAGATTCCCAGTTAAATTCTACACCACCATTCAAAAGAGTATGGATTGGAGAAAGAAGAGAGAGAATAGATTTAGTTAGTCAGCTAATATTGCCAGAGAGGTAGTTTTGGTATAAAATAGTGGGTGTACGGTACAACTGCAGGGTCTCAAGTGAAGTAAAGTTTTCTGCTATACGTCCGCAAGTACAAGCGAGCTCTCAAGTGAAGTAAAGTTTTCTGCTATACGTGCGAAAGTATAAGCGAGCGTTGGGGGTAGGGTTTACATTGTATTTCCTAATCATATGATAGAAATATTTTATAATGATGTGAAGATGCACATGATATTATCACCATGCTGCAAATCACCTGCAAATAGGTTATAAATAACATTAGGGAGCAAATTTAATTAAATAGAACTGAATTTAAAGTTACCAAGACCGAAATAGGTTTCCTTAATTATCACTTTTAGAAGCACTGCAGATTACCATAAGAGGAAACATACTTCCTTATTTCTCTCAAAATATCATTGTATCAAGGCCAAATTGAATATTTGGCTTATTTACTAAAGTCTCCCAACTATTTTAACAAAACTATAAATACCTTTAAAACTATCAAATAACAACCAACACCTTTAAAACTATCAAATAACCACCAAAGATAACGGTGTCACGTCAACACAGTTAGTCAACCGGTCAACTGGCTGTCACATCAGTATAAAACGAATATGAAATGCCTAAAAGACCTTCCCTGTCCTTTATAATATGTTTTAGGTTTTAATTAGGTAAAAACCTAATTTTCTTCTTCTTCCTCAAATCGAAAAAGCCATAGCGGCTGCGAAGTGCTCGGATAATCGAGTTCTCTTCTGCAAGTACGGTCGGAAATTTAGGGTTAATTACGATCTCCCACTCAGAAAAAAACCCCGGTCAAGAATTTTGGAATGCCCTAAAGGAATTTGTGGCTTCGTCGATTGGGTTCGTCACAAGCCCGAAGACAAAGAGAAACGAGTTCTTATAGAAGTATGTAATAGCTCCCAAGATTCTGCAAACTATGGTAATAGCTCTCCCAAGATGGCCATATCTAGAAAAATTTTGACCGTCAAAGTCATCGTTTTTATCTTTTCTTTATTATTTTTTGTAATTTCTTTGGTATTGTTGTTGGTTTCTTTCTTAGATGACTTTGAAGTTGTAATTTAGTAAGTTTTTTATGGAATTTGTGTTGTAGAAGACTATATGTTTGTGAATTATCTTGATGACAAGTGATGGATAATGTATTGTAGTCTACTTGTTAAACTATGAAATGCAAGTTCATTTTGCGAAGATTATGTCCGGTTTTATCTGTTTTTCAATCTTATATTGTATTTACAATGATCTTAGAATAAAAGAGAAAGAGTCTTGTTGTCTTATTAGTTTATGGAATTAGCAGAAAACTACTATACTACTATATGAAATTATCAGAAAACTATCAATATAGTTTATGAATTATCAGAAAACTACCATACTAGTTTACGAAATTATCACAATACTACCGACTGTTAGGATTCTTTTCTTGTAAAAAATAACAGCAGTCCAGATTACTGCACCAGTTCAACATTTTCAACAATTCCATAATAATTCCAGACACAGTATTATCAATTCTCCCACACATATGGAAAAAAAACACTTCAAAATAGCATTTATCACATTCAAAAGGTAAATATAACATACTGCTTCACCAATAGAAACTGTGCGCATTAGAGACCGTTTATTAGGGACCGTGTAAATATATACGATTCCTAATAAATTATTGACGGCCATATATATTATACAGTCTCTAATGAACGGTCGCCAACGTATTGGCGACCGTTCAAATAATATTAGCGACCGTTCTAAATGGTCGCTAATAGCTTGATCAGATAAGAGACGCGAAGGCCCTTCTTCCTCCTCATTCCCCAATTTCATCCCGCGACAAGATAATCCCTGTCACGTCCCGCTTTCCAGTAGATGGAAACGGTGACGTGGA
Organism: Agapanthus africanus; assembly: GCA_030015575.1. Lineage (NCBI taxonomy): Eukaryota > Viridiplantae > Streptophyta > Magnoliopsida > Asparagales > Amaryllidaceae > Agapanthus > Agapanthus africanus. The sequence goes on along the minus strand of CM057349.1, from coordinate 17,851,731 downwards.
AAGCCCGCAACATATTTACTATGAAAATACGTTAAGCGTAATTAAGTAATATAACCATGTGCAAGAATGACAAGAGTAATATAATGAAATAACAACTTTATTTACATTCAACCTTACATACAACTGTCTGGAAATAAAAGATACAATAATAATGCAAATGCCTAAATAATGGCATAATGAAAGTAAGTACAGGCAGGAAAAAGCTAGTAGTTTGGCTGAGTAGCAAACTGGTCCAAGTCCTCCTGGTTCGGTTTTATATCCTCAGAGTCCGGTCCTCATGACGAACATTCCAAAGAAAGAAAACATGGAAGAATGTCGTTAGCGAACTAGTGTTCGGTAAGTCCCTAAAGAAGTAAAAGAAGGTATTATATAATATGAATAGAAACCAAAAGAACAATGTATAGGTAAAGTTGTATATGATTATTCACAGATATAAGACAATTATTTTAACGTGGTTATTTGTAGTTTGATAAAAAAGATATTCATGTATACGAGAGGAGTCCATCTTACCTCATGGACTATGGTAACAAGTAGTACAATGCCCCGTCATAACCCACGGGACAACGACACATGAATTCATGTAAATGTCTTTTAAAGTGGTCTCTCATGCCACGATATACGTTCCGTACCAATCTACCCCTTTATCCCCGCGTGTTGTATTGTATAGTTTTATGATTATAGGTCTTGGCCGAATCTATGAATATAAAAATGTACAGGTTCATATTCAAGATATAATCATGTATTCAAGTATTCATGTATAGTTCATGTCAAGTTATATCTATAGTTCAGTCAAGTCGAGCCAAATATTCAAGTTTGAGTTTGCCATTTGAATTCGAGTTTTCAGGTTCATAATTAAGTATTCAAGTCTGTATTTGATTTTGGATTCTAGTTTGAGTTTGGATTCAGATTGGAGTCAGTATCTTATGAAAGGGTTTAGTTCTTGAATTTCTTAAGTTCAGAAGTAATCGGGCAACTGCTGCACATGAACGACAGGATTTGTGTCTTTTTCCAAGACAATTGTCATTGATAACTCCGTTAAACCTGTCTAACCTGAATAGGCAAGCACTCATTTTCTCCGGTTCTTTGGGGCTCAAGAGAAATGATACCACTTAAATCTATATTAATCTAGAGTTATTAAATATTTATTTTTTTGTTTACTTTGTATTTATATTATCTGCATTTCTCGAGGAGGTTTTGTGAAAAATACTTTAATATTATTTAAAAAATAAACCTCAAGGGTGATTTATAATATTTAGAGTTTTCATGAACATATATTTTAATTTTTTTGTGGTATTTTAGTGACAAAACCTAACTTTTAAAAGTTTATGGTACTTTTATGAAAACTACTACTTTTGAAAACTTGTTGGTATTTTCATTTAAAATTTTAATCTTTCATTTTTTATAAAAAAAATATAATTTCATAATTTGTTTTTATTGAAAATATGGATTCATGGTGTTATAAAAAAATTTCAAAGTTTATTTTTGTTTAGAAAAGTCGTATTTCTTACAAACCGTATTTTTATTTACTTTCGAGATCGAATATTCCGTGAGGAGTTCTGCATCTCGCTCTACTATCCCAAGAATGTGTGATGATCCGCATCATTCATTAGCGGATCTCCTAATGAGAGTTCTAGAGGCACAGTTGGCAAGGAATCAAAAATATAGATTAAAAGAAACCCTTTTGTAAAACTGTGGTATTTTAATGAAAAACTTTCTCTCTTAAATTAGTCATACATCTATATCTCATGCTATGAATCAAAAGTGTGCGTGTGGGATAGGTCGTTACCCCGTGCATTTTCCTAAAAGTGTTTATGTTAATTATGTTAATTATCGAAATAACGGTTATACTAAAGTTCATGGTATTTTTCTGAAAAATTCATTTTATGATTATTTCTCATGGAAAAATTTATTACACTAAAAACTAAATGATATGAATAAGGTTAAAAGTGGTGTTAGGATATTAGTTTGACCTAATTTGCTTATCAAATGGATTAAAAATGTAAAGAAAATATTATATCGGAGCTAACTCCACTTTGTCGATGTGCTTTTACAAGGCGATTTGAGATGAAAGGAATTAAAGAGAGAAGGGACTTACAATTTTATAAGTTCGAGAAAAAAGTAAGGAAAAGAGAGGGGGTCACGGTAATGTTGGGAAAGCTTTGGTCGTAAAGATTGGTTTGCTACTCCACTTGATTACTTAACTCCACTTGGTACTTAGAAAATTTTGGGAATTTTGATTGAACTTTCAGAATGGGGGAGAGATAGGGTATGAGGTGGTATTTATAGGGTAAAAATGAGAAAGTGTGTGAAATAAAATTAATTAAAAATAGATTAAATAGTATTAGTTAGAGATTTGAAAGGTCTATATTTTATTGCAGGAAAATCAAACAATGCAGAAGAGTAGAGGAGAGCTGAAGAGGCGTGTATGCAAAGCACGGAGTGATTTGGAGCTACAGGAACCGGCGGCGGCGGTCAAATGGGGGAAACGGGCGGTCGAGATTGCTCCAATCGTCTCGAGATTCGTGCCTCGTGTTTAACTCTGTGTTTACTCCTCATTTACCCCGTTTGATTTTTCTGAAACTTTTCGATTCACCGTGTATTACACGTGCAACTCTTGGGCTTTCGAAAAGTTAAAAAGAAAAATATTAAAATTAATTAAAGCTGATGGGAATCGAACACACAGGCTATGTCACAGCAGTGTAGAGGCTTTACCAATAAGCTACAAGTTTCTTCTTGCTTTTATTGAATAAAAATAACTTATAACTCTTACACAGGCTGAAATACCCTTTCTATACATTAAACAAGTTAATTTTTGTATAAGGATTTCGGAGTCGTTGCATTTTGCTCTCCTTATAAAAATTTCGTCCTCGAAATTTATACAAAAGTTTAAATTTCAAACAAATGAGGGTATCGTGCACGCATATCGACTTCTCGCTCCCAAGTTGATTCTCCCAGTGAATCTTTCCTCTATATCACTCGGACCAAGTTTACTTTCTTGATCCATAAGGTCTTTACCTTTCGATTGAAGATCTCGATTGGCTATTGCTCGCAAGCCAAATCGGTCTGTACAGTGAGCTATGAGTGATCAAGTACGTGGCTGGGGTCGCTCACATATCATTGTAGTTGGGATATATGGAACACATTGTGCACTCCTTCTAATGAGGGTGGTAGTGCCAAACGGTATGCCACTTCTCCAACTCGTTCAAGTATGTCGAACGGTCTGATGTACCTTGGACCGAGTTTACCCCTCTTGCCAAAACGTATCACTTCTCTATTTGGAGAGATCTTCAGGAATACATGCTCTCCAGGTTGGAACTCCAAGTGTCTTCTCCTTGCATATGTCCAATGTTTCTGTTGTTCCTGGGCTATGCGCATCTTTTCCCTGATCGTGTGAATCACATCTGCGGTTGCCATGATCATCTCTGGTCCAAGGAGTTCACGATCTCCAATATCGTTCCAACTCAGCGGGGAACGACACTTCCGTCCGTAGATTGCTGCGAATGGTGCCATCCCAATACTTACCTGGTAGCTGTTGTTATATGAAAACTTCATAATGTGTAGGTGATCTTCCCACGAACCTCTGAAGTCTAACATAAAAGCTCTTAGCATGTTTTCCAGAATCTGAATTGTTCGCTCGGACTGTCCGTCTGTTTGTGGATGATAAGCCATACTGAAATTCAGACTCGTTCCCAGACTAGCTTACAGACTCTGCCAAAACTGTGGTCGGAATCTCGTATCATGATCGGAGACGATGCAAACAGGCACTCTATGTAATCTCACGGTCTCCTACATGAGTTTAGGAGTATCAAAACAAGTATGGTACGTCTTAAAGGTATAAATATTATTTTAGATTTTTACTCACCTCCATGTATTTCTTTGCCAACATTTCGGTTGACTAGTCAACTCGGAATGGAATAAAGTGTGCCAACTTGGTGAGTCGATCCACAATGACCCAAATTGCGTCGTTAGCCTTTGTGTTGTGGGGGAGAGCAGTTACGAAGTTCATGGTAATGTGTTGTCATTTCCATTCTAGGATTGGTAACGGCTGAAGTAGACCAGCAGTTCTGTGATGTTCAGCCTTCAGTTGCTGACATAATAAATACTTTGCTATGTTCCTTCCTATTTCTCGTTTCATTTCATACCACCAGTAGTGTTGCCTTAGATCCTTGTACATCTTCATACCGCCGGGATGTACAGAATAAGGAGAGCTGTGAGTTTTTTTCATCAACTCATCTCGAACAGGGCCGACTGACACGTATAAATAGCTCCCATACCGTAAGGATCCATCTTCGTGGATGATAAAGTCAGTTCGAAGACCACTTTCTATTTGTTCTCGGATCTTTTGTAGCTTGGCATCATTTTCTTAAGCTGCCTTGATCTGATTGACAAGTGTGGACTGGACTTGTAAGTTCATCAAAGTTGAAACATTACCTAGCATAATTACTTCAATCTCCAATTCGTGAAGTTCTTGCTGTAGCTTCCACTGAGCGGTGAGGTTCATTGCTAATGGCTGGCGACTAAGTGCATCGAGAACTACGTTCATCTTTCCAGGATGTTACTGTAGGTTGGTGTCGAAGTCTCCCATGAGCTCAAGCCATCTTTTCTGCTGCATGTTGAGTTCCTTCTGGGTAAATTCATACTTCAGACTTTTATAGTCAGTGTATATATCCACTCGCTCTCCCAATAAGTAGTGATGCCAAATCTTGAGTGCGAAGATGACAAATGTCAATTCCATATCATGTGTTGGATAGTTGCGTTCATAAACTTTTAATTGCCTTGATGCAAAAACCACAACTTTTCCATGCTGATGTAGAACGCATCCTAATCCTTTACCGAACGCATCACAATATACTTCGAATCCACCAGATTGATCTGGTATTATAAGAATAGGTGCAGAGGTTAATCTTGACTTGAGTTCTACAAAAGCATTTTCACATGCTTCTGACCACATGAATGCTTCATATTTACGTGTGAGCTTGATCAGGGGTGCTGCGATTTTTGAGAATCCTTCGATGAAGCGTCGGTAGTATCCTGCTAGGTCCAAGAAACTTCTTATATCTTTCACCGTCTTTAATGTTGTCCATTCACTGACAGCTGACACCTTAGCTAGATCTACGGAGATTCCTTCACCTGAAACGATGTGTCCGAGAAATACGACTTGATCTAGCCAAAATTCACACTTGTTGTACTTGGCGTAGAGCTGGTGTTGTCGTAATGTCTCTAGGATAATGCGTAAGTGCTCGGCATGCTCTTTCCGATTCTTTGAATACACCAGGATATCGTCGATGAAGATGACAACAAATCTGTCTTAGTACTATCGAAAAACTTGGTTCATCAGGTTCATAAAAATGACAGGTGCATTGGTCACTCCAAATGGCAGTACGAGATATTCATAATGGCCATGACGAGTCCTAAACGCCGTCTTCGGAATGTCAGACCCTTTGACCTTCACCTGATGATAATCCGAACGAAGATCTAGTTTTGAAAAAACGCAAGATCCACTTAACTGATCGAAAGGGTCATCGATGTGCGGTAGTGGATACTTATTCTTAATTGTCACTTCGTTCAGAGCTCAATAATCTACACACATTCTGTAGGTACCTTCCTTCTTCTTTACTAGTAGCACTGGAGATCCCCAACTTGAAGTACTGGGTCGGATCCAACCTTTCTATTTACCGTCGAAAACAGAGATGAACTGGGATTGAACGTCTTACCTGAATTTGGGGGCAGATACTATTTGGACATATCTATCCACCTCTCCGAAAATACCAAGTTGATTTATGTCACCATATATTCGAGGTTTGGATAGATGCGGTCGTTGTGGCAGACATCATCAGATTCCCTTTCATTTGTGAGGTTTTTTTATTATTGTGGGGATGCTTTTCCCTGCAGGCGCAAGCCGCTGCAGTTAATTACGTTATCATGTTGCGATAATCACTTTCTCTTTCTCCAGCAGTTCATTTCGTGTCATTTGTTATTTTGTTTGTTAAGATTGCCCGTGGATTGTATATGAAGACTAGTTTATGTCGTCGCTCGTAGGGCGCGGATCAGTCCAAATCCGTATATTTATGAATTTGGGTTTTGAACTTAGATTATATATTACTTTAGTTCAAGAATATTGTGTTTTATTTAAGGACCGTTAATCTAATTTGAGATTAAGATCAATTTAAATATATGAACATTTGTGCTCAATTTATTTTAACTAAGGATGTGTAAGTCTTATTTGAGACTAAGATCAACTTAGGCATATTTTCAGGATCATTAAATTTTATTAAGATCCACCAATAACAGAGCATTTGAGCTCAGCTGCAAAAAACTTTTCCGAGAGACTTAGCCAGTTTGGGCTTGGTCTTCTAAGTTTTTTTATTTAAAAGTGCTAAGCACTTATTTGTGGTTCTAGCGCTCACATGTGTATTATGTGATGCACCCAGTCGTGGGCGCTGCCCAATCAGTGCTAAGCACTTTTGTCACGACCCGAATGTGGAAAATAATTATTAACTAGGTCTTTACGGAAAAACATGTGCTATGCCACTAATTAGTATATAATTGTTCTAGACGATTTTTAAAACGTTACAATCTTCCCCCCTTAAAGAAATTCGGTCCTCGAATTTAAAATCCAACTACGTGTACCTTCAAAGAGATGTGGAAATTTCTTCCGCATCTCGCCTTCGGCTTCCCAGGTGACCTCTTCGCTATTCGGGCCACGCCAAAGAACCTTCATGGATGGTAAAACCTTCGATCGTAATTTCTTCACCTGTCGGTCCAAGATGACTACCGGCTGCTCGGTGAAAGAAAGGTCACGCTCCAGCTGGATCGTTTGGTGCTGAATCGCTTGAGAAGGGTCATGAAGGTACTTGCGAAGTATCGATACATGAAACTTCGCAAGTGAACATCTGGAAAACTGGGTGGAAGTACCAAACGATAGACAATGGTACCGACTCGCTCGAGAATCTCGAAGGGACCCACATATCTGGGACTAACCTTCCCTTTCTTCCCGAACCTCATCATGCCCTTCATCGGCGAGACCCGCAAGAAAACATGATCACCCACGGCGAACTCAAGTCTGCGACGACGACGATCAGTATAAGACTTCTGTCTGTTCTGGGCCGCTCTCATCCTGTCCTGAATCAACTGGATCTTCTCTATAGTCCTCTGCACTAGCCGCATTCCTAAAATACTGCTCTCACTGAGCTCTGTCCAACAAACGGGCAATCAACGCTATCTCTCATATAAAGCCTTGAAAGGTGCCATCTGAATCGTCTCCTGGAAGCTGTTATTGTTGGAGAACTCTATCAAGGGTAAGTGACGATCCTAACTGCCACTGAAATCTAGAACGCAAGCTCGGAGCATGTCCTCAAGAGTTTGTATGGTCTGCTCTGACTAACCGCCGGCCTGCGGATGGAAAGCTGTACTGAAACTCAATCGGGTGCCCAAAACCTCCTGAAGTTTCTGCTAAAGGCGGCTAGTGAGATGGGTGGCTCTGTCGGACAAAATGCAGGTCGGAACGCTGTGTAGTCGCACAATCTCATCAATATAAATCTGAGCATACTGAATGAATCCGAAAGTGGTCTTCACTGGAAGAAAGTGAGCCGCTTTCGTCATCCGGTCTACGATCACCCAAATAGATTCATACCCTTGACTGGTCCCACTGGTCCTAGGTAGACCTACAATGAAATCCATAAAGATCTACTCCCATTTCCACTCCGGAATGGGAAAATGCTATAACTTTCCTGCCGGCCTCTGATACTCGGCCTTGACTTGCTGGCAAGTTAGGCATCTCGAAACGAAATCTGCGACATCTTTCTTCATCCTTGCCCACTAGTAGACATCTCTCAAGTTATGATACATCTTGGTGGAACCCGGATGAACGCTGTATGTCGACTTATGCTCCTCCTCTAAGATCTCGCGTATCAACCACTCGGAATCTGGCATACATAATCGAGTCCCAAATCGTAGCACTCCCTACTCATCGATCACGAACTCTGAATCTCTACCCTGCCGAACCTGCTCCATGATCTCTGGCAAACGAGCATCGTCAGACTGTGCCTCCCGGATGCGATCAAGTAACTGTGGACATGCACGAACATGGGCAAGCCGCCCTCCGGTTGACGTAAACTCAAACTGTACTCGGTTGTCGCATAAGATCTGCTAATCTGTGGAAGACTGTCTCTGAACTGCGCTCAAATAGGACAACCTACCTCCGGGCCTCCGACTCAAAGCATCGGCTACAACATTCGCCTTCTCGAATGATAAAGAATCTCGCAGTCATAGTCCTTCACGAGCTCCATCCAACGGCGCTGTCTCAAATTTAGATCCCGCTGCTGGAAGATATACTTTAAGCTTTTGTGGTCCGTGAATATCTGGCACGACTCTTCGTACAAGTAGTGTCTCCAAATCTTGAGTGCAAAGATTACCGCGGCCATCTCTAAGTCGTAAGTGTGATAGTTCTGCTCGTGCTTCTTCAACTGCCGAGAAGCATAGGCGACGACCCTGCCGTGCTGCATCAACACACAGTCTAGACCCACTCGAGAAGTATCACAATAGACAACAAACCCGCCTGATCCTGAAGGCAAAGATAAGACCGGTACAGTCGTCAAACGAGTCTTCAACTGTTGAAAACTCTGCTCGTATGCCTCGGTCCAAAGAAAAGGAACTCCCTTCCGGGTCAACCAGATCAGCGGTGCAGTGATACGAGAGAAATCCTGTACAAAGCGTCGCTAGTAACCGGCCAAACCTAAGAAGCTGTGAATCTCCGTCACCGATACAGGTCTAGGCCAATGCTGTACAGCCTCGATCTTCTTCGGGTCCACACGTATGCCATCTCTCGTAACCACATGACCCAAGAAATCAACACTATCCAGCCAGAAAGCACATTTGGGGAATTTAGCAAACAGCTGGTGCTCCCTCAAAGTTTGCAATGTGATCCTCAAATGCTGCTCGTGCTCTTCTCGACTCTTGGAGTACACCAGAATGTCGTGTATGAACATGATAATGAACTGGTCGAGGAACGGCCTGAATATGCGGTTCATCAAATCCATAAACGATACTGGGGCAGTGGTGAGCTTGAACGACATCACCAAAAACTCATAATGCCCATAACGCATACGAAAAGCAGTCTTCGAAATGTCATCATTCCGAACTCGCAACTGATGATAGCGCGACCGCAAGTCAATCTTCGTGAAATGTCCCGCACCCTGGAGCTGATCAAATAAATTGTCAATGCGAGATAGAGGATATGTATTCCGCACAGTAACTCGATTCAATTGACGATAATCAATGCATAATCTCATACTACCGTTTTTCTTTTTGACGAACAGGACATGAGCTTCTCAAGGCGACACATTCGGTCGAATAAGCCCTTTATCCAGCAAATCTTGCAACCGATCCTTAAGCTTTTTAAGCTCCGCTGGGGCCATCCGATAAGGCGGTATAGAAATAGGCCTCGTGCCGGGGATCAAGTCAATGTAGAACTCGATATCGCGCTCTGGTGGAAATCCAGGCAACTCATCAGGAAAGAAATCGGGAAACTCCCTCACAATCGGAACCTGGTCCAACGGGACCTCTGCGGCTCCAGCATCATAAATGTATGCCGAGAATCCCTGACATCCTTTCCTCAAGAGCCGACTAGCGTAAAGGGCAGAAATCAAACTGGGAAGGGTGGCACTACGGTCTCCCTGAACAACAAGAACTGGCTCACCCGAAAAACTTAATCTGACCGCCTTCTCATGGCAGTCCACAGACGCATAACAAGTGGCTAACCAGTCCATGCCCAGAAGAACGTCAAAGTCTAACATGTTAAGGAGGATCATATCAACAGAAAAATCCCTATCCCCAATACGAACAGAACACGATCGAAACACATGTCGAGCGATAAAATACTCTCCTACGGGAGTAATCACAACAATCGGCTGACCTAGCAAAGACGACTCTCGGCCCAACCTCGGTACGAAGTGTGTGGATACATAAGAATGCGTAGAACCTAAGTCGAACAATATGCGTGCGTCGAAAGAACACACTGAAAGAGTACTCGTCACAACTGCATTCGATGCCTGCGCATCCTGAGGAGTCAAAGCAAAAACTCGGGCTTGTTCTCTATCAGTACACGATTGTCCTCTGCTTCTTCCACTTCATCCTCTCTGAACTGGACCGCCATGACCGTGGCCTCTCGGAGCACCGGCCTGGCGTGGAGTAATAACAGGCGTAGAAGGTAAAGCTCTCGGAGGAGGGGGTGAAGGTGGTAAAGTGATCTGTGGAATTGTCGCCTCACCCTGGCGCCTCACGATATAATGTCTGACACGGTGATGTGGACTCCCACATCGAAAACATCCTGGAGACGATTGCTAACCTGGTAAATAAGAGATGAACAACTGGCCCCGCATCATGCCTCGACCACTGCCGCAGCCTAGAAAGAATCCGCCACGGCCTCTGCCTGTCGTATCTCTACCAAACCGCACTGGAGATGATATACCTGTACGAATCTGGTTCGGCACTGTAGTCTCAGAAATATACTCCTCCACTAATATGGCCGCATCTATCGCCGCTACATATGTGTCAAAGTGCTGGATGCCGATAGAAAGAAAGAACTGTGCGTCAAGGCCTCGTATGAATCTCTTTATGCACTTCTCTTCAGTGTCAACCAGGAAAGAAGCATATCTGGACAGCTGAGTGAACTGGACGTCGTATTCGGATACGGTCATACCAGGAGTCTTGCGCAAAGACTCAAAACTACGAGCTCGAGCATCCCTGACGCTCTCCGAAAGGAAACGAGCAAGAAACACCACCGTGAACTCATCCCAGGTTATAGGAGGTAGACTTGCAGCTCGGCCTTTCTCAACTGACTCGCACCAAGTCTGGGCAAGACCTTCCAGACGAAAGCTTGCAAGCTCGATTGATCTTTCATCGGAACATCTCAGTGAATGGCAAATCCTGGCCTTCCTATCGAGGAACGTCTGTGGATCCTCCGCTGCGTCTGTGCCTGTGAAAACTGGAGGCTTCAGCCTCATAAACTCTTGTAATTATACTATGATAGTCTCTGTAGCGGTAGGTATAGCTGTCTGGACAGCAGGTACTATCACTGTCTCCATAGTAGGAGGAACATCATCATATCTCGGTGCTCGGCTGACCTCAACTAAAGATCCAACCATCTAGCGCAAATCCTGAATACTTGCTTCCAGCCTAGCAATCTGGCCTGGAGAAGGGGGATTAATCTGTCCCTGAGGGGTAGGTGTACCGCCCTGGTCAGTCCTCGTCTAAGATGAGCCCTCTCTAACCTCATCTCTGGCAGCGGCTCTCTGGGCCCTCGTAGTCTTCGGTGGCATAGTGGCTGGAACAAGAAACAGGATTTGGTAAGAATATTGTAGTCGAATCAGGAGGATATATGGAATCAAGGAAGGAATCACAAGCAATTATATATCCGAAGGTAACTTAGGCGGAGTATCGTATCATGAGTATGCCGTGGAACATACACACGCTACGTCACTCTGCTTAAGTCAGCTACTCCATCATACCAAGGATCATCCTACACTCAGAAAGGTAAAACCTAACGCTCTGATACCAATTTTGTCACGACCCGAATATGAAAAATAATTATTAACTAGGTCTTTACGGAAAAACACATGCTATGCCATTAATTAATATATAATTATTCTAGACGATTTTTAAAACGTTACAACTTTAGTCATTTTGACTGAATATATAGTGCTAAGCACTTTTGTATGGCGCTCACGTGAGGAGCACGTAAGGCGCTGCCTCATTTATTTTATTGGGCGCTCACATGTGTTTCACGTGAGGCACTGGGACCTAGATGTTGCCCAATCAGTGCTAAGAACTTAGTCATTTTGACTGGCTTTATAGTGCTTCTGCACTTTTACTCAGCGCTCACGTGTATTTCACGTGAGACGCTGAGACCTGGGCGCTGCCCAATTAGTGCTAAGCACTTAGTCATTTTGACTGACTTTATAGTGCTTTTGCACTTTTACTCAGCGCTCACGTGTATTTCACGTGAGGCGCTGGGCCTTCTATTTTGGGCGTCTACATGAGAAGCACGTGAGGCGCTGAGTCCTTTGTTTTGGGCGCCCAAGTGGGAAGCACGCGGGGCACTAAATCTTTTTCTTCGTTAATGTTTTCTGAAGAAGTTTTAACTTCCATTAATGGCATTTTAACCATTAATGATCTCTGTTTTGGAGATCCGAAACCGGTTTCATTAGAGAACTAAGTTATTCTATTTTTTTCTAAGAACAAAGTTCTTTATGTAGGGTTAAACCATGTTTGTGAAGGAATTAAATTCCTATACAATGTTTCTTTATTTCTTTTTGATCCAGTTCTCTTTTATTTTAGATCTTGAATTTGGAAAACAGAATTTCCCCGATGAGAATTAAATTCTCAATTTGTGGAGAGATTTGCTTTTCAAATATCAAATCAAGAGAAGAACTCAGTACTTTTTATGGAGGGTTAAACCCTTGTTTTTTTTATGTTAGGCAAAAGAGATAAATTCTATCTCTATTTTCTTTACCTAGGGTTTTTTGAAGAGCAAGGATCTTTCTTCTTCAGAAGAGAATTGAATTCTCGGTTTTGTTGGGGTAAGAAGTTTGTGGGGTTCCTCCTTCTTTTTTTCTTTGAAGTCTCTTATTTTTTATATAGGAAAGTCAAATTTGTTGATCAGTTTAAGAAAATCTCTCATTTGGAAGACACCAATTGATTTAATTGGCCTCAAAAATTGTTCGGGGGATTTTATCCACCGTTGGATTTTTGGTCCGGTGGATTTCTGTTTTACAGAATATATTTTCTTGTTTTTACCAAGATTAAGTAAATATTTTCCCATATACAGAATTTAATTCTGTCAAACGGTTATTTTTAATCACCATTGGATTTTAATCGAAGGGTGCTCTATTTAACAGAGCACAATCTTTCTTTTGTTTAGAAGATTGGGGAAATATATTTCTAAACTAGAATTTAATTCTATCATTGGATTTTTGATCCAACCGAGAATACCTTTCTCACTTAGAAAGATTAGGAAGACATTTTCTTCTAATAGAATTTAATTCTATCATTTGATGATTTATCATCACCATTGGATCAAAGATCCAACGACTCTATTTAACATAGAATATCCCATATTTTAGGGAAATAATTTCCATGTAAAATTTAATTCTATCTGCTCTTAATTTGGGCGCTGGCGCTCACGTGTTATGCACGTGAACACCATTTAAGAATTAAATTCTTATATAACAGACGCTTCTATGCTTTGTACATTGGCGCTCACGTGAACTTCCCTGAGGGTCCTATCGACCGTAAAGGCGTTACGTGCGGTGCCACTATAGGATTTAATCGTATAAGAGGTCAGCGCCGGCGCTCACGTGAGGAGCATGTAAGGCGCTGCATTATTGAATTTAACAAAGCTTAGCTCTTATTATTGTGTTTAATTAATAGGAGAACAAATGCCCTCCACCATTATTCTCACGCGGCTTACACGTGAGTGCAACGGTGTCACTTTTACCACCGTTGGATCACCTAGGAAGTTGAACCGTTCCCCCAACGTTTTATAAATAGGGACTTTGACCCTTGAGATAACTGTTGTCTCATCATTTTCTTCCTTGAGCCTTACTTTTCTTTTGAGAATTTAATTCTCGTTCCAAAGCTTAGATCTCTGTCCTTAAAAACTCCTTTGAACAGAGTAGACTCTGCCAAGTTCCTTGGTGAGAACTATAAACAGAGCTTAGCTCTTAACCTTTTTTGAGCATATATATATTTTTTTATTTTTGGATTTTAAATCCATTATCAGATTCGACAGAGCTTAGCTTTCTTTTTCTTTTTGAATTGATCTCCTGGAAATCTTAAAAAAAAACCTTTTTTATATAGATCATGGATCTTGATGTCCATATCCAAGATTTGAGTCAACGGACATTCTTGAGAATTTTTTATTCTCCTCTTTAGGGTTTTACCCTGCTGTCAATCTTGACATTTTTCTGGAACTTGATTCCATCAATTAACTCCTGAGTTTTTCTAACATAGGGATCTCTGGGATTTAATCCCACTGTTTGGGGGAATTTAATTCCATTTTTTGCAGAAATTAGCTCTGATTTGAATCTTAAGAACTTTGGGAATTTTATTCCCTTTACTGTTCTTGGATGTTTTTCTTTTTCTAGAATTTTTGGGGGTATAATCCCTTCTTTTTTTTCCACAGATTTGAATCTGTTGTTTATTTTAAAGAACTCGCCTTTCGGTGAATATTGGGAGTTTTAACTCCACTGTTCATTTAATGAGCACTATTCATTTAATGAGAATCCTTTTGGATTCTCACAATGGACACATGCCTCATCATTGATGAGACGACATTTTGATTTCATGGGGTCCACTAGCTTTTTAGACTTAGTGGTTCTAGCATTTTTATTGCTGACTCTACCTGGTTTCTTTTCAGGTACCATAGCGAGTCATCTGTATGATCTTGAAGAGATTATCTCTTATGAGGAGATTCGTATCCAAGGTCGCTTCAAGGCCAAGAATACACTATTGCCCAATGCGACGAGGTAATGTGTTGCTTTAACGATTACAATGGTCGATTGCTTCCACGCCGTTCTGTCCTTTTGAAGATCGTTGCTGGGTCGATCTGGGAAGCTATACCCGGGCGTCTTGAGATTATGCCGCTCCAAGCGCTCGATGATGCTGAAGATAAGGTATATTCTGTTTATCTGATGGGGTTGATCTTGAATAAACGACGAGATAATCTTGTCGCCATCTTGCACCTTGTCTTTCAACAAAAAGCGATAGTATCGGCATACCCGAGGGTGGAGGAAATCAATGGTGACCCTGACGCTTGCATCCGAGACAAGATGCATAAAAAGATGGTCGATGAGGCTGAACGTGCATTGCTCAAACTTGTTTTTGAGTTTTAGAATCCATGTCCGGAGTTCAGTGTCTTTCCACTGTAGATTTGGGATCATGCGTGCCCTTTTTTTGCATGCATCAAGAGTATGTAGTTCTCTTTTGAAGTATAAATGAAAACATCTTTTCCTTTCGTATCTGCACCTTCCTTTTCTTGATTGTCTCGCTTTGGCGTGGATTAGTTTTTGTACTCATTTCAGAGTTTGTAGTTTATTCACTCATTTCGGAGTCTCTAGTTTATTTACTCGTTTCGGAGTATGTAGTTTATTCACTCATCTCGGAGTCTCTAGTTTACATACTCATTTCGGAGTTTAAAGTTTATGTACTCATTTCGGTGTGTTTTTAGTTTACCTCCCTTGGGTTTTCAGGCAAACTTGTTTTAACGTTGGATGTAGATAACCCCTATTTTTTATGACAGGGGTCTGTTAGGCTTGTGCTACCAGGGTTTTAGTCCATGGTACCATCGCGTTGGCTGATATATTTCTCGATATGCAGTCCTTCCTTAAGCTGTTGTTCAAGTAGCCCCGCGACTGTCGTGTCTCTGATCCCTTCTAAGGCTAGATAAGACATCTTCAAGTAATCTTCTTAGGTTTATGTATTTGTATTACCGTCAGAAGAACAAGCGTTAGGTATTTGCCGTGGCACTTTTTACTTGAGATTAGGCTTGTTTTGAAGCCCCGATGAGTTATAACCGCACCCTTATGGGGTGGGATGATCTCCAATGGTCTTTAGGCTTTATATATATTGCCGTCAAGACCCGAAACTAGGAATATGTCGTCATTTCATTTTTGCTTTGCTGATATCACACCGATTTTTTGCTGAAGTAGGGTAGACATCCGTATGAGCTCTATGCTGTATGTATTGCAATTGAGATCTAGAGCTAGGAATATACCATTGCTCTAATTTCATTTGATAGCAGTGTCTGCATCCTGCTGAAATGAGGAGAAGCGTCGAGATGATCTTTGGGCTGTAGATGTTGCCATCAAAATCTGAAGCTAGGATTTTGCCATCACTCTTTTATTTGATTGTTGCGTCCGCACCCTGTTAGAATGCGAGGGAAATGCCGGGATAGTCTCTAGGTTGTATATGTACCATCAAGACTTAGAGCTAGGATTTTGTCATTACTCCATTTTTGCTTTGACCCTTGATTCTTTTTTATGATGACGTTGCATCTGCATCATGCTGGAATGAGAAGGAACGCCGAGATAGTCTCTAAGTTGTATATGTACTGTCAAGACTCGGTTCTCCTCTTGACGAAGCATGGTGGGAAAATATGGTTCTCTTTCTTTTATTTGTACCTATGGATCGTATATAAGAGTCAATATGGACATACTTGCAGGGAAGAAAAAGTTTCATTTTCATTTTTTTTATTTCTTTCCGCGATGCTCTATCTTTTCAGCTTTTATGTCGCGAAAGTCGCGATTGCCCAATCATTTCTGCTATTTATCGCGGTGCCCTATTTAATCATTTTTTATCACTCGCTGTTTTTTTATTGCAAGTTGCCCTATCATTTCGGCTATATCATTTTTTCGAGTTGGGAATTTGAAATCTGATATCAAGCTTGGCATCAGCATCGCTACCACTGGAATATTGTCAGGAGCGAATCATCATTTGCCGTGAGAAAACTTGAAGTTTGACACCTATTTAGGCATCAGTATCGCTACAACTGGAATATTGCCAGGAGCGAATCATTATTTGCCTTTGTTAGTTTGGACAAAAGTGGCTTAGCAAAAAGGGTTAGGATCCTGTTGACTAAGGCTTTCTGGCTTTATGAGCCTGAAGGGTCTCATAAAGGTATTTCTCCCTACCAGTCGAGAGGATCTTGTAGGTGTATTTTCTCCTCAGGAGTCGTGAGTATTCCTAAGTGTTTTTTTTTCTTATAAGTCGTAAGGATCTTACAAGAGTATTTTTTCCTTATAAGTCGAGAGGACTTACAAGTGTCGTTCACCATATGGGGACATTTCTCACCATTGGTGGAATTTGGTGGGAGAATATTTATTTATGCCCGTGGATTGTATATAAGGGTCAATATTGGACCGCCTGTAGGGCAAGAAAGTTTTGTAGGGTTTTGATGGCTTAAGAACAGGTTTAGATCCCTATAACTTAAGACTTTTGAATCTGATGAGCCATGAGGGTCTCATAGAAGGTATATTCTTATTACGAGTCGTGAGGATCTCGCATGTGCATTTTCTCCTTAGTAATCGTATGGATTCCTAAGTGTGTTACTCCTTTGAAAGTCGTAAGGATCTCACGTAGGTGTTATCTCCTTACAAAGTCGTGAAGATTTTGTAAGTGCCTTTTTTAACGAGTTCGCGTCCTTTCAGGTTTTCACTAGCTCGCTGGCAGTCTTGCTGTTTTTACTCACGGTGCCCTTTCGGGTTTTCATCCATACCTATTTTACTTGTGGACGTACCTTTTTTTAGCACGGTGAAACTCTCAAAAGTAGTTTTGTCACAGGTGATCCATCTGTTTGCCGGTGGGATTGGGAAGTGGCTTCGTTACTGGAGTAGCTGTGTAGCCGGTGGGACTTGAGTTGCAATTTTCGTCGTTGGGGCCTCAATTGCAATGTAGATCTCAGGAGAGCATATCGCCGTATTTTTGGGCGAAATGCTAGTTTAGAGACATTACGGTCCATTGTTAGTTTAGGAACTTTTCGGTCCACTATTAGTTTAAGGACGTTTCGATCCGTTATCGCCGTATTTCGGGGCGAGTATTAGTTTAAGGACTTTTCGATCCAGCATTAGTTTAAGGACGTTTCGGTCCAATATTGTCGTGTTTTGGGGAGAAATGCTAGTTTAGGGACGTTCCAGTCCATTATTAGTTTAGGGACTTCTCGGTCTATTATTTCCGTGTTTGGGGGAACGCACTAGTTTAGGGACGTTTCGGTCCATTATCGTCGTGTCTGGAGCGACGGAGTTTTTTCTTTTGGTACTGCTTTCAGAGTTCTGACTCAGAAAGATAGTGAGTGGACATAAGCATCGTCATCTATCATTGACCTAAGTTATGACTCTTCAAGCATAGTACTTTTTGAGAAATCAGTCGTTTATTGGCCAGAACGGCCTTTCGCCATGCATATCCATGAGCAGGTAGGCTCCGCCTTGGTAGATTTTGTCTATGATGTACGGGCCTTCACAGTTCGGCTCGAACTTCCCCCGTTTGCACAATTGGGGATCATTGGTATTTTGACGACAAGCAAGAGTTCGCCTTGGCAGAATGTTCTCGGCCTGATCAGTTTTTCGTATAACTATGTCTTTCTTGCCTTATAAGCCTCCAGATTTTGCTGTGCTATAAGGCGAGTTTCATCGAGGGCGTCAAGCTCCTCAAGCCTAAGATGAGCATTTTCTTCATCTGTCCGCTCGTATCGAACCGCTACTCGTAGAGAGGGGAGTTCTATTTCCAATGGGAGCACTGCTTCCATGCCGAACACTAATGTGTATGGTGTTGTATTTGTGGCCGTTTTGAACGTTGTTCGGTACGCCTAGAGAGCCTCATGCAGCCTTTCGTATCAATCCTTTTTATTCCTGAACACCTTCTATTTTATAATCTTTGTCAAGGTCTTGTTGAAAGCTTCAGCTAGACCGTTGGCCTGAGGATTATAAACTGAAGAGTATTTCCAATCTATTTTATGCTGATGTGCGAGCGGCTTATTTTATGGCTTCTGTAAGCTGGCCTGTTATTCGAGATTATCCGTCGTGGAGTTCTAAACCGGTATATGACATGGGTCTTAAAGAAATGGAGGATATTCTCCGACTTCACTTCCCTTAGCGGTACTGCTTCTGCCCACTTAGAGAAGTAGTCGGTTGTTATTAGTATGAACCGATATTCTTTAGTTGATACCGGTTCGATAGGGCCAATTATATCGGTTCCCCACATTTCGAACGACCAGCTAGCCACTGTTGGGTGTAGCGGATTTCGATGTTGATGGATGAAGTCCCTGTGAATTTGGCACGAGTGATACTGTTTCTCATATTCGAGGCAGTTTTGGATCATCGTGGACCAATAGTAACACATTCTTTTTATCTTTGGCTTCACCTTTGGCCCAGCTTGATGAGAACCGCAGAGTCCGCCGTGAATTTCTTAGACGACTTTCTTTACTTCCTTCGGCCCCAGGCATCTTAGCCATAAACAGTCGAATGATCTCTTAAATAGAGTATCATTGACGAAGGCGAAAGACAAAGCTCGTTTCATGAGCTGATGTCTAAACGCGGGCGCTCGTTGGGACTTAAAGTAGTCTATGAAGACTTCCATCCAGTCCTTGACCTTTTCTTCGTCCTCTATTTGAAGGGCTACTTGTTCGGTCATTTCTTTTCCTTCAGATGGCTCTTCAGGTCTTCCAAAGATATATCTGTTGGCGCGAGCACCCTGCGACTTTGCATAATGATCCTCACGTCATCGAGGTCTTCATCGGCCAATTTCTTAGCCAATTTGGCCAATGCGTTCGCTTTGCTGTTTTCCACATGCAGTATGCTTTCTAGGGTATAGGAAAGGATTTGTGTCAGCAGTTGCTGCACTCTTTCGCCATACTTTACCAGCTCTGACTTGCATGTCTGATAGTCGCCATTTACTTGGTTAACGATCAGCTGGGAGTCTTCATATATGAGGAGGTCTTTGATTCCCATGTCGATAGCGATCTCAAGACCTGCTATCAAAGCTTCATATTCAGTTTCATTGTTAGTCCTTGGCTCCGTTAAGGAGAGGGCGTAACGCAATATCCCTTCTTGTAGGGTCACGAAGATAAGGCCCACCCCGGCTTTGATTATGGGTGTGTTTTGCTTTCGCCGCTTCATGGAAGATGGTCCATCAAAGTAGAGTTTCCATTCGAAATCATTTTCTTTTTCGATTGCATCGAATGCATGTTCGTTTGGCAACTTGCAATTTAAGGGGGAGTCGGCTGATATCGGGTGCTAATCGAGAAAATCGGCGATGGCCTGGCCTTTCACTGCTTTGAGGGGGCGGTATTTTATCGAAAACTCCATCAGGAGGAGGGCCCATTTCGCAAGCCTTCCTGTCAGTATGGCCTTTGACATTAGATATTTGAGAGGATCCACTTTCGATATGAGGTGGACTTCATGTGCCAAGGCGTAATATCTGAGCTTCGTTATTGCAAAGATCAGTGCCAGGCAATACTTTTCGATGGGGGAATAGTTGTTTTCTGCCCCCAGAAGAACTCGACTTAAATAATATAGAGCTCTTTTCGTTCCCTGATTGTTCTATTGTGTCCATAATGTGCTTAGAGAACCCTTAAGGGTCGTTGTATATAGGATAAGGGATTTACCCTTAACCGGAGCGGTCAATACCGGTGGATTTTGCAGGTATTGTTTGATTTCGTCCAGTGCGTTTTGACACTTTTGATCCAAGACGAACGGGGTCTCCTTCTTCATCAAATGACTGTAGGGACGACATTTTTCGGAGAGCTTGGTTATGAACTGCCGGATATATGCGAACTTTCTTTGGAGAGACCGCAGTTGTTTGAGAGTTCTTGGCGTGGGCATTTCCATAATCGCCTTGATCTTTGAGTGATAGATTTTGATACCTCGGTGATGTATGATGAATCCTAGGAATTTTCCTGAGGAAACTCCAAACGTACATTTTAGAGGGTTCATCTTCAGATTATACTTCCGAAGACGTTGGAACACTATTTTTAGATGTTCCCAATATTCCCTATGAGATTTGCTCTACACCACAAGGTCGTCGATATAGAATTCGAAAATCTCGTGTATGAGGTCATCGAAGATCTTTGTCATGGCCCTCTGGTAGGTAGCGCCAGCGTTCTTCAAACCTAAGAGCATCACCTTATAGCAGAATATGGCCAATGGTGTCCGGGAGGCGGTATGCTTCTGGTCTTTAGGATGCATTTTTATATGGTTGTATCCTAAAAATGCATCCATGAAGGAGAAGACCTCATGGGCAGACGTGTTATCGATCATCGGCTCGGAAACGAGGTGTAACGACCCCAATATTACTACAGCATCGTGTTTTCTTTCTTTAGTAAAATATTATATTTATTTATTCGTAGTATTTTTCCATATATTTTGTTTTCTATTATATATATTATTTTATTATTCCATCTATTTTTTTTCCCAAACCTAATTTTTAAAACTAAATCTTAACCTATTTCAAATTAAACGCAAGACCTGACCCAGCCCATAACCCAAATCCAATCTCATTTTCATTTTCTTTTATAAAACTATGAGCCCAAAAGCCTACTTTCTTTTTAAGCAACATCATATATTTAATTCTAATTAAATATGTGCGTGAACAATCTTGTAGCTCATTGGTTAAGGTTTTGCATTGTTATTTCATAGATCACATGTTCAAATCCCCATTCTTGCAATTATTTTTTTTATCAATTTTTATTCTTCTCATAACTTACAAATGAGATCTTTCATTTCCAAAATAAATGGTGACATTTCATTTCTCTTTTAATTCCCATGTTGAATGCATATATTATGATAGATAATTCACCATTACACAATCTTTATTTGTCCTCCTCTTTCTTTTTCTTCCTCATATTTTTTTATCTCTCTCTTCTCCCTCTTCACCTAAAGTTCTAGAAGAAGAACACAAAGAAGTTTTTAAGAAGGTCTCGCTAGTAACGTGAGACTATCGGCGAATAGACAATTCCGGTGACAATACCGGCTTATATATGTAAGTTCCCCTTCTCTCTCTCTTTTGCTATTCTCAAATTCTTAATCCTTAAAACGTGTCGGAAGCGGAGTTATCCGGCTTCCAATTCTCTTTTCTTTCAAAAATACAATATTTTCTTAATAACAAACTTACAACTTTTGATATACATTTTTTAATACTCATTAACTAAGACAATAGAACAAGTTTGACATTAAAATGATAATCGTAGCAAGTTTTATTCCACTTTTACAGTAAAATACCTTTATGTTTCATATCGACATGTTTATACCATTTAACCATACTAGCTTTAGAAAACTCACGAGGTAATGACCTACCTCCTCATAACACTCATATGTAACATAGCACGATGACATTTGGGAATATAGTGTTGGGAAAATACGATTTTACACAAAACTATCTCAAACTTATAAAAACATTTTTCTACAAGATATGTATTTTTTAACAAATCTTTGCAATGTGCCGCTACAATCCATTTCGGGGAACCCTTTCGGGATGGTGCGGATTATCGCACATCCTCGGACTTAGTAGTGCGAGATGCAGACTTCCGCAAGGAGTATACGGTCTCAAAAGATTTAAAAATACAATTCCTTTAGAAAATGTGATTTCTATTACAAATAAAACTTATATTTTTAATAAATAAATATATATGTAATTAATATCAAAATATCTATTTTTAATATTTATAATATTCCACATTTCCAAAATTCAAGAAAAACATTCCATTTACAAGAAAATACCAAACAATTCCAATATTATAAATAAATATCATATATTATGAAAAATAGGTTTTATTTCACTAGAAATGTCACATTGATAAAATATACATCAATGAAAACTCTAAAGACGATAATAAAATACTTGAGGTGTTTTTTGAAAATTATACAAAATTATTTTTACATAAAACCCTCTCAAGTTATACTAAATTACAATAAGGACCCTAACAAACATAAGTTAAAGCGTGACCAGTTCTCTTGAGCCTCAGGGAGCCAGAGAATATGAGTGCTTTCCTATCTAAGGTAGACAATCTAATAACGGTGTTATCATACGGTAATTATCTTTGAAAAAGACACAAATCCTGCCGTCCATGTGCAGCGGTTACCGATAACACCAAAACCTAATTCAACATTCAATTTCTTTTCTAATTGTCTGACTCAGACTGAGTCTCAATATAATCAATCTGACTTGAATAAGATTCAAGTATATATAACAATTCAATATGAATCCATATATTCAATCTGTTCAATCTATCAATCTATACAACTTAACTGAACCGAACCATGGATATACATCTATCTACATGATTCTCCAGTTACATCTATTTACTGATATCATGGTTTCGGCAAGTCATCCATCTATACAATCTATAATACAAGACAATACAATTTACAATACAATACAAACAATACAATCAAGATATCTCGGGGTTTAAGAGGTAGATTGGTACGGAAGGTGTTAGAAGTGGCACGAGACTACAACCATTAAAACACCTAACCTGAATTCAATTACCGTTGTACCGTGGCTGAACGGTTCCTTGTATTCCGTCCACCGCAGTCTCTGGTTTAACGAGACTCCTCTCGTAAACACTGGCATCTTCTGTACCAAGCTACAAACAACAGCGTTAACACTAAATACAACATTATAACAATATAATACAACTTTAAAAGTTACACACACACTCTCTCTCTGTCTATTCTACTTCTCCCTTATCTTTGGGACTTACCGAGCGATTATTCGCTGACGACATTCCTTCTCTTCTTCTTTGGAAAATTGTCAGGTGATTCGGACCTTCAGAAGATCGAGCCCACCAGCGAGGACTTGGATCAGCTAGCCTTCGACCCGGAGCTTTAGTTACTTGTACATTTCATTTCAGTACTTTACATTTCTGTTATGCCACTGTTTAGGCATTGCTTTTCATTCCATGTATTTACTTTTCAGATGTATTGTAAAAAGAATGTTAATAAATAAAGTTATTGTTTAATATATATCTATCGTCATTGTTTCTTGTGCATTTTACTTATATTGCTTAGATACGCTTAGCGTATTTATTTTAGAGTAAATACGTAGCGGCCTCGTCGCGTCCTCTGCCCATATACTGGGAAGCGGAGCATGACACGAGGACTGAGAAGTCATCCTTCGGGCAAGCTTTGTTGAGGTCCTGAAAGTCCACACAGATGCGGACTGTCCCATTTTTTTTATCACTGGAATGATATTAGCGATCCAGTCAGGATATTGAACTTCTTGGATGAAACCGGAGTCGATTAGTTTCTTGACTTCAGCGTTGATACTCATCTCAAGTTCGAGTCGCATCCTTCTTGGCGCCTGTTTGACTGGCTTTATGTCCGCCGATATGGCCAGTTTATGTACCGCTACTTTTAGATCTAAACCCGGCATTTCAGAGTAGTTCCAGGTGAAGCAATCTTTATACTGCATGTGCACGTCTTATAACGTGGCCACCTGTTTTTCAGATAATAGCTCACCGACGAACGTTGTCCTCGGATTATTTTCCGTCCCTAAGTCAATTTTTCTTAGGTTGTCTGCCGTAGTGTGTATCCCATCTTCCAGCTCTTTTAGTGCTGGTGGAAACTCTGAGATCACCTTGTCATCGTCTTCATTTGTGAAGCACCTGTAGAGGTCATTCATAGTCTCCTGCCCTCTCTCTTTTGAGAGTGTTATCATATGGCAGGTACGAGTTCGCTTCCATTCTCGATGTTGAGCTGGTCCTATCCTGACAGTATACGCCCTCTTTGGCTCATGCTTTTATGGCGGGGTTACCCTCCAGCTGTTGGATAACGTAAACTTGAGACTGGTTTTCTACCCAGTCTTTGAAGATGAAGCGGTCTTCAATAGGATGACCTTTTACTCGGTGATAGGAGCAATAATCTGGATGATGGACCTCGTTTATTTGTTCAGGGTGCCGAGACTCCGGAAGCGTCATCATTTGGTACTTTATGACAAGGTTGAATATTTTTCTTGTCTTGTCTTGAGGGAAAGAGTATTCCCGACCCATCTTCTATATAAAGAACGAGCTCCAATCGAGTTTTTCTTGTTTGCACGGCATCTTGGATCCGCTTTATTGTTTTCGAGCGTTGTTTGCGTTCTTTGCCCTGTTTTTATCTCCATTTTGGGGTTTTCCCCTTTCGCGAGAACACATAGAGGGCTGGGGACTATGAGTATTATGGTCTACTTTCTTCGCAGATTGTTGACTGAGACGCTGCATCCTGGCCTTTTCATAAATTTCCATTTCGCGGCTGTGGTTGTCCCGGCTCGTTTGACAAGCTTATTTTATTAACTTGTCAATTTGTTCTTCCAGCGACGGACTTAACGTTGTTAGAGCGGGATCTCACTCCGATTCGACGTTACGGCTATTTGGAAGAGCGTTTTCCTCTTTACTTAAGTTTTTTATGACGCGGCAACTGTAGATCTGCTCCCGTTTCTTAGACCGAACGCATCCGAGTTCGGTTGTCTCCATCTTCCCGTTGGACATCTTTTGCTGAGTTCTGAGGGTATCCCAAATCTTTTTGTAGAATTGGGCTTGTCTAACAGTTTGTTCGAAAGGTACACCTTGGTATCTTAATAGCTATTTTAATCCCTCCGTGTAATATCTTGGCAGATGGATGGGGTTGAAGAATGTCGAGTGCAAAATCGGCACCATGCCAAACTTCTTTTTCTACTTTGGTCTCCATAAATTGGTAGAAAAGGATCGCCTTTTCACCCCTTCGCTTAGGAGGCACGTAGAAAGTTTATAGCTCTTGTACGCTGTGTGTATCGAGCGCATCAAGTTCTTTGTAATGCCGAGGCAGAGCCATTGTAATTTGTAGACTCTGATCTGCTCCGACAAAAGTTTGCATTGACAGGAGGACGAAGAACACTACATTAGCCTTGTCCTCTGAGTCACTGCCAAAGACCAAAATAAGAGTAGATGGTCCGAGCTTATTGTTTTCTTTTTGGGGTTGCCCTGAGTAGACTATTTCTTCGTCTTCCTCGGTATCACTCCCAAACATCGGGATAGTGGCAACAGATTTCTGTTTATTCTCCGGCTTGTGGCATCTTTCATTATCCTCGAAGTCTGGTAGGAAGTACTTTGCGTCTTCGTATTTCCGGACTTCGTTTACGGAGAACGGATTTAGCTTTCCCGTGGCGGTTTATTCCGAGCCGTCCTTGAAATACTTCATACACCAATGTTGTGTAAAAGGGATGACGTTGTACTCGTGTAACCAAGGCTTGCCGAGCAAAGCGTTACAGTAAGTCTTAGCGTCAATGAAATAAAATTTGATGTCAGTGACGAACAACCCGAAGTATAGTGTCGGCATTACGGAGCCAAGCGTCCATGATGACTGTGAGTCGAACTCGGAGATGCTAATTTTATTCCGGGTAAGTTGCTGAACGTTCATGCAAATTTCTCTCAGCACTCTCACGTTGAGAAGGTTAACGGAGGATCCGTTGTCGACAAGGATTTTCCCTATCTTGATATCGTGGCAGTATTCGGTGACGTATAGAGGACGATTATGCCTGCACATACCGAGGGGGAGATCTTCATCGCTGAATATAATATCAGCCGCGTGGACCTCTGCCAGTTCATCTTTCATCTTCTCTTCTGCGAGGAAAGCTTGGAACTGATCGGGCTCTTGTAATATCTTGATCAGGGAATCTCGTACCTCTTTGGACAAAAAGAGGGCATCCAGTATGGTTAGTTGCGAGGGTTATTTTCTCAGATGTGCTAGGACGTTATAATCCACTTTATTTTTCTTAGTCGGGTCCCTTGTGGTGAGCTCTTTTACCATTTCTTCATCGAGAGCGATTTCTTCAGATATTTTCCCTTTGTCCTTTTTGTTCGAATCTTTGTTTGCAGGTCCGAGCTTCCTTTCCGGCAGCGTACGGTTACACAGCCGAATATTTTCATAGTTCTTCTCTTCCTCTTCTTTTTCGGAGGCGAAGTCGTTGAAGAGTGAGTTGAGGGGTGTTTCATCCTCAGAATTGCTCCCGAATGTAAGAACTGGAGGTTTTCCTCCATCCGAACTAGTACCAACCATATGACAGTTGCCAATCGTTTCTTCATGCGTGTTGGTCCCATTATTTTGCTGTCGACAAGGGCGAGCTTCGTGCTTCATTCTCTTGAAGTGTTTTTTATGGGCAATGTATCCTTACCACCACTTCTTGAAGTCACCGCATTCCTCGATGGGGTGGGTGACCCTCCGATGATATAGATGTTAGGGTCAAAATTAATATCCCGGTTGGCCAAGTCAAAGTCAGTCAACCCCTAACCAAGCGGGCCCAAGTTCAAGCGAAGTGGGCCCAAGCCCAAATCAAGCCCATGAATGGAAAGGGCCGGCTCCATTCCAAGAATGAAGCAATAAATTAGTTCAATACAATTTTTTACAAATAAATGTATGAAAAATGGGCAGAAAGCCAAAATTTTGTAAACCCCATGGCTTACGTGCAAAAAGAAATAAGCACATAAGGCATGGGGTGGTACAAGTGCCATTTGGCAAAGCCCAAGGGGCTATTTGTAAAGTGTGTAGCCTATAAAGGCAAACATGATGAAAAAATCAAAAACAACTTTTCATTCTCTCCAAAAGTTAGGGTTCTGTTCCTCCTTCTCCTTCCATAAGGTTCTAAACCTTCTTCTATTTTCTGAATCAAATCAAGAGTTTAACTTTTATTTTTCTAAAAAGAAATAGTTTTTCACCATAAAATCCTTGAAGGGGAACTCGGATCTTCCATTAAATCTCCAAAAAAGGAGATTTTTAAGTCTCACCCCTTTTTTTCTCCATGATCCAGCCAACAGAGAGGAGGAAGAAGGAGACCCATCTCCAAAAATCCCATTTTGGGAAGATCCAAGGGCAACGACTCTGAATTTACTGTACGGAATTTTTCAGTTAATGTACAGAAATGAGTTATACTGCCTGAGAATGTGTTATAAGTTAATTTTGTTAAATAACAGCAAGAAGCCATTTGTAGCTCACTGGTAAAACCTTTGCACTGCTGTGACGTAGCCCCTGTGTTCGAATCCCATCAAACACATTATTTTTCTGATTTATTTTTTACACTTTTTGGAAGTCCAAAAGTTTACGCGTGCAATACACATAAAAATGAAAAGTCAGAAAAATCAAACATGTGAAAAATGGTTTAAACAGAGAGTTGTACACGTGGCAAGAATCTATAGGCCCATCTCCCAAAATCGACCAGCCAAATGCCTCCCTAGGCCGGCACCGACGGGTGAACTGTGGCAATTTGACTCCGAGCTTTGCACACAAAACCTTTCCCCTACCCCTAACTCCTCTGCACTGTTTGATTACCCTGCAATCAAACAGAGACCCTTCAATTCCCAATTTATCATCATTTTAATGCATTTTAATTCACCATTTTAATTCCAAAACCCTAATTCTACACTATAAATACTACCCCATACCCTAGCCCTTCATCATTCTGCCAAAACTCTTAAAATTTCTTAAGTACAAGTGAAGTAGAAGAGGAGTTAGCAAGCGGTCAACTTCCGGCGAAGAATCGAAGATATTCCGGCGACCGCGCGACACCACGACGACAACCCTCTCTTCCTGTACCTTTCTTTAAGCCTCCTAAATCATAAGTCCCTCCCAATCTTCCTTTCTATTTCTTGAGTTTATTTTTAATCAAAATCGGTAAAAAGTGGAGTTATTACCGATATTCTTTTTTCTAAAGCATATAACTCAATTTTCCTTTACCTTTTGATCAAAAAAATTGTATCACTTCACTTATAAACTTAATACTCATGTATAGAATAAATTTTATCCAAGAATGTTTTGTAAAACAATCACAATTTAACTTTTTCATTAAAATACCATGAATTTTAAATAACATCTCTTTTCGTATTTTGTTAAAACATATCTTTAGAAAACTTCACGGGATAATGACCTACCCCTCACATACACACATGGTTCCATAGCACGATATATCTTTGTATGAATTTTTGTTACAAATACAATATTACAAGAAAATACCATTTACCATAAAGCCGGATTTCTTTTAAGTTGTATTTTAAATTTCTTTGCAAATATGCCTCTGCAACCCTCTTTAGAGGACCCGCTAATGGATGGTGCGGATTATCGCACATCCTTGGGCTAGTAGAGCGAGATGCAGACCTCCTCACGGAGCATTCAGTCTCGAAAGGTTTTAAATATAGTTTTTAAGAAAAACGTATTTTCTACTTAAATAAAATTTAATTTTTAATAATTATATAAAAAGGTACAAATCCATATATTTTCAAAATATAATAAACTTATATTTTTCAGATGAAAGAATTATAAGTTTCACCAAAATACCATCAAGATACCAACAAAAGACAAGTTTTACAATAAACTACCATGAACTTTCCAAGCTAAGCTATTATCACTAAAATACCTCAAATCCTTAAAATTCATATCCATGAAAACCTTAAATAATATAAATAACTTCTCGAGGTTTATTTTGAAATTTTATTAAAAATATTTTTCATAAAACTCCCTCGAGTTATATAAAACAATATTTAAGGATTTTAGTAAATATAGATTTAAGCGGGATCAATTCTCTTGAGCCCAGGAAGCCGGAGAAAGTGAGTGCTTACCTATTTAAGGTAAAAACTTAACGGAGTTATCAATGGTAATTTTCTTGGAAAAAGACACAAATCCTACCGTCTATGTGTAGCAGTCACCGATGACTCCCGAACCTAATTCAGGATCTAAATCAGTTACAAATGTCTGACTCAGTCCGAGTCTAACTCAAACCTGAATCCAAACTAAAATCAGAGTCTAATTCAAATATGAATCTAAAGCCTAACATGAATACTTGAAAATGAATCTGAATACCTGAATTCAAACTTCATTATCAAACCTGAATGCTTGACTTGACTTGACCGAATTATGGCTATAACTTGACCTGACTTCTTGAATACATGATTACCTCCTGAACCTGACTACTTGAACAACTTGTATCCATGGTTTCGGCAAGACTTGTAAATATAACCTATACAATACATTACGCGGAGATAACGGGGTAGATTGGTACGGAACGTATTAACGTGGCACGAAATGGTCACTAAAAGACACCTACATGAACTCTCGTGCCGTTGTCCCATGGGTTTTGACGGGGCCTTGTACTACGTGTTACCATAGTCCATGAGGTAAGATGGACTCCTCTCGTATACACAAATACCTTCTGTACCAAGCTACAAATAACTACGTTAGAATAACAAACATATACCTGTACAACTTACCAGTTCCATTTCACATTACTTGTTCTATTCCATTCTTTCTTTTGGGACTTGTAGGGTGTTTTTCGTCACCCCATTGAGATAAGAATATGCGCGTGCTTGTCAGGCGTACTACAGATCCCCTCTGCCTAGGGTAGGCCGGGGTTTATTGATTGTGGGGATCCGAATCTCCGACAGCCGCGAACTAAGCTGCCGTTAATTACCCCTCGCCTTTGGAGCGGGAGAACCTCCGATTGACGGGTTAAACTGGTCATGCGAACTCAATGTGCAGTGTCCGTGTGTTTTGTTTTGGAGGGTGCTTGGATATGTCGGGAGCCACGCAGAGTTTTTACGGGGGTCCCGCTACCCGGATAGCGGGCTGGGGGTCAAGGGGGCTAGCAGCCCCCTTGCGGGGTGCGGGGCAGCACCCTAGCCTAAAATTGTTTTTAGGGGGGACAGTGTTGTCAAGTGTGTGTGTATCTATATATATACATGTATACATATATAAAAAAAAGGAAAAAGTGTCCAAAGGACGCGTGGGGCCAGGGCCTTGAGCGCTGTGCGCTTAGGTGCTGTGCGCTTAGGCGCTAGCGCACCACGTATCCGACACGTGGGCGCTGGCGCTCGAGTGCGAGCGCGCCACGTGTCAGCACGTGGGCGCTTGAGCGCTAGGCGCTCGAGCGCTAGCGCGCCACGTGTCGGCATGTGGGCACTGGGCGCTGGGCGCTTGAGCGCTAGGCGCTAGCGCGCCACGTGTCGGCACGTGGGCGCTGGGCACTTAAGTGCAAGGAGCTCGGGCGCCGGTGAGAAAAATGGGCTTTTAGCCCCAGAAACTCCCAAAAGAGAAATTAGAGTGGAGTTAAACTCCTAAGTTATTTTGAAGCTGATGAATGGCTTCTCCCTTTGAGCCCTAGTTCTTCCCCAAAGTGGAGTTTCTGGAGATGGGTCTCCTTCTTCTTCCTTTGTTGGCCGGATCTTGAAGATCAAGAAGTGTGAGATTTTAAAAGTCTCTTCTTTTTGAGATCTGATGGAAGATCCGAGTTTCCCTTTTGTGGGTTTTGTGGTGGAAAACTATTTAGTTTTATAAAAGGAAGAGTAAAACTCTTGATTTAGTTAAAAAAAGAAGAAGGTTTTAGAACCTTGAGGAAGGAGAAAGATCTCAGATCTAGATTTGCTCTTTTGGAGAGAGAAAAAGTTGTTGAGATATTTTCATTATCCTTGCCTTTATAGGCTATACACTTTACATATAGCCCCTTAGGCTTTTCAAAATGGCATTTTGCCTATCCCATGGCTCATGTGCCATTTCTTTTTTGTACATAAGCCATGGGCTTTACAAAAATTTGGCTTTATGCCCATTTTTCTTACATTTACTCATAAAATAAAATAAAAGAAATACAACAAAATTATTTATTACAAAATTTTTATCTTAGCATGGGGGAGGCCGCGCACTTGATTTGGGCTTGGGCCCACTTGGCTTGGGGTTGATTTTGATTTTGACTTGGTCAACCGGGGTGTAAATTTTTACCCCAACAAATTGCCCCCCATCCCCATCAATGAATGCACACCATACATGTGGGTCGTGTGCATGAAATTGATGGATCTTCTTTCAAGTGGAGGCGACTTGATTTGGTTCCCGCTTTTTGGGAAGCTGGCAATGCCCTTTTTACTACATGGACGGTCGGTTCTGCTCTTTTTGCGACTTGGACGGTCGATTCTTCCCTTTTTGCAACTTGGACGGTCGATGCTGCCCTTTTTGCGACTTGGACGGTCGATGCTGCCCTTTTAGCGACTTGGACGGTCGATGCTGCCCTTTTTGCGACTTGGACGGTCGATGCTGCCCTTTTAATGACTTAGACGGTCGGTGCTGCCCTTTTAGCGACGTGGACGGTCGGTTCTGCCCTTTTAGAGACTTAGACGGTCGGTGCCGCCCTTTTAGCGATGTGGACGGTCTGTTCTGCCCTTTTTGCGACTTGGACGGTCGGTTCTGCCCTTTTTGCGACATGGACGGTCGATACTGCCCTTTTAGCGACTTGGACGGTCGGTGCTGCCCTTTTTGCGACTTGAACGGTCGATGTTGCTATTTTTGCGACTTGGACGGTCGGTGCTGCCCTTTTAGCGACGTGGACGGTCGGTGCTACCCTTTTAGCGACGTGGATGGTCGGTGCTGCCCTTTTTGCGACTTGGACGGTCGATCCTGCCCTTTTTGCGACTTGGACGGTCGATGCTGCCCTTTTAGCAACGTGGACGGTCGGTTCTGCCCTTTTAGCGACGTGAACGGTCGGTTCTGCCCTTTTAGCGACTTGGACGGTCGATGCTGCCCTTTTTGCGACTTGGACTGTCGATTCTGCCCTTTTTGCGACTTGGACGATCGATGCTGCCCTTTTAGCGACGTGGACGGTCGGTTCTGCCCTTTTAGTGAGTTGGACGGTCGATGCTGTCCTTTTTGCGACTTGGACGGTCGATTCTGCCCTTTTTGCGACTTGGACAGTCGATGCTGCCCTTTTAGCAACGTGGACGGTCGGTTCTGCCCTTTTAGCGACGTGGACGGTCGGTGCTGCCCTTTTAGCGACGTGGACGGTCGGTTCTGCCATTTTAGCGACTTGGACGGTCGGTTCTGCCCTTTTTGCGACTTGGACGGTCGATTCTGGATTTGACTTGCTCCGATCCTTGTGGTGTCAGGGATGAAGTTGACTTGATTCTGCCAGGGAGGCCATTGGTTGTTTTTCTGATTTGATGTGAGTTGGGTTGACATCAGCACCGCTGCATTGGAATATGGTACCAGGAGCGAATCATCATCTGCCATGAGGAGATTTCCCGCGTTCCCAGTTTAACGACTTAGGGGTCATCTGTTCCCAGTTTAACGACTTAGAGGTCATCTGTTCCCAGTTTAAAGACTCAGGGGTCTATTGGATTGGAGTTTGGAATTTTGGGGTTAGGGCAGGCATCAGCGTTGCTAACACTGAAACACATGTGCCAGGAGCAATTCATCATTTGCCTTTTCCTGTTGGGAAGCGGTGGCTTAGGAGACATGTTTAGGTCCCTATCACCTATGGCTTTTCAATTTTATGAGCCGTAAGGGTCTCATAAAAGCATTTTCTCTCTACGGGTCAAAAGGATCTCGTAGGTGCACTTTCTCCTTAGGAGTCATGGGGACTCCCAAGTGTGTTTTTCCTTTGGAGTCGTAAGGATCCTACGAAGGTTTGTTCTCTTCATGTATCGTGAGGACACATGAGTGGGTCTTCCTAAATGGAGTATAAGTCCAAGGGCGAAGACCGGCCGCTGTACTAGTGATTGCGGTGGGGTACGGGTATGATGAGAATTATTTGAGCCCGTGGATTGTATACGGTAGTCGATTTGGGGACTAACTATAGGGCCGGGAGAATTTTGAGAAATTGGATTTTGGTTGGCGTCTGCATCGCTACACTGGAATATGGTACCAGGAGTGACTTATCATTCGCCGTTTGGGGACTTGGAATTTGGATCTTGTTTGGAATAATGCCAGGAGCAACTCATCATTTGCCCCAGGAGGACTTGGGATTTGGTTTTTGGGTCGACATCAGCACCGCTAACACTGAAGCGTAACGCCAGGAGCGACTCATCATTTGCCATTTCCTGTTGGGGAGCGGTGGCTTAGGAGACAGGTTTAGGTCCCTGTCACCTAAGACTTTTCAATTTTATGAGCCGTAAGGGTCTCATAAAAGCATTTTCTCCCTACGAGTCGAGAGGATCTCGCAGGTGTATGTTCTCCTTAGGAATCGTGAGGATTCCTAAGTGTGTTGCTCCTTTGTGAGTCGTAAGGATCTCACGCAGGGATTTTCCCCTCACAAGGTCGAGAGGACTTTGCGAGTGTATTTCATCTCTTTTCACGAGTTTGCGCCCTTTTGTGTTTTCACAAACTCGCCGGTAGTCCTGCTATTTTTACTCATGGAGCCCTTTCGGGTTTTCATCCGTGCCCGTTTTGCTTGTGGACATACCGTTTTTTTTGCCGCTGGTGGGACTTTAAAAGTAGTCTTACCGGCAGGATTTGGGAGAGATAGGGGTCGTTTACGCCCATGGATTGTATACGGTTTTGCAGGATGTATGATCCATTGATGGGTTGCATGTGCTCAATTCGCCTGCGACTTGGAGCATTCACGCGTAGTATTTCTTGAGATATCGGCCATTGATGGGTTGCATGGGCCTTTCTCCCTCGACACTTATTAGTTGGTAGGATCCTCCGTCGAACACTTTCTCGATGACGTATGGTTCTTCTCAGTTTGGCTCGAATTTTTCCTTGGCATGTCGATTGGGGATGATCAGTCTTTTGAGAACCAACACCAATTCGCCTTTCTTGAAAGTGCGGAGATGGGTTATCTTGTCATAGGCCCGTGACATTTGGGATCGGTATAGCTCCAGATTTACCTACATCGCGAGCCTCTTTTCTTCAAGGGCGTCAAGCTCTTCAAGCCGAAGGAGCACGTTTTCCTCCTCCGTCAACTCGTGCTGAACGGCCATTCTTAAGCTTGGAACTTCGACTTCGAGGGGGAGGACCGCCTCCACTCTGAAGAGCAATGAGTATGGAGTGGACTGAGTTAGAGTACGGTGCATGGTACGATATGCCCACAACGCCTCGTGAAGCTTGAGATTCCAATCTCTCTTGTTGGTTGAAGTATTTTTCCTCAGGAGCTTGCATAGAGTCTTATTGAAGGCTTCGGCCAGCCCATTGGCTCTTGGATTATAGATGGAGGAATATCTCCAGTCTATCTTGTGCTGAGTAGCGAACCTTGAGACTTTGAAGCTCTTGAAAGAAGGCCCGTTGTCAGAAATGATTCTTCTTGGTGTACCAAAGCGGTATAGAATATTATGCTGGAAGAATGTCAGAATATCTTCTGTCTTGACTTCTTTTAGCGGGACAGCTTCAGCCCATCTGGAGAAGTAGTCTGTTGCAGCCAGTATGAACCGGTGGCCTTTGGATGATGGAGGATCAATTGGGCCAACTATGTCGGTTCCCCAGACTTCGAAGGGCCAGGACGCTACCGTAGGATGCAACGGATTGGGGTGCTTGTGAATGAAATCACCGTGAATTTGGCAGATATAACATTTCTTTGTATGCTCTCCGCAATCCCGTATCATGGTGGGCCTGTAATACCCAAGCCGTGTAATTTGAAGTCGCATCTTGGGGCCAGATTGGTGAGCACCGCAAACGCCTGAGTGAACTTCTTTCATAACCTTTTGGGCTTCAGCCGATGACAGGCACCTGAGCCAGAGTTGGTCATATGACCAGCGGTATAGTGTGTCATTTACAAACACGTATCGGAGAGATCTCTTCTTCAGCTGAACCCTCGCAGACTTTCCTTCGGGCAGCTTGTCGTATCAGAAGTACTCCATGAAGGGTTCTCTCTAATCGGGCTCGTCTTGAACGATCGAAGCTTCTTCGGCGGGACTGCTCTTCTGTTCTGCGCTTTCCTCTTCTCGTAGAGAGACATGGGGTAGAATTTGCCGGCTCCTGACTGTGATCAGAATTTTGTCCATGTCAGGATCAGCCAGCTCCTTGGCTAAACGAGCGAGTACGTCAGCCTTTCCATTCAACGATCTAGGTGTTAGTTATATGTATGCCCTAGAGGCCATTACTATACATAGGATGTATATTGTAGTGGATGCTTGGACATATATAGGGAGGACTTTCTTGCTCGACATGATAGTATACTATCTGGTTACTCTTTACCTTAACGTGTACACTGATTGTCTCTCTGTTACATGTTGGTAAAGCCCTTAGGATGTGTACTTGACTACCTGGACTATGATGCGGATCATACTAGTGGGGACATGGAAGTCCATAAGTACATCCTTCAAGGTCCCTAGTCGTGGGTATATCGAGACGGGGCATCGATATACCAGAGTAGACTAGCGTATACCTTCTCGACCCATACAGACGGGCGATGGATGATCCCATATCCATTGGTGTTTGACATCAGAGATGATATACGGGTGCTCAGTGGAGACTGGGTACACTGGATGGACTCGCCGAGAACTCCCAGATGGTATTATACCTTACGTCAGATGGCAGTTCTTTGGTGACACTGGTATAGGTTAGTCTGGAGACCCGAGATCGTCATAGAGTCCTGTGTGATTCCCACTGTGCTTTGATTTCCACCTTACCACGTCTAAGAGGGCGTCCAAAACGGTGGTTTTTGGGTACAGTCCCGAGTCACATGGAGGCAATGAGCGATAGGAGGGGATTCGTCTCTCCCGGTATAGGGAGTTGATATTGCGCTGTGTTCGATTGGCTATAACCGGAAATCCCTAGCCATGGTTGCTGAGATTTACTGGTAAGTGTTACCAGTAGTTTCTCGAACTGTTATAGACCTCATATCGACACGACTTATCGAGCTATTGGGGTCTGACGTTTACCACCCCTAGGCGAGATATGCGACATATCAGACGAACAGACCGGACTGTACGGTAAGTGTTACTGGTTGGATTCACAGGAGCGTGAGCGGGCTTGCTCGTTGATCTTCTGATCGCTCAATACCTGGGTGGCCGTTACGTTTAGCAGACCGCTTGCGGCTTGTGGGTGTTTGATATGATCATCACCTGCTGCTGGCGTATTGACGAGTCTTTAGAGTCCTACACAGAGATTTCCTGGCTCAAGCGAAACGAAATAGGAGCGCATATGAGATATGTGCAGGACCGAGAATAATGCGTGTATGTGATATCGTATTCCATTCTCGCGATGAATTTATCGATTGGTTGTATGCGATATAACCTAGTTATCGAATCGAGGATTGATTCGATAAGTCGATACATTGGATATTAGTCGGTCATATGCGATATGACCGGATCGTTAAATCAAGTGTTGATTTAATGATTTAATGTATAATTATATATTTGATATATTACTTTACATTAACTAGTATTGGTTCACTTAAGATTATTTTTCTCACTTGGATGTGCACATTGTATATATGATATATGTTTGTGCACTAGTTTGTATCATGTTTGATGATACATGCAAACTTGGGTGTGTGTTTACTTTAAACCATGTTTAGTTAATGGTTAGGGTTTCCATTACCTTATTTATTCATTTATTTTTGGCAAAGAAGAAATGGTGGCTTTCTTTGTTGTTATGCTTGAAACTTCATGAAGCTTTTCTAGCATCCTTGAAAAGTCTACCATTTTTGTTTTGTCCTTAATCCTAACCCTTTAACTAAACCCTAGTTTATTCTCTACATGAGTAAACTTCACCCATGGTTGCATTATGATAAGTATTCACTTGTATTATTATTTGAAAATTAATTGTTTTTTCATTCTCTTCTTCTTCTTCTTCATGAAGAAAAAGAAAACCATTCTTGAAAATTCTTAAGTGATGAAATCAAGTGAGAAATCCAAATCCAAAGTGAACCCACTTCCTATTTCTTCATCCTCTACCACTTGCCATGTTGTATTGGGTGTTTTCTTCACAAGTTTCATGACTTAGTGAAGGTGGAGCTTGAGTTTGAGTTGCCTCGACGTAGATCATCTTCGGCATCGAAGTCAACGACCTAGCCCGATCATTTCT
This sequence comes from Agapanthus africanus, assembly GCA_030015575.1. Lineage (NCBI taxonomy): Eukaryota > Viridiplantae > Streptophyta > Magnoliopsida > Asparagales > Amaryllidaceae > Agapanthus > Agapanthus africanus. The sequence continues at coordinate 17,814,463 of CM057349.1, read as the reverse complement.
CCGACGAAACCATCGCTAGGGTCCGGGATCGTGGTGATCGCAGCGAAGGGACATCAACACGGAGCTTAGGAAGTGGAGGACCGGATCTACAAAGGTTGTATTTCCATTCACTTAGTAGTTAAGTTGTTAACTAGCTTGTAGTTTCGCCTAATTTCTAGTTAACGATCCGTATTAGGGTTTCTTGGCACCGGAAAATTTTGAATTTGGCATGGTTGATACCTTGTGAGACCTTATTGGCGTTCCTAGGAACCCTACACTAGGGACTCTCGTTAGTTCAATGTGAGTGAACCGTTTCATGAGTTCCACCACCCGGCTTCTGTACCGAGCTAGCTTGGGTTTGTATATCTTATAGTCGCCACTTACTTGGTTGACGACAAGCTGGGAGTCACCGTAAACCCGTAGCCGAAGGATTTCCATTTCTATGGCGAGCTCCTAACCAGCTATCAGAGCTTCATACTCGGCCTCATTTTTTGTGCGAGGCTCGGTGAGAGCAAAAGAACGCCGTAGGGTTCCCATTGATGGCGTGATGAACACCAATCCTATCCCTGCTTTTATCTCCGGGGCGCTTGTTTTACTGGAGGTCCTTATTGATGAGGCCCTATCGAAGTAGAGCTCCCAACATGGCTCGTCATTCTCGAGGTGCAGCACTTGTTCCTCGGGTAACTCGCAATTGAGTGGTGACCCTTCTGGTATGGGATGAGCAGCGAGAAAGTCTGTAAGAGCTTGCCCTTTTACTACTTTCTGAGGAATATAAACTATGTCAAACTCAAGTAGCATGACAGCCCATCTTGCCATTCTGCCGGCTAGGCTTGCTTTGTCAACAAGTGTTTGAGCGGGTCGACCCTAGAGATCAGCATAACCCGATGAGCGAGCAGATAGTGCCTCAGCTTCTTCACAGCGAACATCAGAGCCAAGCATTGCTTTTCGATCGGGGAATAGTTGTGTTCCGCCCCGACTAAAGTTCGACTGATGTAGTAGAGGGCATTCTCTTTTCCCTCCTCGTTGTTCTGAGCAAGGAGCGCACCGAGTGACTCATCCAGCGCGGCAGTGTAGAGAATCAGCGATTTATTTGGAATGGGAGCGGCCAGCACTGGAGGGTGCAACAAGTACTGTTTGATGCTTTCGAACGCTTCTTGACATTCAGCATCCCAGACAAAAGGAGCTCCTTTCTTCATGAGCTTTGAGAAGGGCCTACATCTCCCCGATAAATTTGAGATAAACCTCCGTATATAAGCAAGCTTGCCTTGAAAAGATCTTAGCTATGTCAGACTCTTCGGAGGGGGCATTTCCATGATGGCCTTTATCTTGGATGGGTCAACTTCGATCCCCCGATGTCGAACTATAAAGCCCAGGAATTTTCCCGATGACACGCCAAAAGCACACTTCAGAGGATTCATTTTCAGATTGTACTCCCTTAGTCTGGTGAGAACGGTCCTAAGATCTTGGATGTGGTCGGCCTTGGCTTTAGTCTTGATGACCAGATCATCAACATAACATTCGACGACCTTATGAATTAGGTCATCAAAGATATTGGTCATTGCCCTTTAATATGTAGCACCTGCGTTCTTCAGTCCGAACGGCATCACTTTGTAGCAGTATATTCCGATCGGGGTTCGAAATGCTGTGTGCTTCTCATCCTCAGGCGACATCTTGATCTGATTATATCTAGACGAGCCATCCATAAAGGTGAACAACTCGTAATTTGAGGTGTCATCGACCATCATTTCCATGATCGGTAGCGGGAAGTCGTCTTTAGGACATGCCTTGTTGAGTTCCCTGAAATCGACACAAACTCGGATCTGCCCATTTTTCTTCTTCACTAGGACTATGCATGCGATCCAGTCTGCATATTTCTCTTCCCTGATGAAACCGGCATCGATGAGCTTCTTGGTTTCCTCGATGACCTTTTCTTCTAGTTCCCTTCTCATTTTTCGAGGAGCTTGTTTGACTGGCGTAGCATCAGGAGATATAGCCAGTTTATGTACGGTCACTTTAGGGGAAAGGCCAGGCATTTCTTTGTATGTCCACGCGAAGCAGTCGACGAACTCATGCAGGAAGGAAATTATCTGTTCTTTCATTTCTTCTAACAAGAGTGAGCTGATGTAGGTCGGCCTTGGATTGTTAGGCGTTCCTAAATCGATCTCAGTTAGCCCATCAAAGGTTGCTTGTTCGCCATCTTCGAGCTCTTGGGGAGCTTCTTCTGGCTCGGCTAGCTCGTCTTCATCATTTGACTCTTCGCTGGCTTCCCCAATATGGATCATGTAGCATGCCTTAGAATCAGGCTGGATGAAACCTATGCCCCGTCTATCTGGGATTCGTCCACCGATGAGTGCTCGAACTTGAGGCGGATGCCATAGCCCTTCATAAAACTTTGCTTCGGACTCCGATTGATATAATCGACATCCGCACCTTTTGAAGTATTCCCGCATCTCGGGCGCATAGTATCTGGGATTGAGGATGGCTCTTATGCCTCTCTCATAGGGAAGGCACGCGATAGAAAGATCGTCCGGGTGCACAACGGGGTTTGACCCATAAAACAGGATGCCCCTCTGTCCATTTTTCCTCCCGGGAACGTAGAAAGTTTTCAGCTGGTCCACGGTAGAGACTGACAATGCGTCGATCTCTTTGCTCATCCATTCTGGCACCCTTGTGATGGCTAGGGACCCTTCCGCAATTTCGAAGGTCTCTTGTAGTTTCGCTTGTTGCATGGGGGTCCAATCTGCACCGCTATTGCACGGCAGGTCCTCTTCCTCCGACTCCTCAGTGTCGCTGCCAAGATGAGGGCGGACTTTGCTGCTAGATGGGCCTTCAGTATCGGATTCTTCCGTATCACTACCGAAACGAGGGCGGGTTTTACGGAAGGACGGACTTCCAGCGTCGGACTCATCAGTGTCACTACCGAAATGCGGGCGCACTTGGGCGTTTTTGCTTTTGAAAGTCACAGCCGGCTCAGATTTGCTTTTGAGTCTTGGGGCTGCTCTATCCTCAGTCAATTGTGGCTTAGCATTTTGGTAGTTCATAAAGTACCGAGAATCTTCATATCGGACTTCATGCACACCGAATGGCTGGATGTCTCCGTCAATGCGTCTTTCTTCGCCATTTTTAGTATACTTCATGCATTGATGGAGAGTTGACGGAACGATGCCGTAATCGTGGAGCCACGGCCGTCCCAAGAGAATCTTATAAGACGTGTCGGCGTCAATCACGTATATCTTAGCTTCAGTTTGTAGATCCTCGAATTTGATTGGAAAAGCTATAGACCCCAGAACTTGCTGGCAGTTTTGATTAAAGCCTTGAATGATAATCCTTTCCCTCGACAGGTGTCGGACGTCCATTGACAAACTCTTCAGTGTACGCAAGTTCATGATGTTCACTGAGGACTCCGGATCAATCAATATGCGATTAATTCGATCTCCGTCGCTATACCCGGTCACGTAAAACGGCCGATTATGCTCAGCCGTTCCTAGTAGCAAGTCTTCATCCTTAAACGTGACTGCGGCGACTTGCAAAGTGTACTGAGCTTCTTTCATATTAATTTCCGCAAAGCAAGCCTGATACCGCTCAGGGTTTTGTAGAGTATGAATGAGAACATCTCTAAGCTCTTGAGATAGAACCAAGGCATCATAGATGCTAAGGAGAGACGGAAGCTTTCGGAGATGAGCCAAGACATTATAGTCAGCTGGGGAAGGGCTCGAATCTTCATGGGCAAGTTCTCTGCCATCTTCTTCATTAGCGACCTGTTTTTCCTTCCTTTTTGGGGCATTGCCCTGATTCGGCGGTAGAGCCCTGCCGCTTCTGAGCTGGATTTGATTGGCCTTCGTGGCGAGCTCCTCGTCCTCTTCGGGAAAACAGAGATCCTCCTCAGAGTCGCTGCCAAGATGGATGGCGTAGCAGGTCACTACTGGGATCTCTTCGTTGGAGTCTTCTTCTAACTCCTCCAGAATTTCAACCGCTCGTACAGGGAGGAACTCCTTCAATTGAATTAGAGTTCTTTCTTTCTGTTCATATTCTTCGAGAGAATCGATGTATTTTTGAATGGTCGATCTCCCTGCAGACTCCTTTTCGCGCCGAGCTGCACTTTTCTTCTTCTTGAGCTTTTTGGATTTTGAGCCTAATGGAGCCGCATTGGCAGCTCGAAAGGTAGATTTCTTCTGCCCTTCCCATTCCGTCCTGGGCTCTTTCCGAAGTAGCTTTATCATCTTCTTCATCTTATTAGATATGTACGTACTCCACGGAGGCCGCGGTGAGTCCGTTTCATTTCTCAGGGCCACGGGTTCGGCTGTCTGCTCCCAGAAGGCTTCAGCTTCTGTCTGTATAAAATTGGTGGTTACAACTTGATTGTTCACCAACACACTTTTGGACAGCTCGATCTCTCTAGCCTTGTAGTGCTTCTCGACCCAGTCCTTGAAGATATAGCAATCCTCGATCGCATGGCTCACTACTCGGTGGTACGGGCAATATAGGGGATTGTCGGTCATTTTTTCTTCTTGGGGTCTTTTCGACTCCGGCAATTGTAGGCCGTTGTTCAAGGTATCTTTAAATATCTTGCGGACCTTGTCCCTTCTGAAAGAGTAAACCTTGTTCTTTTTCTCCTCTAGGGAAGGCCCTTCTCCTCCTAGCACTGGCTTTCGAGACCGGTTGGTTTTAGATTCGCCCGCCCTTCGCTTTTCTTCATTGTCGGACACATTGCAGACATTGGTACTGCTGGAACTCCCACTTCTACGGTTGTCGTCCCGCTTGCTTTTCCAAGTCTTGTCTCTCTGAGAGTCCGGGGTGGACTCTTGCTTTGAGCGTTCTAGCATTTGAACTTTCTTGGTTAGCTCTTGAAATGTCTTGAGGCCTGCTGTACACAAGAATGGGACCATCTAATTGCTGAGGTTCCCAATGAGAAGGCTGACGGACTGGTCCTGCTCCAGCGGCGGTTCACACTTGACCGTGAGATTACGCCATCGGGCGATTAAGTCGGTGTTGCTTTCATTTTTCCCCGGCTTGGTCCTCACAAGGTCAGCAATGGAGATTTTATCACTGACACTCATGAACCTTTGCCGAAACAGAGACTCCATTTGGGCAAAGGTAATAATGGACCCATCTGGTATACTCGCGTACCAGTCGAAGGAAACACCGGTTAGGCTATTGACAAACTGACGAAGAAGGAGCGCGTCATTGCCCCCTGTATTTCCGCACGATACTTTAAAGTGGGCGACGTGCTGATTGGCATTTCCCGTTCCGTCAAATCTTCCGAACTTAGGAATGATGTAGCCGCTCGGAAACTCGATCAGATCGTACTGTGCGGGTTATGGCCGCCCACTACTGCCAATTTCTTTCTGAGCTTCAGCTTCAGCCACCAATGTTTTAACTTTGCTGGTGACCAAATCCATTATCCGATCTTGTGTTAGCGGGATAGTGTCATCTGGGACCAAGGCGTCCCCCGAAGCGGAATGTGGCCGGCTTTCGTGCAGCTCGACCGGTCTTGGACCCAAAGGAATAGGCATTGGCTGCTTCGGATTGTCATCACCCGGCTGATGAGTAGCGACTTGTGCTTGATTGGGAGGCGCTCGAGCAATTTGAGCAGTAAGCTGCATCACAACGTTCGTTAGGTCGTCGATTTTTGAATAGAGCTTGGACATCTCTTTATCTTTTCTTTTGAGCTGTTTTCGAAGCTCTTGAAGCAGCTCTTGCTCCGCGGTCCTGGGGCGGAAAGTCGGCTCTTCCTCGCTGTCCGAGCTTGACTCTGCCTGGACCGAAGGGTCCTTCTGTCTATCTTCCTCATCGAGAAGGTTTTCATCATCCAGCGGAGGCGGCTGTTCTTGGGAAGCGGCAACCATATTCAAGCCAGATTGGGCTTGGGATGTGGTGGCCCCATCCTTACTTTTGCTGTGAAGGTTGTCGCTGGGGCGCCCGCCTGCCATGTAGACCGTATGGATAACATATCCAGCCATCCTTTTGTTATCGGCGGCTGATTTCACGGATCACTGTCTTGACCCCCTTGTTTCGGTAACGGGTAGTCGATTGAAGGCGGCTGGCCTGACCAGGTTCTTGAATGGTGCTGGCGCTTCTTTTCTGGGTTTGCCCCGCTGCTTTTGTGCGGCACAGAGCGCCTGATAGACTCTTGAAGAGACAGTGTCATACTTTTTCTGTTGGGGCCGGGACATGTCTCTTTGTAGCGACGTTCGGACCGCTGTCTTCTTGATTCTCGCGTCATGGCATTTTTCTGAACCCACTTTAGAGGTTCGAAAGAATTGCTGATTTTCACGGCCGACTCAGCCATCGTCACAGAGTAACCCTGCTCTTGGAACTTCACAAGATTCCATTTGGCCGAAGTCCTGGCCCTCTTGTTGGCTCGATACCTGAGCCGCTTCTGCCTTAACTTTTCTGTTCTAAGCACCTGGCAGACTTCGGCTCTTTGGGAAGACGCCGTAGACCGGGCGATGGAGGATTTTAAAGATACGCTCGATTGTGCATTTGTTGCAGTCATCGCCCGAGCTCGTCCGCAACATTTGATGTTGCCCTTTGTACTGGAAGTCTTGCCCCCAGCTGGAGTGCCAGAGAGTCGTTCAGACACCATCTTAAGCTTCGGTTGTGGTGCCTTAGCGATCACAACATTCGGCCTCTTGCTCCTTGAGACCAGCTTGGCCACCTGTTTTGCCGGGATTTCTGCCAGATGAGCGCTTCCGGTAGGGTAGATGATGACAGAACCAAACCGGCGGGGCAGTTCCTCCCACTGTCGACTGAGGCTTGCGGGGAGAACCACACGAGCATTGACCTTGACCACGTACGGGATCGGGGTCGCGTTGGAAGCTGAATTCGTCTTGGGAGACATTGTCATCGAAAGTTGATTGCTGCACGGAAAAAAAAATCATTTCAGTATAGGCAATCGATATGTATATTGATTGAGTTCGCATGAACGTTTAACCCGAAATATGGGGGGAGAAAAATGTCCCACCGGGCGTGCCAGAATCTGTAGGGTGTTTTTCGTCACTCCATTGAGATGAGAATACGCACGCGCTTGTCAGGCGTACTACAGATTCCCCCTGCTTAGGGTAGGCCAGGGTTTATTGATTGTGGGGATCCGAATCTCCGACAGCCGCGGACTAAGCTGCCGTTAATTACCCCTCGCCTTTGGAGCGGGGGAACCTCCGATTGACGGGTTAAACTGGTCATGCGAACTCAATGTGCAGTGTACGTGTGTTTTGTTTTGGAGGGGGCTTGGATATGTTGGGAGCCACGCAGAGTTTTTACGGGGGTCCCGCTACCCCGATAGCTGGCTGGGGGTCAAGGGGGCTAGCAGCCCCCTTGCGGGGTGCGGGGCAGCGCCCCGGCCCAAAATTTTTTTTCGGGGGGGACAGTGTTATGAAGTGTGTGTGTATCTATATATATATACATGTATACATATATAAAAAAAAGGGAAAAAGCGCCCAAAGGACGCGTGGGGCCAGCGCCTTGAGCGCTGTGCGCTTAGGCGCTAGCGCACCACGTATCCGACACGTGGGTGCTGGGCGCTCGAGTGCTAGCGCACCACGTGTCGGCACGTGGGCGCTGAACGCTTGAGTGCTGGGCGCTGGACGCTCCACGTGTCGGCGCTTGGGCGCTGGGCGCTGGGCGCTTGGGCGCTGGGCGCTTGAGCGCTAGCGCGCCACGTGTCAGCACGTAGGCACTTGGTGCTTGAGCGCTGGGCGCTTGAGCGCTAGGCGCTCGAGTGCTTGCATGCCATGTGTCGGCATGTGGGTGCTGGGCGCTTGAGCGCTAGGCGCTAGCGCGCCACGTGTCGGCACGTGGGCGCTGGGTGCTTGAGCGCAAGGCGCACGGGCGCTCGAGCGCCGGCGAGAAAAAGGGGCTTTTAGCCCCAGAAACTCCCGAAAGAGAAATTAGAGTGGAGTTAAACTCCTAAGCTGTTTTGAAGCCGATGAAGGGCTTCCCCCTTTGAGCCCTGGTTCTTCCCCAAAGTGGGGTTTCTGGAGATGGGTCTCCTTCTTCTTCCTTTGTTGGCCGGATCTTGAAGATCAAGAAGTGTGAGATTTTAAAAATCTCTTCTTTTTGAGATCTGATGGAAGATCTGAGTTTCTCTTTTGTGGGTTTTGTGGTGGAAAACTATTTAGTTTTATAAAAGGAAGAGAAAAACTCTTGATTTAATTAAAAAAAGAAGAAGGTTTTAGAATCTTGAGGAAGGAGAAAGATCTCAGATCTAGATTTGCTCTTTTGGAGAGAGAAAAAGTTGTTGGGATATTTTCATGATCCTTGCCTTTATAGACTATACACTTTAAATATAGCCCCTTGGGCTTTTCAAAATGGCATTTTTCCTATCCCATGGCTCATGTGCCATTTCTTTTTTGCACATAAGCCATGGGCTTTACAAAAATTTGGCTTTATGCCCATTTTTCTTACATTTATTCATAAAATAAATAAAAGAAATACAACAAAATTATTTATTACAAAATTTTTATCTTGGCATGGGGGGAGGCCGGCCGCTTCATGTTCGGGCTCGACCCGTGCATGGGCGCACTTGATTTGGGCTTGGGCCCACTTGGCTTAGGGTTGATTTTGATTTTGACTTGGTCAACCGGGGTGTAAATTTTTTTCCCAACAGGACTTATCGAGTGCTAGTTCGCTGACGAAATTCCTGTCTATTTTCTTTTTTTAGAATGTTCGTCAGGAGGACCGGGCTCTCAGGAGATCGAGCCGAGCCAGGAGGACTTGGACCAGTTCACTGCCCAGCCGGACTTCTAGCTCATCTTGTACTTACTTTCAGTTTGTATGCTACTGTTTAGGCATTGCTTTAAATCATTGTATCTTTTTTCATGTCCCGCTTCCCAAAATACGGAATACGAGGGGTGACCAGGCCAGCCATACACCTACGGTCAGAGAATAATCCCGCCATAGTCACACTTTGGCTTCTGGCATTATATGGTAGTCAGTAAACAGTACTAGAGTAAAGGAAAATCACAGCTCACAACTTTATTACAATGCAATAAAAGAGTTCGAAATACATTTATTTTGCACAAGGGAAAAACTAACCAACGAAATACATGGTACTTAAAGCAAAAGAAATGGCGCAGATGATGCAGTCTAGACCTCCGCGATCTCGAATGGCAGGTCCTGCTCCTGGGCTGGATCCACTTCGTCCTCTGAGCATGCACACTCAGGTCGTCAGGACGACACATATAGCAATAATTATATAATGGGTGTGCAATGTTATTAAACAGGAAAAGTGCAACAGAATGCAGAACATGAAGATTATGAACATCATTTGCATACGAATAGTGTGATATAAGTATCATGTCAGTAAACCAGGCAATGTGTATGTCACTACTTATCAGTCACTAAGTCAATGAAATCAATTGGTGGAAAGGATGCTCGTGTTTAACAAAGGTCTCGTGCATGCCCGAGACTACGGTCCACTGTTGCCCGGGACATAACCCTGCAGCCGTTCCGCTGTTCATATCATAATTTTGCATTCTTTTAGACCCCATTCTTATTCATTTTACAAATAAACAGGTGCTTTTGATCCATGTCTGCTACATAGTTGCAGGTTACAGGTTCTCGGAACAAAAACAGTGAAATTGACGAAAAGACGATACAAAGTGAGACTACTACCGATAAATGATGGAATCTTGATCGTGCCTACATTTTGAGGGACAATGAAGATCAATGAACAAGTTCACAAAAGTACAAAGGCAGCGCAAGGTTCAAGACTTCGACACGAAGCAATGGTAAAAGTCCACTACAATTATTTACTGTGGAGATCCGGAAGAGAACTAGAAGACATTCTGAAGAACCAACTGAAGAAACAGGGAGACAAATACAACTAGAAGCAGCACAACAAAAATCAGCCTACAAACCCACTACTTGGCCGCGGAACCGCGGCCAACTTGCTCTTGGCCGCGGTTCCGCGGTCGTGCTAAGCCCGTATTGGTGGAAATTTCTGTAGCGGCTGGCGGCGCGTTGACTAGTCTTCCTAGGGGTATATTTATAAAAGCAGATGTGTGTTGATTGTAACCCTAGGGTTTCTATGCCCTATAAATAGAAGCCCTAAAACTTGTTTTAGGTTATGCCTCTTTTCATTGAATAAAATTCAGAATTTCTATCAAGTTTTGAGAGCATCAATTTTGTAAGTAGTTTCTTTTATTTTGCCCTAGTTCTTAATTCTTCTTTCTGCCCTAGTTTAAACTTATTCTCTGCCCTATTTTAATTTAGATTAGAACTTTTTATTAATCTGCAGTAGTTAGATAATTAATCTTTTCAATCGAAAACTCAAATAAAAATCATGTCTTTCATAGATCCCCTAATGAGTGAGTAGTTCCTCGCTTGTTAGGGTTAGGAATAGGGAAGGTTTGAGAGATGCAAATCTCTCACCCTTTTCTTGCCTATCATATATTAATTATTAGGACTCCATGCATACATACACATACCGCTCCCTACGGCACCCTACCCATGAGGTAACGGTGATACTGTAGTATAAAAGACCGGTTGTGCATGTTTTCCATGGAGCTTAGGGTAAGGATTAAGAAAGGACGGACAAGGACCTAAAGGAAGAAAGCTTGTTTCTTCCCGATCGTCCTAATCCCCTTTATTAATAATTACCATAACACTAAAGAGATCTAATTTAGGGCATTGAAAGCGGTGGGAAATCTTAATTTTCCAAACTTAACCTAAATCTAACCCTAACAAGATTTCTAATTCTAATCTAAGTCAATTTAGTTTTTAGTGATAAAGATTCAAACACCATTTGGAATTAACTCGTTAGAACAATTAGGAAATACACAACATCCCTGTGGATCGACCCGTATTTACCGGCTAGCTACCAAGCGACGCCGTTCTTGATTGCGGTAATTAATAATTTTTGATCTAAAATTCTCTAAAATCAAATGGCGCCGTTGCCGGGGATGGCATAGTATTTTCTTTTTACAATTTTGGGTTAATATAAAAAAAATCATAAAAACTGAAAAATTAAAAAAAAATTATAAAAATTTTATCATCTTTTTATTGTTTGAAGGGTTTTTCGTGTGAATTTTGCAGGAACGACGAACGAGTTCGGATCTGGAAAAATCCAGAGATCAAAACAGAAAACCCTAGATCTGAACAACAGAGGAAAGTCAAACCAGAGGGGCAAAATTTTTTTTGGGAACCGAGCCGCATCTTCAACCGCGGAACCACGACAGGAACGCGCATCTGGCGGCAGAAACACGGCAGTATCGTGACGTCAGCGAGTGAAACTCCTCTGTAAGCTTTCTCTCTCCTTCCTCTGAACCCCTGATATCTCCTCTGTAAAATCTCCTGCAGGATTCTTTGCGCTAAAAAATCTCTCCCCCTTTCAATAATTGATCTTGTGCAGGATTCTTTGCACCGCGCTAAAAATGAAAACAATTGTTTGCAAGTGATTATTTTCTGTTTTGCATATTTAATTGGACTTTAAGGGGCTTGAAACTAATCCAGATTGGGTGGGGAATTCATCACCCTTCCCAGGACCCCAGAAATCACATAAGGCATATTGCATTGACCACCATTTAATTAAAAAATATTTAGACTCAGCCCTAAGGACTTCGCGCTCAATAGAACAGAGGAACAGTTGTAGGCATCGACCGTTGATCCTAACCTGACTTTGTGGTGTTCAGGCAAGTGGTTACTTAATTAGGCCCACTACTTACGTAGTGGAGAGCCTCCCACTTACCTGGCCACAATTGGCGGTGAAGAGGCGGTTTGAGGTCTTACTTCTTGCCCTTTGGAACAGTTAGGAGCTGTCTAGCTGACCTAGGTGATCCTAGATCTAGGCCTGATTGTGCATTTGTGGTTGCTTGAACGTGTGTCTAAGCTTTTTATCGAAAATCTTTTTGCAAAAAGCACCACATAAAAAAAAGATAAAAGGAAATTTTTTTACAAAAACTTGCAACTTGTCGCTAAGAAATCCGTGCACCCCACTTACACCCACTTTCTTCTCATTAACGTTTTCTTACCTCCACATTCTGTTTTTCACTTTTTTGACTACACTACCTCTTCAGTGTATGTCCGGTTGGACTAGGGACACTAGCGCCCGATTAGTCCGTGTCTCGTTGGTACCGACCGACGAAGCTTTCGACTCCGAAGTCGAAATTCCTTCCACTTCCTTACCTTCACCTTCACTTTCTTCCTCTGAAGGGATGTCAGGATATAATCCTAACAACACCTTACCCATGGGACTGATTCCACCCCCGTTAGGTGCGAATAACCCGCAACACCCGCCTGTTGAAGCGCCCCAACGAATCGCGCTCCAGGATCTTTTCTACCCGATCCGCACCGCCTTACCTACTTGTCTTTCACTCCCACCGGCAAATGGGGACAATTTTGAGATCAAACCCCACTTCATCAATTTGTTGCCAAATTTTCATGGACTGGAATCCGAAGATGCCTATATCTTCATAAACAAATTCCAAAACGTTTGCACAATGATGAAAACAACCCAATTATCAGATGATGTTATAAGGCTAAAGGTCATTCCTTTCATCTTATGCGACTTAGCCGAGAAGTGGTTATACAGCACAGCATCACATTCAATTAAGAATTGGGAAGAGTTTGTTAAAGCTTTTCTTAAAAAGTTTTATCCTCATCACAAGACTGCGAGAATTCGTAATGAGATTATACAAGACTGCGAGAATTCGTAATGAGATTATACAATTTTCCCAGCTTCCTTCCGAACCCTTTTGGAAGTGTTTTGAAAGATTCAAAGACCTGCTTGTTCAATGCCCTCACCATGGGATCGAAAATTGGCAACTTTGCCAAACTTTATACGAGGGATTGAACCCAGCAACGAAGCAGTTGCTAGAAACCATTTGTCAAGGTCACTTTCTAACCAAATCTAGTGAAAAAACGTGGCAGTTTCTCAAAGATCTTGCTGAACAAACACTTCAGTGGGAAAGCACCAAGTCCGCCTCGTCTTCTTCAATTGGTCAGTCTAGGGAAGGCATACATCAATTAGATATGTTGATTGCTATGAAGGCCGAGATGGCCGCACTTACGGAAAAGCTAGAAGTAATTGAGACCAAAATCTCATCGCCTTCTCCTGCCCGTGCTTTACCGCCACGAACTGTTTGTTCTTGTTGTTCGGATCCATCACATCTTACCGAAGAGTGTCCTTACAATCCACCTGCTCAAGGACAAGATCACATCAATACTGCCTTTCAGCAACGACAAAGAAATGATCCATACTCTTCGACTTATAATCCGGGTTGGAGGAGTCACCCAAATTTTTCTTGGAATCAAAATCAACAATTCCAAGGAAACAACAACTTTCAAAGGCCTCCTCCTCCACAATAACAAGCACCTCCACAAACTCAATACTAGCAACCTTTTCACCCACAACCTTACCAAAACCAAATGAACAATTTTGTGCTCAATAACACTTACCCTTAAAACAATTTTGTTCAACCAAATAATGATAAGGTTACATCGCTAGAAAGAAGTCTAGATGCGTTCCTAAAGCAATTTACACAATCCGCAGCAAGGTTGGAGACTTCCATTCAATTTTTGGTGCAAAACAGTACTTCACACGATCAAAGCATCAAATCTATTGAAGCACAAATTGCACAACTCAATACTGCGTTGAGCGAGCGAGAAAAGGGAAAGCTTCCATCTCAACCATTGCCAAATCCCGGTCACGCACATGTTGCATATGAATAGCAAAATCACAACGTAAATGCTGTGACCACGTTGAGATCGGGAAAAGTGTTACACAATAACATGGGTATTAATAATGACACCCCTGCCGATGGTTCTTCTTCATCTTCTTCTTCTTCGTTAGAGCCTATTCTTCATTCTTCACAAGGCTCTACTTCTTTTATTTCAAACGGACCCACTTCTCATATCACGAACACATCTACACGGGGATCCGTTCCAACTCCATAATCTGATCCACAAAAATTGGACTCAACAAATTTTCAAAATGTTCCTTTTCCAAACAGGTTGAGATCCAATAAACCAATTCCACAAATAGAGAAAATTGTAGAGTTGTTCAAACAGGTTAGAATAAATATACCTCTCTTGGATGCAATCCAACAAGTTCCTTCTTACGCGAAAATCTTAAAGGACTTATGCACCAAGAAGAGGAAGTCACAAATACCAAAGAAAGTTTTCGTAGCTAGTGCTGTTAGTGACGCTCTTGTCCAATCTTTACCCCAAAAGCACAAGGACCCCGGCTGTCCTACTATTTCGATAACAATTGGAGACAAGAACATCAATAGAGCACTATTAGATCTTGGTGCTAGTGTCAATTTGCTACCCTATTCAGTGTACGAGCAATTAGGCGTTGGAGAGCTTAAACCCACTCATTGTACTCTCCAAATGGCCGACCGATCCATCACCCATCTTAGGGGTGAGTTAGAGGATGTGTTAATTAGAGTAGGGTATTTCATTTTCCCCGTTGACTTTATTGTGATGGATACATAACCTGTAGCTAACCCCCGGAGTCAAATTCCGGTGATACTTGGTCGACCATTCCTTGTGACTTCCAATGCGGTGATCAATTGTCGTAATGGTTCAATGAACCTATCTTTTGAAACATGACTATTGAACTCAACATCTTTAAGTTGGGGAATCAGCCTTCCGAGCCTAATGCTAGTATACTTGATGTTTGCTCGATCCATGAGATCACGGAGGAGGACTGTGAGCTCGAAAATTTTCTGTTCGATCACAGCAGTATTGATGCCTCTAGTGCGTTCCTCCTAGAATCCGACACAGCTTTCACGCCGGACAATGATTATGAGTGTTTCACCTTTTTGGACGATTTTGAAGACTCACCACCCGAGTTTGAGTCTTTTGATTTTTCGGATGAGTTAGTTGAACCATCCGACTCGGTTGCGTACACTCGATTTGAACCGTTGATGGAATCCTTCGAGTTTGAAACAGTTTCACCAATGCTACCTTCAATTGTTTCGCCTCCTAAACTCGAACTAAAGCTTTTGCCATCGCACCTTAAATATGCTTACCTAGGTGAGAATGAGACCCTTCCCGTTATCATATCGGCCTCTCTAGCTCTCGAGCAAGAGAATGCCCTTTTAATGGTCTTACAAAATAATCGGTAAGCTTTTGGCTGGTCTATGGCGGACATCAAGGGGATTAGTCCTCTCATAGTTGAACATCATATACACTTGATGGATGATGCCAAGCCAGTAAGGGATCCACAAAGACGCCTCAACCCCATAATGAAAGAGGCTGTCAAGAAGGAGATTGTTAAATGTCTTGATAGTGGTATCATTTACCCTATCTCGGATAGCCAGTGGGTTAGCCCCATTCATGTTGTCCCTAAAAAATCGGGCATTACGGTCATAACCAATGAGGCAAGTGAGTTAATACCTACTCGCACCCAAACTGGGTGGCGAGTTTGCATCGACTATAGAAAACTCAATGCCGCGACAAGGAAAGACCACTTTCCTTTACCTTTCATTGACCAAATGCTAGAACGATTGGCTGGGCATGAGTTCTATTGCTTTTTAGATGGCTATTCCGGCTATAACCAAGTCCCCATCGCCGAAAAGGATCAAGACAAGACCACATTTACTTTTCCTTTCGGTACTTTCGCTTACCGTCGCATGCCCTTTGGGTTATGCAATGCACCCGCTACATTTCAGCGGTGTATGATGGGGATCTTTTCAGACATGGTTGAAAAGTTTTTGGAGATCTTTATGGATGATTTCTCCATTTTTGGTGACTCCTTCGTCGAGTGTTTGCTACACCTTGACGCAGTTCTTACCCGCTGTAGGGATAAGAACCTCACTTTAAATTGGGAGAAGTGCCACTTTATGGTACGAGAAGGTATTGTCTTAGGACATGTCATCTCGCAAAACGACATAGAGGTTAATAAAGCCAAGATTGAAGTCATTTCCAATTTTCCTCCTCCTAAATGCGTCAAAGACATCCGAGCCTTCCTTGGCCATGCTGGTTTTTATAGATGGTTCATCAAGGATTTTAGCAAGATTGCTAGACCCTAGACTCTTTTATTGGCCAAGGACACAACATTTGATTTTGACCCAACTTGCATGGAAGCGTTCGAGTCATTGAAACACTCTCTCATTTCTGCGCCTATTCTTTCATCTCCAGACTGGACGAATCCATGCGAAATTATGTGCGATGCATCAGATTTCGCCATTGATGCTGTTCTTGGACAGCACATTAATAAGATGCCGCACGTAATTTATTACACTAGCCGAATGTTAAATGAGGCCCAACTGAACTACACAACAACAGAAAAAGAATTTTTAGCCGTTGTGTTTGCACTTGAAAAATTCCGGCCTTATTTAATCGGCTCTCCAGTGATAGTGTACACGGACCATTCAGCTCTTCGCCACCTTTTTGCGAAGAAGGATGCCAAATCGAGGCTAATACGTTGGATCCTCTTGCTACAAGAGTTTGACCTTGTCATAAGGGACAAAAGAGGATGTGAAAATGTAGTGGCCGATCACCTTTCACGATTTCCTTCTTCGCCTACACTTGAAATTCTAATTAAAGATGTTTTTCCCGATGAGCAACCCTTAACCGTGTCTTGCGAACTTTGGTTCGCTGATATAGTAAACTACTTGGCCACCGGCTTGATACCTAAAGATTGGTCGAAACAGGATAAACTCCGATTCTTGTCCCAAGTAAAACATTTTTACTGGGATGAACCGTATCTTTTTAAATACTGTTCCGACCAAATCATTCGTCGGTGTGTACCTGAAAATGAGTTTAAGAGTGTGCTGTCTTTTTGCCACGATCAAGCGTGTGGCAGGCATTTTAGCCCAAAGAAGACAGCCGAGAAAATCTTGCAGTGTGGTTTCTATTGGCCATGACTCTTTAAGGTTGCATACTGCAAGACATGCTCCCGGTACCAACACTTGGGCCGGATATCGCGGAGAAACGAAATGCCGCTCCAACCAATTTTGGTTGTGGATATTTTTGATGTTTGAGGAATAGACTTCATGGGATCATTTCCCAATTCTTTTGGGAATGTGTATATTCTTTTGGCTGTTGACTATGTGTTAAAACGGGTCGAGGCTGTGCCTAGCCGAACGAATGACAACAAGGTTGTCGTTCGATTTCTTAAAGAAAACATCTTTCTTCGGTTTAGGCACCCTCGAGCAATTATAAGTGATAATGGATCTCACTTCTGCAATAGGACTTTTGAGTCCTTAATGCGCAAATATTCTATTACTCACAAACTGTTAACGCCATACCATTCCCAAACATGTGGGCAAGCCGAGATTTCGAATCGGCAAATTAAGCAAATCTTGGAGAAAACGGTTTCTAAAAACCGTAAACATTGGTCACACAAACTTCTTGATGCACTATTGGCATTCCGTACTGCATACAAGACCGATCTTGGTATGTCTCCATACCGGCTTGTTTATGGGAAGGCTTGCCACCTCCCAGTTGAGATTGAGCACAAGGTATTTTGGGCGATCAAGGAGTTGAATTTATCAATGGGAGATGCGGGGCAGCAATCGAAAGCTGCAATTAAATGAACTAGAAGAGCTGCGGGATGAGGCTTATGATAATGCTGTCATTGTTAAAAACCTAACTAAGGTGTTCCATGACAAACACCTTATGCACAAAACGTTTAAACCTGGTCAACAGGTTTTACTCTATGACACTCGGTTATACTTTCACCCCGGCAAGCTCAGATCTAGGTGGAAAGGGCCATTTTTGGTATGTACCGTATATTCGCACGGTGCGGTAGATTTTGAAAATACGGAGGACGGTACTTTGTTTAAAGTGAATGGACATCGACTGAAACCGTTCCTCACCGCGGACCTGTCGGAGAAGCTCCTGTGTTTGCAGGAGCCGGTTTATACTGATTGATCTTCCTCCATTTGACCCTCAAATTTTTGATCTTCTTGCCAAAACATTATTTCAAACAAGTTTGGGGGTATGTACCTTTTGTAAATATATAAATACAAAATAACATTAAAAAAACATAAAAAAAATAAACAGGGAAGTGCCGACATTTTCAACCCTCTTGGTGTGGCCTGACAGTGAGGACACTGTCAAGTTTAAGTTTGGGGGTGTGCTCGGTAAGTTTTTTTTTCCTTCGCATTCATATGTATATTTTTGCATTTGCATACTTATTTTAAAATCCATAAAAATTGAAAATTTTGAAAAATTTTAAAAAATTAAAAAGTTCAATTTTAACCATATTTGACTTAAATTTAACAAGCCGGTTAACTAGCCAGGAACAACTAGATCCTAGACTTAGTAAATTAAAAACCCTAAAAATAACCTTTCTTAAAATTTAACGGTAGAAAGTATATGTCTTTATAGTTTATTTAGAAATAGGCAAATTTCGATTTGACTTCTTGGGCTAAGTTAAAACAAGGAAAAAGTATTGATATCTTTATTAAAGTATACGTTTGAAAAATAATTCCTAAGCTTAAGTCTAAATTCTGAAAATATATACCCTACAAAATTGCACAAACACGAACCTTGAAACTTGGAATAGTAGGAGAGACCTTGAAATGCTCTTGTCTAAAGTCTTTAGTACGAAGAAAAATAAAAAAAAATACAAGTGTGAATAAAGAAAAAAAAATGAACACTGGTTTTTGTAATTACTTAAGGCTGCAAAATAGAAAAAATATTTAGCGAGGGTGCTTCATCACCTAGTGCCTTAGACCAACTGGTTTGGGAGTCACTGCTAAAGCCTAAGGTGTTACAAGACTAGGAATTATGCTTTAATATGCAAACACATTTTGTAATCGGTCGTTGGTACCTCAAGAAGTATTAACGGTCGCATGAAGAATGTGTGAGCGATTTCATATAAAAATTCACCAACTAAAAGTACTTTGGACGATGGACAAGAATATAATAGCTTAATTTGAATTTCCAAGTGTAGGGGTGATATATATACACACGTAGGGGTATGTGATTGGGGTTTAGATAAGAGATAGAAATGAAGAATATGACTTATATCTTTAATAGAGATGATAAAAATTCCTAAGTTGAGATAGAACCCTAAAAGGAAAACTTAAAAGATGCTAAAAGCTAAGTAAATTCACAAGAATATATATAATCTTAAGTTAAATGATAAGGAAGCGTGAAAAATACGGGTGGATAATTTCTAAATCGACGATAATAGAGTTTCTTGTTAGAAAACCTAAGTGGAAAATAAAAGTCAATAGACCGAATTGATAGGATTTTGTAGGTAGTATCCGCTGAAAACCCTCAGGAGACAACACTCCTCCTACTAGGGACACCTAGAGGTTTAACGGCTTGTTGCACGAGCTCAGTGCAATCGCGTTTCCCTGCGAAAGTGGGGCTAGGTCTTTTTCAAGAATAAAACTAGGTTTGCTCGAGAACGAGCAAAAGATAAGTTTGGGGGTATTTGTTCATATCATAATTTTGCATTCTTTTAGACCCCATTCTTATTCATTTTACAAATAAACAGGTGCTTTTGATCCATGTCTGCTACATAGTTGCAGGTTACAGGTTCTCGGAAAAAAAACAGTGAAATTGACGAAAAGACGATACAAAGTGAGACTACTACCGATAAATGATGGAATCTTGATCGTGCCTACATTTTGAGGGACAATGAAGATCAATGAACAAGTTCACAAAAGTACAAAGGCAGCGCAAGGTTCAAGACTTCGACACGAAGCAATGGTAAAAGTCCACTACAATTATTCACTGTGGAGATCCGGAAGAGAACTAGAAGACATTCTGAAGAACCAACTGAAGAAACAGGGAGACAAATACAACTAGAAGCAGCACAGCAAAAATCAGCCTACAAGCCCACTACTTGGCCGTGGAACCGCGGCCAACTTGCTCTTGGCCGCGGTTCCGCGGCCGTGCTAAGCCCGTATTGGTGGAAATTTCTGTAGCGGCTGGCGGCGCGTTGACTAGTCTTTCTAGGGGTATATTTGTAAAAGCAAATGTGTGTCGATTGTAACCCTATGGTTTCTATGCCCTATAAATAGAAGCCCTAAAACTTGTTTTAGGTTATGCCTCTTTCATTGAATAAAATTCAGAATTTCTATCAAGTTTTGAGAGCATCAATTTTGTAAGTAGTTTCTTTTATTTTGCCCTAGTTCTTAATTCTTCTTTCTGCCCTAGTTTAAACTTATTCTCTGCCCTACTTTAATTTAGATTAGAACTTTTTATTAATCTGCAGTAGTTAGATAATTAATCTTTTCAATCGAAAACTCAAATAAAAATCATGTCTTTCATAGATCCCCTAATGAGTGAGTAGTTCCTCGCTTGTTAGGGTTAGGAATAGGGAAGGTTTGAGAGATGCAAATCTCTCACCCCTTTCTTGCCCATCACATATTAATTATTAGGACTTCATGCATACATACACATACCGCTCCCTACGGCACCCTACCCATGAGGTAACGGTGATATCGTAGTATAAAAGACCGGTTGTGCATGTTTTCCATGGAGGTTAGGGTAAGGATTAAGAAAGGACGGACAATGACCTAGAGGAAGAAACCTTGTTTCTTCCCGATCGTCCTAATCCCCTTTATTAATAATTACCATAACACTTAAAGAGATCTAATTTAGGGCATTGAAAACGGTGGGAAATCTTAATTTTCCAAACTTAACCTAAACCTAACCCTAGCAAAATTTCTAATCCTAGTCTAAGTCAATTTAGTTT
Organism: Agapanthus africanus; assembly: GCA_030015575.1. Classification (NCBI taxonomy): domain Eukaryota; kingdom Viridiplantae; phylum Streptophyta; class Magnoliopsida; order Asparagales; family Amaryllidaceae; genus Agapanthus; species Agapanthus africanus. The sequence continues at coordinate 17,793,879 of CM057349.1, read as the reverse complement.
TTAGTAATAAAGATTCAAACACCATTTGGAATTAACTCGTTAGAACAATTAGGAAATACACAACATCCCTGTGGACTGACCCATATTCACCGGCTAGCTACCAAGCGACACCGTTCTTGATTGCGGTAATAAACAATTTTTGATCTAAAATTCTCTAAAATCAGCCGCTAGGCCCACGACTTAATGTATGTGTGTGTGTGTGTCACTAATAGTGAATGATCATCCTCTAAATCACTATACCTCGCTAAATATGAGTTCAAATCCACCTTGATTTCCCCATTCCCCAGGTTATAGTATGTATTCAGGTATTAGACAGGTTGTGAACAAATACGTATCGGTTTTACTTTCAATCACGTTTCCACTTATCAATACCACTTTCGTATTTATCACAACTCAATCACTAACACTTATATAATGACAATGCAAAACAGTCGCTAGGTCTCAATGTAAATAATCACTATGCGGCAAGTATAAAGCAAGCACAAAAATAGGCAGAAATACACTGAACAGATATTCACTATATTATGATAGCCAACACCATATAATTTGCAAAATTTACTATAAATCACACGTATAAAATCGACCAAAATAATATAAAAGGCGTACGAAGTACTCTTGATTATCTAAGCAATAAAATTAATCTCATGTCAATAGCATTTCAGGTTAGGGACCTGTCATTATTTTAAATTAGTGATCGGTTGCTGGAATCCCAGTTCCAGAACTGGATGTCCAATTTCGTGCGCTGTTTACTAATGATTATGTTTAGATCCAGGTGTTGCTCTAGTTGAATAAAATCTAGTTCTATCTGTTATATTTCCAACACATCAAACATATTATCAATATCCTTACTGTACTAGAAGTTATGTCCTATTTAATGTGAAGGGGTAAGAAATGCCACTGCAGAAACTACAGAACACGTCGACATTCTAAATTGCAAACTAAATATCAAACGACTATGAAACTGAACAAGAACAGATTCATGTGTTAGCCAACTAAATCATCTATACTACTATATGGGGATCCATGCATTTTCAGGTCCATGTAGGTATGTACAGGTGCTTATACTCGGTGTCCTCGTAGAATGCTGCCCTGGACTGCAGTCCAGAGTCACATTCCCAGTCAAATCTCGTTAACGTAATCTATCAATATCGAAAAATAATCTATAGAGGGTCCTACCTTATCGTGTTGGATTCGATATGAGCCATAGAACATTACATTCTAACATGTAACTAATTTAATACCAATTTAACACTGCTACATGTACAGTAAAATCAGATTTGACGTCATGTCTTTGGGACGTCGTTTCCTTGCGCAATGCTTTGTTATTTGAGTTCAGTTTCCTACATAATATTCATAAGTAGCAAAAGAAATTATTAGAGCATTTTCAACAAGGTTTTGGATCAGTTCACCATATCGAACTCTTAGAGTACAATATCTTGAATGATAGAATTAATGTCGGTTATATCCAACTCTTGAAAACGGTATATGATACTTACATTTCCACACAATACTAATATGATATTTTAGACCCGATTATGGTCAAAACTACCATCTTAGAATGTCTATGGTTTTCCATGAAGATACGATGACGACTTACAATATATACGTGTCAATATACTACTAAACACATGTTCGTAATAATCTATCTAATATAATTTTAACACAAAGTCATATAGCATGTTAAAAGAAAGTGAGGATTTCACTTGCTTTCGGTCGCTGATATAGAAGCTATACCACTTGCAGACTTCGACTCGACACACGGGTCGATGCGATGCTGGACACGGTGCGCGGCGCGTGCGCGATGCACGGAGATCCAATACTGGGCACGGTGACAACACGGGTGTGACACGGTAGCAGGCGTGGTCTTGGTTCAGTGCATGGTGCGGGAGTGGCACGGTGCGACACGGTACTGGATGTAATGCTGGTGCAGGAGTGGGCACGGCGTGTGCACTGGATCGGGGTATGGTGTGGCATGGAGTGGAACGGGGGCTGGCACGGAGTGGCACAGGGACTGGCACGGCGTGGCATGAAGGCTGGCATGGCGTGGCACGACGTGGGGGTACGGTGTGGTAGGGGGAGTGAGTACGTGGAATGATACGTCTGGGCACGCGGTGGTGTAGCCATTGCACGGTGGTGGTGCGGAGGCGGGTTTGACGTGAGCACGGTGGTTTTGGGAGTGGGCACGGGGCAGCGATGAGTCGGCTTGGAGCCGCAGTTGCAGCAGTGGTAGTCGGGAGGTGATGGAGTTGGTGAGGCAACGGTGGTCCAGGGGAATTATTCGGCTGGGGCTCTACGGCGATGGTGGACGGAGTTAAGGTGGTGGCGCGGTGAGGAATCTTGGTTGGAGGAAGAGCTAGGCGAACTCAGTGTGGTGGTGTGGATGCGTTGGTCCGTGGAGGAGGTGCTGGTGGTGCTCAGGGAGGAGTCGACGATGGTAACGATCTCGATGGTGGCGGAAGTGGGTGTTGGCGGCTGTGGGGTGTTGTCAGGTGAAGCTGCAGTGAGAGGTTGCAGGGATGAGGTTACTGGTGAGGTGGTGATCGGCAGAAAAGCTCAGGAGGTGGTGATGTCGGTGGTGGTTCAGGTGGTGGTACAAAGGTTTAGGGTGGTAGTGGGTAGAGAGAGGAGATGGGGTTGTAGAGGAGGAAGAAGGGAGTGAAAGAGAAAGGGAACGAGAGGGAAAGAGATAGGGCGGGAGACATTGAGGGAAGAGAGAAGACTGGCGCCAAGATCTCGGGGATCGTTGGTGAGTGGACAAGGTCGTCGTGGCCGTTGGGGAGCGGATCTCGCAGAGACGTTGGCGAGGGGCGAGAGAGGAGAGTAAGTGAGGATTTAGGGGAGGGGATCTCGGGGATCGTTGGTGAGTGGACGAGGTCTTCATGGCCGTTGGCGAAGTGGGTCTCGCGGGGACGTCGGCGAAGGGCGAGAGAGAGACTTTTGGGAAAAGGCGGGAAAGAAAAGAAAAGAAGAAGAAGAAGGGTTAGCGGGTCGGGTTTGGGTCGGATCGGGTTGGGTTTAGGGTTTAGATAATAAATAAAATAATAAAAATATATATAAAATGTGCAAAAAAAAAAACTAGGAAAATTCTGGAAAAAATACGGAAAATATACATGGAACTGGGGATTTACATCTTTCCTTTTCAAAACGGCTGTATTGTAAAGATGAATGTTAATAAAATTTGTTGTTTATTTTATATCTCTTGTCTTTCTTTTGCGTTTTATATATATTGCTTAATTACGCTTAACGTATTTATTTCTTAGTAAATACGTTGCGGCCCGCCATGTCACTATTTCCGTCTATTGAGAAGCGGGGCATGGCACCAAGGATCAAAAGAAGATCCAGGGCTAAAGGGGAGAAGAAAAGGGTCCTCTTTGATCATCTCAAAAGATTTCTGGGAGTTCAACTCCATTTGTCAAAAATCTTTTGGAGTTCCATAAATAAAATCCTTTTTGGAGTTTAACTCCATAAAGATAAAAATCCTTCCCTTTTCTGGGAGTTTCCAAAGTCCCTCGGGAGTTTAACTCCAAATCCAAATCTTTTGGGAGTTTAACTCTAAATTTATGCCTAATTCCTATTTAGGAGTTCAACTCGAAAGCCCCTCGGGAGTTCAACTCCCATCCCAGGGATTTATCCACTTTCTCTGCTGGTGTTTCCAGCGGTCGCGTGCCGTGCACGTGACCCGCTGGCGCCCGGCGCCCACGCGTCCTTAAGACGCTCCTCACCCATCTTTTTCCTATATACTCCACACTCAAAAAACATCCCTCATAAACTCTGCGAGGCCCCCGACATACCCAAAACCCCTCAAGACACACATACGCACACTGCATATTGAATTCGCATGACCAGTTTGATCCGTCAATCAGAGGTTTTTTCGCTTCAAAGGCGAGGGGTAATTAACGGTAGCTTAGTCCGCGGCTGCCGGAGATTCAGATCCCCACAATTAATAAACTCTGGCCTACCCTAGGCAGGGGGAATCTGTATATGCCTGACAAGCGACGCGTATTCCTATCTCAATGTGGTGACGAAAAACACTCTACTATAGGCAGTAGTTTGGATGTGATTCTTCTCCATAAAGGCATATGACCCCGGGAGTGTTCTTTATGAAAGGTGGCAGCTTCATCCCTATTGACAGAGCTTTGGCGAACCACTTCTCTCTTTTGATGCTGCTCTTATTTGTTGCAGGAGTGCTTTGGTTTGGTTGGAGCACTTTACGACTCGTCCTTATCGCAGCTTCTTTGCCTTTTTAAAAGGCTTCGTTTAAGAGCCTTTCAATCAGGTCTTTTTCTAACAGTTTCAGGATTTTAGCTCCGATCTTGCCCCCAGTTCCTCTGCATTGTTTTTTGACGCTGAGGGAGCCTCTTCGTCATATAACGACGAATAAAAGACCATGTGACAGCTTACTACATGTTTCATGTGATGAATCATTTCCCTCATCATTATCATTGGCTTTGCCCTCAAGAACATGCTTAAGGAATTCTTCGAGCGCGACCGGTGTCCACACCATATGATTATACCCCTCCAGTGCATCTATGTATTTTTGTAGATCCGTGCGCTTGTCGTCATACTCGGCAGGCTGCACAGGCTTCTTGGTCTTCTTCTTTTTCTTCGAAGGCTTAACTTGGGGTGCTTTCCCCCTCGTCAACAATTTTCGGTGCGGAACGAGATTTTAACATCCCTTCGATTTTTTCGGTTCAAGTGGGCTTTTCCACCTGACTTCCGGACATGCATGTAGAACCTTCAGCATTTTTTGGTTCTTGCTAAAAGAACGACTTCCTATGGAGCTTCTTCTACGAGTGAGCATGATGCCCCCTGCGCATCCACCGTTTTGGGAGTGTGCTTCTGTGGTGGGTTTACCTTCCAGTTATCAGACAACGTGAATTTCCCTTGTTAATACTGGTCCTCAACCCAATTTTTGAAGATATATCAATCTTCAATTGGGTAGCTCACCATTCTGTGATAGGAACAGTAATTAAGGTTGTTGACGTCGGTTGGTTGCGGTGGACGCCGCGGGTCTGGAAATATGATGAGTTTATTACGCATTGACAATTCGAATAGTCTCCTCGTCTTGTCACGGTAAAACGAGTAAGTACGTTGTTCAGTCGAAAATATTGCACTTTTGATATAACATTTTTCTTACTTTTCTTAAATATTTAAAGGTGTTTATTATAAATATAGAACATATTTGGATTTATCTGCAAAATACTATTTACCATAGGTTTATATATTATAATTAACATTATGAAGGAAAATATATGCATATTATATTTATATAATATTTTGGTAATTAAAATATGCATATCATATCAAGTATTCTAATCAAGATTCTTAAAATATATAATATCATACAAATGGTTAGAATAATATTTCAAAATATATGCATAATATTTTAGTAATTAAAAGATGCATATCATATTAAATATTCTTAATCAAGTTTCTTAAAGATTTATTACCATATATAGTTGTTCCCTGATTAAAAATCAGGAATTACCTCAATGAGGTATCACGTGTTCACACGTGACTAAGGGTCATGTGTTGACACGTGATCTCTTTTACAGAATTAAATTCTAAGCAAGCAGAAGTGTAAACAAATGGCTAAGGAAAGACTCCAATGGGGCGTCACGTGCTCACACGTGACCAAGGGTCTTTAGCCCAGTTAAAATACAGAATTAAATTATGAATGAAGAGGAGCCACGTGCCAACACATGATAGGCTTTGAAAGCCTTATAAATTGATAGAATTAAATTCTAATTAAGGGAAATCAAAGACCCTAACTGGGAGAGTATTTCTCTAAATCTTTCCAAACAAAAAAGGATTATGGGGGACCGTTGGATTAAAAATCCATGGGTGATTAAAAATCACCAATTTATGGAAAGATTTTAGAAAAGAAAAGATTTCCCTAAAATTCACCAAAAATAAAAAACAGAATATCTTTTGGATTAAAAACCCAATGGTGAATAAAATTCACTAAGAGATCTAAAGGATCATATTAGTTATGAAAAACAAACAAAATCTTTCAATGAGAGATTTACTAAACAAATTGATTCTTTTCCTTCTCCTATAAATAGGAGCCAAGAGGAGAAGAAAGAGATGGAATTTTGGGATCTTGAAATTTTCTAAAGGCAAATAGCAGAGATAAAAGAAAGGAGAATTTAATTCTCAAGAAAAGAAACCCTAGGTGAGAAAAGGGAAAAGGATCAAAACTTCAAAAAAAAAGAGAATTTAATTCTCAATCTAAGAGTTTAACTCTTCTGCAAAAGAACTTAGTTCTTCCTCTGGTTGAAGATCTGCAGAAGCAAATCTCTCCATATATTGAGAATTTAATTCTCATCGGGTTGAGATTCTGCCATGCAGATCCAAAACTTAGAGAGAGAATTGAGTCTAGAGAATTTAATTCTCCTAAATTTACAGGAATTTAATTCCTTCAAGATAAAACTAGGGTTTAACCCTATATGAGAATTTAATTCTCCCAATTTCACAGGAATTTAATTCCTCCAAGATAAAAATAGGGTTTAACCCTATATGAGAATTCAATTCTCCCAATTCATAGGAATTTAATTCCTCAGAATCAGGGTTTAACCCTACATAAGAATTTAATTCTTCCACATGCATAGGAATTTAATTCCTCTAAAACATAATTAGGATTTAACCCTACAGAGAATTTAATTCTTAAAATAAAGAGACTTGAAAGATCTCCATGCACGTAAAGAACATTGGTCACGTGATGACACGTGACTCCAATCCGCAGTGGTCAGAAAAGAAAGAATGAACTAGGTCATGTGCCCCCACGTGACCCCTGAACAAATACTCCAAAATAAGAAGGAATTAGCCCTGAGGCAATGCCTCACGTGCTCCCACGTGACTTCCAAAATAAAGAAAATAAAAGCAAAGGCAATGTTGGCTTTGGGCGCTCTCACGTGTCCTCACGTGACCCCTAATAAAAGCCTTAACAAATCAGTGCATGAGTGCCTATCACGTGCCCACACGTGATGGCCAGGAAATTAAAAGTGTTTAACACTTATTCGCAGTTTTGAGAATAAAACAAAGAAGATCTGGCCCCACCTTTGGGTGCCCTCACGTGTCCCCACGTGACCCCTTCCTCCTCTAGTGTTTAACACTATTTTTAGCAAAATTGGCTAAATTTCCAGAGGCAAAAACCTCTCCTTTAACTAAATCTCAAAACTGAATAAAACTCAGAGCTATAATGTTTAATGCTCAGTCAAAGACAAAAATATATCAGAGCCCTCAAACTCTGGTTTAGCATTGCTAAATGATGTGGGCTGAACCCAGACAAGTGTTTAATGGTCCAATAAAGAGCCAATATTTCTAATCTAATTGGACTTAGCCCAAACTAGTCATAAGTCCCCAATTCAGATTTAACTGAGCCCATGAGCTCACAATCTAATTAATTGATCTTAGTTCCAAATTGGACTACAGATCCCTAATCAACCTTGGTTCAAGGGTACATCTCTTCACTCCTTTGATATTTGTCGTTGTAATCCTTCAACGTCTTCAGAGAGGTGACGGGTCCCGACAACCACACATTTCATGGACTGTGGGGTCCTTAAACTCATGGACTATGATGTCCTTAATCTCGACCGTGATGTCTTTAAACTAAACATTGGACTGTGGGGTCCTTAAGCCCATGGACTATGACGTCCTTAACCTTGACTGTGAGGTCTTTAAACTCACGGACTATGATGTCCTTAACCTCGACCGTGATGTCTTTAAACTAAACATTGGACTGTGGGGTCCTTAAACTCACGGACTATGATGTCCTTAACCTCGACCGTGATGTCTTTAAACTAACATTGGACCGTAATGTCCTTAAACTAACAATGGACCGTAATGTCTCTAAACTAATCGACCGCAATGTCCCTAAACTAAATAATAGAGTCCAAATGCTCTTTTGTTGGATCTAAATGATCCTGTTAAGTAGATCTTAGTCTAAAATTAGACTAACGTATCCTTAACAAATGGTTAAGTTGACCTTAGTCTAAAATCAGGCTAACGTGTCCTTAACAAACTGTTAAGTTGATCTTAGTCTAAAATTAGACTAACGTATCCTTAACATACGTTTAAGTTGATCTTAGTCTCAAATGAGACTAACGTATCCTTAAACCCAACCCCCAAACCCAAATCTAAGAAAATACGGATTTGGACTAATCCACGCCCTACGGGCGACAACATAAATTAGTTTCCATATACAATCCACGGGCAACCAAAAACAAAACAAATACCCACGACACGAAAGTGACCATCTGGAGAAGGAGAAAGTTGTTACCGCGATGCGGTAGCGTAATTAACTGCAGGGACTTGCGTCTGCAGGGAAGAGCGTCCCCACAATCAAAAACCCCTCAACGAGGGGGAATCTGACGAAGTCTGCTACATCGGTCGCATCCGTCTAAACCTTCGATACATGGTGTCATAAATCAACTTGGCATTTTTGGAGAGGTGGACGGATATCACCTATTAACATCTGCCCCCAAATTCAGGCAAGACGTTTGTCTTCCCGGTTTTCGGCGGTGAACAATAGTGATTAAGATACTCTCTCTAATTTAATAAATAGTACTAACATTATTCATGGAGATATTGTGCAAGATTTAGCTCAGATCAAGATATTCAAGATGTCAGAATCAAAAATCTGCCAAAATCATAAAATTAATACTGACAGAAACTCAGAATCCAGGTATGTAAATCACCATATTAGGAAATCACCATATTAGGTAACTTGGTTTTCTAATTTGAGAGCTATATAAAGGACCTATGGCTAAATTTAGAGAGCATCACCTTTACCACAAAGAAAATCACCATCAAAGAACAAGAGATCCACGACAGATCCACGATTCGACGGGTTAGGGCGACGTGAAAGTCGACGGAGTATCTACTTCCTACGGGGCAGAGATCGAGAGCAACTTCTTTCTCTTGTAATCTAATTCGTAGGATTTGTACCTGTGAAGTTGATTAATAAAGGTAGATCATTTTGTTTAATTATTTATTTTCTGTATTTTTTCTGCATTATGATTTCTTTAACTATCCTTTCTTCTTCTCCTCAAAATATGCGTGAGTAATTCCTAGCTTTCTAGGGTTTATAGGATTAGGGTAGAACAATGGATGAGAAAATATTTTAATTTCTTTTAAGTCTTATGAAGTTTATAAACTTTAGCAAAAGAATCGTTAACATCCTAATCGAGCGCGCTACCAATTTATTGCTACGACCGCGATTTGAGATCAGATTAACAATTGTTTTGTTAAGGGCTAGACATGAATAGAGATCAATAAAAGGACAAGAGTCAATAGTGAGAAAATCCTAGTTTCTTCCAAGAACCCTAATTCTTATTCATCACTATCGATCTAGTTTTAAATCTATCAATAGATAAAAAGAGTAATCTTTATTAGTCATCCATGACTACTAAATCCTAACGAACCCTACAAACCTTCTTTCTATATATTCTATATTTTTATTTAAACTAGATATAGAATCTATTCTTCATTATTCTCTATTCTCCTTCCTCTTTTTTTTTTAATCAACATGTCTAAAGCAAGATTAAAAATTCCATGAATCCCTGAGGACGACCCGTACTCATCTCGGCTAGCTACACGCGACACCGTTATTGATTGCGGTTATACTACTACACTTTTCACGATCAATCAAATGGCGCCGTTGCTGGGGATACGTCAGTAAATTTTTTTCTTGATATTCGGGTTGAATTTTTATCCGATCCATAAAATATAAAACAAAACAGCAAATTGTGTATTTAACAATTATTGTGCGAATTTCGCAAGGGAATCTGGAGTCACTTGAACGAGGAATTTGAGATTCAGAGACTTTCAGAGCGGGTTTGAAGGATCATACATCCAAACTCCTCTGGTATCTTCTACATATCTTTCTCTCTCCTCTGAAATCCAATAAAATATTTTTCTGCAGGATTCTTTGCAAATTTCGCCGCTAAAAAAAATTCTTTTTGCTTGTTTTGTTTTGCGGTTTGTTTTTGCATATTTTTAATATGGACGTTAAGGGGCAAGACCAAAAATCAGATTAGGTGGGGATTTCATCACCCTTCCTAGGCCCCATAAATCACAAAACGAGCATCCACATCATCCTGCATTAATTAAAAATATCTAGACCAAGACTCAAAGGACCGTCGCGCTCAATTAGGACAGAGGAAGGTCGTGGGTAATCTATCGCTTATCCGCATTACTTACGTGGTGTCTAAGATAAGTGTGTCTAAGGCAAGTGGTTACTTAATTAAGCCCGCTATTTTCAGTGATTTGTATAGCGGATACCTCCCACTTACCTGGCCACAAGAGTGATAAAGAGGTGGTAGAGGATTAATCCTGTGGCTTGTCCTTTGGAAGTCTAGGAGCGGTCTAGTGACTTGACCTAGGTGACCTTAGTTTTAAGGTTGATTGTGCATTTTTTGTGTGATTTGTCTAAGTCTGACACTTTTCAAAACAAACCAATTTTTAAATACACACATGCTGCCACTTGCGCTAAACCCGCTTAGTACATACTCGACTGGACACGGGATTCTAGTGCCCGTCTTGTTCGCGTTTCGGCTATCGACTACGAAGTCGGTGCTTCTTCATCTTCTTTTCCCCCACCACCCACCACATCGACCGAGATGGACGGTTCTCCATCAAATTTTAATAACATCACGCCGCCGCCGCCCATAGGTGTGCAGAATCCACAGCGCATCTCTCTCCAAGAGAGATGCTATCTTATACGTGGTCCCCTCCCTACCTGTCTATCTATTCCACCAGCCAATGGGGACAATTTTGAAATCAAACCCCACTTTATCAACTTGTTACCCAAATTTCACGGGCTCGAATCTGAAGACGCATACGTTTTTATCACTAAATTCGAAAACGTATGCGCTATGATGGGCACTTCACAACTTTCAGTGGATGCTATGCGTTTGCATCTTCTCCCTTTCACTTTGTGTGATTTAGCCGAAAAATGGCTTTATAACACTGCCGTACACTCTATTACCAATTGGGATGAATTCAACATTCCTTAAGAAATTTTATCCCAATCATAAGACTGCCCGTGTTCGGAGTGAGATCAACCAGTTTACCCAGCTTCCCAATGAACCATTTTGGAAATGCTTTGAACGGTTTAAGGATCTGCTTGTCCAATGTCCTCATCACAGAATAAATAGATGGGATCTGTGCCGAATTATATATGAAGGCATTAATCCAGCGACAAAGCAGATGCTTGAAACCGTGTGTGAATGCAATTTCATGTCCAAAGACGATGGTGAAGCCTGGAAATATCTGGAAGATCTCGCTGAAAACACTTTGCAGTGGAAAAGCGTTAGACCACCTTCATCTAGGGGAGGTATCTATCAGCTTGATATTTCCATCGCAGTAAAAGCTGAAATGGCAACGATACAAAAGAAACTCGAAGGTATGGAAAACAAATTTACATTAGCCTCCCTAAACCAGGTAACGCTCCCCAAGACTGTGTGTGGCTGCTGTTTCGATCCATCTCATTTGACAGAAGATTGTCCTTTAAATTCTTCGTTTCAAGGTCATGAGCAAACTAATGCTGCTTTTCAGCAACGACCTAGAAACGATCCTTATTCTTCCTCATACAATCAAGGATGGAGGAATCATCCTAATTTTGCTTGGAGCCAAAACCAAATTCAAAATCAAAACCAGTTCCAAAGCAATTATCAAAGACCTCCTCCACAGAAACAGCAACCACCACCACAAAGCCAACACTCCTTTCAATCGCAACCTTTTCAGAATCCGGCTAATAATTCTTTCCAAACGGCCGGTACCGAAAACTCATCTGTGCTAGAACGAAGCGTGCATATGTTTATTAAACATTCCATGCAGTCGACGGATGAAATAAAGTCTTCTATCCGATCATTAACACAGACCATCAACTCCCACGGTGAAAGTATTAAATCGATAGAAGCACAACTTGCACAAATAAATGCCGCGATGAGTACGAGAGAAAAAGGGAAAATTCCATCTCAACCCCTACCGAATCCTGGTCACTCACAAAATCATAATGTGAGTGTCATTACCACGTTGAGATCAGGAAGAGTGTTAAACAATCAGGTCAGTGAACATGTTGATGAGGAGGAATCAATCAATAATACTCCGGCTTCTACTTCTTACCCTAATTCGTCTAGTCTTCCATCCACTTCTGAGCCTATTCTTTATTTTCCCTTAGGCTTGAACCCTTCGCCCACACCCTTGAGTCAACCTAATACGATTCCAACTCCAATTCCGGGATCGATTCCACCACCACAAAGTTCTCCATCAATGTTGGACCCAACACTTATTGATAAATCTCCTTTTCAAACCGATTGAGGGCCAACAAATCTAATGTACAAATGGAGAAGATTGTGAAAATATTTAAGCAAGTTAACATAAATATTCCTCTCCTAGATACTATTCAATAAGTTCTGTCTTATACGAGAATTCTTAAGGACTTGTGCACTAGGAAGAGAAAAACTCAAATGCCAAAAAGGTGTTCCTAACGAGTAATGTAAGCACAACTTTTACACAACAATTACCTAAGAAACGTAAGGACCCCGGCTGTCCTACAATATCTATTTCGATTGGGGGTAAAAATATCAATCGTGCTCTACTCGACTTAGGCGCTAGTGTTAGTTGTATGTATGCCCTAAAGGCCAGTATTGTACAGATGATGTATATTATATTGGATGCTTGGACATATATAGAGATGGCTTTCTTGCTCGATATGATAGTATGCTATCTGGTTGCACTTTATCTTAACATGTACACTAGTCTCTTTATACTGTCTTATAGTTACATGTTGGTAAAGCCCTTAGGATGTGTACTTGACTACCTGGACTATGATGCAGATCATACTAGTGGGGACATGGTAGTCCATAGGTACATCCTTCAAGGTCCCTAGTCGTAGGTATATCGAGACAGGGCGTCGATATACCAGTGTAGACTAGCGTATACGCCTCTCGACCCATGAGATGGGCGATGGATGATCCCATATCCATTGGTGTTTGACATCAGATATGGTATACGGGTGCTCAGTGGAGACTGGGTACACTGGACGGACTCGCCGAGAACTCCCAGATGGTATTATACCTCACGTCAGATGGCAGTTCTCAGGTGACACTTGTATAGGTTAGTCTGTAGACCCGAGATCGTCATAGAGTCTTGTGTGATTCCCACTGTGCTTTGATCTCCACCTTACCACGTCCATGAGGGCATGCAAAACGGTGGTTTTTGGGTACAGTCCCGAGTCATATGGAGGCAATGAGCGATAGGAGGGGTTTCGTCTCTCCCGGTATTGGGGGTTGATGTTGCGCTGTGCTCGATTGGCCGTAACAGGGAAGTCCCTGGCCAGGGCTGATCAGAGATTTGCTGGTAAGTGTTACCAGTAGTTTCTCGACCCGTTATGAGCCTCACATCGGCACGACTTATCGGTTACTGGGGTCTGACGTTTACCACCCCTAGACTTGATATGCGACATATCAGACGAACAGACCGGACTGTACGGTAAGTGTTACTGGTTGGATTCACAGGAGTGTGAGCGGGCTAGCTCGTCGATCTTCTGATCGCTCAATACCCGGATGGCCGTTACGTTTAGCAGACTGCTTGCGGCTTGTGGGTGCTTGATATGATCATCATCTGCTACCGGCGTATTGACGAGTCTTTAGAGTCCTACATAGAGGTTTCCTGGCTCAAGCGAAACGAGATAGGGGCGCATATGAGATATGTGCGGGACCGAGAATGATGCGTGTATGTGATACCGCATTTCATTCTCACGATGAATGTTTCGATTAGTTGTATGTGATATAACCTAGTTATCGAATCAAAGATTGATTCGATAAGTCGATACATTGGATACTAGTCGGTTATGTGCGACATGACCGGATCATTGAATCAAGTGTTGATTTAATGATTTAATGTATAATTATATATTTGATATATTACTTTGCATTAACTAGTATTGGTTCACTTTAAAGGGATTTTCTCACTTGAAAAGCACATTGTATATGAGATATATTTTGTGTGCACTTGATTGTATCATGTTTGATGATACATGCTTATTTGGTTAAGTGTATAGAATTAAACCATGGTTAAGATGATGATTAGGGTTTTGCTTATTCTTTTATTTATTTATTCATTTATTTAGAAAAGATTTTGAAGAGAATGGTGGTTTCTTTGTTTCTAGTTGAAGCTTTATGAAGCTTTGACTTTGTAACCATTCTTGTCTTCATGCTTAACCCTAACCCTTCCAAGTAACCATGGTCTATTCTCTACACTCTACCATAGTTAGTATATGATAAGTATTCATTTTCTTTTCCATTTTTTAAGCAACACTTATCATATTCTATTTTCTTGATCATCTTCTTCTTCAAGAAAAAGCTTAAGTCCATCAATGGCAACTTGAGAAAAAATGTGAGAAATCCAATTCTAAAGTGAACCCACCTCCTATTTCTTCACCCTCTACCTCTTGCCAAGTAATATAGGGTGTTTTCTTCACAAGTTTCACAACTTGGTGAAGTTGGAGCTTGAACTTGTGATGCCTCGACGTAGATCATCTTCGGCACAAAGCCGACGACCTAGCCCGCCCATTTCTCCGATGAAGCCGACGATTGAGTTCGGGATTCGAGACGGACAGCGAGAGGACGCCTACGTGGAGCTAAGGAAGTGGAGAAACGGATCTACAAAGGTTGTAGCCTCTCTCCTTTAGTTAAGATGTTAACTAATTTCGTTTTTCGCCTAAACTCTAGTCAACGATCCGTATTAGGTTTTCTCGGCACCCGTAAAATTTGAAATTGGCATGGTTGATGCCTTGTGAGACCTCTTGAGAGTGCCTAGGAACCCTACAGTGGTATCAGAGCCTAGCTAGAGCCTTAGGCGAAGTCTAGACGACGTTTGAAACCCGATCGAATCGAAACCCTAATTCCCGAGATGCTCTCTGGACTTTTTTCAAAAACTGGATTTTTTCCATATTAAAAATGCTTAAAAAATTCAGCAGGAAATTCTAAGAATTACGGTGCAAAATTTATCCCCTGATCTGTTAAAAGAGCGGCGGAACCGCGGCAGAAGCCTGGCTTCTGCGGCGGTTCCGCGGCCAAAAGATGACGTCATCCTTCCCTGTTTGCACAGTAATTCCTATTTTAATATGCTGAGTTTTCTGGGAATTTTTAAATTGACTCAAGAGTTCAGTGTTCTGGGGTTACATTGGAAATCGATGATTCGATCGGATTTTCAAGCTTTGTCTATGTGTTTTTCCGGATATTTTTTGAATATGTTAAAAAGTTCGACCGGATATAAATACCCAACTTTTTCCCTGTCGGAAAATATCCAAGTGTTGGATTTTTCTGTGGTTTAAGGACGTTCTGAGTAGTGCAAGTAACGCGATGGTCCCTCTAGAAGACAACAAACCTTAACTCGATTATGTGACCGTCTTGAACTGCCCTTTGAACCTTCGGGTTTGGGGCAGTACGGCGTGCCACATGTGAGGCGTTGGCTTGACCCTTCTACGGCTGGACCGTTGGTACTGAGGCATGAAGTGAATGTCTTTGAACCTATTTCATGTGTTGAACGGTTTTGGGAAAACTTGGGTGATCGAATGTTCGATCGGAAAGTTTAATATTTTCTATTTATCTGGAATGGGATACAATAATTGGAATTCACAAACAGTTATGAGATAACTGAATGAATGTTATAAATCTAGCGGTTTAGTCTCATTTGATGTTGAAAAGAGTTTTCGATAATGGGACTAAAATGCGGGGTTTATAATTGTTAGGCATGTGATGTCTAAGTATTTCATTTGATTAGGCATGCGATGTCTAAAGAGGTTGCGGATTCCAACTGTTGTAGTTTTACACTTTCTTTTCTGTGACCGTAAGTGTAATATGTGATATCGCCGGTTTCGTTGCTATATGTCAACGACAATTGGGATGCGCATATTTACTTACGTTGATGACATGTGATGTTATGTGTTGCTGGATGTGTTATATTGGATCGTCATGTTTGAATAGCCGGGGTTTTTTATGTGAGATGAGTGTTTTTCATTTTCATTCATGTAAAAACTTGTATGTAATATTCTTTTATTTGGGGCACTTCTAGGTTGCGGAAGTTGTCACCTTTTGTATATTATTTACTTTTCCGCATTAGGATAGACCCAAGGAGGGGAGCATAAGTAACCGGGTTCTAGGGTCCAGTAGGAGATCATCTCGAGGAGTCGAGTCCGGGTCTCCTAACCCTAAAATTGGTAGGGTTGCTTGCCGCTCTCGTAGGGGTCTAGGGGTGTGGGATTGGCTATTCATCACGACCGTGGAATCCGTGTTTTATACTGGCTCGTATTGAAAACACGGACGTCCTAGTATATCCAATGTTTCATATGTTTCTTCTGCTGCGATATCTGTGATGTGATCATGTGATGTTCTGTGATAGATACAGTATATAGTATATATGATATATTATATAGACGTTACCTATGTTTTGCATCCGTACTAGCCCTGCCCTGCTCTGACGTTAGTTACCTAACCTAACGGTGCACGAGGGGACATCGTGGCAAATGCGGATGGCATAAGTGTACGTCGTATTTATCTGTGATGTTTAGGTATTTAAATGATGGGACTTCATTAATGTGATTAATGAAAGAAAAGAAACCTAAGATGTTGTAGAATCAAATTTTAAACAAAACATGTAGCTACAGTTCTTGCTTTGCATAGCGGTATATATGATATACCCTGCACCTTATTCGATGAGGAAAGGACCGAGATCCCTTCACCGGGAGTGACTCCTTTAGCAATAACTGGCAGATGCTACACACTCGGTTTGACTTTTGATTGCTTCTATAGTTTATGCTTTGCACAGTGATATATATGATATATCCCGCACCTCATTCGACGAGGAAAGGGCCGACGATCCCTTCACCGGGAGTGACCCCTTTAGCAAAACTAGAAAAGCCTCAAAATCACACCATTTCAAAACTTCATTTGATTCTACAACGATATCAAGTTCATTACGCAATAGGTTTTCAGAAAAACCTGTCGTAGCCCTCTGTCATTTCAGATAAGTAGTAGTTAGTATTCGTGCTACGTTTGTTAGCCTGCGTCAAGGCGTAGTGTGCAGTAGCTAACTAGTATTTATCTGCTTATGCATATGATGTAGATTGGATTAGGGTAGTCGTGCGACTTTGTTGGCCTGCGTCAAGGGTCGTGCGGGTGGGTTTAATTCAATCAGGAAATGACGGGTTGAACTTGACTAGCGCACTATGGTTTGTTGGCCTGCGTCAAGGTCATAGGACGCTAGGGGCAAAATATTATCGGGAATTTCAAGTGTTGAAATTTGCAATGAGATTGCATACCTTCTATGAGATAGTTGGATCCCGATACCCACTGCGAGTAAGAGTTACTCCTAGGAGATTTTTACACATTGCAATTAGCTGATCAAGTAGGTGTCTAGAAAGGTGTCAACGGGGTTACGCCTCTGGGAAAACGAGGTTTACATTAATTAGGTTCGTGCGAAAGCATGGGGGACCTCCCTCAAAGTACCGACACTGGCCTGGCTGAAAGATTGGCGAACTTTTAGTGTGTAATTAATCCCGGCTAGTCTTTCCTTTTAGGGTTTGAAGGAAGATTTGATAAAAACCAGTGGGAGCCATCCTGATTAGATAAGATAATAACCAATCTGATCTTGCAAGAGCATACGCTAAAGTGTTTTCTTCTCTCTCTCTCCAGGTAGCGACCATGTCATGCCCTAATAAAGATAATAATATGGATGTATTGACCGAACCCGCATGTTATACTGTGCTGGGGAACGTTGGTTCCGTTCTTTCCTATAAGAGTTATAGGACTGAACAGGATATAGGGGAATACCAGGATTCCCATGCCATCCGAATGAAGAAAGTACATGTTGATGCATTTTCTTCGGGTGTGTTCGTTACAGAGAACTGTTTCTCCATTTGCTCTACGTCCTGGGTATTAGATACCGGGTCAGGATCCCATATATGTAATCAGTTACATGGGCTAAAGAAAGGTAGAGAACTTGGAGAAGGTGATAAAGACATTAGAGTTGGAAATGGTGCAATTGTTGCAGCTAAGACTGTCGGGGAATTTCACCTTGTATTACCAAATGGTAATACATTGGTTCTGAACGAATGCTATTACATGCCGAACCTGATATGCAACATTATATCGGTTTCATTATTGAGTAAAGAGGGATATAATTTTGTATTACAGGACAATGTTATGAACATTTTCCGTAACCAAAAGTTGGTTGGATCAGGCACGTTGTGCAATGGCATTTATGTTCTAAATCAATCAACAGTTCTGAGCATAACAAACACACACAAGAGGAAGAGTTCAGAACTGAACGAATCCTTCTTGTGGCATTGTAGACTGGGTCACATCAATGTGACACGACTGGCTAAGTTGCATAAGGATGGATATTTGAATTCGTTCGAATTTTCATCTTATGACACTTGCCAGTCATGTCTCAAAGGCAAGATGACCAAAACTCCATTTACGGGACACGGAGAAAGAGTTACCGAACTCTTGGGACATAGTGATGTATGTGGTCCCATGTCTACACATGCCAGGGATGGTTCTTCATACTTCATTACATTCACTGACGATCTCTCTAGATTCGGATATGTGTTCCTGATGAAACACAAATCAGAAGCTTTTGAGAAATTTAGAGAATATAAACAAGAAGTCGAGAACCAAACCGGAAAAAGTATTAAAATCCTTCGATCTGATCGAGGAGAGAATACTTAAGCAATGAATTCCTGGACTTCCTAAAAGAGAATGAGATTCTCTCTCAGCTGACTCCTCTATATACACCACAGCACAACGGTGTATCAGAACGGAGGAACCGCACCCTATTAGATATGGTGCGCTCTATGATGAGCACAGCTGAGTTACCTGTTTCCTTCTGGGGATATGCACTGGAAACAGCTGCAGACCTATTGAATATGGTTCCTACCAAAACCGTGCCAACCACTCCATATGAGATATGGAAAGGAAAGAGACCATGTCTTAATTATGTTAAGATATGGGGTTGTCCGACATATGTAAAAACGCAAAATCCGGACAAACTCGCGGCAAGGTCCATTTTGTGTAAGTTTATTGGATATCCCAAACATTCGCGCGGGTATATCTTCTACCACAGCGAGGAACAAAAGGTGTTTGTTTCTCGACATGCCACCTTTTTAGAAAAGGAATTTCTTGAAAAAGAGATTAGTGGCAAGGAGGTAGAACTGGAAGAGGTTCCAGCAATACAGACTACAACAGAAGATTTGGTTGAACCAGAGGATTCAGTAGTTCCCGATGAACCTCAGCCTCTCCGCCGATCTAGTAGGGTTCCTCGCCCACCTGAGAGATACTACGGTTTTCTCATGGATGGTGGGAGCGAGGATTGCATCATGGAGGATGATGACCCAACTAGTTTCGAGCAGGCCATCACGAGTAGGGACTCAGTGAAATGGCTGGATGCTATGCGGTCCGAGATGGAATCCATGTACACCAACAAATTATGGACTTTGGATGTTGCTCCTGAAGGGGTAAAACCCATTGGGAGCAAGTGGATCTTCAAGAAAAAACTTGGTGTAGATGGGAAAGTGGAGACTTTCAAAGCTAGACTTGTAGCAAAGGGTTTTCGTCAAAGACCAGGTGTGGACTATGACGAAACCTTTTCTCCAGTGGCTATGCTTAAATCCATCCGGATCATGCTTGCCATCGCTGCATATCATGATTACGAAATCTGGCAAATGGATGTTAAGACCGCCTTTCTAAATGGTGATTTAGAAGAGTGCGTGTACATGACTCAGCCAGAGGGCTTCGTAGACAGTGGGAGCAGCGGGAAGGTGTGCAAGCTGCTTAAATCCATTTATGGATTAAAGCAAGCATCGCGGAGTTGGAACATCTGCTTTGACGTCGTTATCAAAGAGTTTGATTTCGTCAAAAACCCAGATGAACCTTGTATCTACAAGAAGGTGGCAGAGAGTAAGGTTGTCTTCCTCGTATTGTACGTAGACGACATACTCTTGATAGGAAATGATATTCCTATGTTGCAATCGGTCAAGCTCTTCTTATCACAAAGATTCTCAATGAAAGATCTTGGTGATGCCTCCTGCATATTGGGAATAAGGATCTATAGAGATAGATCCAAACGGATATTGGGATTGTCCCAATCCAGGTACATTGACACCATACTAAAGAGGTTTAGTATGGAAGAATCCAAGCGTGGGAACTTGCCCACGATCTCTGGAGTCACTCTCTCCAAAGAGATGTCTCCCAAGACTGATTTGGAGAGAGCTCGCATGCAAGGGATACCCTATGCTTCGGCTGTAGGCTCTATCATGTATGCGATGCTATGTACCAGACCCGATGTAGCATACTCACTAAGTGTAGTGAGCAGGTATCAAGCTGATCCTAGAGGGAGTCACTGGACAGCTGTGAAGAGCATTCTCAAGTACTTGCGAAGGACTAAAGAGATGCTCTTGGTGTATGGTAACGGAGAACTCCAAGTGGAGTCCTTTACCGATTCAAGCTTCCAGAGTGATAAGGACGACTCTAAGTCGCAGTCGGGATTTGTCTTTACCCTTTACGGAGGGGCGGTTAGCTGGAAGAGTTCCAAGCAGGAAACCGTGGCAGACTCGACGTTGGAGGCTGAATACATCGCTGCCAACGATGCTGCTAAAGAGGCTGTCTGGATCAAGAAGTTCATTACTGAACTTGGTGTGGTTCCATCTATTGAGCATCCAATACCTTTGTATTGCGATAACAATGGAGCGGTGGCTTTGGCCAAGGAACCCAGGTCCCATCAGCGATCCAGGCATATTCTGAGGCGGTATCACCTGATCCGGGAGATAGTTGATCGCCGGGAGATCGAGGTCAGGAGGGTTGAAACGAAGAACAACACGGCGGATTCATTCACGAAGGCCATTCCCCAGATACAGTTTGAGAGACTCTTCGGGATGCTCGGTATGCGATACTACAGCAGCTGGCCCTAATGCAAGTGGGAGATTGTTAGTTGTATGTATGCCCTAGAGGCCAGTATTGTACAGATGATGTATATTATATTGGATGCTTGGACATATATAGAGATGACTTTCTTGCTCGATATGATAGTATGCTATCTGGTTGCACTTTATCTTAACATGTACACTAGTCTCTTTATACTGTCTTATAGTTACATGTTGGTAAAGCCCTTAGGATGTGTACTTGACTATCTAGACTATGATGCAGATCATACTAGTGGGGACATGGTAGTCCATAGGTACATCCTTCAAGGTCCCTAGTCGTAGGTATATCGAGACAGGACATCGATATACCAGTGTAGACTAGCGTATACGCCTCTCGACCCATGAGATGGGCGATGGATGATCCCATATCCATTGGTGTTTGACATCAGAGATGGTATACGGGTGCTCAGTGGAGACTGGGTACACTGGACGGACTCGCCGAGAACTCCCAGATGGTATTATACCTCACGTCAGATGGCAGTTCTCAGGTGACACTTGTACAGGTTAGTCTGTAGACCCGAGATCGTCATAGAGTCTTGTGTGATTCCCACTGTGCTTTGATCTCCACCTTACCACGTCTATGAGGGCGTGCAAAACGGTGGTCTTTGGGTACAGTCCCGAGTCACATGGAGGCAATGAGCGATAGGAGGGGTTTCGTCTCTCCCGGTATTGGGGGTTGATGTTGCGCTGTGCTCGATTGGCCGTAACAGGGAAGTCCCTGGCCAGGGCTGATCAGAGATTTGCTGGTAAGTGTTACCAGTAGTTTCTCGACCCGTTATGAGCCTCACATCGGCACGACTTATCGGTTACTGGGGTCTGACGTTTACCACCCCTAGACTTGATATGTGACATATCAGACGAACAGACCGGACTGTACGGTAAGTGTTACTGGTTGGATTCACAGGAGTGTGAGCGGGCTAGCTCGTCGATCTTCTGATCGCTCAATACCCAGATGGCCGTTACATTTAGCAGACCGCTTGCGGCTTGTGGGTGCTTGATATGATCATCATCTGCCACCGGCGTATTGACGAGTCTTTAGAGTCCTACACAGAGGTTTCCTGGCTCAAGCGAAACGAGATAGGGGCGCATATGAGATATGTGCGGGACCGAGAATGATGCGTGTATGTGATACCGCATTTCATTCTCGCGATGAATGTTTCGATTGGTTGTATGTGATATAACCTAGTTATCGAATCAAAGATTGATTCGATAAGTCGATACATTGGATACTAGTCGGTTATGTGCGACATGACCGGATCATTGAATCAAGTGTTGATTTAATGATTTAATGTATAATTATATATTTGATATATTACTTTGCATTAACTAGTATTGGTTCACTTTAAAGGGATTTTCTCACTTGAAAAGCACATTGTATATGAGATATATTTTGTGTGCACTTGATTGTATCATGTTTGATGATACATGCTTATTTGGTTAAGTGTATAGAATTAAACCATGGTTAAGATGATGATTAGGGTTTTGCTTATTCTTTTATTTATTTATTCATTTATTTGGAAAAGATTTTGAAGAGAATGGTGGCTTTCTTTGTTTCTAGTTGAAGCTTCATGAAGCTTTGACTTTGTAACCATTCTTGTCTTCATGCTTAACCCTAACCCTTCTAAGTAACCATGGTCTATTCTTTACACTCTACCATAGTTAGTATATGATAAGTATTCATTTTCTTTTCCATTTTTTAAGCAACACTTATCATATTCTATTTTCTTGATCATCTTCTTCTTCAAGAAAAAGCTTAAGTCCATCAATGGCAACTTGAGCAAAAGTGTGAGAAATCCAATTCTAAAGTGAACCCACCTCCTATTTCTTCACCCTCTACCTCTTGCCAAGTAGTATAGGGTGTTTTCTTCACAAGTTTCACAACTTGGTGAAGTTGGAGCTTGAACTTGTGATGCCTCGACGTAGATCATCTTCGGCACAAAGCCGACGACCTAGCCCGCCCATTTCTCCGATGAAGCCGACGATTGAGTTCGGGATTCGAGACGGACAGCAAGAGGACGCCTACGTGGAGCTAAGGAAGTGGAGAAACGGATCTACAAAGGTTGTAGCCTCTCTCCTTTAGTTAAGATGTTAACTAGTTTCGTTTTTCGCCTAAACTCTAGTCAACGATCCGTATTAGGTTTTCTCGGCACCCGTAAAATTTGAAATTGGCATGGTTGATGCCTTGTGAGACCTCTTGAGAGTGCCTAGGAACCCTACAGCTAGCATTAACTTGCTACCGTATTCCGTCTATGAGCAGTTAGGTATTGGAGAGTTAAAACCTGCTCATTCCACTCTCCAAATGGTTGATCGATCTATCACCCAACCAAGGGATGAGCTAGAGGACGTGTTGATCAAAGTCGGGGAATTTATATTCCCTGTGGACATTATAGTTTTGGATACACAGCCTGTGGCAAACCCACGAAATCAAATCCCGGTGATACTAGGTCGACCTTTCCTAGCAACTTCAAATTCCGTAATTAATTGTCGTAACGGTTCTATGAACCTATACTTCGGGAAAATGACAATTGAACTTAATATTTATAAGCTAGGAAGTCAGCCATCCGAACCTTCTACTCATCTAATTGACGTCTGTTCCGTTAACGAGATAGCTCCCGACAGCTGCGAGATTGAGGAACATTGTTATAATGATCTCGACGACACTAGTACGTCATTGTTCGATCTTGCAAATTATTATAGTGAGGACACCTTTGAAGAGCCCACCCCCAAGTTCGAATCCTTTGACTCATTGCATAAGTCAGCAGCACCTTCTGAGTCAATATTCCACGCAAGTTATGAACCTCTTGGAGAGTCCGAGTATCATTCCCTTACCCCACCTTCTATCGTCTCTCCGCCAACATTAGATCTCAAACCGCTTTCTTATCATCTTAAATATGTATATTTATGTGAGAATGAGTCTTTTCCCATGATCATATTCGCTTCTTTAGCGTTAGATCAAGAAAACGCTCTTTTAACGGTATTGAGATCAAATCGGCAAGCATTTGGTTGGACAATGGCGGACATCAAAGGGATTAGTCTCTTAATTGTTGAACATCATATAAATTTGATGGATGAAGCTGAACCAACTAGAGACCCACAAAGACGGTTAAATCCTGTTATGAAGGAGGCGGTAAAGAAAGAGATTGTCAAGTGCCTTGATAGTGGTATAATTTACCCAATATCAGATAGCCAATGGATAAGTTCTATTCATGTAGTCCCTAAAAAGTCCGGCATCACGGTCATAACCAATGAGGCTAATGAGTTAATCCAAACACGCACCCAAACTAGGTGGCGAGTATGTATCGATTACAGAAAACTTAATGCCACAACGAGGAAAGATCGCTTCCCTCTACCTTTCATTGAATAGATGTTGGAACGATTAGCTGGACACGAATACTATTGTTTCTTGGATGGATACTCCGGCGACAACTAGGTCCCCATCGCCGAAAAGGATCAAAATAAAACAACATTTACTTGTCCTTTCGGTACTTTTGCTTATAGACGCATGCCCTTTGGGTTATGCAACGCTCCCGCTATATTTCAGCGGTGTATGATAGGGATATTCTCAGACATGGTCGAGAATTTTCTGGAGATATTTATGGACGATTTCTCTATATTTGGGGACTCCTTTGAGGAATGTCTTTGTCATCTTGACGCTGTTCTTACCCGCTGTAAGGATAAGAACTTAACTTTGAATTGGGAAAAATGCCATTTCATGGTCCAAAAAGGTATTGTGCTTGGACATATCATTTCACGAAAAGGCATTGAGGTATACGCTAAAATTGATATCATTTATAACCCTCCTCCTCCCAAATGCGTCAAAGATATACGATCCTTCCTTGGTCATGCTGGATTTTATAGGAGATTCATTAAGGACTTTAGGAAAATTGCTAGACCCTTAACACTTCTTTTGGCCAAGGATACAACCTTTCACTTTGATTCGGATTGCAAGGCTACTTTTGAATCACTTAAACGTTCCCTCACTACATCCCCGGTTCTATCATCTCCGGATTGGAGCCACCCGTTCGAACTTATGTGTGATGCATCAGATTTTGCTATTGGTGCAGTCTTAGGACAGCACATTGATAAGATGCAGCATGTAATTTATTATGCAAGTAGGACCTTGAATGATGCCCAACTCAATTATACAACTATCGAGAAAGAACTCTTGGCAGTTGTATTTGCATTAGAAAAATTCAGGTCCTAGTTGATTGGCTCACCAATAATTGTTTACACCGATCACTCTGCCCTAAAACATCTTTTATATAAGAAGGATGCTAAAGCCCGGCTAATATGTTGGATCCTGTTGCTACAAGAATTTGATCTCGTCATAAGAGACAAAAGTGGATGTGAAAACGTAGTAGCCGACCATTTTTCACGCATCTCTTCTTCACCAACAGTGACCTTGCTAATAAACGATTCCTTTCCCAACGAACGGCTCTTGACCGTATCCCGCGACCCTTGATTCGTGGATATTGTGAATTATTTAGCGACGGGACTTATTCCTAGCGATTGGTCAAAACAAGACAATCATCGATTTCTATCCCAAGTAAAACATTTTTACTGGGATAAACCTTATTTGTTTAAGTATTGTTCCGACCAAATCAATCGCAGATGTGTCCCTGATGATGAATTCAAGAGTGTGTTGTCTTTCTGGCATGACCAAGCATGTGGCGGTCATATTGGTCCACGTAAAACGGCGGAGAAAGTTTTGCAATGTGGCTTTTATTGGCCAATATTGTTTAAAGATGCATATGATTATTGCAAAACTTGTTCACGGTGTCAACAGACGGGTCGGATTACATATAGAAATGAGATGCCGCTCTAACCTATCTTGGTTTGTGGAGATATTTGATGTTTGGTGTATTGATTTTATGGGCCCATTTCCCAACTCTTTTAGGAATTTATACATTCTGTTAGCGGTTGATTACGTCTCGAAATGAGTTGAAGCGATACCGTGTCGCATTAATGACAACAAGGTTGTTATTAGGTTCCTTAAAGAAAATATATTTTCGCGATTCGGACACTCTCGCGCTATAATTAGCGATAACGGGAGGCATTTCTGTAATCGGTCTTTCAAGACTTTGATGAGGAAATATTCAATCAAACACAAACTTTCTACGCCCTATCATCCCCAAACGAGCTGGCAAGCTGAGATCTCCAATCGACAGATCAAACAAATTTTGGAGAAAACGGTTTCTAAGAACCGCAAAGATTGGTCAGCCAAATTTACAGATGCTCTTTGGGCATTTCGTACCGCTTATAAGACTGATCTTGGTATGTCTCCGTATCGCCTAGTGTTTGGGAAGGCATGCCACCTTCCTGTCGAGATCGAACATAAAGCAATGTGGGCTATTAAAGAGCTTAACTTTGATTTTGATCAAGTTTGCAGCTATCGGAAGCTGCAATTAAATGAGCTAAGCGAACTACGCGATGAAGCGTACGATAATGCGGTTATAGTAAAGAGTCGGACTAAAGTGTTTCACGATAAAAATCTTTTTAGAAAAAATTTCACCCCGGGACAACAAGTCCTTCTTTACGATTCCCGTCTTCATCTTTATCCAGGTAGGTTAAGATCTCGCTAGAAAGGATCTTTTGTAGTGCGATATGTATACCCGCACAGGGCAGTAGAAGTTGAAAATATTAAAAACGGTTCTATTTTTAAAGTAAATGGGTATAGATTAAAACCGTATTTTTCCGCTGACCCCGCGGAGGAGCTCCTATTTCTATAGGAGCCGCTTTATCATAACTAAATCTCTTCCATCTCACCTCCATATTTCGGTAATATTGTCTAATCTTAAAAATGGAGGTGAGTGGAAAAGGACTTAACTGAATATCCGTGCGCGCCAAACTACAAGTTTGGGGATGGTT
Source organism: Agapanthus africanus (assembly GCA_030015575.1). Taxonomy (NCBI): domain Eukaryota; kingdom Viridiplantae; phylum Streptophyta; class Magnoliopsida; order Asparagales; family Amaryllidaceae; genus Agapanthus; species Agapanthus africanus. The sequence continues at coordinate 17,767,022 of CM057349.1, read as the reverse complement.
TCATTTAACTATTATTTTACCCCTATTATTTTCTTTCCCAAGGTTTACAGGTCTATGCGCTCAAAGAACAACATCAGTGAGGACACTGCTGAAAACAGGTTTGGGGGGAGGTTTGTATTTACTGAACTATCTTTGGCACCAGGCACTAAAAAGATATAATTTTTTTTTTGATAATAAAAGTTTGAAAGTGAAAATTTACATATGAAAGATAGGAATAGTTTGAGAAAAGTAAGAAAGTTAGATATTTTCTTAAACAAAACTAGTAATAGGTAGTTATGAGTCGTTGTCCCAAGGGTTAGTAAGATAAAGGAAATTGCTATTCTGAGGATAAAAATAAGTCTGAAAAATAGTCTCTATTCTTGAGTCCAAACATTTAAACGTTGATACCCTACTATACGCACTTACACACATCTTGAAACTTAGGATAGTAGAGGATAGCTTGACATGCTCTTGTCTAAAAACCTTAGTATGAAGAAAAATAAATATAAATGAAGCATAAAGTATAAAATGGTGAAGGAAAAAATGAATACTGGTTTTGTAATTACCAAGACAGCATAAAAAAAATATAGTGAGGGTGCTTTATCACCTAGTGCCTTAGACCAACTGGTTTGGGAGCCACTACTAAGCCTTAGGGATTGCAAGACGAGGAATTACGCCTTAATAATACGAGCACATTTTGTAATCGATCGGTTAGTACCTCAAGAAGTATTAACGGTCGCATGAAGAATGTGTAAGCGAGAGCATTTAAAATATTCACCAACTAAAAAGGTACTGAGGGAGATGGACAAGAGTATGATAGTTTGAATTGAATCCTCTAAGTGTAGGGATGTCTTTTACACACACGTAGGGGTATATGATCGATATTTGGAAGAAAGGTAGGTAGGAAGACTAAAGGCGATGTTTTATTGAGGGATGATATGATTTCTAATATCTTTTCATGACCATTAAGATAGGGTCCATGGCAGCTGAAAAGCTAGTGTAGTTGGAAACTCTTATTTTCAAGTTCTTTCTTTTATAGTTCTTATTTTTATATGTAACTTTCACCATCTTTCTTTTATTATAGAATTTTATGAGTGTAATCCGCTGAAAACCCTCAGAAGACAACACTCCTCCTACTAGGGACACCTACAGATTTAACGGCTTGTTGCACATGCTCAGTGCAATCATGTTGCCTACGAAAGTGTGCTAATTAGTTTTTCTTTTTCTCCCTCTCTTGAATAACTAGTTTGCTCGGGACGATCAAAGTTAAGTTTGGGGATATTTGTTCAGTCGAAAATATTGCACTTTTGATATAACATTTATCTTACCTTTCTTAAATATTTAAAGGTGCTTATTATAAATATAGAACATATTTGGATTTATCTGCAAAATACTATTTACCATAGGTTTATATATTATAATTAACATTTTGAAGGAAAATATATGCATATTATATTCATATAATATTTTGGTAATTAAAATATGCATATCATATCAAGTATTCTAATCAAGATTTTTAAAATATATAATATCATACAAATGGTTAGAATAATATTTCAAAATATATGCATAATATTTTAGTAATTAAAAGATGCATAGCATATTAAATATTCTTAATCATGTTTCTTAAAAATTTATTACCATATATAGTGATTAAGATACTTTCTCTAATTTAATAAAAAGTACTAACATTATTCATGGAAATATTGTGCAAGATTTAGCTCAGATCAAGATGTTCAAGATGTCAAAATAAAAAATCTGCCAAAATCATAAAATCAATACTGACAGAGACTCAGAATCCAGGCATGTAAATCACCATATTAGGAAATCACCATATTAGGTAATATGGTTTTCTGATTTGAGAGCTATATAAAGGACCGAGGGCTAAATTTAGAGAGCATCACCTTTACCATAAAGAAAATCACCGTCAAAGAACAAGAGATCCACGACAGGTCCACGAGTCGACATGATAGGGCGACGTGAAAGTCGACGGAGTATCTACTTCCTACGGGGCAGAGATCGAGAGCAACTTCTTCCTCTTATAACCTAAATTTATAGGATTTGTACTTGTGAAGTTGATTAATAAAGGTAGATCATTTTGTTTAATTATTTATTTTCTGTATTTTTTCCGCATTATGATTTTTTTAACCGTCCTTTCTTCTTCTTCTCAAAATATGCATGAGTAATTCCTACCTTGCTAGGGTTCGTAAGATTAGGGTAGAACAAAGGATGAGAAAATATTTTAACTTCTTTTAAGTCTTATGAAGTTTATAAATTTTAGCAAAAGAATTGTTAATATCCTAATCGGGCGCGCTACCAATTTATTGCTAGTCTCGACCGCGATTTGAGATCAGATTAACAATTGTTTTGTTAAGGGCTAGACACGAATAGAGATCAATGAAAGGATAAGGGTCAATAGTAAGAAAATCCTAGTTTCTTCCAAGAACCCTAATCCTCATTCATCACTATCGATCTAGTTTTAAATCTATCAATAGATAAAAGGAGTAATCTGTATTAGTCATCCATGACTACTAAATCCTAACGAACCCTACAAGTCTTCTTTCTATATATTATATATCCTTATTTAAACTAGATCTAGAATCTATTCTTCATTATTCTTTATTCTCCTTCCTCTTTTTTTTAATCAACACGTCTAAAGCAAGATTAAAAGTTCTACGAATTCCTGAGGACGACCCGTAGTCATCTTGGCTAGCTACATGTGACACCGTTACTGATTGCGGTTATACTGCTACACTTTTTCACAATCAATCATACGTCATAGCTTTTCTTCTAAGGACGGGCGCAGACGTGCGTTGTTTTGGTAAACAGCCAGTTTTGGGCCGCTCGGTTGTTGTTGCGTGTTAGTGACGAAAGTCGCTTTTCCTTTACCCTTAATATTTCGAGGGTCTTTATTTGAAGAGGAAGGCCCATGGCCCATCTGGTCCATTTGGGCCAGTATATCTATTAGAGTTGAAAGATTGTGGGCTTGAAGAACGTCATGAACTGGGACACAGTCATTTGAGGATCAAGTGTCACGCCCCGCTTCCCAGTGTACGGAAAGGGGACGCGGTGAGGCCGCTACGTATTTACTCAGAAGTAAACATACTAAGCATATCTAAGCAATATAAAGTAAAGTACACAAGAGACAGAAATATAAATGAACAACAACTTTATTTATTAAACATTTTTTTACAGGTACAACTGAAATGTAAATACATGAATAGAAAGCGATGTCTAAACAATGGCATAACTAAAATGAAATAAATATATACAAGTACCTACAGCTCTGGGTCAAATGCTAACTGCTCCAAATCTTCAATGCTGGGCTCGATCTCTAATGAGTCCGAATCGCCTGACAACATTCCATAGAAAGAAGAAAGGAATATCGTCAGCGAACAATTCTCGGTAAGTCCCAAAGATGAGTAGAGATAGAATAGACAGAAAGAGAATAAGACTAATAATGTTTGATTATATTGTTAACGCAGTTGTTTGTAGCTTGGTATAGAATATGCCAGTGTATACGAAAGGAGTCCCACTATTCCGGAGACTAAGGTATACGGAGTACAAGGAACCGTTCAGCTACGGTACAACGGCAATGGATATTCAGGTTAGGTGTATTAAGATTACAGTCTCGTGCCACTTCTAACACATTCCGTACCAATCTACCCATTATAAACCCCACGATGTCTTTTGTATTGATTGTATTGGTTTGTTATATAGATGGATGACTTGCCGAAAACCATGATATCAGTAAACAGAATGGATATAAATGGAGGGTTATATAGACGGAGTATATCTATGCTTCGGTTCAGTCAACATAGATTGATATAGGTTGAATAGACGGATTCATGTTGTATTGTAGTTTATACTTAAATCATATTCAAGTGAGATTAATTAGATTGAGTCTGAGTCAGACACTTTGAAAGGAACTTGAAATCCTGAATTAGTTTTGATGTTATCGGTAACTGCTGCATATGGACGATAAGATTTATGTCTTTTTCCAAGACAATTACCGTATTAATAACACCGTTTGTTAGATTTTCTACCTTAGATAGACAAGCACCCACATTCTCCGGCTCCTCGAAACTCAAGAGAATTGGTCCCGCTTAAACCTATATTTACTAGGGTCCTTATTGTAATTTAGTATAACTTGAGGGGGTTTTATGTAAAAATAGTTTTGATACATTTTCAAAATACACCTCAAGTATTTATTTATCTTCTTTAGGATTTTCATAGATGTATATTTTATAAATGTTAAATTTCTAGATAGTAGAACCTAGTTTTCATAGTATATGATATTTTATTGAAATATTGGAATTGTTTTGTATTTGGATGGTAGTTTCATGTAATGGCGATTCCTTTGATTTAGAAAACTTGGAATATTTATATAATATAATAAAAATAGATATTTTGATAATAGTTATATATATATATAATAAAAATAATTTTATTTATTTTTGTAGAAATCTCATTTTCTAAAGAAAATGCATTAAAATTCCATGGAGATCAAATGCTCCTTTCGGAGGTGTGCATCTCGCTCTAATAGGTCCGAGAATGTGCGATAACCCGCACCATCCTGAACGGGGTCCCCAAAAGTGGGTTGTAGAGGCGCAATTGCAAGGAATTGTTTAATACACTTTTTAAAGAAATGGTTTTCCAAGTTTGATGGTATTTATTTGTAATGTCGTACTATCCCATAATTATATTCCCAAAATTTCATCGTGCTATGTCAAAAATGTGTGTTGTGATGAGGTAGCTCATTATCTCATGAGTTATCTAAAGGTAATACACGTATTATTTTGATTTGTGTCGAAAATAAAGTATATGGTATTTTACCGTAAAAATACGATAAAAGTTGCATAAAGGGTATTTTTGAGATGAAACTTGTTTTAAGGTGTTTATTAATGTTTATTAAACAATATATAACAGTATGGTATTCTATTAATTAAGAAAAATGAATTTTTAAAGGAAAACCGAATCGGAAGTCGGATTAACACTGCTTCCGTCGGGTTTTAGAAATGAAAGATTTTAGAGTAGAAGAAGAGAGGGGGAGATGGGACTTACTGGCTTGAGAAAAAGAAAGGGAGAGAGGGGAAACTAACGAAGGTGTCAGGGCGTCGTTTCATTGCCAGAATCTTCTCGGAACTTCGTCGGAACTTCACCCTTTGCTAACTTCACTTGCACACTATAAGGACTTGAGAATTTTTTAGAGTTTTTGCAGGGAATTCTGAGTGAGGATGGGTGAAATAGAGTGTGGTATTTATAGGGAAAAATTAGGGTTTAGAGGGTTAAAGAATACATTAAAATTTGCATTAAAAATTGGATTAAAGGGCATTTTATTGTTCTCTGGATGAATTTAGAGTAAAAAACAACATGGGGGTAGTGGGGTAGGCCAAGGGGTGCTCGGGCAAAAATATCAGAGCAACCCCTACGGATTAGCCCGGCGGTGCCGGTCCCATACGCATGTGTCACCGGTCCAAGTCCGGTCGAATGGGCTTGAATTGGTGCCACGTGTTGGTGTCGCTTGGTTTTCTTTAGTGCACATATTTGATTAATCTGTAACTTAACATATTACGTGTAGTGCACGTGCAAACCCTTGGGTTTCTAAAAGATTAAAAGAAAATTAAATAAAAAGATAATGTGGCTGGGGGGATTCGATCACAGGGGCTACGTCACAGTAGTGCAAGACTTTACCAATGTGCTACAAGTATTTTCTTGCTGTTCAAAAGTAAAACAAATACTTATAGTGTACACAGGATTGCAAATACCCCAATTGTACATTAACTTTTAAACAATTTTCTGTACATTGAAATTGGAGTTGTTATAGTCTACCCACCTTACAAAAATTTCGTCCTCAAAATTTACAATTTATTTTAAGGACTAGTTTACAAATAAATGCGTGTATCTTGCATGCACTCATCTTCTCTTTCCCATGTTAATTCTCCTGGTGTGTCATTTCTCCACCTCACTCGAACCAAGTTGACTTTCTTGTTCTGAAGTGACTTCACCTTCCTGTCCAGGATCTCAACAGGTTGTTGCTCACAGGATAAATCTGGCTGTACAGTGAGCTCGGAGTGATCAAGAATATGGCTGGGGTCACTCACATACCTTCTGAGTTGGGATATATGGAACACGTTGTGCACTCCTTCCAATGAAGGTGGAAGTGCCAAGCGATAAGCCACTTCATCGACTCGTTCGAGTATGTCGAACGATCCAATGTACCTCGGACTAAGCTTACCCCGTCTTCCAAAATGAATCACTCCACGGTTCGGAGATATCTTCATAAATTCATGTTCTCCCGATTGAAAGCCCAAGTGACGGCGCTTTGCATCAGCCCAATGCTTCTGTCGACCTTAGGCTATGCACATTCTTTCCCTGATAGTACGAACTACGTCAACAGTTGCTACTATCATCTCAGGTCTAAAGAGTTCTCTATCTTCGATGTCGTCCCAACTTAATGGCGATCGACACTTCCTTCCATTCAATGCTGCAGAAGGTGACATTCCTATACTTTCTTGGTAGCTGTTGTTGTATAAAAACTCCACATGATATAGGTGATCTTCCCACGATCCTCCAAAATCTAGCATACATGCTCTTAGCATATCTTCTAAGATCTGAATTGTTCGCTCAGATTGACCATCTGTTTATGGATGATAAGCTGTGCTGAAATTCAGACTTATTCCCAAGCTAGCTTGCAGACTTTGCCAAAATTGCGATCAGAATCTGGTGTCACAATCGGAGACAGTGCAAACCGATACTCCATATAATCTCACGATTTCCTGCATGAGTTCATGGGTATCAGAGTAGTACATATTTGAAGAGTTTAAATCTTACTTAGATTCTTACCTCCGTGTACTTCTTTGCTAGTGTCTCGGTAGATTGGCCAACTCGAAATGGAAAAAAGTGAGCCGACTTTGTGAGTCGATCCACAATAACCCATACCGCATCGTTACCTTTCGGGCTGCGAGGAAGTACAGTCACGAAGTCTATTGTGATGTGTTGCCATTTGCATTCTGGCATAGGTAACGGTTGAAGTAAACCAACAGTCCTGTGATATTCAGCTTTTACTTGCTGACGCACCAAGAATTTTGCGACGCTTCTGGCTATTTCACACTTCATTCCATGCCACCAATAATTCTGACGCAGATCTTTGTACATATTTGTACCTCTAGGGTGTACTGAATAAGGAGAGCTGTGAGTTCTTTCATCAACTCTTCTTGCATAGGACCTTTTGGTACACACAATCTACTGTCGTATCTCAAAGATCCGTCTTCATGGATGATGAAGTCTGTTCGAAATCTACTTTCTACTTGTTCTCTGATCTTTTGCAACTTAGCATCACTTGCTTGAGCTGCTTTGATCTGATTGACAATGGTAGATTGAACTTGAAAGTTCATCAAACTTGAAGCGTTATCTGGCATGACTACGTCAATCTCCATTTGGTGCAAGTCTTGTTGAAGCTTCCACTGTGCGATGAGATTCAATACTAATGGTTGGCGACTAAGGGCATCAGGTACTACATTCATCTTCCCTGGATGATATTGTAGGTTGATGTCGAAGTCCGCCATGAGTTCTAACCATATTCTATGCCGCATATTCAACTCTTTCTGAGTAAACACATATTTTAGATTCTTGTGATCTGTGTATATGTCCACTCGTTCACCAAGAAGATAATGGCACCAAATCTTGAAAGAAAAGATTACGGCCACCAACTTCAAATCATGCGTCGGATAGTTGCGCTCATGGATTTTCAGCTGTTTTGAAGCATAAGCTACAACTTTACCGTGCTGATGTAGAACACATCCTAATCCCTTACCGGATGCATCGCAATGCACTTCAAAACCTCCAGATTAGTCCGGTATGACAAGGATAGGTGTTGATGTCAATCTTGACTTGATTTCTACGAAAGCTCGTTCGCATGTTTCTGACCACACGAATTCTTCATCTTTACGTGTGAGCTTGGTCAGGGGTGTTGCAATCTTTGAAAATCCTTCAACGAACCTTCTGTAATATCCCGCTAGACCTAAGAAACTTTGAATGTCTTTTATTGACTACGGTGTCGGCCATTCTCTTACTGCTGAAACTTTAGCTGGATCTCTAGAGATTCCATCACCTGATACAATATGTCCGAGAAAACCGACTTGATCTAGCCAAAAATCGCATTTGCTATACTTGGCATAGAGTTGATGTTGTCGTAATGTCTCCAGGACAATTCATAGGTGCTCGGCATGTTCTTTTCGACTCTTAGCATACACTAGGATGTCGTTGATGAAGATGACAATAAACCTGTCTAGGTACTCTCAGAAAACTTGATTCATTAGGTTCATAAATATAGCCTGTGCGTTGGTCACTCCAAATGGCATCATAAGAAATTCATAATGTCTATACCGAGTTCTGAATGCCATTTTATGGATATCAGATTCTTTGACCTTCACTTGATGATAACCCGAACGAAAATCTAACTTGGAGAAAACACAATATCCACTTAGCTGATCGAACAGATCGTCAATGCGCGGGAGTGGATACTTGTTCTTTATAGCTACTTCATTCAGAGCTCTATAATCAATGCACATTCGATATGAACATTCCTTCTTCTTTACAAGTAGAACTGGTGATCCCCAACTTGAAGTGCTGGGACGAATCCATCATTTCACCAATAATTCGTCCAACTAAGTATGGACCTCCTTTAATCCTTCAGGACTTAGGCGATATGGTGCTTTAATCACCGGTTGTGCGCCTGGTACTAAATCAATGCTGAATTCAAGAGCTCTATCGGAGACAAACCTGATATGTCTTCAGGAAATACATCGTTGAACTCCCGAACCATCTCTGGCTTTGATCCTTCCTTCGCTTGAAGTGTTGAAATCACTGCCTTCTTCGGTTTTGTCTTGTATGTACTTGGCTCCAGGGTACAGTCTCCACTTTTGAAAAAAGACCGGATATTCTGGAATCTCGAAGACTACTCTCCTTTGACGACAGTCAATAGTAGCATAGAATGTTCCGAGCCAATCCATTCTCAAAACGACATCGAAATTCGGTATGTCCAGCACCTTGAAATCAGCATAGAATTCTCTGCTGCAGATGACCACTGGACACAGGTCGTATCCCATTACTGCCTTTAGAATGCCGTTCCCTAAATTGACATTCCAGCTGGATAGGAGAGGTTTGACTGGAATCGCATGAGTTCGGACGAACCATTGCAACATAAAGCAATGAGATGCTCCAGTATCGAAGAGTGCTAGTGCAGGAAGTGAGGCTACTAAAATTGTACCTAAGTTATGTGGGATAGTTTTAGGTATATGGAAAATGTATAGATATGTATATATAGATGGAAAAATAAAGCTTGAAAGGAAAATGTTACCAGTAATGACTTGGCCGGTGTCTTCAGCCTCTTCTACAGCCATTGTGAAAGCCTGTCACCTCGGCACATTCCTCCTTGCTGGAGGAGCATTCCTCTGCCCATTCTGTTGTACTTGAGGTACGTTCCATTGGGCTTGATGGAACTGACGAGGAGGAGGTGCAGTCGGTCCAAGAGGAGGTGGAGCAGGTAGTGCGAGTCGTGGAGCGGGTGCCTGGATGGCTGAGCGCTGCTGATAAGTGATTGCTGGTCTGGGTGCAGTATTTGGATTGTGTCTACGAATATAGGACCCAATGTCATGAGTTGCTGAGCCGCAGACTAAGCAAAGGCGGTTTGCATGCCGGCAGTCTTTCGCCAAATGTCCATCCCTCCTGCAGTAGGTGCAAAAGGCTGGGTTGGGCCGGTTGTTCGGTACTCCCGGTCTCCTGGGCACAAATGGTAGCCTTGAAGAGGCTCCTCCTGCCATCTGAGTGGCAGGGCGCTTCATCCCGACAGATTGATGTCTGCCCCTCATCTTCACCACTGCTTCGTATCGGTGTGCAGCTTTTAGGGCCATCTCGTGGGTTAGGAAATCCTCTTTAGTTAAGGCATCTTGGATTTTCGAATCTAACCCTTGCCGAAATATTCTGGATCTGATCTCAGCAGTTGGTATCAAATGTGCCACGAACCTATTAAGGTCTTGTGTTAGCTGTGTAATATGTGATATTTGAAAATCAAACATTGAGACATATCTTACCTACTGAGCATTGTAAACTCAGCGTCATATTCATCCACGGATTTGGTCTATATAGAACCCTGTTGTAGGTGAATGAACTGCTGCTCCATGTCAAATCGGACAGTCTCAGTAAAGTATTTCGCATCGAACATGTCGCGAAAAGTCCTCCATTCGATCGGTTGGTCAAGACGGCTATGTTCCCCACCGAACACAGAGACGCGACCGCACAGGTTCGTCTTGCTTGAAATTCGGGGCAGATGCTAATTGGTGCTATCCGTTCACCTCTCCGAAGATGCCAAGTTGATTTATGGCACCAAGTATCGAAGGTTTAAACAGATGCGGCCGATGTAGCGGACTTCGTCAGATTCCCCCTCGTTTGAGGGATTTTTGATTGTGGGGATACTCTTCCCTGCAGGCGCAAGCCCCTGCAGTTAATTACGCTACCACATAGCGGTAACAACTTTCTCCTTCTCTAGATGGTCACTTCGTGTCGTGGGTGTTTGTTTTGTGTTGTGGTTGCCCGTGGATTGTATACGGAGACTAATTTATGTTGTCTCCCGTAGGGCATGAATTAGTCCAAATCCGTATTTTCTTAGATTTGGGTTTGGAGGTTGGGTTTAAGGATACGTTAGTCTCATTTGAGACTAAGATCAACTTAAACGTTTGTTAAGGATACGTTAGTCTAATTTTTAGGCTAAGATCAACTTAACGGGATCGTTTGGATCCAACAAGAGAGCATTTGGGCTGCCTCTGTTATTTAGTTAAGGGACATTGCGGTCGATTACCAGTTTAAGGACGTGGTGGTCCAATGTTAGTTTAAGGAAATCTCAGTCCATCAGTAGTTTAAGGACATTTCGGTCCGGGTTAAGGACATCGTAGTCCGTGGGTTTAAAGGGACCCCACAGTCCAGGTTAAGGACATCGTAGTCCATAGGCTTAAGGACCCCACAGTCTGGTTTAGAGACATCGTAGTCTATAAGGTTTAAGGACATCGTAGTCCATAAGTTTAAGGACCCCACAGTCCGGTTTAGAGACATCGTAGTCTATAAGGTTTAAGGACATCGTAGTCCATGAGTTTAAGGACCCCACAGTCCGGTTTAGAGACATCGTAGTCTATAAGGTTTAAGGACATCGTAGTCCATGAGTTTAAGGACCCCACAGTCCGGTTTAGAGACATCGTAGTCTATAAGGTTTAAGGACATCATAGTCCATGAGTTTAAGGACCCCACAGTCCGGTTTAGAGACATCGTGGTCTATAAGGTTTAAGGACATCGTAGTCCATGAGTTTAAGGACCCCACAGTCCGGTTTAGAGACATCGTGGTCTATAAGGTTTAAGGACATCGTAGTCCATGAGTTTAAGGACCCCACAGTCCAGTTTAGAGACATCGTACTCTATAAGGTTTAAGGACATCGTAGTCCATGAGTTTAAGGACCCCACAGTCCATGAGATGTGTGGTTGTCGGGACCCGTCACCTCTCTGAAGACGTTGAAGGATTACAACGACAGATATTAGAGGAGTAAAGAGATGTACCCTTGAACCGGTGTGACTTGGTTGAAAGATCAGTAGCCCATTTTAAGACTAAGATCTGTTGAATATTTGTGAGCAGATGGGCTTAGTTCAATATAAATTGAGGACTTATGTCCAGAATTGGGCTAAGTCCAATTAAAATGCTTAACATTTTTAATTCTAGTTATTGAGCCTTTACTTGGGCTTGGCCCTTTTAGTAATGCTGAGCATTAGGTCCTGACAATTTTTGTCTTGTATTGAATGCATAGCATTCATCAGAACAAAGTGTGTTCTGACAATGCGTCACGTGGCGCGTCAGGCGCTTTGCGCCAATTAAAGAGCGCATTGCGCTTCTGTCAGGTAGCGCACACGAAGGTGACACGTGTCGCGCTAAGCGCTAGTTTATGAGCGCTTTGCGCTGATTTAAGGGCACGCCAGTAAGTGACACATGGCGTGCTTGGCGCCAAGCGCCAGCCCATGAGTGCAGTGCGCTATTTTAGAAGCGCAAAGCGCAAGTTATCTTTGTGATTGACACGTGGCACGTTTTGGCGCTGAGCGCCGGTCCAAGGAGCGCAAAAGCACAGCTCATGAGTGCAAGGCACTGTTCAATAGCGCAAAGCGTATCTGATCAAATTTATGATCAGAGAACAAGTTTATGTTCTTCTTTTAAAAGAGGCTTTGCCTCAAGATTCAAGAACAAAAGTTCTTGTTTATAAAAGGGCTCTGCCTTTGTAGTTCAAGGATCTGTGAATGAAGTAAATAGTTCTGATTAGATCTTTTGATCTTTTTCTTTTTATTAAAGACCTTGTTTTTTTAATAGATCTATGATCCTTTAAGAAGATAGTTGTTCTTTTTTAATGAGATGATTTCATCTCTGTTGTTCAAAAATTAATTCTTTACCTTGAAGAAATGATCTTCTTTTTCTGAGAGCTTGCTCTTCTTTCTCTTTGAGTTTTTCTCAAAATTTACAGGGGGGTTTCTCCTCTTGAGATTTGAAGTCTTGGGGCCTTTATATAGGGCTAATTGATTTGTTAAATCAGTTTTAAGAGATCTTTCTCTGATTGATTTGGGACTATTTCCCATCGTTGGATCTTTGATCCTAGGGCTTCTGCTTTGCAGAAGATAATTTTCTTGTTTTAATAAGATTGGAAAGATCTTTCCATAACAGAATTTTAATTCTGATTAATTAATAATTTATTATTATTAGATCTTTTGATCTAACGGTGGGGAATTTTTAATTCCAGCGCTGGCGCACCTTGCGCAGCACACCTACATTCGACACGTGGCGCGCAGCGCTACTGCGCTAGTGCACCCGTGTTTGATACGTGGCGCGCAGCGCAGAGCGCTGGATTTGAAGCGTTGCTTCAACTTTTGAGTTTTGAAATTTTAAAACAGAGCTTTGCTCTGATTGGGGTGCGCTGCCTAGGGCGCAGCGCACCTGGCGCTAGCGTGTCTGTGTCTGACACGTGGCGCGCAGCGCGCCTAGCGCTGAATTTGAAGCGTTGGTTCAATTTTCAAATTTTGAATTTTAAAACAGAGCTTTGCTCTGATTGGGGGAAACAAATACCCCCCACCGTTGTGCTCACATGGCGCACACGTGAGTGCAGCGGTGGCAACATCTGAGCTCTTGGATCAACTCAGAAGTTGAAGAGGCGGTTCAATGCCTATAAATAGGACCTTTGGTCCCTTAGATAATTATTATCTTTTTTTTGAGAATTTTTATTCAGAGCCCTGCTCTTCATTTTAAGAACTTTTCAAGAGTCAGAACTCTACCAAAACTTAGGTAAAGTTTAAAATTTTAATAAATTAGGGTTTTTACCCATTAACAGAGCCTTACTCTTCATAGATCTTTGATCTAAAAAAAACCCTTTTAGGGTTTCATTAATAGAGCCTTGCTCTCATGAACCCATAGATCTAAACAGATATTTTCTTGGGGTTTCTTAGCCCATGAACAGAGCTCTGCTCTTTGATAATATGTAGATCTCTTGATCTTTGATGAAAAACTCATAAGAGTTTTCACGGATTTTGAAGATCCCAGAATTTTTAATTCATAAAAATTAATTTTAATTAATCCTTGATGGATTTTTCCATTATCATTACAGAGCCAGGCTCTTTAAGGAATTCTATTCCTTCATGATCAGAGTTTGACAAGTGTCACTCTGTCATAGAGCTTTGCTCTCAAAAGGAGATTTTCTCCTTTTCCCGAGGGATTTCTCATTCAATGAGAATTTCCTTAAGGATTTCCTCATTAATTAACAGTCTCATCCAATGATGAGGCTGTTTTTATTAATAATTTTTAATCGATGAATTGTCATCTAGATTTTGTGGGTCCCCCTTTAGTCCCCCTTTTCACTGCATTGCAGTGTGGTGCAACTTTTAAAATACCGAGTGTCAGAGCACTGACAATTGACTCCTGTCCCCCTTTTCGCAGGCGACATGTCTTTCGATGCCACGTTTCCGTTCGTCCGTTCAGAGGGAGGATTCCCTGAGGCACCTGTGGACCGAGAGGTTCTCGCGCTTATCAAAGACCGTGACCCGGAACAAAAAAATCTCCACTTGTGGGGCAGATGCTATGACCAGATTATCAGAGGTCGTCAAAGATTCTCTTGTGCGACGCCGTCGGAGCCGATCTCGGCGATTCCATATGCAGATGCACCCCCGGTGAACTATGCCGTGGAGGTTGTCAATTGGACTTCGGAGGGTCTTCTTCAACCTTCGATTGCCGCCATACCCATGCAGCCGCTGGTAGCTTTGGATACCTTGGGATGGCGCATATGCCATGGCGAGTCGCGCCCTTGGGGACAACCCTACAACATCGGGTTGACTCCCCGACATTCGGCCGGGTATTTGCAGTGGGCCGGATACATCTTGTCAGCGAAGAAAATGCAGCTACTGAAGCTCGGCCTATACCCTGCGGTTTATGCTTCGTTGTTCCAATATTCCGCTCCTCCCACATGGTGGATTAAGGCGTTCTTGGAGCAGTGGAACATCCCAACCCATACCTTTCTTCTACTGGATAGAGAAGTCTCCATCTCCTTAGAAGAATTTGTTGAGATTTCCGGTCTGCCGGTTAGGGAGGAGCACTACGAGGAGCTGCTTCCTCCGGATGAATACGTTTTTGCCACCAAGACGGTGGTGATGGGCCTAACGCCGGAGAACGCCATTCAGCACCAGTTTCCTAGTCCGATAAAGGTGTTGAACATGTACGAGAGCCTCTTCTTGGAATCCGGAGGCCGGGGGGTCAGTTTTGCGGATTTCATTACCCGGTTCCTTAGCCCGGAGATTTTGTCGCAGCGAGGCGAAAAGTTTGCCAAGCTCGACGACCCCTTCGGCTTTGGTTTGGACCATCGACCCGTACTGGAATACGATCAGAAGGGCTTTTTTCTTCCTGATGCTGCGATCATTCCTCTGTCAGAAATCGCCGCTCCGGGCATTGACGAGGAGGCTTTCTTTCTCAGGTTTCTTGGGCTATGGTTGTGCTGGTTCGCGCTCCCTATGCATCCTCGTTACATGAGGCCTTCTTTCTTTTACCCCGCGCATTGTATGGTGGCCGGAATACAAGTGGCCATTGGAATTGCCGGGTTAGCCCATTTATACTATGGTCTTAGCGTGGCGGCAGATACAACTGAATCGGGGGTGCATGCCGCCAACTTCCCGATGCATTACTTTACTTCGTGGATGGAGATGCACGTGCTCGGGGTCTTTGGCATTCACAAGAGACCTTCGTTCTACGAGAAATGCAAGCTCCCGCGAATTATGCGGCTGGTTGATGCGTCCATCGTAAGTCCGTCACAGCGGGAAGCTAGGTGCTTGCTTCTTCGCCCGTGCACGGTCAGAGATGGTATGTCTTTCACGGACAAAGTCCTAACGATCGGCCAGGAACCTTCCAAGTCGGTGCTGGCATTGCGCGACATTTTTAAGGACGGGGCCTCCGTGTTGAAAGCCCGGGAGGTTCTCCATCTATACTCCATCAGGCCGGGCTTTCTTATATTCAGGCTAAATGATGCAGCGCTATTTATGAGATACAATCCCCATCATTTTCCCAAGCAGCTGAGCTATAACCAGGGGGTCCCACTGGAGGCGTTCTTGATAGAACCCGCTGCCACCAGAGAGGGAATACGGGGTGCGCTGCATCACTTCATGCACTTGAATACGGGCTCCCACTTCTTCATTAGCGAGCCGAGTTGCGTCCCGAGGGCCCTCAACGTACACGCGGCCTGGTATCAACACGCGATGGGTGCTGTTATCAGGGAAGAGAGGCGGCTGCTGCTCGATTGCAAGAGTGCGCCTCCTGCCGGTGATAGCAACGTCCCTTTAAAGCGACGGATTGCTGTCCCCCCTCCGCTAAGAGAGGTTGCTGCAGTTGAGCCTCCACGTGTGCTAAGCCCTACACGTGGATTGCCCCATGCTCATGTGGAAATGGTAGATGTGCCATCGGTGCCCCGTGCTCCCACGAAGACGGTATATGTAGTTTCACTCGAATCTGGCGTGGGCTCGAATATCGGGACTCGCCGTCCCAAAGTGCTCACCAAGCGCAAGCTGGTGCTGGTTGCAACCGGAGTTCGCTCGCAGAAGAGGAAGAGGAAGTCGCTCTTTTCTGCTGATGTCGTATTTGGCCAGGAGCCTCAGGCTCCTTACGTCGAGGGCCTGAGCGGGTATGGGACAAACGGGGGCTTATTCATGCCGCCAGATGATACTGATCTGGCGGCTGCCAAGCTTCTGAGCAATTGGCCAGACGCGAAGAGGGGTTGGCTATCCTCGCGCGATCGGGTAATCATTAGCTGTATTTTTCGCCATTGCATCGTATTTCTATTATCGTATTTTGACTGATGCTTTTCCTTCTTTAACAGGCATTTCCACTGAAGAAGCTCTCGCAGCTTCTCTCAAGACTTTTGAGGGAGAGGAAAGACTTCGAACATCCTTAGGCATCGATACATTTCGGTTCACCATGTTCCCACTCCCGTTTCTTATGAGTAATCTGACCCTTTCTTTGTCTTATCGCAGAGACCGCAATGCCGATCCCGCAAGCTGATGCGGAGATTCTTCCCGGGCCAGGCATCGAAGTCCCGGCCTCCTCAGGGTTGTCAAAAGAGGCTTTACTCAAGCAACCGATGACGGATACCGTAACGGCTTCAGAGGTAGCTCCTGGCGTGGATGATGACGTCCCATTGACAGAGATCTTGAGAAGATCGACTCTCATGGCCCGGACGGAAAGGAAGCGCCGAATGTGCGTAGCAAGAGAGCGTAATGCTGCTTTAGCTGCGGGTGCGGGTTCGAGCACCGCTACCCCTGCTGTTACTCCTTCGGAGGAGTCCCCGGCTTCCTTTTCTACTGCCTATAGACGAGCAGCACGTGCGGCTAGGGAAGCGGTCGGAAGACCAACCCAAGGTAATATGACACGGGGTTCCGTTGTCAAATTTTTAAGTATCAATTCTCATATATTTTATCTTGCAGAGCCGAGTCTTCCCGAAGAGGTGGCGGCGACCGCTGAGCCTGAGGTAGCGGTGGAGGAGGTAGCTGTGATTGCGGCGACGGTAGGCGAGGTGGCTGCAATTGCCGGGCTCGATGTGATGACTGGTAAGTCAGTCACGATTGCCGAGTCTGAGATAGCTGTGGATGAGATGGCTACAGCCGCCGAGCCCGAGGTGTTGATGGGTGAGACGACTACAATTGCTGAGCCCGAGGTGGCCGCTCCTTCTCAAGAGTCGGGCACCGCCCCAATCATTGCTAATTCTACCTGCGACCCTTTGCCATCTCCTGGCATCGCGAGCATTACGACGGCTCTGGTAGAGTCAGGGGATGAGGCGATAGGAGGTGAGACCTTCTCGATGGAAGAGGATGGGGCAGTTGCTGTGTCAAGTGACGTCCTTGTCGCGGTTCCGACTGGCGATTCACTAGGTAGATTTTGGATCATTGCTTTTCTTTTTATTCTGCAATCTTTTTCAATCTTTCCTGACAGGGTTCATCTTGTTTCTAATGCATGTGCGGCTAGTGCTGATGTCACGCTATCCGAGGCAATGCCATCAGCTACCGCCTTGACGGTGACACCTCCTCTACCCTCTCTCATACCATCTCAGATGTTGGAAGGTGCGGATTCATGACCCATCAGTCTTATTTTTTAAGCTGTATAACTTATGTACTGACGTTGCGTTACTGCGTTCTTGCAGGAGTCCTTTTCGACCACCTGTATCAGGTGCTGTACCCACACTTCTCCTTCCTGTCAGGGATTAGTCCGTCTGCTGGCGTCGGTGAGTATCTTTTCTAAACGACGTCCTTTCTTTAACGGGCAGTCGCATTACTGCTAACTCTTCTTTATGTTGCTTGTAGTCTCACAAATTGAAGGAGGGGACGAGGCTGTCGTTGCGCTACCAGCACTCCCAGCTCTGCCCCCTACTGCAGCTGGTATAGTAGACTCTATTTTTTTGTGTATGTATATTCTTTATTTCTCGAGCCATGATTTGACTATGATTTATTTTACAGCAATCGCATTGACTCCAGCCTCTTTCGAGTCTCGCATTATGATACCGACAGGGCCCTTCTCCAGACGTCCGTCCTCGAAAGGCGCGCGAATAGTCCGCGCATGCTGAGCGACTATATTAAGGAGCTCGATGTGGACACTCCCACATCTGCTGCGGATTTTGCCGCGGAGATTAACCCCATGCTGGCGACGCTCGTGAACTTTCATGATGAAGGCGTCGTTGAGTCCTGGGTTAATTGCTGCAGGGAAATCGAGGTTTGCCTGCATGAGCTTGAGCTTAGACGTCCTGCACCTGAGATTCTGGCTGCGAGCACTCAACGGGCCGCGTGGATCGAGCAGAGCACTTCTTACTTCCGCCATCTTGAACAAGAAGTGGCTTTAAAGCAGAAGGAATTTAAAGAAACTTCAAGCGAATCTGCTCGACTGCATGCTCAGGTTGATGCGAATGCTTCCCAGTTGAAAGTTATCTTCGAAGGCCTTCTGCGATGCATTTCTGATGGGTTAACATTGAGGCAGAAGCTTGACGTCATCGAGCAGGATGTACAAGATCGTGAAGCAGCTCAGCGGGCCGTCGAGGAACAACTTTCGTCTTACTTGAAGCAGCGAGCCCAGGTCGAAGCAGAGTTGGCTGCGGCAGCTGATCAAGAAGAGGGGCTGAGGGAAGTGCGCGAGCGGCTGATTGGATTATTGAAAGCGCTTCCTTCTCAATAATTTTTTTGTACCATTTGTAATTTTGAATAAAATGTATTCATTCTTTTATTCTTTCATATGATGTATTTTGTACCCAATTGAATTCGTGAATAAAAGATACACCTTTTTTTGCAATGTCTTGTGTCATCTCTCTGCTTCTTCTTTCTTTTGTTATTAGCATGCCACCTTAGCAAACATGGTTGGCAGATGATAGAGTGAGCCTCTTGTCTTGGCTTCTTCGAGTGGTAGTGATGGCTTAGGAAACAGGGTTAAGATCTGTCTCCTAAGACTTTTCAATTTTATGAGCCGTGAGGATCTCATAAAAAATTTCTCCCTACAAGTCGTGAGGATCTCATAGGTGTATTTTCTCCTTAGGAATCGTGAGGATTCCTAAGTGCGTTTTCCCTTATAAGTCGTAAGGATCTTATAAGAGAGTTTTTCTTTCTTACGAGTCGAGAGGACCCGCAAGTGTTTAGTGGGATAGACATGTAGATGACGTATTTCCGAACGGGGTCATATGGATGACGTATTTCCGAGCGCGGTCATATTGATGACGTTGCGTCAGTTATAATGAGACGAATATTGAAGTGGTCTTTAGGTTGTCTGTGAACCGTTGAGATTCGGAGTAGGGACTTTGCCATAGCTCCAAGGTTGATTGTAGCGTCTGAATCCTACTAGAATGAGGAGGAACGATGTTGATGATCTCTAGGCTGTCCGTGAACCGTCGAGCTTCGGCTTTGTTTTCCGATGGAGCCTGGGGAGGGAAGGCGTGATTCCTTCTTTGTTTGCGCCCCTGGATTGTATACAGGGATTGGTGTGATATCGCCTATAGGGCATAAATTTCATTTTATTTTCTTTCCGCGATGCTCTATCATTTCAGCTTTTATATCGCGAAGGTCGCGATTGCCTAATCATTTCGGCTATTTTTGCGGTGCCCAATCATTTCGGCTATTTATTTTATTTTATTTTTTTTTACTCGCAGCATTTTATTGCAAGTTAACCAATCATTTCGGCTATTTTGCATGCATACATTTTTTACTTGCTGATTTTGTTGCAAGTTGCCCCATCATTTCGGCTATTTCGTATGCATGTGTGGCTCGCTAGCTTCTTGCTGCAAGCTTGGAATTAGACACCGATTTTGGCATCAGCACCGCTACAACTGGAATATTGCCAGGAGCGAATCATCATTTGCCTCTGTCAATGTCAAACAAAGGTGGCTTAGCGAACAGGGTTAGGATCCTATCGACTAAGACTTTCGACTTCATGAGCCGTAAGGGTCTCATAAAGGTATTTCTTCCTGCGAGTCGTGAGGATCTCGTAGGTGTGTTTTCTCCTTAGGAATCGTGAGGATTCCTAAGTGTGTGTTCTCTTATAAGTCGTAAGGATTTTACAAGAGTGCTTTCTCCTTATAAGTCGAGAGGACTTACAAGGGTTGTTTACCGTGCAAACATATCCCTAGCCACGGATGGGACTTTGTTAGGGAAATGTTTATTCGCGCCCGTGGATTGTATACAAGGGTCAGCATTGAACCGCTTGTAGGGCAGTATTAGAGGTTATGGTGGTTGCTTAAGAACAGGTTTAGATCCCTGTAGCTTAAGACTTTTGAATCTTCTGAGCCGTGAGGGTCTCATAAGAGGGTTCTCCTTACGAGTCGTGAGGATCTTGCAAGTATAATTTCTCCTTAGGAATCATGGGGATCCCTATGTATGTTGCTCCTTTGTGAGTCGTAAGGATCTCACACAGGTGGTTTCTCCTCACAAGGTCAAGAGGACCTCGCGAGTGTCTTTTAACGAGATTGCGCCCTTTCAGGTTTTCACAAAACTCGCCGGTAGCCCTGCTGTTTTTACTCATGGAGCCCTTTCGGGTTTTCATCCGTGCCCATTTTGCTTGTGGACATACCGTTTTCTTTTTCTTTTTTTTAACGAGGTTGCGCCCTCTCGGGTTTTCATAAAACTCGCCGGTAGTCCTGCTGTTTTTACTCACGTGGCCCTTTCGGGTTTTCATCCGTGCCCATTTTGCTTGTGGACATACCGTTTTCGTTTTTTCTTTTCTTTTTTTTTTATTTTAACGAGGCCGTGCCCTCTCGGGTTTTCTCAAAACTCGCCGGTAGCCCTGCTGTTTTTACTCATGGAGCCCTTTCGGGTTTTCATCCGTGCCCATTTTGCTTATGGACATACCATTTTTTTTATTTCTTTTTTTTTTGTATCAGCTTCGGGATGCTGTAACCCACAGTAGTTTATCGACGTCTCGGTCAACAGCTAGTTTTAGGACATAGTGGTCCATCGTTAGTTTAAGAACGTTCCGGTCCGTTGTTAGTTTAAGAACGTTTCGGTCCGTTAGCCGGCTACTACTTACAGAGGTTGGGCTTAGGAAGATAGCAAGCGGACATAGTCGTCGTCATTTATCGTTGACCTAGGCCGTAACTCGTCAGGCATAGTATTTCATTAGAAAGCGACCGTTTATTGGCCTGAAAGGTCTTTCACCATGCATGTCCATGAGTAGATAGGCCCCACCCTGGTAGACCTTGTCTACGATATACGGGCCTTCATAGTTCGGCTCGAATATCCCCCATTTGGCATGATTGGGGATCATAGGTCTTTTGATCACTAGCACGAGTTCGCCTTGGCGGAATGTTTTCGGCCTAGTCAATCTTTCGTATGAGCGCGTCATCTTTGCTTTGGAAGCCTCCAGGTTTTGTTGCGCTATGAGCCAGGTTTCATCAAGGGCATTGAGCTCCTCAAGCCGAAGGTGAGCATTCTCTTTTTCCATTAGCTCATAATAAACTGCCACTCGTAGAGAGGGTAACTCTATCTCGAGGGGGAGTACCGCTTCTGTACCGAATACCAATACGTACGGCGTTGTGTTCGTGGCCGTTTTGAACGTAGTTCGATACGCCCAGAGAGCTTCATGCAGTCTCTCATGCCAGTCCTTCTTATTTCGAGACACCGTCTTTTTCACGATCTTTGTCAAGGTCTTATTGAAAGCCTCAGCTAAACCGTTAGCTCGGGGATTATAGACCGAAGAGTATCTCCAGTCTATGTTATGCTGTTGTGCGAAGCGGCTGATCTTGTGGCTTCTATAGGCTGGCCCGTTATCGGAGATAATCCGTCGCGGAGTACCGAACCGATAAATGACGTATGTCTTGAAGAAATGAAGGATATTCTCCTTCTTCACTTCCCTCAGCGGTACTGTTTCTTCCCATTTGGAGAAGTAATCAGTTGTCGCCAAAATGAATCGATGTCCTCTGGCCGATGCTGGTTCGATGGGGCCGATTATGTCAGTTCCCCACATTTCGAACGGCCAGCTGGCCACTGTCGGATGTAGCGGATTCGGATGCTGATGGATAAAGTCTCCGTGAATCTGGAACGAGTGGCATTGCTTCGCGTATTCGAGGCAGTCTTGGATCATCGTAGGCCAATAATAGCCCATCCTTTTGATCTTCAGCTTCATCTTCGGCCCGGCTTGGTAAGACCGCAGAGTCCGTCATGAGTTTCTTGGACGACTCTCCTTGCCTCGTCTGGTCCTAGGCATCTTAGCCATAGAGAATTAAATGATCTCTTATACAGAGTATCATTAACAAAGGCGAAGGATAGAGCTCGTTTCATGAACTGATGCCTTGAGGATGCATCTTCAGGTGTTTGACGGGATTTGAATTAGTCTATAAAGACTTCCCTCCAATCCATTTCCTTTTCCTGGTCTTTTATTTGCAGGGCCGTTTGCTCGGTCACTCCCTTTTCTTCAGATGACTCCGGAGATACTTCTGCCGGAGCAAGAACCCGACGGCTTTGCACAACGATCCTTACGTCATCGAGGTTCTCGTCGGCTAGTTCTTTAGCGAGCTTGGCTAATGCATCCGCTTTACTATTTTCCGCACGCGGTATGCTTTCTAGGGTGTAGGAAGGAATTTGAGTCAGTAGTTGCTGTACTCTCTCGCCGTACTTCACCAACTCTGGCTTGCACGTTTGGTAGTCGCTGTTTATTTGACTAACGACCAGCTGGGAGTCTCCATATATGAGGAGGTTTTCAATTCCCATATCGATGGCGATCTCGAGACCTGCTATCAAAGCTTCGTATTCTGCTTCGTTATTCGTCCTCGGCTCTGTTAAGGAGAAGGCAAAGCGCATTATCCCTCTTTGTGGAGTCACGAAGATGAGGCCTACCCCTGATTTGATTATATGAGTGCTTTGTTTGCGCTTCTTCATGGAAGATGCCCCATCAAAATAGAGTTCCTATTGGGTATCATTCTCTCTTCTCTCCCTGTCGATTGTATCAAACGCATGTTCGTCTGGCAATTCGCGGTTCAAGGGAGAATCGGCAGGTATTGGATGCTCAGCGAGGAAGTCGGCTATGGCCTGGCCTTTCACTGCCTTAAGAGGTCGATAAGTTATCGAGAACTCCATCAAGAGCAGGGCCCATTTAGCGAGTCGTCCCGTTAATATAGCCTTTGACATTAAATATTTGAGAGGATCCACCTTCGATATGAGATGGACCTCATGTGCCAACGCATAGTGTCTGAGCTTCGTTATCGCGAAGATCAACGCCAGGCAGTGTTTTTCGATGGGGGAGTAATTGCTTTCTGCCCACAGTAGAACTCGACTCAGGTAGTAGAGGGCTCTCTCCTTCCTTTGGTCGTTTTCTTGTGCCCATAGCCCACCTAAAGAACCTTCGAGGGCTGTTGTGTATAGGACGAGAGGTTTTCCTTTGACGGGAGCGGCCAGTACTGGCGGATTCTGCAGGTATTGCTTGATTTCGTCTAGTGCGCTTTGGCATTTGTGATACCAGAAGAACGGGGTTTTCTTCTTCATTAGGTGACTGTAGGGACGGCACTTGCCTGAGAGATTGGCGATAAATCGCCGGATGTACGCGAGCTTTGCTTAGAGAGACCGCAACTGCTTGAGGGTCCTTGGCGGATGCATTTCCATGATCGCCTTGATCTTCGGCGGGTCTATCTCGATGCCTCGGTGTCGGACGATGAATCCCAGGAATTTGCCCGAGGAGACTCCGAACGCGCATTTGAGAGGGTTCATCTTTAAGTTGTATTTCCGAAGGCGTTGAAATACGGTCTTCAGATGCTCTAAATGTTCCTCGTATGATTTGCTTTTCACCACAAGGTCGTCGATATAGCATTCGACGATTTCATGTATGAAGTCATCGAAGATCTTCGTCATGGCTCTCTGATAGGTGGCACCGGCGTTCTTTAGACCGAAGGGCATCACCTTGTAGCAGAATATGCCCAAAGAGGTCCGGAAAGCGATATGTTTCTGATCCTCAGGGTGCATCTTTATCTGATTGTATCCTGACGAGCCGTCCATGAAGGAGAAAACTTCATGAGTGGACGTATTGTCTATCATCAGCTCGGTGACCAGTACTGGGAAGTCTTCCTTCGGGCAGGCTTTATTGAGATCCCGAAAGTCCATACATATCCGCACCGTCCCATTCTTCTTCATCGCTGGGACGATGTTGGCGATCCAGTCAGGATACTGAAGCTCTTGGATGAAACCGGAGTCGATTAGTTTCTTGAACTCGTCATTGATGCTCATCTCAAGCTCGAGCCGCATTCTTCTCGGCGCTTGTTTGATCGGCTTAACATCCGGGGATATCGCCAATTTGTGCACAGCAATCTCTGGCTCTAATCCCGGCATCTCGGAATAGTTCCATGCGATGCAATCTTTATGCTGCATGAGCACGTCCTTTAGCATAGCCACCCTTTCTTCAGACAATAGCTCACTGACGAACGTCGGCCGCGGGTCACTTGCCGTCCCCAAAATCAATTTTCTTGAGGTTATCTGCAGTTTTATGTATCCCATCTTCCAGCTCCTTTGGCGCCGGTGGAAATTCTGAGATTACCTCGTGATCATCGTTGTTGAAGCACCGAGGGAAGTCATCCATATTCTCGGGCTCTTCTCCTGACAACATTATCATATGACAAGTACGAGATCGCTTTCAAGACCGATGTTAATCTGGTTCTACTCTCGTTGTATGCATGGCTTTTGGTTCGTGCTTCTGCGGCGGAGTTACCCTCCAACTGCTGGATAGAGCAAACCTGCCCTGTTGATATTGGTCTTCGACCCCGTTCTTGAAGGTGAAGCAGTCTTCGAGAGGATGTCCTATTGCTCGATGATAGGAGCAATAGTCTGGGTGAGAGACCTCGTTGGCTTGCTCGGGGTGTTTGGACTCCGGAAGTGTAATCATTTGATGTTTTATGGAAAGATCGAGTATCTTCCGTGTTTTGTCCTGGGGAAAAGAGTATGCTTGACCCATCTTCTTTATAAGAGATGAATCCGGATTGCTCGATCCCTGATCTCGTGGCTTCTTGTTCCCGCTTCGTCGCTGTCGAACGCCTTTGCTGCTCTTTGATTTATTTTTGCCTCTGCGTCGGGCCTTTTGTATGACGGATTGATAAGGAAGAGCATTGTCATTCTCTGCGGCTTGCTGAAGGAGGCGCCACGTCTTGGCTTTCTCGTAAATGGCCATTTCACGGTTATGGTCATCCCGAACCTTTTGACCTGCTTCCCTTATAAGCTTGTCCATTTGTTCTTCGAACGACGGACTGGGCATTTTCACGGTAGGAGCTCTTTCTGGTTCAGGGTTATCATCTTCCCATAGAGCATCTCCTTCTTCATCAAAGTCATGTATGACGTAGCAGTCGCGGAGTAGCTCCCGTTTCTTGGATTGAATATACCCAAGCCCGGTCGTTTCCATTTTCTCGTTGGGCAACTTACGTTGAATTCCGGTAACATTCCATATCCTGCTATAGAACCGTGCTTGTCGCACAGTTTGCTTAAGGGGTACACCTTGGTGTCTCAAGAGCCTCTTTAGTCCGCTCGTGTAATATCTGGGCAAACGGATGTGCTGGAGCCTGTCAAGTGTAGAATCCGCACCATGCCAGATTTCTTTCTCCACTTTGGTTTCCCCGGATCGGTAGAATAGGATCGCCATTTCACCCTTTCGCGTGGGAGGGACGTAGAATGTCTGCAGTTCTTCCACACTGTGCACGTCTAGTTCTTTATGATGCTTAGGCGGAACCATGGCAACTTGCAAACACTGGTCTTCATCGGCGACGGCTTGTATTGATGGTCGAGCGGAGAATACGGCATTGACCTCATCTTCCGAGTCACTGCCGAAGATAAGCATAGGAGCGGACGGTCCCGGCTTGCTGTACTGGGGTGGCCCTGAATAAACTATCTCTTTCTCTTCCTCGGTATCACTCCCGAAGACCGGAATGGTGGTGATAGTTTTGTTCTCCGGTTTGTGACATCTCTTTGTGTCCTCAAAGTCTGGTAAGAAGTATTTTGCATCTTCGTACTAGCGGACTTCATTCACGGATAATGGGTTTAGCTCTCCTGTCACGGTATACTCGAGACCATCCTTGAAATACTTCATACACTGATGTTGTGTAGAAGGGATGATGTTGTAGTCGTGCAACCAGGACCGGCCGAGCAAAACATTGTAGCATGTCTTGGCGTCAATGACATGAAATTTAATGTCCGTGACAAGTAGCCCAAAGCGTAATGTCAATATTATAGACCCGAGCGTCCGTGATGACTGAGAGTCAAACCTGGAGATGGTGATTTTATCACGAGCGAGGTGCGGAACGCTCATGCAAATTTCCTTCAATACTCTCACATTAAGGAGATTGACGGAGGACCCATTGTCGACCAGGATTTTGCCTATCTTGATATCATGACAGTATCCAGAGACGTAAAGGGGACAGTTATGCTCGCATGTCCCAAGGAAGAGGTCTTCGTCGCCGAAGGTGATATCGGCCGTGTGTACTTCTTTCAGCTCGTCCTTCATCTTTTCTTCGGCGAGAAAAGCTTAGAATTGCTCTGGCTCTTGTAGTGCCTTGATCAACGAATCTCTCGCCTCTTTGGATAGCAGAAGGGCGTCGAGAATACTGAGCTGCAAGGGTATCTTCCTTAAGTGTGCCAGAACGTTGTAGTCCACCGTGTTTTTCTTTGGCGGGTCCTTGACTGTCAGCTTTTCGACGGCTTGGTCATCAAGGATGATATCCTCAGGGACCTTTTCTTTTCCCTTATCTTTTCTATTTGACCCACTGATCGAGGGCCTAAGATTCTTTTCGGGCAGCGTACGATTGCGCAGCTGAATATTTTCACAGGTCGTCGGCTTTTCCTCTTTTCTCAAGGTGGACTCCTTAAAGAGAGGGCCAAGTGTCATTTCTTCGTCGGAGTCACTCCCGAAGGTGAGAACTTGCGATCCCCCGGCGATGACCATGCGACAGTTGTCGATAGTTCTTTTATGCTCCTCGGTTGTACTTCTTTGCTCCCGACGAGTTTTGCGTTTCATCCGCTTGAAATTTTGCCTGTGAGCGACATATCCTTGCCACCATCTTTTAAAAGCGTTGCACTCGTCGGTGGGGTGCGCAATCTTCCGATGATATAAGCAGTAGCTAAGATGCATTTCCGCTTCACCAAGAACGTTTCCTTCGGAGGGTGGCAGCTTCATTCCCATTGATATAGCTTTGGCAAACCTCTTCCTCGTCTTGAAGCTGTTTTTATTTGCAACGGAGGCACTTTGATCTGGCGAGAGTGTTTCAATCCTTTCATCCAGTCGCCGGCGTTTGGCCTTTTCAAATATGATCATCTCACGCTCTCGATCAGTTTTACTCTTTGAAAGAGTTTCGTTGAGGAATGCATCGATCATTTCGTTTGATGGCCCCGGAAGTTCCGGCTCAAGATCTGCCCCCAGCTTCTCAGTGCAAGGAGCTTCTTCATCGTCTATCGACGAGTAAGAGATCACATGGCAACTCGCCATGTAATCTTCAGATTCATCCGGCGAGTCTTCTCCTTCATTTCCGTCCTCGAGGACGTGGCTGAAGAACTCTTGGAGCGTGATTGGAGTCCGCACCTTCTGGTTATACTCTTCCAGCGCATCAATCTGTTTTTGCAGGTCCGTGCGCTTGTCGCCAGGCTTCACGGGCTTTTTGGTCTTCTTCTTCTTTTTCGAAGACTTTGACGGCTGGATGTAAGCGCTTTGGCTATCACCACCAATCTTTGGAGTTGGGCACGGCTTCAGCACCCCCTCGATGATCTTAGGATCCAGTGGATTCTTCCACCTAATTGCCGGACATGTTTGGAGATCCTTCAGCATTCTTTTAGTTTTTGCTGAAAGAGCGACCTCCCATGGAGCTTCTTCTACGAAAGAGCATGATGCCCCCGGTGTATCCATCTTCTTGGGAGTGTGTGGCCGAGGCGGGTTCACCTTCCAATTCTCGGATAATACGAATTTGCCTTGTTGGTACTGATCTTCTATCCAGCTTTTGAAGATGTTACAATCTTCGATCGGATGGCCCAACATTCGGTGATAAGGGCAATAGTTAGGATTGCTAATGTCGCCTGGTTGCGTTGGGCATCTTGGCTCTGGCAGAGTAATGAGCCTGTTGCGGAGTGCAAGCTCGAATAACCTCTTCGTCTTGTCTCTAGGGAACGAGTAAGGGCGACTCATTTTATCTTCAAGAGATCGAGTTCTGTTGTTTTGGCGATCAACTAGTCTTGGGCCACCGGGCTGCTGTTGAGCATTGGCGACGATGATCGCTTCCCCCTTTCCCTTCTCGTTTCGAGAATCCGGCTTTAGAGGAGACGGTCTATGACCCATCTGGTCCATTTGGGCCAGTTTGTCGATCAAGGCCTGGAAAGTAGTCGGCTTGAAGAACATCATGAAGTGGGAGATGGTTGCATGAGGGTCCAGAGTGCCCACGAACATACCTACCGCCGGTGCTTCTTCAATTCGCTGTTCGCACTTCGACCACAGATTCCGCCATCGTATGGTGTATTGGACCCACGTCTCGCCTGGCTTCACCCTAGAATTGATCAATGCCGTTATTGGGGTGCGTTCACTAGCACTCGTGAATCGCTGGGTGAATAACAACTCCATTTCCGCGAAAGTCTTGACGGAATCATTTGAAAGTTCGGAGTACCATTCGAAGGCCGTCTCCGACAAGCTGTCGATGACTTGACGGAGCAAAAGCTTATCATCGCCCCCGGTGTTGCCGCAAAGAGCTCTGAACTGGGGTACGTGCTAGTGAGGATTGCCTGTCCCCTTATACACGTGGAATTTAGGGATCGTATATCCCGGCGGGTATTTTATTTGGTCATACCAGATTGGATACGGTCGCCCAGTTTTGACGACTTGGCCGGCCGCTTCATTCTCCTGGTGACCTCGTATTTGCTGAGCTATATAGTCATCCAGTGCGGCTTTAGAAATGGTTTCCTCCTTGGCTGCTGAATGAGCCGGAGAAGGATTGGATGTCTCCCCTCTATCGTCTTCAATAATGACTGGAGGGTATTCAGCTGGAGAATCCGGCTGTAACATCATTCCTACCATGTCTTGGAAGAGAAGCGCCATTTGTTTTATCTTGGCAGCTTGTTCTGTTTCTTCTCTGTCCTTCTTTTCTGGGACCCTGCGTAGGAAGTCAGCATCAGTTTCTTGTTCGTGGAGCTGTTCTGATGATGCCTCCGGACTTTCTTTTGGCCCGTGAGAGCGGCCATTGCAGTCAGCATCTCCTGAAGCTTCTGCTGCTGTTGTTCCTGAGCACTTGTGATGGATCGGGTGAGCGGTCGGTGGCCTGTAGAAGTGCGGCTATCCTCTTTCCCGGATGCCATATAAATAGTGTGCACCATTATGCCCCCAGACTTGGGGCGTTTGGTCTCGGCGTCTTTGCGTTCTGCCGTATTCATCGAGGCTTTCTCTGGCCTCCTTTTCTTTTGAGCAGTTGATGTTGAGGGGGTCGTTGCAGCAGGCACCCAGGCAGTTGTCGTCCTTTGTGGCTTGCTAGGATGGTTCTCTTCCTGCTGAACCTTCAGCTTCTTCTGTTGGCAAGGGTAATCTTGTTCGATTACTGAGTCCTGAACCCGTCGCCAGACTTTGTAGATTTTGGAGGATAGCCGCTGAGGCGGCTGTTCCGGCTTTGCCTCTGTGACATTCTCCACGGGTAGAGGAGATATTTTCAATACGGCGGTAGGAGAGTTCCTGCGCACCTTTTTCAGCAATTCAAAGCTGTTCCCGGTTGGAACAGCAGCATTGACTTCCACCGTTGGGGCTGGTAGAGTTAGCCCAGAGGGGGAGTTGCCCCCAGCCTTCCTTACTCGGCGCCAGTGGCGACGTCGAGCGTGTCGAGCCGATGGAGTTGGTTTGGTGATGGGGATGGCTTTGTCTTGCCCCCTGTTCAGGTGAGGGGCTGTTGCTGGCGTCAGCCTCTTGAAAACTAATGTCCGTTGAGAAGCGGTATCCAACTGGTCAAAAACAGACTTCTGAGCAGGGACGAGAACTGTAGTGGGAGCCGGAACAGTCAGTCTTGTAAAGACCGACCCTTTGGCGGGAGAAACTGCTTTGACGACTTCAGGAGCAGGGATGGCTATCCTTTTTGGAACAACCTTCTCTGGGATTGCAGGCTTCATCACGGGCCCATATGAACATTGGCCCAGTCTGGCGAAGACCGAGGGGCTGAAGCTGGACGACCAGTTGAGAGGGGCCGCGGTAGTAGCAAGCCGATCAAAGACCGACTTTTTGGGAGGTTCTGGTGTTGGTACAGGGGTGCTGAAGCTCATGGGTGGGATCATAGTCCCAAAGAACAGCCCAGTGGTGGCCTGAGTTACTTGGTCCACCGGCATCGTGAACAGGGAGGCCGCTTGAGGTCCGTAAGCTATGCCCCCAGATGAGGAGGTACGCGAGTTGCGGTTGCAGCTGGAACACTTTGCGCAAGTAGACGCCATTGATGTATCGTTTTCTGCGCCAAGCAAGAAACCAAATTTTAGTACCTCGAACCCAAGGGCAACCATATCAAACCGCGATTCGTTCGCGAACACGACACACGAAGTGTGGAGTGGAAAGAGGAAAATGTCCCACCGGGCGTGCTATAATCTATTCCCCGCCGAACACAGAGACGCGACCGCGCAGGTTCGTCTTGCCTGAAATTCGGGGCAGATGCTAATTGGTGCTATCCGTCCACCTCTCCGAAGATGCCAAGTTGATTTATGGCACCATGTATCGAAGGTTTAAACGGATGCGGCCGATATAGCGGACTTCGTCAGATTCCCCC
Source organism: Agapanthus africanus (assembly GCA_030015575.1). Lineage (NCBI taxonomy): Eukaryota > Viridiplantae > Streptophyta > Magnoliopsida > Asparagales > Amaryllidaceae > Agapanthus > Agapanthus africanus. Next base: position 17,736,237 of record CM057349.1, on the reverse strand, counting down.
TCGTTTGAGGGGTTTTTGATTGTGGGGACACTCTTTCCTGCAGGCGCAAGCCCCTGCAGTTAATTACGCTACCGCATCGCGGTAACAACTTTCTCCTTCTCCAGATGGTCACTTCGTATCGTGGATGTTTGTTTTGTGTTGTGGTTGCCCGTGGATTGTAAATGGAGACTAATTTATATTGTCTCCCATAGGGCGTGGATTAGTCTAAATCCGTATTTTCTTAGATTGGGGTTTGGGGGTTGGGTTTAAGGATACGTTAGTTTCATTTGAGACTAAGATCAACTTAAACGTTTGTTAAGAATACATTAGTCTAATTTTTAGGCTAAGATCAACTTAACGGGAACGTTTAGATCCAACAAGAGAGCATTTGGGCTGCCTCTGTTGTTTAGTTTAGGGACATTGCGGTCGATTACCAGTTTAAGGACGTGGTGGTCCAATGTTAGTTTAAGGACGTCTCGGTCCATCGGTAGTTTAAGGACATTTCGGTCCGGGTTAAGGACATCATAGTCCGTTGGTTTAAAGGGACCCCACAGTCCAGGTTAAGGACATTGTAGTCCATGGGCTTAACGACCCCACAGTCTGGTTTAGAGACATCATAGTCTATAAGGTTTAAGGACATCGTAGTCCATGAGTTTAAGGACTCCACAGTCCGGTTTAGAGACATCGTAGTCTATAAGGTTTAAGGACATCGTAGTCCATGAGTTTAAGGACCCCACAGTCCGGTTTAGAGACATTGTAGTCTATAAGGTTTAAGGACATCATAGTCCATGAGTTTAAGGACCCCACAGTCCAGTTTAGAGACATCGTAGTCTATAAGGTTTAAGGACATCGTAGTCCATGAGTTTAAGGACCCCACAGTCCGGTTTAGAGACATCGTAGTCTATAAGGTTTAAGGACATCGTAGTCCATGAGTTTAAGGACCCCACAGTCCGGTTTAGAGACATCATAGTCTATAAGGTTTAAGGACATCGTAGTCCATGAGTTTAAGGACCCCACAGTCCGTGAGATGTGTGGTTGTCGGGACCCGTCACCTCTCTGAAGACGTTGAAGGATTACAACGACAGATATTAGAGGAGTAAAGAGATGTACCCTTGAATCGGTGTGACTTGGTTGAAAGATCAATAGCCCATTTTAGGACTAAGATCTGTTGAATATTCGTGAGCAGATGGGCTCAGTTCAATATAAGTTGAGGACTTATGTCCAGAATTGGGCTAAGTCCAATTAAAATGTTTAACATTTTTAATTCTGGTTATTGAGCCTTTACTTGGGCTTGGCCCTTTTAGTAATGCTGAGCATTAGGTCCTGACAATTTTTGTCTTGTATTGAATGCATAGCATTCATCAGAACAAAGAGTGTTTTGACAGTGCGCCACGTGGCGCGTTAGGCGCTTTGCGCCAATTAAAGAGCGCATTGCGCTTCTGTCAGGTAGCGCACACAAAGGTGACACGTGTCGCGCTTAGCGCTAGTTTATGAGCGCTTTGCGCTAATTTAGAGGCACGCCAGTGAGTGACATGTGGCGCGCTTGGTGCCAAGCGCCAGCCCATGAGCGCAGTGCGCTATTTCAGAAGCGCAAAGCGCAAGTTGTCTCTGTGATTGACACATGGCACGTTTTGGCGCTAAGCGCCGATCCAAGGAGCGTAAAAGCGCAGCTCATGAGTGCAAGGCACTGTTCAGTAGCGCAAAGCGCATCTGATCAAATTTATGATCAGGGAACAAGTTTATGTTCTTGTTTTAAAAGAGGCTTTGCCTCAAGATTCAAGAACAAAAGTTCTTGTTTATAAAAGGGCTCTGCCTTTGTAGATCAAGGATCTGTGAATGAAGTAAATACTTCTGATTAGATCTTTTGATCTTTTTCTTTTTATCAAAGACCTTGGTTTTTTTTTATAGATCTATGATCCTTTAAGAAGATGGTTCTTCTTTTTTAATAAGATGATTTCATCTCTGTTGTTCAAGAATTAATTCTTTACCTTAAAGAAATGATCTTCTTTTTCTGAGAGCTTGCTCTTCTTTCTCTTTGAGTTTTTCTCAAAGTTTGCAGGGGGGTTTCTCCTCTTGAGATTTAAAGTCTTGGGCCTTTATATAGGGCCAATTGATTTGTTAAATCAGTTTTAAGAGATCTTTCTCTGATTGATTTGGGACTATTTCCCACCGTTGGATCTTTGATCCTAGGGCATCTGCTTTGCAGAAGATAATCTTCTTATTTTAATAAGATTGAAAAGATCTTTCCATAACAGAATTTTAATTCTGATTAATTAATAATTTATTATTATTAGATCTTTTGATCTAACGGTGGGGAATTTTTAATTCCAGCGCTGGCGCACCTTGCACTAGCGCACCTACATTCGACACGTGGCATGCAGCGCAGAGCGCAGCGGAACTGCGCTAGCGCACCCGTGTTTGACACGTGGCGCACAGCGCAGAGCGCTAGATTTTAAGCGTTGCTTCAACTTTTGAGTTTTGAAATTTTAAAACAGAGGTTTGCTTTGATTGGGGTGCGCGGCATAGGGCGCAGCGCACCTGGCGCTAGCGCGTCTGTGTCTGACACGTGGCGCGCAGCGCGCCTAGCGCTGAGTTTGAAGCGTTGCTTCAATTTTCGAATTTTGAATTTTAAAACAGAGTTTTGCTCTAATTGGGAGAAACAGGCTATCTTCCGCCTTCCACCAGACTCGTGCATTGTCAGTGAGCTGCAGCTTTACAACTCGAACCCAAGCGATCTCCGGCACTTGTGCCGCTGCCAGATCATCTTCAATACTCTGAGCCCACTCCTCATCTTCTAGAGGGCTCTCTTTTCTCGAGAATTGCTTAGGGTGCAAGGCTCGAAATTGTTTTACCCCAGGCGCTTCCACTTCTGTCGGTTCATCAAAATAGCAGTCTGCTGCTGATGTCCCTCTAAGAGGCTGCGGATCACCTCAAGCAGTACTGTCTTCTTATTGATCAGAGCAACGACGGTAGGTGTAAGCGGTAGAGGTGGTGGTGTGTTGTTGAAGTTGGTACTGGTGTTGTTTGGAGAATCTATAACCTTGAAAGAAAAATTTGGATTAGGACAGATTCAAAATATATGAAATTGTAAAATTCAAGGACTATCTAAAGAATGTTTTTAGTTGCTGATTCTTGTGCTATATTGCTTAGGACTTCATGCAGACTTGAACCGCATGTCCATGCAGAACTGACCCGCATGTCCATACAGAGCGGACCTGCATGGGCCACCAACAAAACCTGTCATGCCCCGCTTTCCAGTGTACGGAAAGGGGACGCGGCGAGGCCGCTACGTATTTACTCAGAAGTAAACACGCTAAGCTTATCTAAGCAATATAAAGTAATGTACACAAGTGACATGAATGTAAATGAACAACAACTTTATCTATTAAACATTCTTTTACAGGTACAACTGAAATGTAAATACATGAATATAAAGCGATGCCTAAACAATGGCATAACTGAAATGAAATAAATATATACAAGTGCCTACAGCTCTGGGTCAAATGCTAATTGCTCCAAATCTTCAGTGCTGGGCTCGATCTCTAATGAGTCCGAATCACCTGACAACATTCCAAAGAAAGAAGAAAGGAATGTCGTCAGTGAACAATCGCTCGGTAAGTCCCAAAAATGAGTATCGATAGAATAGACAGAAAGAGAATAAGACTAGTAATGTTCGATTATATTGTTAACGCAGCTGTTTGTAGCTTGATAAAGAATATGCGAGTGTATACGAAGGGAGTCCCACTATTCCGGAGACTAAGGTATACGGAGCACAAGGAACCATTCAGCCACAGTACAACGGCAATGGATATTCAGGTTAGGTGTATTAAGGTTACAGTATCGTGCCACTTCTAACACATTCCGTACCAATCTACCCCTTATAAACCCCGCGATGTCTTTTATATTGATTGTATTGGTTTGTTATATAGATGGATGATTTGCTGAAAACCATGATATCAGTAAGCAGAATGGATATAAATGGAGGGTCATATAGACGGAATATATCTATGGTTCGGTTCAGTCAATATAGATTGATATAGGTTGAATAGACGGATTCATAGATTCATGTTGTATTGTAGTTTATACTAGAATCATATTCAAGTCAGATTGATTAGATTGAGACTCAGTCTGAGTCTCACACTTTGAAAGGAACTTGAAATGCTGAATTAATTTTGATGTTATCGGTAACTGCTGCACATGGACGACAGGATTTGTGTCTTTTTCTAAGATAATTACCGTATTGATAACACCGTTTGTTAGATTGTCTACCTTAGATAGGTAAGCACCCACATTCTTGTTAGTTATATGTATGCCCTAGAGGCCATTACTGTACATGTGATGTATATTGTAGTGAATGCTTGGACATATATAGAGAAGACTTTCTTGCTCGACATGATAGTATGCTATCTGTGTAGGGTTCCTAGGCACACTAATGAGGTCTCACAAGGCATCAACCATGCCAATTTCAAATTTTACAAGTGCCGAGAAACCCTAATACGGATCGTTGACTAGATTTTAGGCGAAACTACAAGCTACTAAACTACTTTAGTGCTAAGTGAACGGAAATACAACCTTTGTAGATCCGGTCCTCCACCTCCATAGCTCTGTGATGAAGTCCCCCCGCTGCGATCATCGGATCCCGGGCTCTAGCGTCGGCTTCATCGGAGAAATGGGCGAGCTAGATCGTCGACTTCGATGCCGAAAATGATCTACGTCGAGGCAACACAAGATCAAGCTCCAACTTCACCAAGTCATGAAACTTGTGAAGAAAACACCCTATACTACTTGGCAAGTGGTAGAGGATGAAGAAATAGGAAGTGGGTTCACTTTAGAATTGGATTTCTCACTCTTTTTCACATGTTGCCATTGATGGTAGCAAGCTTTTCTTCATGTTGAAGAAGGAGAAGAAGAAGAAAAGAATATGATAAGTTCTTTTCAAATAGAAAACAAAATGATACTTATCATAATATCAACCATGGTTAGGTGTAGAGAATTAACTAAGGTTAGATGAATGGTTAGGGTTAGGAGAAGAAGACAAGAATGGTCACTTAGTCAAAGTTACATGAAGCATCAAGAAGCTTCATGTAAGAAAGCAACCATTTTGTTTTCTTTTCTCTTTTTTTTCTCAAAAAAGAATAGATAAATAAATAAATGAATAAATAAATAAAAACCCTAACCATTTACTTAACCAAGGTTTAAACTAAACATACACCTAAACATGCATGTATCATCAAACATGATACAATCAAGTGCACAAAAAAATATATCACATATACAATGTGCACTTCAAGTGAGAAAATCCATTTTAAGTGAACCAATATTAGTTAATGCAAAGTAATATATCAAATATATAATTATACATTAAATCATTAAATCAACACTTGATTTAACGATCCGGTCATATCGCATATAACCGACTAATATCCAATGTATCGGCTTATCGAATCAATCCTTGATTCGATAACTAGGTTATATCACATACAACCAGTCGATACATTCATCGTGAGAATAGAATACGGTATCACATACACGCATTATTCTCGGTCCCGCACATATCTTATATGCGCTCCTATTTCGTTTCGCTTGAGCCAGGAAACCTCTGTGTAGGACTCTAAAGACTCGTCAATACGCCGGCAGTAGGTGATGATCATATCAAACACCCACAAGCCGCAAGCGGTCTGCTAAACATAACGGCCACCCGGGTATTGAGCGATCAGAAGATCGACGAGCAAGCCCGCTCACACTCTTGTGAATCCAACCAGTAACACTTACCGTACAGTCCGGTCTCGTCGTCTGATATGTCGCATATCTCGCCTAGGGGTGGTAAACGTCAGACCCCAATAGCTCGATAAGTTGTGTCGATATGAGGTCTATAACAGTTCGAGAAACTACTGGTAACACTTACCAGTAAATCTCAGCAACCCTGGCCAGGTATTTCCGGTCATAGCCAATCGAACACAGCGCAACATCAACTCCCTATACCGGGAGAGACGAATCCCCTCCTATCGCTCATTGCCTCCATGTGATTCGGGACTGTACCCAAAAACCACTGTTTTGCACGCCCTCTTGGACGTGGTAAGGTGGAAATCAAAGCACAGTGGGAACCACACAAGACTCTATGACGATCTCGGGTCAACAGACTACTCTGTACCAGTGTCACCAGAGAACTGCCATCTGACGTAAGGTATAATACCATCTGGGAGTTCTCGGCGAGTCCGTCCAGTGTACCCAGTCTCCACTGAGCACCCGTATATCATCTCTGATGTCAAACACCAATGGATATGGGATCATCCATCACCCATCTGTATGGGTCGAGAAGGTATACGCTAGTCTACTCTGGTATATCGATGCCCCGTCTCGATACACCCACGACTAGGGACCTTGAAGGATGTACTTATGGACTACCATGTCCCCACTAGTATGATCCGCATCATAGTCTAGGTAGTCAAGTACACATCCTAAGGGCTTTACCAAGATGTAACAGAGAGACAATCAGTGTACACGTTAAGATAAAGAGCAACCAGATAGCATACTATCATGTCGAGCAAGAAAGTCCTCCCTATATATGTCCAAGCATCCACTACAATATACATCCTATGTATAGCAATGGCCTCTAGGGCATACATATAACTAACAATCTCCCACTTGCATTAGGGCCATCTGATAGCAGTGGTTGTAGTATCTCATACTCAACCATCCCATAAAAGTCTCTCTCTGGGAAAAGGCCTTTGTGAGTGAATCCGCCGTGTTGTCCTCTGATTCTACTCTCCAAACCTCGATCTCCTTGGAGATCAACCATCTCCATGATCAGGTGATACTGCCTTAGAATATGTCTGGATCACTGATGGGACGGACGTTCCTTGGCATAAGCCACAACTCCATTGTCACACAATGGGAGGAACTAAGTTCATCTCATGAACAAATATACATCCAGACTGCCTCTTTGGTAGCATCTTAAGTAGCGATGTATCCAGCCTTTATCGTCTAATATGCCACGGTATCTAGCTTGGAACTCTTCCAACATACCGTCCCTTTACTAAGGGTAAAGACAATGCCTGTGACTGACTTTCAGTCGTCCTTATCACTCTGGAACCTTTCCAGTGATTCTCCCCAGGATCAATTGATACCATCTCACTACAACTAGTGAGAATCCTAACATCCAATTAGATCTATCTCATAGATCCAAAACCCAGGATTTAGGAGGTATCACTTTGATCCTGTATGGAGAATCATTGTGATAAGCGGAGATTGACTGAGCGTAGCATAGGAAACTCCTTCCCTATCAAGAGTATGTCATCCACGTACTCTACGAGGATCGTCACCATACTCCCTACTACCTTTTTGTTTATACAAGGTTCATCTACCATTTTGATGATGTCAAACTCTTTGACTACTTCATCAAAGCAGACGTTCCAACTCCGCGATGCCTGCTTTATCCTATAAAGCATCTTGTACACGTTTCCACTGCTCCCACTGTCTACGAAGCCCTCTGGTTGTGTACTTACAGACGCTCTCTTCTAAAACATCATTTTAGAAAAGCAGTCATGACACCCAACCGCCAGATATCGTAGTCATGGTATGTAGCCGTGGCAAGTAGGATCTGGATGGACTTAAGCATAGCTACTTAGAAAAGGTTTCAACAAAATCCATACCTGGTCAATGATGCAAACCTTTAACAAGTCTAGCTTTGAAAGTCTCAACTTTTCCAAGTACACCAAGTAATCTTCTCAAGATATACTTGCTCCTGATGGGGATTTAACCCTTCAGATATAGCAACCAAAGTCCATACTTTGTTGGTGTATAAGGATTCCATCTCAGATTGTTAAGCATCCAGCCATTCTTACAGAGTCCCACTCCTGATGGCCAGCTCGAAACTAGTTGGGTCATCATCTCATGATGCAATCCTCGCTCCCACTGTCATAGAAAAACAGAAGTATCTCTCAGGTGGGTGAGGAACCCTACTAGATCGGCGGAGAGGCTGAGGTTCATTGGTAACTATTGAATCATTTGTTTCTTTCAAATCATCAGCTGCATTTTGTATAGTTGGAACATTTCCAGTTCTACATAACAGACCTTGCCTCGAGCTTGTCCGGATTTTGCTTTTAGACATAGGCCGGACAACCCCAAATCTTAACAAACTTAAGATATGAGCTCTTCCCTTTCCATATCACATATGAAGTGGTAGGCAACTGATTTGATTTGAACCCTATTCAATAGGTATGCAGCTTCTCAAGTGCATAACTCCCAAAAGAAAATAGGTAACTCAGTAGTACTCATCATAGAGCACACCATATCACATAGGGTGCTATTGCTCCGCCCCGATATACCATCGTGCTATGGTGTATACGGAGGAGTAATGCTGAGAGAGAATCTCATTCTCCTTCAGAAAAGTCCAAGAATTCCGTGCTCAAGTATTCTCCTCCTTGATCACATCAAAGGACATAATACTTATACCCGTTTTGGTTCTTTACTTCTAACTTATATTCTGTGAATATCTCAAAAGGTTCGGACTTGTGTTTCAACAGGAACATATGTCTGAATCTTGAGAGATTATCAGAGAATGTAATGAAATACAAAGAACCAGTCTTGGCATATATAGACAGGGGACCTACATACATCAACATGTATCATCCCAAGAGTTCACTAACTCTTTCTCTGTTTCCAGAAAACAGAGCTATGGTCATCATATCTTTGTGACATGACTGGCAAGTTTCATAAGATGTAAATTCAAACAGATTTAAATATGCATCTAAATGTAACTTCAGCTAGTCAGGTCGTATTGATATGACCTAGTCTACAATACCTCAAGAAAAATTCGTTCATTTCTGAACTCATCCTCTTGTGTGTGTTCTGTATACTAAGAACTGTAGTTTGATTTAGAACATCAACGCTTTTAGATAACGTGCCTGAACCGATCAACTTTTGATATAGGAAATGTTCAAAACATTATCCAACAATACAAAATTTTATCATTTCTTTACTAATAAAGAGACTGATATGATTTTGTATATCAGGTTCGGTATCTAATAGCATTTGTTCAGAATCAATGTATTGGTAATACAGGGTGACAGTGACCAACAGACTTGGCTGCAACACTTGCCCCGTTTTCTGTCTCATGAAACTTATCACCCGTTCTCAGTTCTCTACCTTTCTGTAGCCCTATGTAACAGATTACATATCTGGGATCCTGATCCGGTATCAAATACCCAGGACGTAGAGGATACAGAGAAACAGTTCTTTGTAATGAACACACCCGAAGATGATGCATCAGCATGCACTTTCTTCGTTTGGGCGGCACGGGAAATCTGGTATTCCCCTATTTCCTGCTCTGTCTTATAACAATTATAAGTTGGAGCGGGACCAACGTTCCCCAGCTCAGTATAACAAGCGGGTTCGGTCAATATTCCGTATTATTATCTTGATTAAGGCGTGATATGGTCGCTACCTGGAGAGAGAGAGAAGAAAACACTCAGCGTGCGCTCTGGCAAGAATAGATTGGTTATTATTTTATCTAATCAGGATAGCTCCCACTGTTTTTATCAAATCTTCCTTCAAACCCTAAAAGGAAAGACTAGCCGGGATTAATTACACACTACAAGTGCGCCAATCTTTCATCCAGGCCAGTGTCGGTACTTTGAGGGAGGTCCCCCGTGCTTTCGCACGAACCTAATTAATGTAAACCTCGTTTTCCCAGAGGCGTAATCTCGTTAACACCTTTCTAGACACCTACTTGATCGGCTAATTGTAATGTGTAAAACTCTCCCAGGAGTAACTCTTACTCGCAGCGGTATCGGGATCCAACTATCTCATAGAAGGTATGCAATCTCATTGCAAATTTCAACACTTGAAATTCCCGATAATATTTAGCCCCTAACGTGCTATGACCTTGACGAAAGCCAACAAACCATAGCCCGCTAGTCAAGTTCAATCCGTACATTTCTTGATTGAATTAAACCCACCTGCACAACCCTTGACGAAAGCCAACAAAGCCGCACGACTACCCTAATCCAATCGCATCGTATGCAGCAGATAAGCAGCATATAGCTACCGCACACTACACCTTGACGAAAGCCAACAAATGTATCACGAATACTATATACAACTTATCTGAAATGACGGAGGGCTACGACAGGTTTTTCTGAAAACCTATTGCGTAATGAACTTGATATCGTTGTAGAATCAAATGATTTTAAAATGGAGTGTTTTTGAGGCTTTTCTAGTTTTGCTAAAGGAGTCACTCCCGGTGAAGGGATCGTCAGTTCTTTCCTCGTCGAATGCGGTGCGGGATATATCATATATATCACTGTGCAAAGCAGAAACTATAGAAGCTATCAAAAGACAAACCGAGTGTGTAGCATCTGCCAGTTATTGCTAAAGGGGTCACTCCCGGTGAAGGGATCGTCGGCCATTTCCTCATCGAATAAGGTGCAGGATATATCACATATACCGCTGTGCAAAGCAAGAACCGTAGCTACCTGTTTTATTTTTGAAATTCGATTCTACAACATCGTTAGGTTTCTTTTACTTTCATTAATCATATTAATGAAGTCCCATCATTTAAGCACCTAAACATCACAGATAAATACGACGTACACTTATGCCATCCGCATTCACCTCGATGTCCCCTCATGCACCGTTAGGTTAGGTAACTAACGACAGAGCGAGGCAGGGCTAGCGCGGGTGTAAAACATAAGAAACGTTTATATAATATATCATATATACTATATACTGTATCCATCACAAAATATCATATGATCACATCACAGATATCGCAGCAGAAGAAACATATGAAATATTGGATATACTAGGACGTCCGTGTTTTCAATACGAGCCAGTATAAAACACGGATTCCACGGTCGCGATGAATAGCCAAACCCACACCCCTAGACCTCTGAGAGAGCGGCAAGCAACCCTACCAATTCTAGAGTTAGGAGACCCGGACTCGACTCCTCGAGTTGGTCTCCCACTGGACTCCAGAACCCGGTTACTTGTGCTCCCCTCCTTGGGTCTATCCTAGTGCGGAAAAGTAAATAATATACAAAAGGTGACATCTTCCGCAACCTGGAAGTGCCCCAATAAAAGAATATTACATACAAGTTTTTACATGAATGAAAAGGAAAAACACTCATCTCACATAAAAACCCCCGGCTATTCAATCACGACGATCCAATATAACATATCCAGCAACACATAACATCACATGTCATCAACGTAAGTAAATATGCACATCCCAATTGTCGTTGACATATAGCAACGAAACCGGCAATATCACATATTACACTTAGGTCGCAGAAAAGAAAGTGTAAAACTACAACAGTTGGAATCCGCAACCTCCATAGACATCGCATGCCTAATCAAATGAATTCCTTAGACATCGCATGCCTAACAATTATAAACCCCGCATTTCAGTCTCATTATCGAAAACTCTTTTCAATATAAGTCGGGCAATTCAACAAGATTCCCGACATCCTGATCGAATGCTCGTCGCAAACTTTAGTAGGCGGCCGCTCCCCGACCCCGTCGACGAAGTACACCAAGGCGGAACACCGCTGCCGCGAGCACCCGAACGGATGTTTTCGGCGACGGAGTTCTCCTACAGTCACTTGGTCGGGGCTATGGGGTGCAGCTGTCTATTAAGTTTACCCGGCGAGTATCCGCGTACACTACGTGATTGCGACGGACTTTTGATCACATCAAAATCCCGTGGCAACCGATCAATTGAGACTAAACCGCTAGATTTATAACATTCATTCAGTTATCTCAAAACCACTTGTGAATTCCAATTATTGTATCACATTCCAGATAAAATAGAAAATGTTAAACTTTCCGATCGAACATTCAAACACCCAAGTTTTCCCGAAACAGCTCAACACATGAAATAAGTTTAAAAACATCCAGTTCATGCCTCAGTACCAACGGTCCAGCTGTAGAAGGGTCAAGCCAACGCCTCACATGTGGCACGCCGTACTGCCCTAAACCCTAAGGTTTAAAGGGCAGTTCAAGACGGTCACATAATCGAGTTAAGGTTTGTTGTTTTCTAGAGGGACCATCGCGTTACTTGCACTACTTTGAACGTTCTTAAACTACGAAAAGATCCAACACTTGGAAATTTCCCGGCAGGGGAAAAAATGGGTATTTATATCCGGTCGAACTTTTTAACAGTTTCTAAAATATCCGGAAAAACTTAAACGAAGTTAAATTATCCGATCAAATTAACGAGTCCCCAATAAAACCCTAGAATACTCAACACTTGAGTGGAATTAAAATATTCCTATGAAAAATTGCCAAGAAAGGACCTAAGAATAAATATATGAAATTTCAGCGACTAAGTCCAAATTTTGGCCGTGGAACCGCCGCAATACCCATGGTTTCGCCGCGGTTCCGTGGTCAAATTGTTGACTTAGGCTATCGTACTTCACAGTAATTCTTAGTTTTTCCTGCTTAATTTTTTGAGAATTTTTAATTCACAAAAATCCACTGTTTGAAAAATTGTACAGAGAGGGTTGAAATCGGGGAATATCGGGTTCGATCGGACTTCTATCTTCGTCTACACATCGCCTAAAGGTCTAGCTAGGCTCTGATACTACTGTAGGGTTCCTAGGCACACTAATGAGGTCTCACAAGGTATCAACCATGCCAATTTCAAATTTTACAAGTGCCGAGAAACCCTAATACGGATCGTTGACTAGATTTTAGGCGAAACTACAAGCTACTAAACTACTTTAGTGCTAAGTGAACGGAAATACAACCTTTGTAGATGCGGTCCTCCACCTCCATAGCTCCGTGATGAAGTCCCCTCGCTGCGATCATCGGATCCCGGGCTCTAGCGTCGGCTTCATCGGAGAAATGGGCGGGCTAGGTCGTCGACTTCGATGCCGAAGATGATCTATGTCGAGGCAACACAAGATCAAGCTCCAACTTCACCAAGTCATGAAACTTGTGAAGAAAACACCCTATACTACTTGGCAAGTGGTAGAGGATGAAGAAATAGGAAGTGGGTTCACTTTAGAATTGGATTTCTCACTCTTTTTCACATGTTGCCATTGATGGTAGCAAGCTTTTCTTCATGTTGAAGAAGGAGAAGAAGAAGAAAAGAATATGATAAGTTCATTTCAAATAGAAAACAAAATGATACTTATCATAATATCAACCATGGTTAGGTGTAGAGAATTAACTAAGGTTAGATGAATGGTTAGGGTTAGGAGAAGAAGACAAGAATGGTCACTTAGTCAAAGTTACATGAAGCATCAAGAAGCTTCATGTAAGAAAGCAACCATTTTGTTTTCTTTTCTCTTTTTTTTTTCTCAAAAAAGAATAGATAAATAAATAAATGAATAAATAAATAAAAACCCTAACCATTTACTTAACCAAGGTTTAAACTAAACATACACCTAAACATGCATGTATCATCAAACATGATACAATCAAGTGCACAAAAAAATATATCACATATACAATGTGCACTTCAAGTGAGAAAATCCATTTTAAGTGAACCAATATTAGTTAATGCAAAGTAATATATCAAATATATAATTATACATTAAATTATTAAATCAACACTTGATTTAACGATCCGGTCATATCGCATATAACCGACTAATATCCAATGTATCGGCTTATCGAATCAATCCTCGATTCGATAACTAGGTTATATAGCATACAACCATTCGATACATTCATCGCGAGAATAGAATACGGTATCACATACACGCATTATTCTCGGTCCCGCACATATCTCATATGCGCTCCTATTTCGTTTCGCTTGAGCCAGGAAACCTTTGTGTAGGACTCTAAAGACTCGTCAATACGCCGGCAGTAGGTGATGATCATATCAAACACCCACAAGCCGCAAGCGGTCTGCTAAACATAACGGCCACCCGGGTATTGAGCGATCAGAAGATCGACGAGCAAGACCGCTCACACTCCTGTGAATCCAACCAGTAACACTTACCGTACAGTCCGGTCTCGTCGTCTCATATGTCGCATATCTCGCCTAGGGGTGGTAAACGTCAGACCCCAATAGCTCGATAAGTCGTGTCGATATGAGGTCTATAATAGTTCGAGAAACTACTGGTAACACTTACCAGTAAATCTCAGCAACCCTGGCCAGGGATTTCCGGTTATAGCCAATCGAACACAGCGCAACATCAACTTCCTATACCGGGAGAGACGAATCCCCTCCTATCGCTCATTGCCTCCATGTGATTCGGGACTGTACCCAAAAACCACCGTTTTGCACGCCCTCTTGGACGTGGTAAGGTGGAAATCAAAGCACAGTGGGAACCACACAGGACTCTATGACGATCTCAGGTCAACAGACTACTCTGTACCAGTGTCACCAGAGAACTGCCATCTGACGTAAGGTATAATACCATCTGGGAGTTCTCGGCGAGTCCGTACAGTGTACCCAGTCTCCACTGAGCACCCGTATATCATCTCTGATGTCAAACACCAATGGATATGGGATCATCCATCGCCCATCTGTATGGGTCGAGAAGGTATACGCTAGTCTACTCTGGTATATCGATGTCCCGTCTCGATACACCCACGACTAGGGATCTTGAAGGATGTACTTATGGACTACCATGTCCCCACTAGTATGATCCGCATCATAGTCTAGGTAGTCAAGTACACATCCTAAGGGCTTTACCAAGATGTAACAGAGAGACAATCAGTGTACACGTTAAGGTAAAGAGCAACCAGATAGCATACTATCATGTCGAGCAAGAAAGTCCTCCCTATATATGTCCAAGCATCCACTACAATATACATCCTATGTATAGCAATGGCCTCTAGGGCATACATATAACTAACAATCTGGTTGCACTTTTTCTTAACATGTACACTTATTGTCTCTCTATTACATGTTGATAAAGCCCTTAGGATGAGTACTTGACTACCAGGATCATGATGCAGATCATACTAGTGGGGACAGGGTAGTCGTTAAGTACATCCTTCAAACGTTCCTAGTCGTGGGAGTATCGAGACAGGGCATCGATACTCTAGTGTAGACTAGCGTATGCGCTACTCGACCCATGTGATGGGCGATGGATAATCCCATGTCCATTGGTGTTTGACATCAGAGAAGGTATACGGGTGCTCAGTAGAGACTGGGTACACTGAACAAACTCGCCGAGAACTCCTATATGGTATTATACCTATCGTCGGATAGCAGTTCTCTGGTGACACTGGTACATGTTAGTCTGTAGACCCGAGATCGTCATAGAGTCTTGTGTCATTCCCACTGTGCTTTGATTTCCACCATACCACGATCAAGATATCGTGCAAAAAGGTGGTTTTTGAGTACAGTCCCGAGTCACATGGAGGCAATGAGCGATAGGAGGGGTTTCGTCTCTCCCGGTATTGGGAGTTGATGTTGCGCTATGCTCGATTGGCCATAACAGGAAATCTCTGGCCATGGTTGCTGAGATTTACTGGTAAGTGTTATCAGTAGTTTCTCGAACCGTTATGGACCTTGCATCAACATGACTTATTAGGCTATTGGGGTCTGATGTTATACCACCCCCAAGCTGTGATATGCGACATATCAGACGAAGAGACCGGACTGTACGGTAGTGTTACTGATTGGATTCGCAGGAGTACGAGCAGGCTTGCTTGTTGATCTTTTGATCGCTCAATACCCAGTTGGCTGTTTCGTTTAGCAGACCGCTTGCGGCTTGTGGGTATTTGATATGATCATCACCTACTGCCGGCGTATTGACGAGTCTTTAGAGTCGTACACAGAGGTTTCCTGGCTCAAGCGAAACGGAGTAGGAGCACATATGTGATATGTGCGGGACCGAGATTAATGCGTGTATATGATACCGCATTCCATTCTCGCGATATAGGATATCGGTCGGTTATATATGATATGGTCGGGTTATCGGATCAAGTGTTGATTCGATAAGTTGATTCATATGATATTAGTCGATTGTATATGATATAGCTGGATTATTAAATCAAGAGTTGATTTAATAATTTAATGTATAATTATATATTTGATATATTATATTACATTAAGTAGTATTAACTCACTTAAGATTTTTTTCTCACATTTGATATACTTTACATATATGTGATATATGTATTGTTTTCTTTTTGGCACAAAATATATATGTGATATATATAAGTGTGTCATGCTAGGTTACACTTGCAACATAGTTTGTATGAGACTCACACCATGCTAGGTTAAGTTAGGATTTTATTTGTCTTAAGTATTTTAAACATTTGGATAATGAGTCATGGATCAAAGCTTGTAGAAGTTTGGAGGTTTCCATTGACTAAGTCCACTTGTTTGTCTAGCTTAAGATATTTGTTAACCCAACCCTTAACTTATAGCTATAGTTTATTATCTACATGAGTTAGGCATGACATTAACTCACCATGGTTGCAATTCTAATCTCACTCTCTCATGAGTTCATTCTTCTTCTTCTTCATCAAAGAAAAAGCTCACTAGGTTTTTCTAAGTGAAGATTTAGTGTGAGAAAAATAAATCTAAAGTAAGCCTACTTCCTACTTCATCATCCTTTAATACTTGCCATTTAGTATAGGGTGTTTGCTTCACTAATCTCACAATTAGTGAAAAGATAGCTTGGGTTAGTGTCTCCTCGACGTAGATCATCTTCGGCCTCGAAGACTTCGGTGCACGCTTGTTCGTTTCTTCATGGGAGCCTCTCTAGAGTCCGGGAGTTCATGATCACAGAGAAGGGACTACTACACGGAGCTATTGAAGTGAAGGACCAGTCTATAAAGGTTGTATTCCTTGTTCACTTTATATGTATAGTGTTTACATTATGTTTCGTCGGATTTTCTAGTAGCGATTCTAGGGTTAGGGTTTACTAGAATGACATATTTTAAATATGGCATGGATGATGCCTCTCGAAAACTTGTTGCTATGCTACACAACCAAACAATTCTCCGGCTCCCTGAGGCTCAAGAGAATTGGTCCCGCTTAAACCTATATTTACTAGGGTCCTTATTGTAATTTAGTATAACTGGTGGGGGTTTTATGTAAAAATAGTTTTGATACATTTTCAAAATAAACCTCAAGTATTTAATTATCATCTTTAGAGTTTTCATAGATGTATATTTTATAAATATGAAATTTATAGTGAGTAGAACGTAGTTTTCATAGTATATGGTATTTTATTGAAATATTGGAATTGTTTTGTATTTGGATAGTATTTTCATGTAATGGTGATTCCTTTGATTTAGAAAACTTGGAATATTTATATAATATAATAAAAATAGATATTTTAATAATAGTTATATATATATATATATTTAATAAAAATAGTTTTATTTATTTTTGTAGAAATCTCATTTTCTAAAGAAAAATGCATTAAAATTCCATCGAGATCGAATGCTCCTTTCGGAGGTCTGCATCTCGCTCTACTAGGCCCGAGGATGTGCAATAACCCGCACCATCCCGAACGGGGTCCCCAAAAGTGGGTTGTAGAGGCGCATGTTTACCGCCGAAAGACGGAGACGCGACCGCGCAGGTCCGTCTTATCTGAATTTAGGGGCAGATGCTATTTGGTGCTATCCGTCCACCTCTCCGAAGATGCCAAGTTGATTTATAGCACCATGTATCGAAGGATTAAACGGATGCGTCCGATGTAGCAGACTTCGTCAGATTCCCCCTCGTTTGAGGGGTTTTTGATTGTGGGGACGCTCTTCCCTGCAGGCGCAAGCCCCTGCAGTTAATCACGCTACCGCATCGCGGTAATAACTTTCTCCTTCTCCAGATGGTCACTTCGTATCGTGGATGTTTGTTTTGTTTGTGGTTTCCCGTGGATTGTATACGGAGACTAATTTATGTTGTCGCCCGTAGGGCATGGATTAGTCCAAATCCGTATCTTCTTAGATTTGGGTTTGGGGGTTGGGTTTAAGGATACGTTAGCCTTATTTGGGACTAAGATCAACTTAAACGTTTGTTAAGGATACGTTAGTCTCATTTTAGACTAAGATCAACTTAACGGGATCGTTTAGATCCAACAAGAGAGCAATTGAGCTCTATTGTTTAGTTTAGGGACATTGCGGTCGAATGTTAGTTTAAGGACATTACGGTCTATTGTTAGTTTAAGGACATCTTGATCCAGGTTAAGGACATCGTAGTCCATGGGTTTAAAGGGACCCCACAGTCCAGGTTAAGGACATCGTAGTCCATGAGTTTAAGGACCCCACAATCCGTAGTTTAAAAATATCGTAGTCTATGAAGTTTAAGGACATCGTAGTCCATGAAATGTGTGGTTGTCAGGACCCGTCACCTCTCTGAAGACGTTGAAGGATTACAACGACAGATATCAGAGGAGTAAAGAGATGTACCCTCGAACCGGTGTGAGTTGGTTGAAAGATCTGTAGTCCAGTTTGGGACTGAGATCTATTGAATATTCATGAGCAGATGGGCTCAATTAAATATAAGTTGATGACTTATGGCCCGAATTGGGCTAAGTCCAATAAGATTAAAATGTTTAACATTTTATTTTTCTGAGATGTTGAACATTTGTTTGGGCTTAGCCCTTTTAATAATGCTGAGCATTAGATTCTGACATTTTTTGTCTTGTATTGAATGCATAGCATTCATCAGAACAATGTGTGTTCTGACAGCGCGCCACGTGGCGCACCAGGCGCTTTGCGCCAATTAAAGAGTGCATTGCGCTTTTGCCAAGTAGCGCACACGAAAAGGACACGTGTCGCGCTTAGCGCTAAGCGCTAGTTTATGAGCGCATTGCGTTTTAAATTTATGAGCGCGTTACGCTAGTTCAATGGCGCACCAGTGAGTGACACGTGGCCCGTATGGCGCTGAGTGCCAACCCAAGAGCGCAGTGCGCAGTTTCAGAAGCGCAAACCGCAAATTGTATCTGTGGTTGACACGTGGCACTTTTTGGCGCTGAGCGCCGGTCCAAAGAGCGCAAAAGCGCAATTCATGAGTGCAAGGCACTTTTCAATAGCGCAAATCGCATTTGATCAAATTTATGATCAAAAAACAAGTTATGTTCTATTAAAAGGAGGTTTTGCCTCAAGATTCAAGAACAACAGTTCTTATTTTGGAAAAGGCTTTGCCTTTGTAGATCAATGATCTATATGAAGAATATGGTCTTCTTTATTATTTGATGAGATATTTTGATCTCTTTTATGAAAGACCTTGGTCTTTTTTAGATCTATGGTCTTTTTTAGAAGATAGTTCTTCTTTTCATGAGATGATTTCATCTCTGTGTTCATTGCTCATGTTCTTTATCTTGAAGAAATGATCTTCTTTTGTTAAAAGCTTGCTTTTCTTCCTTTGAATTTTCTCAAAGTTTGTAAGGGGGTTTCTCTATATCAGACTTGAAGTCTTGGGGCCTTTATATAGGGCAAATTGATTTGTTAAATCGGTTAAAGAGATCTTTCTCTGATTGATTTGGGGATGTTTCTCCACCGTTGGATCTTTGATCCTAAGGCTTCTGTTTTACAGAAGGTAATCTTCTTGTTTTTAACAAGATTGGAAAGATCTTTCTATAACAGAATTTTAATTCTGATTAATTAATGATTTATCATTATTAGATCTTTTGATCTAACGATGGGGAATTTTTAATTCTAACGCTAGCGCACCTACGTTTGACACGTGGCGCGCAGCGCAGAGCACAGAGCGCAGCACAGCCTGTGCTAGCGCATCCGTGTTTGACATGTGGCGCGCAGCGCGCCTAGCGCTGGATCTGAAGCGTTGCTTCAAATTTTAAATCTTGAATTTTAAAACAGAGTTTTGCTCTGATTGGGGGTGCGCTGCCTAGGGCGCAGTGCACCTGGCGCTAGCTCATCTATGTTTGACATGTGGCGCGCAGCGCGGCTAACGCTGAATCTTAAGCGTTGCTTCAACTTTTAAATTTTGAATTTTAAAAAAATAGAGTTTTGCGCTTATTGGGGGAAACAAATGCCCCCACCGTTGCGCTCACGTGAGTGCAGCGGTGGCAGCATCTGAGCCCTTGGATCAACCCAGAAGTTGAAGAGGCGGTTCAATGCCTATAAATAGGACCTTTGGTCCCTTAGATGATTATCATCTTCTTTGAGAATTTTTGTTCAGAGCACAGCTCTTCTGTTTAAGAACTTCTCAAGAGTAAAAACTCTTTCCAAATTTAGGTAAAGTTTTTAAAAATTTTAATAAATTTTAATAAATTAGGGTTTTACCCATTAACAGAGCCTTGGTCTTTATAGATCTTTGATCTACAGAAAACCCACTTAGGGTTTCATTAGCAGAGCTTTGCTCTCATGAACCCATAGATCTAAAGAGATATTTTGGAGTTTCTTAGCCCACAAACAGAGCCTTGCTCTTTTGAATCATATGTAGATTTCTTAATCTTTGATGAAGAACTCTTAAGAGTTTTTTCATGGATCTTGAAGATCCCAGGATTTTTTATTCATAAAAATTAATTGATTTTAATTTTCTTTTCTGATGAGTTTTTCCATCATCATTACAGAGCCAGGCTCTTTAAGGAATTTTATTCCCTCATGATTAGAGTTTGACAAGTGTCACTCTGTCATAGAGCTTTGTTCTTAAAGAGAGATTTTCTTCTTTTCCTGAGGGATCTCTCATTCAATAAGAATTTTCTTGAGGATTTCCTCATTAATTAACAGTCTCATCCAATTATGAGGCTGTTTTATTGATTATCAATTGATGAATTGTCATCTAGATTTTGTGGGTCCCCCTTTGGTCCCCTTTCCACTGCATTGCAGTGTGGTACAAATTTTAAAGTACTGTTAAAATTTAAAATTAAATTATAGTACTGACAGTTGACTTCTGTCCCTTTTTTTTGCAGGCGACATGTCTTTCGATACCTCATTTCCGTTCGTTCGTTCAGAAGGAGGATTTCTTGAAGCACCTGTAGACCGGGAGGTTCTCGCGCTCATCCGAGACCATGACCCGGAACACAAAAATCTTCACCTATGGGCGACATGGTATTATCACATTATTAAGGGTCGACAAAGCTTTTCGTGCGCGGTACCCTCGGAGCCCATCATGGCGATTCATTACGCCAACCCATCCCCGGTGAACTATGCCATGGAGATGGTTAATTGGACTTCAGAAGGTCTTCTTCAACCCGCTATGGCTGCGATACCCGTTCAGCCTCCCATGGCTTTAGATATCTTAGGACGACGTATTTGTCAAGGCGAGGCACGGCCGTGGGGACAACCATATAATATAGATCTAATTCCTCGTCATCCGACCGGTTATCTGCAATGGGCCCGCTACATTCTGTCAGCGAAGAAGTCGCAGTTGTTGAGGCTTGGGTTGTATCCCGCCGTTTATGCTTCTCTCTTCCAGTATCCTACGCTTCCCACCTGGTGGGTTAAGGAATTTCTGGAGCAGTGGAACATTCCTACCCACACCTTCCTTTCGCTGGACCGAGAAGTATCAATCTCCTTAGAGGAATTTGCAGAAGTTTCCAGCTTATCGGTCGTGGGGGAGCATTATAAGGAGCTGCTTCCTACGGATGAATACGTTTTTGGTGCCAAGCCAGTGATAATGGGCTTTACCCCGGAGAACGCCGTTCAACATCAATTTCCTAATCTGGTCAAAGTGTTGAATATTTACGAGGACCTTTTCCTCGAATCTGGGAGCCGCGGGGTTAGTTTCGAGGATTTCATTGCTCGCTTTCTTCACCCAAAAGTCCTCTCGAAGGAGGCTGTTAAAATTCGCCACGCTTGACGACCCTTTCGGCTTAGGTTTAAACAACCTGCCAACGACGGAGGTAGATCAGAAGAGTTTCTTCCTTCCCAACACTCCTGTTGTTCTTTTTGCAGAGATCACAGTCCCTGGGATTCATGAGGAAACATTCTTCTTGGGATTTCTTGGGCTATGGTTGAGATGGTTCGCACTCCCAATGCACCTTCATCGTATGATGTCGTCTGTCTTCTATCCAGCTCACCGAATGGTTATTGGGGTGAAAGTGGCTGTCGGGGTCGCCGGTCTAGCCCATTTGTATTACGGCCTTAGTCAAGCGGCAGATACTACTGAACCCGGAGTGCAGCATGTGAACTTCTCGATGCATTACTTCATGTCATGGCTCGAGATACATGCACTTGGAGTTTTTGGTATTCATAAAAGGCCTTCATTTTATGACAGGTGCAGCTTCCCCCGGATTATACGACTAGTCGGCGCATCTATTGTAAATCCGTCACCGCGGGATGCTAGAGGTTTGCTCCTTCATCCCCGTATGGTTGGAGACAGCATGACCTTCACCGATAAGGTTTTAACCATCGGAAAAGAGTCTGCCACAACGGTGCGGCCATTGCAGGATACTTTTAAAGATGGAGCCTCAGTTTTGAAAGCTCGGGAGATCCTCTATTTATATTCTATCAGACCGGGCCTCCTGGTGTTTAGGAAAAATGATGCGGCACTTTTTATGAGATACAATCCGCATCGTTTTGCCCAACAATTGAGCTATAATCAAGGAGTTCCGCTGGAGGCTTTCTTTCTAGAACCCACTGCCACTGAAGAGGGGATGCAAAACGCGCTACATTATTTCATGCGCTTGAACACGGGGTCCAATTTCTTTATCAACGAACCGAGCTGTGTCCCGAAGGTCCTTAATGTGTACACGGCGTGGTATCAGCATTCGATGGGCGCCGTCATTAAGGAAGAAAGGCGGCGGCTGCTCGATCGCAAAAGTGCACCTACTGCTGGCGATCACAACGTCCCTTTAAAGCGACGGACCACTGTCCCCCTTCCGCTAAAAGAGGTCACTGCAGTTGAGCCTACTCGTGTGCTAAGCCCTACGTGAGGGTTGCCCCCTTCCAGCGCGTCTGAAAAAGAAGTGGCTGCTGCGTCCCCCGAGTCGGACGTAGGAAAAGAAATTGGGACTCGTCGTCCCAAGGTGCCTGCCAAGCACAAGCTAGTGCTGGCAGCGACCGGAGCTCGCTCACAAAAGAAGAAGAAGAAGTCAATCCTTTCTATCGACATTGTACTTGGCCAGGAGCCTCACGCTCCTTACGGCGAGGGCCTGAGCAAGTATGGGACAAATGAGGGCTTATTCATGCCGCCAGATGATACTGATCTGGCGGCTGCCATTGCAGCTTTTGAGCAATTGGCAAGCCACGAAGAAGGGTTGGCTATTCTCGCACGATTAGGTAATCATTAGCTGTATCTTTCGCCATTGCATCATATTTCTGTTATCGTGTTTTGACTGACGCTTTTCCTTCTTTAACAGGCATTTCTACCGAAGAAGCTCTCGCAGCTTCTCTCAAGACTTTTGAGGAAGAAGAATGACTTTGAGCATCCTTAGGCATCGGTACATTTCGGTTTACCATGTTCCCGCTCCCGTTTCTTATGAGTAATCTGACCCCCTTTTTTTTATCACAGGAACTACCTCTGCTCATGTTATTTCGGGCGTGGCACCGACTTCGCAGGGCGGTACGGAGACACTTGCTGGGCCGGTTAGCTCAGTTCCGCCAGTATTGTTGAAAGAAGCGTCACTTAAGCAACTGATGAAGGATGCCATAACGGCTCCAGAGGTAACCCTTGGCGTGGATGACGACGTCCTATTGATGGAGGCGTCTAGAAGATCCGCTTTGACGGCTCGAGCGGAGAGGAAGCGCAGAATGCACGTGGCAAGGGAGCATAGTGCTGCCTTGGCCGCGGGTGCGGGTTCGAACAACGCTACCCCTGCCCCTACTCCTTCAGAGGAATCCCCGGCTGCCTTGTCCACTGCCTATAGACGGGCAGCACATGCGGCTCGGGAAGCGGTCGGAAGACCAACTCAAGGTAATGTGATACGGGGTTCCGTTGTCAAAATTTCAAATATCAAATCTCATATGTCTTATCTTGCAGTGCCGAGTCTTCCCGAAGAAGTGGCGGCAACCGCTGAGCCTGAGGTAGCGGTAGAGGAGGTAGCCGTGATTGCCGAACTTGAGGCGGAGGTAGGCGAGGTGGCTGCAATTGCCGAGCTCGAGGTAACGACTGGTGAGACAGTCACGATTGCCAAGCCTGAGATAGCTACCATTGCCGAGCCCGAGGTGGCGATTGGTGAAATGGCTACCATTGTCGATCTCGAGGTGGCGGTGGGTGAGACGGCTACAATTGCCAAGCTCGAGGTGGCGGCGGGTGAGACGGCTACAGCCGCCGAGCCCGAGGTAGTCACTCTTTCGCAAGAGTCGGATACTGCTCCGATCGTCGCTCTTTCCGCCTGCGGCTCTTTGCCATCTCCTGGCATCGCAAGCGTTACGACAACACTCGTAGAGTTAGGGGATAAGGCGACGGGAGGTGAGACCATCCCGATGGAAGAGGATGAAGCAGTTGCTATATCAAGTGACGCCCTCGTCACGGTTCCGACTGGCGACTCATCAGGTAGATTTTGGGTCATTGCTTTTCTTTTTATTCTGCAATCCTTTTCAATCATTCCTGACAGTATTTATCTCGTTTCTAATGCAGGCATGGTGAGTGTTGAGGTTGTGCTACCCGAGGCAGCGCCATCAGCTACCGCTTTGACGGTGATAACTCCTATACCTTCTCTCGTACCATCTCAGATGTTGGAAGGTGCGGATTCGTGACCCATCAGTCTTATTTTTAGGCTGTATAACTTATGTACTGACGTTGCATTATTGTGTCCTTGCAGGAGTCCTTTTTTATCACCTGTATCAGGTGCTGCACCCACACTTCTCTTTCCAGTCAGAGATTAGTCCGCCCGCTGGTGTCGGTGAGTATCTTTTCTGAACGACGTCCTTTCTTTAACGGGCAGTCACATTATTGCTAATTCTTCTATGTATTGCTTGTGGCCTTACAAATTGAAGGAGGGGACGAGGCTATCGTTGCGCCACCAGTACCCCCAGCTCTGCCCCTGTTGCAGCCGGTATAGTAGACTCTATTATTCGTGTATTTTCTTTATTTCTTGAGCCGACATCTGATTGTGATTTGTTTTGCAGCAATCACATCGACTCCAGCCCCGTTCGAGTCTCGCATTGTAATGCCAGCCGGCCCTTTTTCTCGGCGTGCATCCTCGAAAGGCGCCATAAATAGTCTGTGCATGCTGAACGACTATATTGAGGAGCTTGACGTGGAGACTCCCATATCTGCTGCGGATTTTGCCGCAGAGGTTAACCCTATGCTGACGACGCTCATAAACTTTCATAGTGAGGGCGTCGTTGAGTCTTGGGTTGATCACTGCAGGAAGATTGAGGCCTGCCTGTGTGAGCTTGAGCTTAGGCGTCCTGCTCCGGAGGTGTTGGCTTCGAACTCCCGGCGTGCTGCATGGGTTGAGCGAAGTGCCATTTTCCTTCGCTATTTTGAACAAGAGGCAACCCTCAAGCAAAAGGAACGTGAGACGACTTCCGCTGAGTCTATCCGACTGCGTGCCCAGGTTGAAGCAAATGTTGCGCAGCTGAACTCCATCTTTGAAAGCCTTCAACGATGTATTTCCGACGGGCTGGTGCTATGGAAAAAGCTTGACTTTACTGAACAGGTCGCGCAGAGTCAGGAGGCTGTTCAGCAAGAAATCGATGAGAAAGTTTCATCCTGTCTGCAGCAACGGCCCGAGTTGAAGCGGAGCTGGCTGCAGCGGCTGACCTTGAAAAGGAGTTGAGAGGAGTGCGCGAGCAACTAGCTGACTTATTGAAAACGCCTTCTTCTCAGTAGCTTCCTTGTACCAATTACACACTTGTAATCTTTAAATAACATGTATCCATTTTTTTATTCTTTTATATGATGTATCTTGTATTCAAATGAGTTCATGAATAAAGACACATTTTTCTTATCTCTAACTGTCGTTTTCTTTTCTTTGCTGTGTTGTTGGTATGTTACCCTGGCAAGTATGGCCTGTAGATAATAAAGAACATTTCATATTGAACTCTTTAAGAGATAGTGATGGCTTAGGAAGCAGGTTCAGATCTGCTACCTAAGACTTTTCAACTTTATGAGCCGTGAGGGTCTTATAAAGACTTTTCTCCCTACGAGTCGTGAGGATCTCGTAGGTGTCTTTTCTCCTTAGGGGTCGTGAGGATTCCTAAGTGTGGTTTCTTTCGAGAGTCGTAAGGATCTCGCAAGAAATTTTTTCCCTCTTACAAGTCGAGAGGACTCGTAAGTGGTTGTTTCCCTCCTTGTCGAGATTCGACTTTGGAGAGTGTGGTCCGTGAATAGTATGTAAGAGTCCATTTTAGACCGACTTGCAGGACCCCAGTACTTAGGAAACAGGTCCTCATCCCCATTGCCTAAGGCTTTTCCCTACGAGTCGAGATGAATCGAGAAATTTTTGCAAGGACACTAATTTCCTCACGAGTCGAGACGAATCGAGCAGTTCTCGCAGGAATTTCCTAACGTCACAGTTAACTCCTGCTAATAGAAGTTCGTTAGGGCCTGTGGTACTAAGGTTTTTTGCCCGTCGCACCGTCACGTTGGCTGGTGTATTCCTCGACGCATAATCTTGCTGTTCGAGTAGCCCTGCGACTGTCGTGTCTCTGATCCCTTCGGGGGTTGGACAAGACGTCTTCAAGTAATCTTCCAGATGATATTACCGTCAAAAGAGCAAGCATTAGGGATATTCCATGTCGCTTTTTACTTGAGGTTAGGCTCAGTTTGGGAGCCCCGATGAGTCATAACCACTCCGCGCTGGTGTGGGATGATCTCCGATAGTCTTTTAGGTTTTATATGAGTTGCCGTCAAGACCCTAAAGCTAGGAATATTGCCTTTGCTTCGTTTGCTGGCATTGGGTCTGCTATATCGAGACGAATGTCGCGGTTTGTCTCTAGGTTGTTGGTGAACCGTTGAGGCTTAGAACTAGGGACTTTGCCATGGCTCCATTGTTGTGTCACGTCTGCATCCTGTTGGGGGAAGAACGCTGGGGTGACATCGCGTCTGCTGTATCGAGAAGAACATCGAGGTGGTCTCTAGGTTGTTGGTGAACCGTCGAGACTTGGAACTAGGGACTTTGCCATGGTTCCGTTTTGCGGACGTCGTAGATTCCTGCAGAGACACTGATTTCTTTGCAAGTCGACGCGAATTGAGATGCTCTCGTCAAGGACGCTGATTTCCTTGAATCGAGGTTTTTGTCAAAGGACAATGATTTTCCTGGGGTTGAGACGAATCAAGATATTCCTGCAAAGACGCTAATTTCTCTGCTGGTTGACGCGAATCGAGGTGCTCTCGTCAAGGACGCTGATTTCCCTGAATTGAGATTTTTTGCCAAGGATAAAGATTTCCCTGGGGGTTGGTTGACTTGTTTTCGAGACGGAACGTTAATCCGGCGGGGAAGTCATTGGTTGACTATAGATTGTCTGTGGACCGTAGAGTCTTGGAACTAGGGACTTTGCCGTAGCTCCGTTTGGTGATGCTGCGTCCGAATCCTGTTGGAATGAGGAGGATCACCATTGCTGATTTTTAGGCTGTAGATGTTGCCTGTTAAGGTTTGGAACTAGGGACTTTGCCATGGTTCCGATTTGTTGTGACTCTGGGGTCGGTTGTTGACATCACGTCTGCATCTTGTTGGAATGAGGAGAAACGTCGTCGGTGATCTCTAAATTGTCGATGTTGATGTCAAGACCCTGAAACTAGGGATCTTCCTTTGCTTCGTTTGTTGACATTGTGTCTGCAATATTGCAACAAGTGTCAAGATTGTCTCTAGGTTGTTTATGAACCGTCGAGATTTGGCTTCGCTTTCTGATGGAGCCTGGTGGGAAGGTGTTCCCCTCCTTTTTTGTTTGTGCCCCTGGATTGTATACAGGGATCAACGTGATTTCACCTGTAGGGCAAAAAGTTTTATTTTATATATTTTTCTTTCCGCGATGCTCTATCATTTCAGCTTTTATATCGCGAAGGTCGCGATTGCCCAATCATTTTGGATATTTTTCGCAGTGCCCAATCATTTCGGCTATTTGTTTTATTTTTACTTGCTACTTTTTATTGCGAGTTGCCCAATCATTTCGGCTATTTTGCATGCATACATTTTTACTTGCTGATTTTGTTGCAAGTTGTCCCATTATTTCGGCTATTTTTACGCATGTGTGGCTCGCTAGCTTCTTACTGCAAGCTTGGAATTAGACACCAATTTTGGCATCAGCACTGCTACAACTGGAATATTGCCAGGAGCGAGTCATCATTTGCCTCCGTCAATGTCGAACAAAGGTGGCTTAGCGAACAGGGTTAGGATCCTGTCGACTAAGGCTTTTGACTTTATGAACCGTAAGGGTCTCATGAAGACTTTTCTCCCTACGAGTCGTGAGGCTCACGTAGGTGCGTTTTCTCCTTAGGAATCGTGAGAATTCCTAAGTGTATGTTCTCTTATAAGTCGTAAGGATCTTACAAGAGTGTTTTCTCCTTATAAGTCGAGAGGACTTACAAGGGCTGTTCACCGGGTAGACATATCCCTAGTTACGGATGGGACTATGTTAGGGAAATATCTATTCGCGCCCGTGGATTGTATACAAGGGTCAATACTGAACCGCTAGTAGGGCAATATTGGAGGTTGTGGTGGCCGCTTAAGAATAGGTTTAGATCCCTGTAGCTTAAGAATTTTGAATCATATGAGCCGTAGGGGTCCCATAAGAGAGTTCTCCTTATGAGTCGTGAGAATCTCGCAAGTGTAATTTCTCCTTAGAAATCGTGAGGATCCCTAAGTGTGTTGCTCCCTTGTGAGTCGTAAGGATCTCACGCAGGTGGTTTCTCCTTACAAAGTCGAGAGGACCTTGTAAGTGTCTTTTAACGAGATTGCGCCCTTTCGGGTTTTTCACAAAACTCGACGGTAGCCCTGCTGTTTTTACTCACGGAGCCCTTTCGGGTTTTCATCCGTGCCCATTTTGCTTATGGACATACCGATTTCTTTTTTCTCTCCTTTTTATTCTAACGAGATTGCGCCCTTTCGGGTTTTCACAAAACTCGCCGGTAGCCCTGCTGTTTTTACTCACGGAGCCCTTTCGGGTTTTCATCCGTGCCCATTTTGCTTATGGACATACCATTTTTTTATCTCTTTTTTTTATTCTTTTTTTTTGTATCAGCTCTGGGATGCTGCAATCCACCGTAGTTTATCGACATCTCGGTCAGCAGTTAGTTTCAGGACATAGCGGTCCATTGCCAGTTTTAGGACATAGTAGTCCGTTGCCAGTTTTAGGACATAGTGGTCCGGTGTTAGTTTTAGGACGTTTCGGTCTCTTTGTTCATAGGTCGGACATGTTTGAAGATCTTTCAGCACTCTTTTAGTTTTTTCGAAAAAACAATTTCTCATGGAGCTTCCCCTATAAAAGAGCATGATGCCCCTGGCGTGTCCATCCTTTTCTGAGCATGTGGTTGTGGCGGATTCACCTTCCAGTTGTCAGACAACTCGAATTTGCCCTTTTGGTATTCATCCTCAATCCAGCATTTGAAGACATAGCAATCTTTGAGTGGGTGGCCCATTACTCTGTGGTAGGGACAATAGTTAGGATGGTTAACGTCACCCGGTTGCGATGGATGTTTTGGATCTGGCAGAGTGATGAGTCCTTTGCGCACCGCCAGTTCGAATAGTCTCCTTGTTTTATTCCTGGGAAATGAGTAAGGATGTTTCAACTTCTCATCGAGGGATCGCGGCTTGCTGCTCTGACGAACAGACGGTCTTAGGTTACTCGGCTGTCGCTGAGCTTTGGCGACAACGGTCGCTTTCCTGTTACCTTTTTCATTTCGGAAACCCATTTTTGAAGGGAAAGGCCTATGGCCCATCTGGTCCATTTGGGCCAGCTTGTCGATCAAGGCCTGGAAGGTGGTCGGCTTGAAGAACATCATGAATTGGGAGATAGTCGACTGAGGGTCAAGGGTCCACATGAACATGCCCACGGCCGGCACTTCTTCGATGCGCTTGCTCGCATTTCGACCACAAATTTCGCCATCGTATTGCATATTGAACCCATGTTTCTCCAGGCTTTACCCTGGCATTGATCAATGCCGTTATTGGGGTGCGTTCACTAGCACTCGCGAAACGCTGGGTGAATAGCAGTTCCATCTCCGTAAAAGTCTTAACGGAGTCGTTGGGAAGTTCGGAGTACCACTCGAATGCCGTTTCTGACAAGCTGCCGACGAATTGGCTAAGTAGCAATTTATCATCACCTCCGGTGTTTCCACATAAAGCCCTGAACTGGGAAACATATGGATGGGGATTTCATGTCCCCTTGTACACATGGAATTTAGGGATCGTGTATCCCGGCGGGTAATTTATTTGGTCATACCAGCCTGGATACGGTCGCCCAGTTTTAACAACTTGACCGGCCGCTTCGTTCTCCTGGTGAGCTCGTATTTGCTGAGCAATATAGTCATCCAGAGCGGCTTTGGAAACGGTTTCCTCTTTGGCTGCTGAAGGAGCCGGAGGAGGGTTCATGTCTCCCCTCTGTCATTTTCAATAATGATCGGAGGGTCTTCAGCTG
Source organism: Agapanthus africanus (assembly GCA_030015575.1). Taxonomy (NCBI): domain Eukaryota; kingdom Viridiplantae; phylum Streptophyta; class Magnoliopsida; order Asparagales; family Amaryllidaceae; genus Agapanthus; species Agapanthus africanus. Next base: position 17,705,907 of record CM057349.1, on the reverse strand, counting down.
GAGGATCCGGCTGTAACATCATCCCGACCATGTCTTGGAAGAGAAGCGCCATTCGTTTTATGTTGGCAGCTTATTCTGCGGCTTCTCTGTCCTTCTTTTCGATGACTCTGCGTAGGAAGTCAGCATCAGTTTCTTGTTCGTGACGCTGCTCTGATGACGCCTCCGGGCTTTCTTTTGGCCTGGTGAGTGCGACCATTTGCGTCAGCATTTCCTAAACCTTCTGCTGTTGCTCCTGGGCTTTGGTTACGGATCGGGTGAGCGGCCGGTGACCCGTCGAAGCGCGGCTTTCCTTTTTTCCGGAAGCCATGTAAACAGTATGGACCGTTATGCCCCCAGACTTGGGGCATTTGGGCTTAGCGTCTTTGCAATCTGCCGTAGTCACAGGGGCTTTCTATGGCCTCCTTCTCTTTTGAGCAGTTGACGTTGAGGGGGCCGTTGTAGCGAGCACCCATGTGGTTGTCGTCCTTTGTGGCTTGCCAGGACGGTTCTCTTCCTGCTGAACCTTCAGGTTCTTCTGTCGACGGGGATAGTCTTGACCAATCACCGACTCCTGGACCTGTCGCCGAACTTTGTAGATTTTGGAGGATAGCCGCTGAGGGGACTGTTCCGGTTTCGTTTCTGTAACATTCTCCACGGGTGGAGGAGATCTTTTCAGTACGGCGGTAGGAGAGTTCATGCGCACCTTGTTCAGCAATTCAAAACTGTTCCCGGTTGGAACAGCAGCATCGACCTCCACCGTTGGAGCTGGTGGAGTGAGCCTAGAGGGGGAGTTGCCCCCAGCCTTCCTTACTCGGCGCCAGTGGCGACGTCGAGCGCGTCAAGCTGTTGGGATGGTTTCAGCTTGAGGGGTGACTTCGTCTTGCCCCCTGTTCAGGTGAGGCGCTGCCGGTACCAACCTCTTGAAGACCGACGTCCGTTGAGTAGCAGTATCTAATCTGTCAAAGATAGACTTTTGAGCAGGGACGGGAGCCGGAGTGGGAGCCAGAACAGTCAGTCTTGTAAAGACCGACCCTTTGGCAGGAGAAGCCGCCTTAATGACTTCGGGAGCAAGGTTGGCTGTCCTTTTCGGAATAACCTTTTCTGGAACTACAGGCTTCATCATGGGCCCGCATGAACTTTGGCCCAATCTGGCAAAGACTGAAGTGCTGGAGCTGGATGACCCGTTGAGGGGGGCCGCTGTAGTTGTAAGCCGATTGAAGATCGACTTCATGGGAGCTTCTTGCGATGGTACAGGGGCGCTGAAGCCCATCGGTGGGAACATAGTCCCAAAAAACAATCCAGTGGTGGCCTGAATCACTTGGTCCACCGGAATTGTGAATAGGGAGGCCGCTTGGGGCCCGTAAGCTATGCCTCCAGATAAGGCGGAGCGTGAGTTGCAGCTGCAGTTGGAACACTTCGCGCAAGTAGACGCCATTGATGTTTTGTTTTCTGCGCCAAGCAAGAAACCAAATCTTAGTACCTCGAACCCAAGGGCAACAATTATCAAACCGCGATTCATTCGCGGACGCGACACACGAAGTGTGGAGTGGAAAGAGGAAAAGGTCCCACCGGGCGTACCAGAATCTGTTTACCGCCGAAAGATGGAGACGCGACTACGCAGGTCCGTCTTACCTGAATTTGGGGGCAGATGCTATTTGGTGCTATCTGTCCACCTCTCCGAAGATGCCAAGTTGATTTATAGCACCATGTATCGAAGGTTTAAACGGATGCGTTCGATGTAGCAGACTTCATCAGATTCCCCCTCGTTTGAGGGGTTTTTGATTGTAGGGACGCTCTTCCCTGCAGGCGCAAGCCCCTGCAGTTAATCACGCCACCGCATCGCGGTAACAACTTTCTCCTTCTCCAGATGGTCACTTCGTGTCGTGGGTGTTTGTTTTGTTTGTGGTTGCCCGTGGATTGTATACGAAGACTAATTTATATTGTCGCCCGTAAGGCGTAGATTAGTCCAAATCCGTATCTTCTTAGATTTGGGTTTGGGGGTTGGGTTTAAGGATACGTTAGCCTTATTTGGGACTAAGATCAACTTAAACGTTTGTTAAGGATACGTTAGTCTCATTTTAGACTAAGATTAACTTAACGGGATCATTTAGATCCAACAAGAGAGCAATTGGGCTCTATTGTTTAGTTTATGGACATTGCGGTCAAATGTTAGTTTAAGGACATTACGGTACATTGTTAGTTTAAGGACATCTCGGTCCAGGTTAAGGACATCGTAGTCCATGGGTTTAAGGGGACCCCACAGTCCAGGTTAAGGACATCGTAGTCCATGAGTTTAAGGACCCCACAGTCCGTGGTTTAAAGAGATCGTAGTCTGTGAAATTTAAAGACATCGTAGTCCATGAAATGTGTGCTTGTCAGGACCCGTCACCTCTCTGAAGACGTTGAAGGATTACAACGACAGATATCAGAGAAGTAAAGAGATGTACTCTCGAACCGGTGTGAGTTGGTTGAAAGATCTGTAGTCCAGTTTGGGACTGAGATCTATTGAATATTCATGAGCAGATGGGCTCAATTAAATAAAAGTTGAGGACTTATGGCCAGAATTGGGCTAAGTCCAATAAGATTAAAATGTTTAACATTTTATTGTTCTGATCTATTGAACATTTGTTTGGGCTTAGCCCTTTTAATAATGCTGAGCATTAGATTCTGACATTTTTGTCTTGTATTGAATGCATAGCATTCATCAGAATGTGTGTTCTGACAGCGCGCCACATGGCGCACCAGGCGCTTTGCGCCAATTAAAGAGCGCATTGCGCTTCTGCCAAGTAGCGCACACGAAAAGGACACGTGTCGCGCTTAGCGCTAAGCGCCAGTTTATGAGCGCATTGCGCTTTCAATTTATGAGCGCGTTGCACTAGTTCAGTGGTGCACCGGTGAGTGACACGTGGCACATTTGGCGCCGAGCGCCAACCCAAGAGCGCAGTGCGCTGTTTCAGATGCGCAAAGCGCAAATTGTATCTGTGGTTGACACGTGGCACGTTTTGGCGCTGAGCGCCGGTCCAAGGAGCGCAAAAGCGCAATTCATGAGTGCATGGCACTTTTCAATAGCGCAAAGCGCATTTGATCAAATTTAAGATCAGAGAACAAGTTATGTTCTATTAAAAGGAGGTTTTACCTCAAGATTCAAGAACAACTGTTCGTATTTTGGAAAAGGCTTTGCCTTTGTAGATCAATGATCTATATGAAGAATATGGTCTTCTTTATTATTTGATGAGATCTTTTGATCTCTTTTATGAAAGATCTTGGTCTTTTTTAGATCTATGATCTTTTTTAGAAGATAGTTCTTCTTTTCATGAGATGATTTCATCTCTGTGTTCATTGTTCATGTTCTTTACCTTGAAGAAATGATCTTCTTTTGCTAAAAGCTTGCTTTTCTTCCTTTAAATTTTCTCAAAGTTTGTAGGGGGGTTTCTCTATATCAGACTTGAATTCTTGGGGCCTTTATATAGGGCAAATTGATTTGTTAAATCGGTTAAAGAGATCTTTCTCTGATTGATTTGGGGATGTTTCCCCACCGTTGGATCTTTGATCCTAAGGCTTCTGTTTTACAAAAGGTAATCTTCCAGTTTTTAACAAGATTGGAAAGATCTTTCTATAACAGAATTTTAATTCTGATTAATTAATGATTTATCATTATTAGATCTTTTGATCTAACGGTGGGGAATTTTTAATTCCAGCGCTAGCACACCTTGCTCCAGCGCACCTACGTTTGACACATGTCGCGCAGCGCAGCCTGCGCTAGCTCACCCATGTTTGACACGTGGCGCGCAGCACGCCTAGCGCTGGATCTGAAGCGTTGCTTCAAATTTTAAATTTTGAATTTTAAAACAGAGCTTTGCTCTAATTAGGAGTGTGCTGCCTAGGGCGCAGTGCACCTGGCGTTAGCGCATCTGTGTTTGACACGTGGCGCGCAGCGCGCCTAGCGCTGAATCTGAAGCGTTGCTTCAACTTTTAAATTTTGAATTTAAAAAAAACAGAGCTTTGCTCTGATTGGGGGAAACAGCGCAATTGCAAGGAATTGTTTAATACACTTTTTACAGAAATGGTTTTCCAAGTTTGATGGTATTTATTTGTAATGTCGTATCATCCCATAACTATATTCCCAAAATTTCATCGTGCTATGTCAAAGATGTGTGTTGTGATGAGGTTGGTCATTACCTTATGAGTTATCTATGTAAGGTTTCCTTAACACCTCGTTTAGGGTGTGGAAGCATCACACATGCCATAACATTAAATTTATGAGGTGCTAAGTAAACTAAACTAGGAATCGAACTAGAATTATGAAGTAACAATTAAAAGTATCACATCTAAAAGATAATTTACACTAAGTGGAGAGACTACAACCTTTGTAGACCTCCTAGGGTGACTCCTTAGATCTCCTTTGGTTTGGAATGGCTCGCTAGATCACCTCCAAGTCCACGACGATCCACCCGAAGTCCTTTGCTCAAAGCTTGTTGCTTCGCTTGATCTTTGAAATCCTTGAAGCAAAACACCCTACACAAAGTAGCAAGGGTTGTATAGGATGATGAAGTGGTTGCTAATCTCACTTAATACCCTTTCCTTTTATTTATCTAACTCAATTTAGAACTCAAGAGAGAGCTAGAGAGAGGAAGAAGATGGCTTGATATTTTTTCTTTTGGATGAATAATGCATAAAGAAAATGAGAGAGAGAGAGATAAATATCATAATAGAAACCATAGTTAAAATATAATATCTAGATATTTTCTCATGAGTTAAAAGGCAAAGGAAAATAAACCATGGTTAAGTCAAAGTCAACTATGGAAAAGTGTAGAATAAATGAGTCATTAGAAAAGAAATGAGTCATTATCTATTTTCCTTTATCTTTAACTTAATTCAAAAATATCCATATATTAAATTATGAACCATGTGATTCTAATATTTCCATCTAAGTTGTATCATCAACCATGATACAAATGCATGTATGTATGTATGTATGCACATCATCATGTACATATACATGCATGCATCCATCAAAAGAAAAGGGTTTAAATAAATGAGATAAAAGTCAATATTAAATCAACACTTGATTTAATAAACCGGTCATATCTCATACGACCCGACTAATATAAAACGCCCGATTAAAATACAGTATCATATACTCGTATTTAATCGAGCTTCCGCACATATCTCATATGCGCACCACTTCGTTTCGCCTGAGCCAAGAAACTTCTATATGGGACTCTAAGACTCATCAATACGCCAGCAGTAGGTGATGTTCATATCAAACATCTACAAGCAGCAAGCGGTCAGCTAAACGTAACGGCCACCCGGGTATTGAGCGATCAGAAGAAGAACAAGCGAACCTGTCAAAACTCCCGTCAATCCAACTGGCAACACTTACCGTACAGTCCGGTCTCTTCGTCAGATATGCTGCATATCGAGTCTAGGGATGGAATCGTCGACCCCAATAACTCAATAAGTCATGACGGTATATGGTCTATAACAGATCGAGAAACTTACTGATAACACTTATCAGTAATATCTCAGTAGCCCTGGCCAGGGACTTCCTGTTATAGCCAATCGTGCACAGCACAGCATCAATCCCCAATACCGGGAGAGACGAAACCCCTCCTATCCCTCACTGCCTCCATATGCCTCGGGACTGTACCCAAAATCCACCTGTTTGTATGCTTCAATAGAGCCGTAGTAGGGTGGAGATCAAAGTACAGTGGGAGGACACACAAGACTCTATGGCGATCTCGGGTCTACAGACTAACATGTACTAGTGTCACCTGAGAACTGCTATCCGACGTATGATATAATACCACATAGGAGTTCTTTGTGAGTCCGTTCAGTGTACCCAGTCTCACTGAGAACCCGTATACTATCTTTGGTGTCAACACACTAGACGGATATGGGATCATCCATCGCCCATCATATGGAACAAGAATAGTATACGCTAGTCTACACTGCAATATCGATGCCCTGTCTCAATATACCTATGACTAGGAACATTTTAAGGATATGCTTATAAACTATAGGTGTCCCACTAGTATGATCCACATCATAATCCCAGTAGTCAAGCCAAATCCTTAGGGCTTTATCAACATGTTCCAAATGAATATAAACATGATCAAGTGAACATATGATAAAGTAAAACCAGATAGCATACTATCATGTTGAGCAAGACTGTCCTCTGAATATATATATATATATCTATATACACATCAGTACATACACTATCTCATAATGGCCTCTAGGGCATACATATATCCAACAATCTAAAGGTAATACAAGTATTATGTTGATTTGTGTCGAAAATAAAGTATGTGGTATTTTACCATAAAAATACGATAAAAGTTGCAAAAAAGATTCTTTTGAGATGAAACTTGTTTTAAGGTGTTTGTTAAACAATATATAAGAGTATTGTATTTTATTGATTAAGGAAAATGAATTTTTAAAGGAAAACCGAATCAGAAGTCGGATTAACTCCGCTTCCGTCGAGTTTTAGAAATGAAAGTTTTTAGAGTAGAAGAAAAGATAGGGAGAGGGGACTTATTGGCTAAAGAACAAGAGAAGAGAGAGGGGAAACTAAGGAAGGTTTCGGGACGTCGTATCATCGCCGGAATCTCCTCGGAACTTCGCCGGAACTTCACCCTTCGCTAACTCCACTTGCACACTGTAAGGACTTAAGAATTTTTTAGAGTTTTGGCAGGGAATTTTTGAGTAAGGATGGGTGAAATGGAGTGTGGTATTTATAGGGAAAAATTAGGGTTTAGAGGGTTAAAGAATGCATTAAAAATTGGATTAAAGGGTATTTTATTGTTCTCTGGATGAATTTAGAGTAAACAAACAACATGGGGGTAGTAGGGTAGGCCAAGGGGTGCTTGGGAAAAAATATCAGAGCAGCCCCTACGGATTAGCTCGGCGGTGTCGGTCCCATACGGATGTGTCGCCGGTCCAAGTCCGGTGGAATGGGCTTGGATTGGTGCAACGTGTTGGTGTCGCTTGGTTTTCTTTAGTGCACATGTTTGATTAATCTGAAACTTAAAATATTATGTGTAGTGCACGTGCAAACCCTTGGGCTTCTAAAAGATTAAAAGAAAATAAAATAAAAAGATAATGTGGCTAGGGGGATTCGATCACATGGGCTACGTCACAGCAGTGCAAGGCTTTACCAATGTGCTACAAGTAATTTTTTGCTGTTCAAAAGTAAAACAAATACTTATAATGTACACAGGATTGCAAATACCCCAATTGTACTTTAACTTTTAAACAATTTTCTGTACATTGAAATTGGAGTTGTTACATCAAGGGTCACGATGAACATGCTCACGGCAAGAGACTCTTCAATGCGTTGTTCGCACTTAGACCATAAGTTTTGCCATCGAATCGCGTATTGGACCCATGTTTTCCCCGGCTTTATCCTAGCATTGATTAATGTCGTGATCAGAGTGCGTTTGCTCGCACTGGCGAAATGCTGTGTGAACTGCAGTTCCATTTCTGCGAAGGTTTTTACAGAGTCAATTGGGAGCTCCGAGTACCATTCAAAAGCTATCTCTAACAAGATACCGATGAACTGGCGATGCAACAGTTTGTCGTCTCCTCCAGTGTTGCCGCACAGAGCTCTAAATTGCGTGACGTGTTGATAAGGGTTGCCTGTTCCTTTGTAGACATGGAACTTGGGGATCGTATATCCTGGCGGGTATTTGATTTGGTCATACCAGCCTGGATATGGTCGTCTAATTCTGACAATTTGGTCGTCGGCTTCATTAGCTTAGTGAGCTCTTATTTGCTGAGCAATGTAATCATCCAGGACGGCATTGGAGATCGTTTTCTCCTTGGCTGCTGACAAGGCTAGAGGAGGGTTTGATATTTCCCCTCCGTCATCCTCGATGATTATCGGCGGATCTTCAGCTGGGGGTTCTGGTTGAATCATCATTCCAACCATATCTTGGAACAAGAGAGCCATCTGCTTTATGTTAGCAGCTTTCTCAGCAACCTCTTTGTCCTTTCTCTCCAGCACCCTTTGCAGAAACTCTGTATCGGTCTCTTGCTCTTGGCGCTGTTCGACTTCTTTGTCTGGACCATTTTTTTGTCCGATAAGCGCTGCCATTTTGGTTAGCATTTTCTGGAGCTTTTGCTGTTGCTCCTAAGCCTTAGTTCGCGATCGGGTTTGCGGTTGATGACTCACTGAGGCGCGACTTTCTTCTTTTACTGAAGCCATATAGACCGTATGTACGGTTATGCCTCCAGACTTGGGGTGTTTAGGTCCATCGCCTTTGGATTTTCTGCAGACGGTAGAGTTTTCTCCAGCCTTGTTCTTTTATGATAGATTGAAGTTGAAGGAGTCATTATGACAGGCATCTGTTTAGGAGAAGTCCCCCATTATATGATGGAGGAGCGATCTTTTCTTTGCCGGCCCTTAGATTTCTCAGATCGATGAGAGTATTTTTTTGTCAATTATAGAGTCTTGGAATTTTCGCTAGACTCTATGAATTTGCAAGGAGAGCCGCTGATAAGGCCGCTCGGGCTTTTCCTGCACTGTAACTTATGTAGGTGGGGGTAATTTTTTCAGCACCGCCGTTGGGGAGTTTTTGCATACCCTGCTAAGTGATTCAAAACTATTTCTAGTTAGAATAGCAGTGTCGACCTCCACCATAGGAGCTGGTGGTGTGAGTTCAGGGGGAGAATTGCCCCTAACCTGTCTTATTCGGCGCCAGTGGCGACGTCGAGCGTGCCTTGCTGAAGGGACCGCCTCAGTTTTGAAATCGGCTTCATCATGCTTTGCTAAAGGGTTTCAATCGGCGTCAGCCTGTTGAAGACCGACATCCTTGATGGAGTTTGAGGAGAGTCGGCCAATCTTTCGAAGACCGGCCATCTGATCGGGGAAGCACCTTTTCCAGCTTCACCTGTAGCAAGGGCAGGAATGGGTAACCTTTTTGGGGTAGCCCCTCAGGTATCATGAGCTTTTTTACAGTCTCGCTCGAGATTTTGCTTAGCCTGTTAAAGACTGAAGTTTCAAAGTTTGATGGCTTGCTGATGGGAGCCATCGTGGTTGCCAGCCAATCGAAGACAGACTTTTGGGGATCTTCTTCTTGTGGCGTTGAGGCTCCGAAACTCGCAGGTGGGAGCATGGTCCCGAAGAACAGTCCAGTAGTGGCTTGTGTGATCTGCTCCACTGGCATTAAGAAAATAGAGGCCGCGTTGGGCCCATAGGTCACTCCTCCAGTTGGGGTGGAGCAGGAGTTGCTGTTGCATGAGGTGCAGTTGAGAGCCAATGATTTTTTGCACAGGAGCAAGACACCAAGTTTTAGTACCTCAAATTTAATAGCAACCATAGCGAACCACAATTTTGTTCGTTAAACACGACACACGAAGTGTGAAGTGCAAAAAGGAAAAGGTCACACCGGGCGAGCCAGAATCTGTTTACCGCTGAAAACAGAGACGAACTGGGATTGAATGTCTTTCCTAAATTTGGGGGCAGATGCTATTTGTACATATCCATCCACCTCTCCGAATATACCAAGTTGATTTATGGTATCATATATCAGAGGTTTGGATAGATGCGACCGTTGTAGCAGACTTCATTAGATTCCCCCTCATTTGTGAGGGAGATTTTGATTGTGGGGACGCTTTTTCCTATAGGCGCAAGCCCTGCAGTTAATTACATTATCGCGTTTGCGATAACCACTTTCTCCTTCTCCAGCAGTTCATTTCGTGTCGTGTGTTATTTTGTTTGTTAAGGTTACCCGTGGATTGTATACGGAGACTAGTTTATGTTGTCGTCCGTAGGGCACGGATCAATCCAAATCCGTATATTTATGAATTTGGGTTTTGAACTTAGATTATATATTCCTTTAGTTTAAGAATATTGTGTTTTATTTAAGGACTATTAATTTAGTTTGAGATTAAGATCAACTTAAATATATGAGCATTTGGGCTCAATTTATTTTAACTAAGGATGCGTAAGTCTTATTTGAGACTATGATCAACTTAGGCATATTTTCATGATCATTAAATTTTATTAAGATCCACCAACAACAGAGCATTTGGGCTCACCTGCAAGATTCTTTTCAGAGAGACTTAGCCAATTTGGGCTTGGTCTGCTCAGTTTTTTTTTATTTGAAAGTGCTAAGCACTTATTTGTGGTTTTGGTACTCATATATGTATCATGTGATGCACCCAGTCATAGGCGCGCTGCACAATCAGTGCTAAACACTTTAGTCGTTTTGACTGAATATATAGAACTAAGCACTTTTGTATGGCGCTTATGTGAGGAGCACGTGAGACGCTGCCACATTTATTTTATTAGGCGCTCACGTGTGTTTCCCGTGAGGCGCTGGGATCTGGGCATTGCCCAATCAGTGCTAAGCACTTTGTCATTTTGACTGATTTTTTAGTGCTTCTGCATTTTTACTCAGAGCTCGTGTGTATTTCACGTGAGACGCTGGGACCTGAGCGCTGCCCAATCAGTGCTAAACACTTGCTGATTTTGACTGACTTTATAGTGCTTCTGCACTTTTACTCAGCGCTCACGTGTATTTCACATAAGGCACTGGGCCTTCTATTTTGTGCACTCACATGGGAAGCATGTGAGGCGCTGGGTTCTTTGTTTTTAGCACCTACATAGGAAGCACGTGAGGCGCTAAGTCCTTTTTTTAGGCACCCACGTAGGAAGCACGTGAGGCGCTATATCTTTTCCTTCGTTAATGTTTTCTGAAGAAGTTTTAACTTCCATTAATGGCATTTAACCATTAATGATCTCTGTTTTGGAGATCCGAAACCGGTTTCATTGGAGAACTAAGTTCTTCTAATTTTTTTTTGTAAGAACAAAGTTCTTTATGTAAGGTTAAACCCTGTTTGTGAAGGAATTAAATTCCTAGACAATGTGTCTTTATTTCTTTTTGATCTAGTTCTCTTTATTTTAGATCTTAAATTTGGAAAACAGAATCTCCCCGATGAGAATTAAATTATCAACTTGTGGAGAGATTTGCTTTTCAAATCTCAGATCAAGGGAAGAACTAAGTTCTTTTTATGGAGGGTTAAACCCTTTTTTTATGCTAGGCAAAAAAGATAAATTCTATCTCTAGGGTTTTTTGAAGAGCAAGAATCTTTCTTCTTCAGAAAAGAATTGAATTCTCGGTTTTGTTGGGGCAAGAAGCTTGTGGGGTTCCTCCTCCTTTTTTTTTGAAGGCTCCGATCTTTTATATAGGAGAGTCAAATTTGTTGACCAGTTTGAGAAAATCTCTCATTTGAAAGATACCAATTGATTTAATTGGCCTCAAAAATTGTTCGGGGGATTTTATCCACCGTTGGATCTTTGATCCAGTGGATTTCTGTTTTACAGAATATGTTTTCTTGTTTTTAACAAGATTAAGGAAATATTTTCCCATATACAGAATTTAATTCAGTCAAACAGTGATTTTTAATCACCATTGGATTTTAATCAGAAAGATTGGATGTTAAACAGAGCACAGTCTTTCTTTATTTAGAAATATTGGAGAAATATATTCCCAAAATAGAATTTAATTCTATCATTGGATCTTTGATCCAATCGAGAATATCTTTCTCACTTAGAAAGATTGGGGAGATATTTTCTCCTGATAGAATTTAATTCTATCATTTGATGATTTATCATCACCATTGGATTTTTGATCCAACGGCTCTGTTTAACAGAGAATATCCCAGGTTTTAGGGAAATAATTTTCATATAGAATTTAATTCTACCTGCTTTTAATTTGGGCGCTGGCACTCACGTGTTATGCACGTGAACGCCACTTAAGAATTAAATTCTTATATATAATAAGCGCTCCTATTTGCACATTGGCGCTCACGTGAACTTCACGTACGACGCCACTATAGAATTTAATCATATAAGAGGTCGGCTCTAGTGCTCACGTGGGGAGTACGTGAGGCGCTGACTTATTGGATTTAACAGTGCTTTACTCTTATTATTGTGTTTAATTAATAAGGGAACACTTTCTTCAGTAGTTCGTCCAACTGAATATGAATCTCCTTCAATCCCTCCGGACTTTATCAGTATGGATCTTTGATTACAGGTTGTGCACCAGGTTGTAAATCAATACTGAATTTAAGAGCTCGATCGGGAGACAAACCTATATGTCTTCAGGGAACACATTCTCGAACTCTCAAACTATCTCAGGCTTTTCTTCTTCAGATGGTAGGGAGAACACTTCTGCATTCTTCGGCTTGGCACGGTAGTTTCCTGGTTCCAAGATTCTGTCTCCACTTTTGAAATAGAAGGCTGGGTGATCTGGTATCTCAAATACTACCCTCCTTTGATGACAGTCAATGGTAGCATAAAATACTCCCAACCAATCCATTCCCAACACAACATCGAAATTTGGTATGTCCAGTACTTTGAAATTTGCGTAGAATTCTCGGCCGCAAACTACAACTGGGCACTGATCATGTCCCAAAGTTTCCTTCAAGACTCCATTCCTGGAACCGACATTCCAGCTTGAAATAAGTGGCTTCATAGGAATCGCGTGCGTTCTCACGAATCGTTGTGACATGAAGCAATGTGAAGCTCTAGTGTCGAAAAGTGCTAGTGCAGGAAGGGTGGCTACTAGTACGGTACCTAAGTTGTGTGAAGTTATGTTTAGATATATAAAAAGATAACGGTGTACTAGTATCAAAGTTTGAAAGGATGAGAAGATTTTACCGATGATGACTTGTCCTGTGGCTTCGGCCTCCTCGACCGTCATTGTAAAAGCCTAACATCCCGGTACTTCCTCCTCGCCGGGGGCACATTCCTATGCCCTTGAGTCACGTTTCTCTGTGCTTGATGGAATTGACGCTGAGGCTGTGCTAGCGGTCCTCATGGAGCTGGTGCAGGAAGAGCTAGACGGGGTGCAGGTGCCTGAATGGCTGGCCTCTATGGAGCCGGAATTGCGGGTCTGGGTGCTGATGCTGTGTTACTACAATATGGGCATACTCCTATAGCGTGAGTAAATGCGCCACAAATCAAACACAGGCCATTTGCACGCCTGCGGTCCTTCGCCAAGTGTCCAGTTCTCTTGCAGTAGAAACAGAAATCTGGACTGGACTGGTTAAATGATCCTCCTAGCCTCTTTGGTGCAAAAGTCGGCTAGAAGAAGCTCCTCCTGTCATCTGGGTAGTAGGGCGTTTGATTCCGGCTGCTTGAGCTTTACCTTTCTTCTTGACCACAGCTTCATAACGGCGCGCTGCCTTTAGAGGGAGTTCATGAGTCGGATAGTCGCCTGTGGCTAAGGCCGCTTGAATCTCCGGGTCTAAGCCTTATTGGAATCGCCTAACCCGAATCTCATCGGTCGGGATCAAGTGTGCCGCAAACCTGCTAAGCATGATGAATTCGGTATCATATTCATCCATGGATTTTACCCATATGGAGTCTTGTTGCAGGTGGATGAACTGTCGTTCCATCTCAAAACGGGCAGTCTCAGGGAAAAACTTCGCATCAAACAGATCGCGGAACGTCTTCCACTCTACTGGTTGTGTAAGATGGCTTTTCTCGGCCTTCTACCAGACTCTTGCGTTGTTGGTGAGTTAGAGTTTGGCCATACGAACCCAAGCTATGCGTGGTACCTGTGTTGCTGCAAGATCGTCCTCGATACTTTAGGCCCATTCTTCAGCCTCAAGAGGACTCTCTTTCCCTGAAAAATTCCTTGGATGCAATGTACGAAATTGCTTTACTCCAGGTGTTTCGACTTTGGGACGGTTCATAAGAATAGCAGTCTGTTGCTGCTGACCCGTCAGAAGACTTTTGATGGTTTCTAGAAGTACCGTCTGTTCATTGTTCGGAGCAGCAACGGTAGAGGGTGGTGGTAACGTAGGTGGTGGTGTGTTACCATTAAGATTGGTGCTGGTGTTGTTTGGAGAATCCATCACCTTGATAGAAAAACAGATTAAGATAGATTCAAGAATTTTTGAAATGCAAGAAATGTATGGCTGTTGATTCTTATAATTCTTGTGATATATTGTTTAAGACTTCATGCAGAACTGACCTACATGGGCCACCAACAAAACCTGTCATGCGCCGCTTCTCAGTAGATGGAAACGGTGACGTGGCAAGCCATCAACGTATTTACTATGAAAATACGTTAAGCGTAATTAAGCAATATAACCATGTGCAAGAATGATAAGAGTAATATAATTAAACATCAACTTTATTTACATTCAACTTTATATACAACTGTCTAGAAATAAAAGATAGAATAATAATGCAAATACCTAAACAATGGCATAATCAAATTAAGTACATGCAGGAAGAAGCTAATAGTCTGGCTGAGTAGCAAACTGGTCCAAGTCCTCCTGGCTCGGCTCTATGTCTTCAGAGTACGGTCCTCCTGACGAACATTCCAAAGAAAGAAAATAGGGAGGAATGTCATCAGCGAACTAGCGCTCGGTAAGTCCCAAAAGAAGTAAGAGAAGATAGTATATAATGTGAATAGAAACCAAAAGAACAGTGGACATGTAAAGTTGTATATGATCATTCACAGTTATAAGATAGTCATTCTAACGTGGTTATATATAGTTTGATAAAGAAGGTATTCAAGTATACAAGAGGAGTCCATCTTACCCCGTGGACTATGGTAACATGTAGTACAAGGCTCCGTCATAACCCATGGGACAACGGCACGTGAATTCATGTAGGTTTCTTTTAAAGCGACCTCTCGTACCACGATATACGTTCCGTACCACTCTACCCCTTTATCCCCGCGTTGTATTGTATAGTTTTAAGATTATACGTCTTGGCCGAATCCATGGATATAAAAATATACAAGTTCGTATTCAAGATATAATCATGTATTCAAGTATTCATGTATAGTTCATGTCAAGTTATATCCATGATTCAGTCAAGTCGAGCCAAGTTTGAGTTTGATATTTGAATTCAAGTGTTCAAGTTCATGATCAAGTATTCAAGTCTGTGTTTGATTTTGGATTCTGGTTTGAGTTTGGATTCAGGTTGGAGTCAGTATCTTATGAAAGGGTTTAGTTCTTGAATTTCTTAAGTTCGGGAGTAATCGGGCAATTGCTGCATATGGACGGCAGGATTTGTGTTTTTTCCAAGACAATTGCCATTGATAACTCCGTTAAACTTGTCTAACCTGAATAAGCAAGCGCTCACTTTCTCCGGTTCACTGGAGCTCAAGAGAAATGATACTGCTTAAACCTATATTAATCTAGAGTTCTTAAATATTTATTTATTTATTGTTTATTTTGTATTTATATTATCTACATTTCTCGAGGAGGTTTTGTGAAAATTCATTAATATTGTTTAAAAAATAAATCTCGATGGTGATTTATAATATTTAGAGTTTTCATGAATAGGTATTTTAATTTTTTTGTGGTATTTTAGTGACAAAACCTAGCTTTTAAAAATTTGTGGTATTTTTATGAAAACTACTACTTTTGAAAACTTGTTGGCATTTTCATTTAAAACTTTAATCTTTCATTTTTTTTTAAAAAAAATATAATTTCATAATTTATTTTTATTGAAAATACGGATTCATAGTGTTATAAAAAAAATTTCAAAGTTTAGTTTCGTTTAAAAAAGTCGTATTTCTTAAAAATTGTATTTTTATTTTCTTTCGAGACCGAATACTCCGTGAGAAGTTCCGCATCTCGCTCTACTATCTCAAGAATGTGCGATAATTCCCATCATCCGTTAGAGGATCCCCTAACGAGGGTTTTAGAGGCACAATTGCCAAGAAATCAAAAATACCGATTAAAGGAAAACCTTTTGTAAAACTGTGGTATTTTAATGAAAAACTCTCTTGAATTAGCCATACATCTATACTTCGTGCTATGAATCAAAAATGTGCGTGTGGGGTAGGTCGTTACCCCATGAATTTTCCTAAAGGTATTTATGCTAATCATCGAAATAACGGTTATACTAAAGTTCATGGTATTTTTCTAAAAAAATTCATTTTATGATTATTTTTCATGGAAAATTTTATTACACTTGATGTGAATAAGATTAAAAGTGGTGTTAGGATATTAGTTTGACCTAATTTGCTTATTAAGTAGATTAAAAATGTAAAGAAAATATTATATCGGGGCTAACTCCACTTTGTCGATGTGCTTTTAGAAGACGATTTGAGATGAAAATAATTAAAGAGAGAAAGAACTTACGGTTTTATAATTTCGAGAAAAGAGTAAGGAAAAGAGAGGGTGTCGCGGTAGCTTCGGGAAAGCTCAGGTCGTCAAGATTGGTTTGCTACTCCACTTAATTGCTTAACTCCACTTGGTACTTAGAGAATTTTAAGAATTTTGATAGAATTTTCAGAATGGGGAAAGCTAGGATATGGGGTGATATTTATAGGGTAAAAATGAGAGAGTGTGTGAAATAAAATTAATTAAAAATAGATTAATGGTGTTAATTAGAGATTTGAAAGGTCTTTGTTTAATTACAGGAAAATCAAACAGTGCAGAAAAGTAGAGGGGAGCTGAAGAGGCGTGTGTGCATAGAACGGGGTGATTTGGAGCTACAAGAACCGTTGGTGGCGGTAAGATGGGGGAAACGGGCGGTCAAGATTGCTCCAATCGTCTCGAGATTCGTGTCTCATGTTTAACTCTCTGTTTACTCCTCATTTAACCCGTTTAATTTTTCTGAAACTTTACGATTCTCCATTTATTGCACATGCAACTCTTGGGCTTCCGAAAAGTTAAAAAGAAAAATATTAAAAATAATTTGGGTTGATGGGAATCGAATACACAGGCTTTGTCACAGCAATGTAGAGACTTTACCAATGAGTTACAAGTTTCTTCTTGTTTTTATTAAACAAAAATAACATATAACTCCTACACAAGCTAAAATACCCTTTTTATATATTAAACAAGTTAATTTTTATACAGGGATTTCGGAGTCGTTACAATCCCCATCCCACCTTCCTTAAAATTTTCGAAAATATTATAAAATTTGACCCAAATTTTTTTTGTAGGCGTTATTGTTGTAGTTAGTGGTGTAGGTGCATGCAATCGCTCTTTTTCTTTTCAAATCCGGCCAAAGTTAGTGTTTTCTCCACCTAGCCCTGATTTTTTCAATTAGATTATTAAATTTTGAAATTAGGTGTTTATAATATGTGATTTGTGTTGGTTGTGATATATTAATATTGATAATGAGGAATTGAATTGGTTGTAGAATGATGGGTTTGAAATTAGGATTTGAAATTTATTATGATTTTGGGGGGTGATGGGTTTTAGCATTAAAATATAACTGAAGAAAAAAAATTTAGATGGATTTTAAAATTGAAAATAGATGACAAATTGAAATATAAATTTGGTAATTTAGGGTTAGAGTTGAAAATATAAGGATTATAGGCAATCGATGAATTTACTTGTTAGATTAATTTAGCGTAAAATGGATTATAGGATTATGTTAGAAGAATTTAGAGTAAAATGTATTATAATTAATTGAGAGTGTGTAAGCGAGTGTGTGCGTGCGCATGTGTGTTTGTGAGTATGTGTAAGTGTGTGTCCGCGCTTACGTATATGAGTGAGTGTATGTATGAGTGTTTGAGTGCGCGCACATATGTGTGAGTGTGTGAGAGTGTATATGTGTGTGTGCGTGCGCCCCCGCATATGAACTATTTCAAAAATATATTCATCCTAATTTCTTGCTTGTATTTTATAAATTTAATGTTTCGATATTCTTTATTTTGTAAATTTAATAATTCGATATCTTGTTGCTTATGATTTATTGCTTAGAATTTTAAATTGTCGCATAATTTATAAACCAAATCAAAATAAAAATCAAATCCTTCAATACCAATTAAACTATAGCAGATGCATAAATCAAAAATAAAATCAAACTGATTAAGAAAAATTAACACTAATTAACCTATAACATTAATTGCATTAATTAAGAAATCTTAATTAAGGCCAAATAATAGTGAACCGATACCCTAATTAAAAAGCGATTAAATAGAAAATTAATGATACCCTAAATTTTGATTAGAAACTTAACTAGGGTTTTATCTTTTCATTTAATTAGTAAGTTTAAGATCGAAAGGTCTTAAACTTGTTTAAAATCGACCTATAGTTTTCCGTCTGACAATTGGTGTATGTCAAATTTTTTCCCCGTCAAATTGATAGGATCACATTATATGTTTGTGAGAGTTGAGCATCATGTTCAATTTTTTCAAACATATATGTAGTATTGGGCGAGAGGATTTGACATACAGTAATTTTCGGATTTGTCCAGTTTGGAATTGTTACGAATGCAACAAGACTCACATCTCACATTTTCCTGTATTTTTGTCCATTTCGAAAAGTTTAGATGGTTCTTTCCACTTGTTCCCCGTATACAAATTTATATACGAATACGGGGAACAAGAGGAAAGTGCTACCGAAATTTTCTCGAAATGAACAAAAGACAGGAGGATGTGAGATGCGAGTGATGCATTCGTAATGAGAATTAGGATCTTTATCCCTGACAGCTGTGAAACTAATTATTCGTCCCAACCTATTGCCCTGTGTACTTACATCAATCTTAAATGACTTTAGATGCTTTGATGCATCCACATCATGAAATTTTGTTTAAGACTTGAAAATTTATTTAATGATGAGCTTATAATAAAAGGCTCAGTTGTTGTTGTATGAGCTTATAATAAATTCGTAAGATATGATAAACTCATATTATTATTTGTGTGATAACAGATGAGAATTCTCCCGGATAAATCGTTTATGCACATGGGGAAAAAAGATAGGTATAGTTTGAGAGACACAAGATTTAAATATGAGCTTAAAGCCTTTAGATTACATAAATAAGAATCTAAAACGTAGCCGAGACGGACTCTTGTTCTGTCCTTGTAAGAAATGTAAAAATAGAGCTCGTTTTCGATGTGAAGTGATGGAAGAATATGTGTTTGTAGAGGGTTTTGAACCGAACTACATACATTGGATTACCATGGCGAAAAAATACGTGACGAAGTAATAAGGATGGATAATGAGACCGCAGCTTCGCATGCTGAATTGCCGACGGGTGACAGGATAGATAACACGCATAAGATATTAGAAGATTTATTTGCTAGAGAGGAAATTAATGATGTTGAACCATCTAAAGGCACCATTGAATTAGAAGAATTGCAGAAACTTCTGAAGAAAAACGAACAAAATCTATACGAAGGCTGTACGGAATTTAATAGACAGTCATTTGTAAAAATGCTACTCCATCTAAATATGATCAGCGAGATGGCTAACGAGCACTTTGACGTGCTTCTTGATCTCCTACGCAAGGTAATTCCTGAAGGAAAGGAAAGTATTCAAGAGAATCATTACCAGGCAAAAAAGATTGTTAAGACACTTGGTTTCTCGTATGAGAAAATCGATGCATATCCCAATGACTGTGTGCTGTATCGCATGGATTATGCATCTCTCGATGAGTGTCCCACTTGGAACTTGTCTAGGTGGAAAAATATTAAGCGAAATTCAAACACAGAAACGTCCGATGTTAGCAAAAAGAGCAAGAAAACTTCAGCCAAAGTCCTTTGTTATTTCTTCCTGGCTAAGAGGTTACAAAATTTATATATTTCAAAGGACATGGCGAAGAACATGCGATGGCATTCCGATCATCGGATCAAAGATGGGAAGCTGAGGCATCCGGCTGATGCAGAAGTATGAAAGAAATTAGACAGTGTTGATCACTTTGGGGATGAGCCGAGAAATGTCTGTTTAAATTTGGCAACCGACGGTTTCATACCTTACGGACTCATGATCTCTAGTTGATCCACGTGACCGGTATTGCTTATGCCTTACAATATACCTCCATGGATGTGTATGAAACAACCGTATATCATTCTTTCCTTACTAATTCCTGAAAAATATTCACCTGGTCAGAACATCGACGTCTATATGGAACCTTTAATTGAAGAGCTGATAGAACTCTGGGAACATAGATAAGAGACATATGATGCGTACGCCGATGAAAAGTTTAGAATGTGAGCAGCTATTATTTGGACAATCAACAATTTTCCAGCAGACGGCATGTTATCTAGATGGTCTACCTACGCGAAGCATGCATATCTATGATATGATCTTAATTACAGTTTCCTACAGCTTAAAACACATGGTATGTTTTGCTACTAGTTTCATCGTAGGTGGCTATCGGCGAATCATCCGTACAGAAAGATTGTAAATAAGTTTGATGGAATATTGAAAAAAGGTGAAGCACCAAAACAATTGTCAAGGGTAGAAAATTTTGAGCAGATTTCATCGTGTCAATTCCAGTAAAGTTCTAATCGTTTTAACTCAGATGGTTCCTTCAATAAACAAAAAAACGGAAGTGATTCGAAGATGACGAATTGTTGAGTGTGTGGAAAAAGAAAAGTATATTATGGAATCTTCCTTACTGGAAACATCTGTTGATTCGACACAATATTGATGCCATGCATGCATGTAGAGAAGAATGTGTTTGATAATATTGCTGGCACATTGTTACAGGACGATTATAAGTCCAAGGATAAGTTGAGAGCTCGCGAGTATTTAAAGGAGCTTGGAATCCGACAGGAATTGCATCCGATATTTCGTGATGATAGTGGCTATGAATTACCAGCATTGAGCCACACAATGTCAAAATTGGCTATGAAAAGATTTTATGAGGTGCTAAAGAGCGTTAAAACCCCAGATGGATACTCCTCTAATATAGCAAAGAATGTGCAGGTCGAGCCCCCAAATCTTTTGAATCTTAAAACTCATGATTGTCATATTTTTCTGCATCAATTTCCTCCAGTGGCTCTTCAACATAATTTGTCGTCCAATGTCACTAAGACTTTGATGGAGTATTGCAACTTTTTCAATAAACTTTGTTCTAAACTGATAGATGTGGCCAAATTCAAGGAGTTGCAAAAGAGTATAGTTGAAACTCTCTGTAAGTTGGAGATGATATTTCCACCATCTTTCTTCACCATCATGGTTCATCTTTCTATGCATCTAACTACAGAGACAATGATTGCTGGATTTGTCTCATATAGGTGGATGTATCCAGTAGAAACGTAATATATTTTTTTATTCAATTGTGTTATTTAATTCATTATAATATTCACATTTTTCTAAAGTATTCGTTAACATTTTAGATACTTAGGATTCTTGAAACAGCAAGTGCACAATCAAGCTCGACCGGAAGGGTCAATAACCGAAAGTTATTGCGCCAACGAATTTCTCAACTTCAGTTCTCGTTACATGCATGGAGTTGAAACAAGATTAAACTGTCCTTCTCGAATTAACGATGACCAGCTATCCTATTCACATGGGGAGGATCGATCCTACAGGAAGGAGTGGCTCGATCAAGCGCATTCGTATATCCTTAATAACCTTGAAATTACTACCGATCACAGAAGGTATATAAATTAAAACTTTTAATCCCGTCAATATTTTGAGTGTCTATGTCTAGATATGCCTAAATAATTAATACTGTTATTCTTTTAGCTAACATGTTGAAGAACTTACGAATGCGATTTCCGGAAAGGGTGGTAATTGGAAGATTAATCAAGAACATAAGAAACACTTTCCACGGTGGTTCCGTAAACACGTACGTATGTCTTGTTTATTTCATATTTCACATGCATATATCACATATAGCTTATACATTTTACGTGTAAATGCATTGTTGATTGAATATGACATAGCAAAAAGAATGCAATTCCCGACTGTAATCGTGCGATTATCTAAAGGTCCTAGTGCAAAAGTGAATCGATACGGTTCATATTATAGTAATAACCTAAAATTTCTTACAACCGAGAAATTGGCTACCCAAAACAATGGGATTTATTGTCCGTTTGAACAAATATGCTTCTTAAGTTCTCGTGATAAAAAATCACAGGGAGGAAAAAAGAATACTACGGTCAGCTGGAGGACATAATAGAGCCATTTTATGAGAGTAATGAGCAAGAAAAATTTGTTATGTTCAAAGTTCATTACTGTGCTTGCATCCATATAGATGAGTACAGTTTTCAGCTTGTCAATCTCAATAAAGAAATTTATCGAGATGATAAGTTCATATTACCTTCACAAGCTGAGAAGTATTTCTATGTCAAAGATCTTAATCGAAGTTTAGATTGTATTGCTGGCACCTCCTAAATCCTTGTTCGATAGGTCTACCGACGAGCTTGACCTTGATGAAGCAGATCCGGTTGACATATGAAAAACTTTGCGGTTGTAATAATTTATATATATATATATATATGTCATAAATTTTGCAGTTGTAAACACTTGTTATCAATTGATATATGTTATAAACTTTGCAGTTGTAAAAACTTCTAATCACTTGTATGTAAATGATATATGAAAAACTCTGCAGTTCTAATCACTTGTAATGTATTGATTTATTAGTTTAATGATATATGCATATTATATATTTTGTATCGTCATTACTCTTGCAAGAAATAGATTGGACGAAAAGGTATATTCGAAAAATTTGCCAAAGCATTTTCTTCAAAGTAAAGAGATCGAGATACTTCCTCCTCGACACAACTTGATTCTGAGAGTAGAGCTATATATTACGAGTTTTAAATAATCGTCGACCACATTATTTTATTCAAATAATTATTGCATTGATTATAATAAATTAAAATGTGTAGATACATCTCATCAGGAGGATGCAGGTCCATAAGTGCAGCATGATCCGTATAAAACATGGGACGTTCTCGGATCCCGTCATCGATGAATAGATTCATACATTGCCTCTTCTTCGTGATTTATAAAATGAAAAACTGTAACGAGATAGGGACAATGCGAAGGCACTGGCATGGCACGGTGGACTACTGCTCGACCTTAAATCGATATGATGATTGAGACAGCAGACGCGAGTATTGATGAGGCATGGGCTACAGGGAATAATCTGGCCCGGTTAGAACACCACGGAAGAGGTGTTGCAAATGAAATTACGAAATACGATATGCGTGGAAAAAGGGCAATTCTGTAATGGGTAGATGTGAGGCCCGTAGGTCCGGGTATGTGGGCTACACATTTCCACGATTATATCGGTATTCTCATCCGCAACACCAACTTCTGGAACATGGGCTTCATGTATGCAGATAACCCTGAGAAGCATACGTATGGACTTGGCGCCCACTCTTGGTAATACATAACTCAACTATATTTCAACATTACATGCATACCTATTATATATTATAAATTTATTAAATAATATATTTATTAATTTGTATTATAGAAATATTTCGACTTAAAAGACGATATAGACAGACATTGGACGCATGTCCGGTATGAGATGTCACAAATATTCAAGAGAGGCGTCAAAAATTGAAGAAAAAATTCAAACAGTCGGAGAAATTTACTGATGATTAGGAACATTTTGCTGCTCTTCCCTCCATCATCCCTGAAGATCAGTTTGCGTTTCTCCTATTGCATTGGGATACACCCGAAGCAAAGGTAATTAAAAATATACTTAAACAATTTGAATACCGAATTTAGATTAAATTACATTTAGAAATACTATCTTCTGAATAAACAGGAAGTATCAGAAAGGAATAAGTGAAACCAAAGGAAAGACACAGATGACTATTATGGTGGATCGGTTCCTACTGATCGGTATAGGGCTATTTTGGTTAGCTTATCTTTAATTACATAAATGTTCGATTTTTAAATTTCATCGTTATATATCTTCACGTGTAAATAAATCAAATGTCCGTTATAGGATAAGCCTGGGAAAAAGCCGAGCCTCCCTAACACTTATGAGACATTGCACATGAGAGAGGGCATGTCAGAAGAAAGGATGGATATAACCATTCAACATGTGGTAAGCTTGAGCTTGCATTTTTCAATTCTTTTTAGTAAATTAATTGCACTTGTTAACTTTGAACAAAAATTAATTATTGTTTTATTTATCAAAGGAGGATTTCGAGGATGCGAAAAGGAGCTATCGGGAATCAAATCTCGAATATCCGGCCGATGATCCTCTTCCTATGGAGGCCGAGGTATTTATTATAGAGCAGTTTTTCCTTCAGTCAAGGGGACACGATCGTATTCCCCTATACGGTAGTCCCGTTAGTCTTTCACGGTTCGGTTCCAGAAGAACTACTTCAAATTCGTCGACCGCTCGCGCCAACCAACAATCGGCTAAGGTATAACGGATCAATGAGCTAGAGGAGTAGCTCATAAGGAGGGATGAAGCAAATAAGAAAATGGCGGAAGATGAAGCGGCTTAGAGAGCTCAAATAGAGGCGCGGTGGGAACACTTCTCGCAACAATACGTTCCGCCTCCGAAACCGTGGTCAGCACAGGGTCTATTGCCGCCGCAACTGGCATATTACCTTCCTCCGACGCATCGACCGTATTACCCTCCCCCATCATAGGGAACGTTGTAATACCCTTATCCTTCGCTTCCACAATCACAAGAAGGGAACTACTCTCGTCCTCCGCCTCCATCACAAGATACTTATTACCCTCACCCTCCGCCACAGGAACCGTATAACCCTGATCAGCCGACCCTATAGGGAGGGTTATTAAGTAACTTTTTTTTGCAGGAGGATTTCGACGATGTGAATCGATACTATTCAAGTCGAGGTTCTGATGGCGATGGTAATGGTGGGAGTTGATGAGATACGTATAGTTATTATTTACAGAAATTTGAGTATATAATTAAACTGTGTTGGGTTTTGATGTTTAAAATTTATGTTGTATATTTATAGGGTTCGTATAAGTTAACGGAGAAAGAATTATGTTTTGGTGATGGAAGTAGCGGGAGTTAGTGAGATACGCATAGATATGTGTTAGTATAGCTAACGTTGTTTCGAAAATTATGATTTAAGTTCATATATTTATTTATTTGTTTCGATTCACAGGGTTGAGTGAGCTGTAATTGCGCGTGATTTGAAAAAATTTCATATTATTGGACATATATATAGCGTATATATTGTGTTGTTTGTATTCAAAAGAATTTAGTTTATGTATGCTTGTTTATTAAGAATTTAGTGCATATGTGTTTGATTGAGTTGTTGATATTGATGGATATATCGTAGATAGTGTTTATATGTTGGTTTGTATGCGTATGTGTTCGTATTAGTTATTAAACTTGTTGGATATGTTGTGAATTGTGCATATATATTGATTTGTATATGAAACGCTATTGTGGCGTAATATATATGATTTTGTGTATTATTGTATTGAATATAACATTTTTCTATAATTTTTTCAGGAAAAATAGGTATTAGCAACTGTATTAGCTACAGGAATGGTCGCAAATACCTTATCAGTGACCGTTCGCTGATATTAGGAAACGGTTAAATTCGTTGGGATGTCCACATGTCTCCTTATTAGCGACTGGAACAAACAGACCTTGATACATATATTAGCGACCGTTCTTATTAAAGACCGTTCATGAACGGTCGCTAATATATGTATCGACGACCATCCAATCAGCGACCGTGTTTTAGCGACCGTTTAAAATATGAATGGTTGCTAATAGACATTAGCGACCGTTTATGATTTTTGGAGACCGTTCCATACGGTCTCTAATATTGACTGTAAGTAATAGTGCATCACATACAACATATATAAACCAATAAAAACATAAAATAGTAGCAAATACCTCATATTCAACAGTTATACCATAACAAGTTTTGGATTAAACCACATTCAAAACATTTACATTGTAAATATCAACCATCAAGCCAGACACTTGAGCTTTGTAACCCCATCTGAGCTTTGGTACTTGATGGAATATCTAAGTACCTAGATGGAATTACTCTCCCCTTGGTAGGTGCTCTAGTATGGTGCATGTTGCTGTCTTATGATCCTATTTCCCTAACAATAGTGATTCCAGTTCTTTGAGCATTGAATCCACCTCCTAACCGAGCAACACTTCTAATGTACCCCATGTACCAACAAGATGTGTTGTTCTCCCTGTTCTTTTGTTCCTCTTGTTCCTCCTCTTGAACTCTTGCCTCCTTTGCCACTACCTACTACACAAAAACTAGAACAATTAGTATCCTCATTGGGAGCAATTCAAATATAACAGAAAACATATAAGATAGGGAAAAATATAGCAGTGCCTGAAGTGATACCAACCCCACCGACTGCAGCATCACCCCCAGCAGCAAAACTACCGCATCAACTGCAGCAATACCCCCACCAGCAGCAGTACCTGAAGCACTAGTCATACTATCAATTAGAGTGGGTATTCTTGACCTCTCACTCTTTGAAACCGGTTGTTTTCTGATCTTCCTTACAAATGGATTCTTACAACTCTTTTTGTTATGGCCAGTTTGCTTGCAATTGATATAGCTTAAGGTCATACCTACTTTAGTACCTCATAGCTTACTTCTTGGCTCATCAGTTCCCCTTCTTCTCTTCTTTGGTGGTCACCCTGGTTGTTTCTTGACACGTGGTGGTAAAATTGACGGTGAATCTAGATGAGGTCAGTTCTTAGGATCGGGAATATGATTTATCATTCTAGCATATGTCTCTAAATATATTGATCTAGCATAGTGATCAGTCAAACTTATTACACATTTGTATGGACATTTTCCCTATTATTATTAACTACTAAAATGTGTTAATTGCAAATAAAGAACATATGTAGGTTTATTTGTAAAAATATTATTATCATATGTTTCTTCATTTATAATTAATATAAGTAGGGAAAATATACGCATATAATATTTAAATAAAATATTCATATTAAAATATACATATCATATCAAATATTCTTACCCAATATTCTTAAGATATTATATCATATAATTGATTGGAATAATATCTCAAATAAAACAAATGCTACTAACAAGATAATTTGAGATATTGTGCAGGTATTATAAAAGATTAGCTCAGGTCTGAAATACAAGTAGGAGATCTTAAGAAAATCGGTTCACTAAACCAAATCTGCTGAATATTAGGAGAAAACCGAAGAATCTCGCAACGGCGGAGATTAAGAGATATGTTTTCAGAATCTTTGTATCAGAAGGACCTCCAAATATCGAGAGAAGAAGCTACGAGAAATCCGAGATCACAAACCCACAAAGAGGCGGCGGATCCACGGTCAAACTAGGCAATAGGCGGCGGTTCCACAGTCTGATGGCAGCCGTAGGATGTAAAAAATCAGAGGATTGGTCGTCTTTATACCTACATCAACATGACGTCTAGGGTTTCACATTTCAGAGCCTATAAAAGGACCGAGAGCTATGCATTCAATATACATTCATCTACCCATCGATCGATTAAGATCTAGCAAGCAACTAGGGTTTTTGTAATCTACTTTTTCAGAAAGAAACTTTGTAATGCAATAGTTGATCAATAAAGTTAGTTCTTTTTTTTAATTTTGTCGCATTTACTTTCCGTATTTACTTTCCGCGTTTACTTTCTGCACTTTACTTTCCGCATTACATTCTGCATTTATATTCTGCGTTTTTAATTTTAATTATGGGTTCCATAGTCTTCCACCTTTTTTCTACTACGCTAATATCCATGAGCGAGTAATTTCTTACTTGCTAGGGTTTGTAAGATAAGGTTGCATAAAGGATGAAAAATATCACTTGAATTCTTTTTAAAAGTTTTAATTTTTATAAATTTTAGCAAAAAGAATATTAACCTTCTTATCGGGCGCGTTATCACTTCATGATAGTCACAACCACGATTTGAGATTCGTTAATAATCGTTTTGTTAAGGGCTTAAGATAAATAGAGATCAATGGAAGGACAAGGGTCAGTAGAGGGAAATCATAATTCTCTACAAGAACCCTAATTCACATTCATCGCTATCTCTCTAGTATTAAATAATTAAAAAATAAAAAGAATTATATTTTTTTAACTTCATCCATTAACTACCGAATCGTATAAACCCTACAAGCCTTCTATTATAAATTTTTCAAACCTTCTTAGTATAGAACGACAGTAATCCCACCTTTCTTCTATCAACTCGTCTAAAATAAGAAAAGCAGTTCACCGTTTCCCTGTGGATGACCCGTACTCATCGCGGCTAGATATTTGCGACACCGTCTTGATTAAAGTTATTTACAACACACATACACATCTTTTCGCATACAACCACATAGCAATCATCTATATACTTTTCAGCATCTCCTCTCAAATTTCAAGATAATGCATCCTTACATGGTATGCCACTCAACATCCATTGTCTACAATCATAAATACTAGAATCCAATTGAACAATATGATGCTCTCCCTTCTCTAACACCTCAAAAGTGTTAGCTCATGCCAATATTGGTTGACAATCTCTACATTCATCAGCCTTTATTGTCATTTTTTCTAAAATTTTTGGATAAATGTTACTCTTTCATTTTGATCCCACCTCTTTCTTCAGCTGGAATCTTCTCATCAGACTTCTCCTGATAATTTCAAGTACGGTTATTATTGGCCTGTCACTTGCTTCAAGGATGCACTTGTTCCAAGCCTCACAAACGTTGTTGCAAAGGAGATCACACTTGGAGCCCAGGCTAAACTGACTCATAGTCCATATCTCTTTATTTATCTTCTTCAAATATATCTAAGCATCCCGATTGATCTATAATTTTGTGAAAGAAAAAGTAGCAGCAAAATAACCGCAATCAATAACGGTGTCGCGTATAGCGAACCTTTAGTGAGTACGGGTCGTCCTCTGGGATTCGTGGAATTTTATTGTTCTTACTTTAGATCGGTTGAAAGAAATAGAAAAGCGAAAATAAAGAAAATCAAGAAGATAGTTTCAAGAAAATCAAGAAAATAGTTTCAAGATCTAATTGAATTATCAAGAAAATGGTTCAAGATCTAATTGAATTATCAAGAAAATTTTATATGAAGAAGGCTTATAGGATTCGATTGGATTTAGTAACCCTAGATGATTAATAAAGATGACTCCTCTTATCTATTGATAGATTTAAAACTAGATTGATGGCAATGAATGAGGATCAGAGTTCTTTGGAAGAAACTAGGGTTTCTCCTCTATTGACCCTTGTCCTTTCATTGATCTCCATTCATATCTAGCCCTTAACAAAAAGATCGTCAATCTCATCTCAAATCGTGGTCGAGATTATCAAGAATTTGATATCGCGCCCGATAAGAATGTTGATGATTTTTTGTTAAAGTTTATAAACTTCATAAGATTTAAAAGAAGTATATAATTTTCTCACCTATTGATCTACTTTAATCCTACGAATCTTATCAAGCGGAGAATTACTCGCACATTATGAAAATAAAAGAAAGAACAGAGAAAGAATTCATAATGCGGAAATTAAAAGAAAGAGAAATGATAAAACTAATGTTCTACCTTTATTACTCAACTTCACAATACAATTCTCCGAGTTTAGATTACAAGAGGAAGAAGAATTACTCTCGATCTCTGCCTCGAAGAAGTAAATGTTCCGTCGATCTTCACGTCACTAGATCACCTCGAGTCTTGGACCTGTCTTGGATTGCTTGCTCGTTGATGATGATTGGCTTCATGTAAAGGAGACTTGCTTGATTGATCGCTTGATTGATTTCTCGATGGATTTCTTGATCTTGGATCTCAAGATCGAAGATTCTTGATCTTAGATCTTAGATCCCCTTTTGATCTTAGATTTGATCTTTGAGATTGATTTTTCTTGAATATTGGATGTTTTTGATTTTTTTATCTAGATCCCCAAATGATGTAGCCATCGGTCCTTTTTATATCCCCAAAGCCAGTAACAGAAGCCCCTAACAAACTAAGTTTGGTACGCCGAAGATTCTAGAGAATTCGCGGCGACTCGGCTTGACTCGGCCGTAGATCCGCGGCGACTCGGCTTGACTCGGCCGCGGTTCCACGGCTTAATGATGAGTTCCTGGCTTCAAACTTGTGTTGTCTTCTTCTGTTGGTATTTAGGTATTTATTTGATGTCTGAATCCTTCTTATCACTTCTGAGTATCTACCAATATTTGATTCTTCGACTTTCTTTACTTTATCGGCAGATTCTTGATTCCTGATATCTAACCTGAGCTAATCTTCAATGAACAATGTTAGTTATATTTGAGATACAATTTGATATGATAAGAGTATCAAAATATTAAGCACATTTCCTTCATAATGTTTATTATAATATATAAACACATGGTAAATGTTATTTTGCAAATAAACTTCTAATATGTGTTATATTTATAACAAACACCTTTAGATATTAAGAAAATTAAGAAAATTGTCCTGTTAAAAGTGCATTATTTTCGACTGAACAAATACCCCCACACTTGACTTTGATCATCCCGAGAAAACTATTTATTCAAGGGAAGGAGAAAAGAAAAATTGAAAGAAAAAAAAACTAACTAGCACACTTTCGTAGGCAACACGATTGCATTGAGCACATGCAATAAGTCGTTAAACCTCTAGGTGTCCCTAGTAGGAGGAGTGTTGTCTCCTGAGGGTTTTCAGCGGATTACACCCACAAAATCCTATAATAAAAGAAAGACGGTAAAAGTTACATATAAAGATTAAGAACTATATAAGAAAGAACTTGAAAATAAGAGTTTCCAACTACACTAGCTTTTCGGTTGTCATGGGCCCTATCTTAATGGTCATAAAAAGATATTAGAAATCACATCATCTCTCAATAAAACATCGCATTTAGTCTTCCTTCCTACCTTTCTTATAAACACCGATCATATACCCATACGTGTGTGTAAAAGACATCCCTACACTCGGAGAATTCAATTCAAGCTATCATACTTTTGTCCATCTACCTCAGTACTTTTAGTCGGTGAATATTTTAGATGGAATTGCTCACACATTTTTCATGCGACCATTAATACTTCTTGAGGTACTAACCGACCGATTACTAAATGTGCTCACTTATTAGGCGTAATTAGCAATTTCCTCGTCTTGCAACACCTAAGGCTTAGCGGTGGCTCTCAAACCGGTTGGTCTAAGGCACTAGGTGATAAATCACCCTCGCTATATTTTTTTATGCTGCCTTGGTGATTACAAAATCAGTGTTCATTTTTCTTCACCACTTTATACTTTTATACTTCATTTATATTTTCTTCGTACTTTGGCTTTTAGAAAAGAGCATTTCAAGGTATCCTCTACTATCCCGAGTTTCAAGACTTGTGTAAGTGCGTATAGTAGGATATCAACGTTCAGATGTTTGGCTTCAAGAATAAGGACTATTTTTCAGACTTATTTTTATCCTCAAATTAGTGACTTCCTTCATCTTACTGACCCTTGGGACAAAGACTCATAACTACTTATTACTAGTTTCATTTAAGAAAACATCTAACTTTCTCGTTTTTCTCAAACTCTTCCAATCTTTTAAATGTAATTTTTCACTTTCTAATCTTTCATTATCAAAGAAAAAAATTGGTTGTGCTTATGCAAAGTGTAATGCAAAGTAATGCGTAAATAAGCACAAACCTCCCCCAAACCTGTTTACAGCAGTGTCCTCACTGTTGTCATCTTTTAAATCTTAAAACCTGTAGACTTGGGAGGAAAAGTTATTTATCGGGGACAAAAATAAATGAAAAGCGAAAACCTCCTCCAAACTTATTTTTGATCATATGGATATTCAGTTAAGTCCTTTTTCACTCACCTCCATTCTTAGGATGAGACAATATTATCGAGACATGGAGGTAAGACAGAGGAAATTTAGTTATGATAAAGCGGCTCCTGTAAAAACAGGAGCTCCTCCGTGGGGTCAGTGGAAAAATATGATTTTAATCTATACCCGTTCACTTTAAAAATATAACGTTTTCAATATTTTCAACTTCAACTGCCCCGTGCGGGTATACATACCGCACCATAAATGGTCCTTTCCAACGAGATCTTAGCTTACCCGTATGAAGATGGAGACGGGAATCGTAAAGAAGGACTTGTTGTCCCGGGGTAAAAGCTTTTCTAAAAATATTTTTATTGTGGAACACTTTAGTCCGGCTCTTTACTATAACCGCATTATCGTAAGCTTCATCGCGGAGTTCGCTTAGCTCATTTAATTACAGCTTCTGAAAGTTGCAGGCTTGATTGAAATCGAAGTTAAGTTTTTTAATGGCCCACATTGCTTTATGTTCGATCTCGACAAGAAGGTGGCAAGCCTTTCCAAACACTAGACGGTAAGGAGACATACCAAGATCAGTTTTATAAGCGGTACGAAATACCCAAAGAGCATCCGTCAATTTGGTTGACCGATCTTTACGATTTTTAGAAACTGTCTTCTTCAAAATTTGTTTTATCTGCCTATTGGAAATTTCAGCTTGCCCGCTCATTTGGGGATGATAGGGCATAGAAAGGTTATGGTTGATTGAATATTTCCACATCAAAGTCTCGAAAGACCGATTACAGAAATGCGTCCCGTTGTCGCTAATTATAGCGCGAGGGTGTCCGAATCGCGGAAAGATATTTTCTTTAAGAAACTTAATAACAACATTGTTGTCATTAGTGCGACACGGTATCGCTTCCACCTATTTTGAGACGTAATCAACCGCTAACAAGATATATAAATTCCCAAAAGAGTTGGGAAAAGAGCCCCTAAAATCTATACCCCAAACGTCGAATATCTCCACAACAATGATCATATGCATCTTTAAATAATGTAGGCCAGTAAAAACCACATTTCAAAACTTTCTCCGCCGTTTTACGTGGACCAAAGTGACCGCCACATGCCTGATCATGACAGAAAGACAATACACTCTTGAATTCATTATTAGGGACACATCTGCGAATGATTTGGTCGGGACAATACTTAAACAAATAAGGTTCGTCCTAGTAAAAATGCTTTGCTCGGGATAGAAATCGATGATTGTCTTGTTTAGACCATTTGCTGGAAATAAGTCCCGTTGGTAGATAATTCACAATATCCACGAACTAAGGTTCGCAGGATACGGTCAAGAGCTGTTCATCAGGGAAAGAGTCGTTTATTGGCAATGTCACTGTTGGTGAGGAAGAGATGCGTGAAAGATGGTCGGCTACTACATTTTCACTTCCACTCTTATCTCGTATGACAAGATCAAATTCTTGTAATAACAGGATCCAACGTATTAACCTGGCCTTAGCATCTTTCTTCGATAAAAGATGTTTTAGGGTGGAGTGATCGGTGTAAACCACGATCGGTGAGCCAATCAAGTAAGGCCTGAATTTTTCTAATGCAAATAAAACTGCCAAGAGTTCTTTCTCGGTAGTTGTATAATTAATTTGGGCATTATTCAAGGTCTTACTTGCATAATAAATTGCATGTGACATCTTATCAATGTGTTGTCCTAAGAATACACCAATAACAAAATCTAATGCATCATACATAAGCTCAAATGGATGGTTTCAATCAGGAGATGATAGAATGGGGGTTGTAGTGAGGGATCTTTTAAGTGGGTCAAAAGCAGCCTCGCAATCCGAATCGAAGTGAAATTTTGTATCCTTGGCCAAGAGAAGAGTTATGGGTCTAGTAATTTTGCTAAAATCCTTAATGAATCTCCTATAAAATCCTGCATGACCAAGGAAGGATCGTATATCCTTGACGCGTTTGGGATGAGGAAGGTTATGGATGACATCTATTTTAGCTCTATCTACCTCAATGCCTTTTCGTGAAATGACATGTCCAAGCACAATACCTTCTTGGACCATGAAATGGCATTTTCCCAATTCAAAGTTAAGTTCTTATCCTTACAGTGGGTAAGAACCGCGTCAAGATGACGTAGGCAATCCTCAAAGGAGTCCCCAAATATAGAAAAATCGTCCATAAATATTTCCAGAAAATTCTTAACCATGTCTGAGAATATCCCCATCATACACCGCTGAAATGTAGCGGGAGCGTTGCATAACCCAAAGGGCATGTGTTTATAAGCAAAGGTACCAAAAGGACAAGTAAATGTTGTTTTATCTTGATCTTTTTCGGTGATGGGGACCTGGTTATAGCCAGAGTATCCGTCCAAGAAACAATAATATTCATGTCCAGCTAATCATTCCAACATCTGATCAATGAAAGGTAGAGGAAAGTGATTTTTACTCGTTGCGGCATTGAATTTCCTATAATCAATACATACACACCACCCAGTTTGGGTGCGTGTTTGTATCAACTCATTAGCCTCATTAGTTATGACCGTAATGCCGGACTTTTTAGGGACTACATGAATAAGACTTACCCATTGGCTATCAGAAATTGGGTAAATTATACCACTATCTAAGCACTTAACGATTTCTTTCTTTACCGCCTCCTTCATGACGGGATTTAACCGTCTTTGTGGGTCTTAGATTGGTTTGGCTTCATCCATCAAATGTATATGATGTTCAATAATCAAGGGACTGATCCTTTTGATGTCTGTCATTGTCCAACCAAATGCTTGCCGATTTGATCTTAAGACCATCAAAAGAGCGTTCTCTTGCTCTAACGTTAGAGAAGCGGATATGATCACGGGCAAAAACTCATTCTCACCTAAATATGCATATTTAAGATGAGAAGGTAGTGGTTTGAGATCTAATGTCAATGGAGAGACGATAGAAGGTGGGATAAGGGAATGATACTCGGACTCTCTAAGAAGTTCATAACTTGCGTAGGATATTGACTCGGAAAGTGCTACTGACTTTTGCGATGAGTCAAAACGATCAAACTCGAGGGTGGAATCCTCAAAGGTGTCCTCACTATAATAATTTGCTAGATCAAACAATGATGTACTAGTGTCGTCGAGATCATTATAGCAAAATTTCTCTAACTTGCTGCTGTCGGAAGCTATCTCGTTGACAGAACAAACATAAATTAGATGAGTAGAAGGTTCATATGATTGGCTTCCTAGCTTGTAAATGTTAAGTTGAATTATCATCTTCCTGAAAGATAAGTTCATAGAACCGTTACGACAATTAATGACAACATTGGAAGTGGCTAAGAAAGGTCGACCGAGAATCACCGGAATTTGGTTTTGTGGGTTCGCTACAGGTTGTGTATCTAGAACAATAAAGTTCACAGGGAATATAAATTCCCCGGCTTTTATTAACACGTCCTCTAGCTCACCCCTAAGTTGGGTGATAGATCGATCTACCATCTGGAGAGTGCAGTAGGCAGGTTTCAACTCTCCAATACCTAACTGCTCGTAGACAGAGTAAGGAAGCAAGTTAACACTAGCGCCAAGGTCAAGTAGAGCACGATCGATATTTTTACCCCCAATAGAAATAAAGATTGTAGGATAGCCGGGGTCTTTACGTTTCTTAGGTAATTGCTGGGTAAAAGCTGTGCTTATATTACTAGTCATGAACACATTTTTCGGCACTTGAGTTTTTCTCTTCCTAGTGCACAAGTCCTTATGTATTTTCGCATAAGCCGGAACTTGTTGTATAGCATCTAGGAGAGGGATATGTTTACCACCGAAAGACGCGACCAGGACGTTAGGACGTCTCGCCTGAATTTTGGGGGCAGATGCTATTTAGTTTTATCTGTCCACCTCTCCGAAGATGCCAAGTTGATTTATGGCACCGTATATCGGAGGTTTGGACAGATGTAGTCGTTGTAGCAGACTTCGTCAGATTCCCCCTCGCTTGTGAGGGGTTATTGATTATGGGGATGCTCTTCCCTAAAGGCGCAAGCCCCTGCAGTTAATTACGTTATCGGGTTACGATAACCACTTTCTCCTTCTCCAAAATTTCACTTCGTGTCGTGTGTGTTTGTTTTATTTTTGGTTGCCCGTGGGTTGTATACGGAGACCAATTTATGTTATCACCCGTAGGGCATGGATTAGTCCAAATCCGTATTTTCTTAGATTTGGGTTTGGTTGATTTAAGGATCGTTAACCTTTTTTAAGATTAAGATCAACTTAAATGTTTGTTAAAGATACGTTAGTCTAAGTTTTAGACTAAGATCTTCTTAACGGGGGTCCAGGATCATTTTTGATCCAACGAAAGAGTATTTAGGCTCTATTGTTTAAGTTTAGGGACATTACATTCCGTCATTAGTTTTGGGACATTGCGTTCCATCGGGTTTAAAAACATAATAGTCTATGGGGTTTAAAGACATCATAGTCTGTGTTTAAAGACATCATAATCTGTGGAGTTTAAAGACATCATAGCCTATAGGGTTTTGGTTTAACAGTTTGGGGATACACCAAAAGTTATTGGTTACTGGGACCCTCCTTCTCTCTGAAGACGTTGAAGAATTACAACGATATGTATCAGAGGTGTGGAGAGATGTACCCTTGAACCAATGTCCCGACTGAGGGGGATGGGATAAACATCATTTTAAATTCCATCTGTTAGGAGCTCATTAGCTATCTTTGGGAATGAGATCGGTTTTAGGGACCCTGAGCATGAGGGGCTCAATTGATTGTCCTCGGGAGATTTGGTCTAAGTTTGGCTAATATTGGTCTTTCATAGTGTTAAACACTAGTATGTGATCAGCACTCATGTGCTCCCATGTGAGGCGCTTGAAGTAGTGTTAAGAAATTGGGGCGCTCATGTATGGCATGTGAAGCGCTTAAAGTTGGGCGCTGCCTCTTTTATTCTCTTATTCTAGTGCTAAGCACTGTTGGGTCACGTAAGATCACGTGAGGCGCCCCAGATTGGGAAATGTCTAGGGTTTATTCCCCTTTTCTCTTTTATAAGTGCTAAGCACTTCTCAGGGGTCACGTGGGGTCATGTGGTTAGATCTCAGTCTTCCTTTTTTGTTCCTCAAAAGTGCTCATGTGGGAACACGTGAGCTTTTATTGTATAGCATTGAACACTAATATGCATGGAGCTCTGGACCTGAGTTTTGTGAATTTCAGGTCCCTTATTTTTATAAGAATTAAATTCTTTTATAGGGTTAAACCCTAGTTTTATCAGAGGAATTAAATTCCTATATCTTTTTGGTAACAATTAAATTCTTTGAACTTAGTTCTTTCCCCTAGGTTTGGATCTACATAACAGAATCTCCCCGATGAGAATTAAATTCTCAACTTGTGGAGAGATCTGCTTCTGCAGATCCCAATCAGAGAAAAAACTAAGTTCTTTGAGAAGAGTTAAACTCTTGGTTTGAGAATTAAATTCTCTTTTGGTTTTGCTTACCAAGGGGTTTTCTTCTCTGTTTTCTGTATTTTTGAACTTGATGTTTATGGGAGGGTCCCTCTGTACAAGACTTGAAGTCTAGGGTCCTTTATATAGGGGAGGCTGATTTGTTGATCAGTTGAGGAAATCTCTCAAAATACAGAATTAAATTCTGATTGAGGAAACACTCCTCAAATCTTTCTAAACAAGAAAGATTGTGCTCTGTAAATCAGAGCACCGTTGGATCAAAGATCCAATGGTGATTAAAAATCACCAAGATACAGAATAAGTTCTGTATGGGAAAATATTCTCCCAATCTTGTTAAAAACAAGAAAAATATCTTCTGTAAAACAGAAGTTCTTGGATCAAAGATCTAACGATGGATAAATTCCATAAATCAATTAAGAAACCTGTCCAACAGCTATTCGATTTATCGAAAGGGGGAGCACCATCCTTAAAGCCTAAGGAAATTATGCACTTGTATTCAATTAGGCCGGGTTATTTGATGTTCCGTCGAAATGATACGATTCTTTTCATGCGGTATAATCTGCACCGCTTTACTCGGCGATTCCAGGGTGTTCCCTTCGAAGCATTTTTGGTGGAGCCCAGCTCGTCTCTGGGAGTTGTTCGTGATATCATCCTTCACTTCATGCGGCTGAACACCGGCTCTCGTTTTGTGATCCCCGAGGCCGACTATATTCCGAGGTACATGGGGTCTTTTACGGGTTGGTACCGCCAACGAGTTAGTCCCATCATTGCCAAGGAGAAGTGGATACTCTTCGGATATAAAGATCTTGCCCCGATCCAGGCCACGGGCGTTCCGCCATGACCATGGACTGTGGTTCGCCCTCCATTGAGGGTTAATAGTGCCTTACTTATCCCTGAGGCGGTGGATGCGGAATCGACTCCTCCCACGGTCGGTATGCCAATGCGCACTAGAGCCCAGGCAAAGGCTTTCGATAAGTCGCCAGCAGTGGTTTCATCAGTTGCAGCGTCATCAATGGCAGTGTCATCACCGGTAGTACCGCCGAAAGAGGATATTGCAGGCGAGGTCGGGCAGCGCCGTATCAAAGCACCAAAGGGGAGGAAGCAATTCTCTTCCAGTGTTAGCTCCAGTTCAAAAAGGAGGAAGAAAACGGTTACCGGTCTGCTCGACCTCTTGCTCGAATCTGAGGCTGTTGCCCAAGATGAACCCATATCCATGCAAGAGCCGGATGATGGTCATCTCTTTCCGGGTTCATTTTCCAAGGAAGCCGCACAATTGGCTGAGGCTATAAGGCGCTCACAAGACGAAACTGAGAACGTGGGTGTCCCGAAGAAACCTTATCCTCCCATCATATTCTATGAAGATCCCCCATCACTACAGAGGGTATATATGGGTCCCCTGCAACAGGAAGACGAGATAGCTCTCAAGCAGCCTATATATCCTAGTTCGATGGAAAGTCTCATCTTTCTTATATATCCTAGTTCGATGGAAAGTCTCAGCCATTTCCGAAGATGAGCTGGCATTGAAGACCGGTGGCCATGAATCTGCATTTGAACCCCGGCGAGCACACTTCCTCAGGAAGGAACGACGGCTTGAAAAAGC
Organism: Agapanthus africanus; assembly: GCA_030015575.1. Classification (NCBI taxonomy): domain Eukaryota; kingdom Viridiplantae; phylum Streptophyta; class Magnoliopsida; order Asparagales; family Amaryllidaceae; genus Agapanthus; species Agapanthus africanus. Next base: position 17,667,464 of record CM057349.1, on the reverse strand, counting down.
CATACTAGAAGCATCCTGGCACATCGGTACATATGCTTTCCGTATTATTTTTTTTCCGACAAATAATTTGTATCGCTTTTTATATCTCTTTTTCTTTGCGAAAACTTTGCAGGGACTTCAGCAATGACAGATAATTTGAGCTCAAGTCGCGTCCTGACTGTGGACTCTGTAAATGTCTCCGATGAGGCATTAGTAGGTGCGGAGGAGGTCGTTACAGCTGCTATTCCTAATATGGAGCTTCCACTAGTAGCCTCCATTCCTCCAGTGTCTATTTTTCCAGCAGAGGTGACTTCATCGACCTCAGCTCCCATGGACATCTCTAGTGACACACTGAAGGTTGTAGAAGAGGTTGTCGGGGCCGTTAGTCCCATCTTGGAGCTCCCGGTGGCGACTGTTGCTCTTCAATTAGAAGCTGCCTCACTGGCCCATATCCCCAGCGATGTACCCGAGGGTGTGGAGGAGCCTGCCGAAGCTGCCATCCCTCCAGTTCAAGGAAGGCGAAGTATCGAAGGTAATATCCTATATTTCACTTTAACGATCCTTCTATTATCTGAACCCTTCATTCCTTCAGAATTGCCGGAATTGGCAGCCTCTATCATGGATCTATCTCCCAGGAAAACCTTCCAGCATTTGCTTGATATGGTTGCCCCACATGCGATACCCCCGCAAAGCATAGTTCTTTCTTCCGGGCAAGGTTGGTATTCTTTGACCCCTTTCGTTTTATTATTATTCTTTATAACGACGCTAATATGCGCTCCATAGTTCTGGAAGTCGATGAGGAGGTCGAGATCCTCGATGGGCCTGGAGATCTCTCAAACCCCCCTTGCATGACTGTGGATAAGTAAGGTTTTATCTTTAGCATTGCTTTGCTTATTCCATCTTTGTGACTCTCATCGACTGTTTACAAATCTTGACAGCTCTGCCAACCCTAACTCCGTTGGAATCTCGGATCTTCATGTCACCAGGTCCCTATGCCCGGCGTGCGTCCAAAAGGATGGCGAGACAAAGCATCTACTCCCTGACGGCTCTCATTGAAGACCTTCGCATTGGTACCTTTGTCCCGGCCGAAGAATTTGCTGTCGAAGCCAATGCTTCCTTGTCCGTTCTCGCCACCTATCACGATGAAGCATTGGTACGTGTCTGGGTTGAGTATTGTCACCGAGTGGAAGTCTGCCTGCATGGGCTTGAATGCATCTGCTTCCCTCCGACATCTTAACCGTGAAATCGAGTTTGTGGGGATGGATCAAACAGTGCGCGGCCAATCTGCAGTCGTGCAAGAAGAGGATCAATCGGAAGTTTTCGGAGAGGGAGTTAGCTTCGAATGCTTTGGGGGAACTTCAAGCTCAACTCACTACTAAGACCACTCATGCGTATGAACTTTGGCGGGTGCTTCAAGAAGTTATCACGGAGGTGGCAGCTCTTGATAAAGCCGTTATCTTTACCCGCGAGATAGTCGAAGCTCACAAAGTAGCTGAAAGGAAGCTTGAGAGTTGGCTCGCCTCGTATCAGGCTCAACAGTCTCAGGCGGAGACCCGTCTTATGACCATAACAAAGCTTGAAGCCGAGGCCCAGCGAAAGAATGACGAATTGACGAGCTTATTGCATCGTCCGCCGGCTTGAAGATATATATGTTTTTTTTGTATTCTCCTTCTTGTTTTTACTCCTAAATGAGAGTATCTTTTGATTCTTTTATGAAATGTACCTTGTATTCATTTGGATTCATGAATAAAAGACATATTTTGTTTCATAGTGGTGTGTCCCTTTTAGAAAATGCATTTTATAGATAATATATCTTGATCTCTTCAAAGGACAGCCACGGCTTAAAAAACAGGTTCAGATCTGTCGCCTAAGACTTCTCAACTTTATGAGCCGTGAGGGTCTCATAAAGACCTTTCTCCCTACGAGTCGAGAGAATCTCGTAAGTGTATTTTCTCCTTATGAATCGTGAGGATTCCTAAGTATATATTTTCTCTCGAGAGTCATATGGATCTCACAATAGAATTTTTCCCCTTTACGAGTCGAGAGGATTCGTAAGTGGTTGTTTCCCTCCTTGTCGAGATTCGACTTTGGAGAGTGTGGCCCGTGAATAGTATACAATGGCCCATCTTGGACCAACTTGCAGGATCCCAGTGCTTAGGAAACAGGTCCTTATCCCCATTACCTAAGGCTTTCCCCTACGAGTCGAGACGAATCGAGAGATCATTGGTTGACTTGTTCCGCTTTCTGTGGTGTCAGGTTTGACTTTCTCCACTTTCTGCGGTGTCGGGTTCGACTTTCTCCGCTTTCTGCGTGTCGGGTTCGACTTGCTCCACTTTCTGTGGTGTCGGGTTCGACTTTCTCCACTTTCTACGGTGTCAGGGTTGACTTTCTCCACTTTCTGCGGTGTCGGGTTGACTTTTTCCACTTTCTGCGGTGTCGGGTTGACTTTCTCCGCTTTCTGTGGTGTCGGGGTTGACTTTCTTCGCTTTCTGCGTGTTGGGTTCAACTTTCTCCGCTTTCTTTGGTGTCAGGTTTGACTTTCTCCACTTTCTGCGATGTCAGGGTTGACTTTCTCCGCTTTCTGTGGTGTCGGGCTTGACTTTCTCCACTTTCTGCGATGTCTGGTTGACTTTCTCTCGCTTTCTGTGGTGTCGGGTTTGACTTTCTCCACTTTCTGCGGTGTCGAAGTTGACTTTCTCCGCTTTCCGCAGTGTCGGGGTTGACTTTCTCTACTTTCCGCGGTGTCGGGTTGACTTTCTCCGCTTTCTGTGGTGTCGGGTTTGACTTTCTCCACTTTCTGCGGTGTCAGGTTGACTTTCTCCACTTTCTGTTGTGTCAGGGTTGACTTTCTCCGCTTTCTGTGGTGTCAGGTGTTTCCCCTAATCAGAGCAAAATCCTGTTCAAATTTTGAAATTTGAAATGAAACAGCGCTTCATAAAAGCGCTCATGGCAGAAGTGCCAGCACTAAGAGTCAAAGACTCTGAGGCAGCGCTCACGTGCAAAGCACGAGAGCGCTAACGCCAAGTGCGTCGGCGCTAAGAGTCGAAGACTCTGAGGCAGCGCTCGCGTGCAAAGCACGAGAGCGCTAGCGCTAAGTGCGCTAGCACCAAGAGTCAAAAACTCTGATGCGGCGCTCACGTGCAAAGCACGAGAGCGCTAGTGTTGGAACCTGAATATTCCCCACCCTTGGATCAAAGAGCCAACAAAGATAATTAAAAATCATCAGAAAGAAAGTTTTGTTGAGGAAATACTCCTCAAATCTTTCCAAACAGGAAAGATTGTCCTCTAAAAATTAGAGCACCGTTGGATCATTGATCAAAGAATTTTTATAACCGCAATCAAGAACGGCGTCGCTTGGTAGCTAGCCGGTGAGTACGGGTCGGTCCACAGGGATTTTGTGTATTCTCAATTTGTTCTAACGAGTTAATTCCGATTGTTGTCGGATTGATTAAATCTAAAAACTAAGTTGATCTAAACTAGGATTAAAATCTTGTTAGGGTTAGGTTTAGGTTAAATTTAGAAAGTCAATATTCCTCACCGCTTTCTATGCCATGTTTAGGATCTGTGAGGTGTTGTGGTAATTATTAATAAAGTGGATTAGTACTATCGGGAAGAAACGATATTTCTTCCTCTAGGTTCTTGTCCTTCCTTTCTTAATTCTTACCCTAACCTCTATGGAAAACATGCGCAACCGGTCCTTTATACTACGGTATCACCGTTACCTCGTGGGATAGGGTGCCGTAGGGAGCGGTGTGTGCATGTATGCATGGAGTCCTATAAAAACGTGTGATGGACAAGAAAGGGGTGAGAGATCTGCATCTCTCAAGTCTTCCCCAAATCTAACCCTAACAAGCAAGGAGACTACTCACTCATTAGGAAATTGAAAAACATTTTCTAATTATCTAACTAGGGCAGATAATGAAAGTTATACTAGGGCAGATAAGAAATTATCTAGGGCATGGAAATAAAAAACTACTTAGTTTATTTGATACTCTCTTCATACATTGCAGAAATTTACAGATCTGAATTTTGATAAAAATGAAATGAGGCACAAGAAGAGGCATAACCTAAAAAAGGTTTTTGGGTTTCTATTTATAGAACATAGAAACCCTAGGGTTACAATCGACTCACATCTGCAATTACAATTTTACCCCAAGAAAAACCTAATAAATGCACCGTCGCACCGACACCGCCGACACGCGCCACGCACGCGCAATGCACGGCCGCGGATCCGCGGCCATAAGCTTGGTTTGGCCGCGGTTCCGCGGCCGTATGGAGAGCATGATGCTTCATTTTTTTAGGTCTTCTTCTGTTGCTTTGTTTCTCCTATTTTCTTCACTTGGTTTCTCAAATTGTCTTCTAGATTTCTTCCAGATTTCCACAGTGAATAAAGTCGTGGACTTTTACCGCTTGCTTCGTGTCGAAGTCTTGAACCTTGCGCTGCCTTTGTGCTTTGTGAACTTGTTCATTGATCTTCATTTATTCTCCAACTGTAGGCTTGATCAAGATTCTTCCATTTGTTGGTCGTAGTCTCACTTTTGTATCGTCTTTTTATCGTTTTCACTGTTTTTGTTCCGAGAATCTGTAACCTGCAACTATGTAGCAGACATGGATTAAAAGCACCTGTTTATTTGTAAAATGAATAAGAATGGGAAATATAATAATACAAAATTATGATGTGAACAAATACCCCCAAACATATCTTTTACTCGTTCTCGAGCAAACCTAATTTTATTCTTGAAAATGACCTGGCCTCACTTTCGCAGGGAAACATGATTGCACTGAGCTCATGCAACAAGCCGTTAAACCTCTAGGTGTCCCTAACAGGAGGAGTGTTGTCTCCTAAGGGTTTTCAGCGGATACTACCCACAAAATCCTATCAATTTGGCCTATCAACTTTTATTCTCCAATTAGGTTTTCCAATAAGGAATTCTATTATCTTCGACTCATAAATTATCCACCCGTATTTTTCACGCTACCTTACAATTTAACTTAAGATTATATATATTCTGTAGACTTACTTAGCTTTTGGCATCTTTTAAGTTTTCCTCCTAGGGTTCCATCTTAACTTATGAATTTTTATCATCTCTATTAAAGATATAAGTCCTATTCTTCATTCCTATCTTTTATCTAAACCCCAATCACATACCTCTATGTGTGTGTGTATATCACCCCAACACTTGGAAATTCAAATCAAGCTATTATACTCTTGTCTATCGTCCAAAGTACTTTTCAATTGGTGAATTTTTAGATGAAATTTGCTCACACATTCTTCATGCGACCGTTAATACTTCTTGAGGTACCAACGACCGATTACAAAATGTGTTTGCATATTAAAGCGTAATTCCTAGTCTTGTAACACCTGAGGCTTTAGTAGTGACTCCCAAACCAGTTGGTCTATGGCACTAGGTGATAAAGCACCCTCGCTAAATATTTTTTTCTATTTATACAGCCTTAAGTAATTAAAAAAAACCAGTGTTCATTTTTTTATCTCTTTATTCACACTTATATTTTTATTTTATTTTCCTTCATACTAAGGATTTTAGACAAGAGCATTTCAAGGTCTCTTCTACTATTCCAAGTTTCAAGGTTCGTGTTTGTGCAAATTGTAGGGTATATATTTTCAGAATTTAGACTTAAGCTTAGGAATTATTTTTCAAACTTATACTTTAATAAAAATATCAATACTTTTCCCTTGTTTTAACTTAGCCCAAGAAGTCAACTAGAAATTTTCCTATTTCTAAATAAACTATAAAAACATATACTTTCCACCGTTAAATTTTTAAGAAATGTTATTTTTATGGTTTTTAATTTACTAAGTCTAAGATCTAGTTGTTCCCAGCTAATTAACCTTTTTGTCAAATTCAAGTCAATTATGGCCAAAATTGAATGGTTTTAATTTTTTAAAATTTTTAAAATTTTTCAATTTTTATGGTTTTTAAAATAAGTATGCAAATGCAAAAATATACACATGAATGCGAAGGAAGAAGGCTTACCGAACATACCCCCAAACTTAAACTTGACAGTGTCCTCACTGTCATGCTACACCAAGAGGGTCAAAATGGTGGCACTCCCCTATTTATTTATTTACAAAAAATTTTGTTTTTTTATTTTTATTTTTTTATAATTTTTATGGGTTTTTAAAAAAATAAAAAAAAAACAAAATATATACAAAAAGCCCCCCCCCCCAAACTTAAGTGAGACAGTGTTTCCACTGTTTTAAGCGTTAAAGTTCAGAGTTAGGGAGGAGAAAAATCAAACTATACAAGGCCTTACACAGACCAAAGGTTAGCACCAACCATTCAAAAATTCTATCGTGATAATGGTAGGATTGGTGAAAGACTAGAGTGTAGAGAAAGGAGTTGAGAAACACACGAGACCGTATAGGAAGAAGGGTGGAATATGGTCTCGGTGGAGGAGGAGAATGGCGGAAAAGAGAAAGAAGTGTAGTACGAACTTGAGGGTGTAAATCGAGTGAATAAATTAGCACAATTTGTGATGACCGATGTGTTAAAAATGATTGTGCTAATCTATCAACCCGTCGAGAAATGGGGTCAAATCCCTCAAGATTCGCAAGAAAACATGGGTACATCGAACTTGGTAAACCATCCATTGAAAATGGAAACGCGACGGATTCATGCGTGGTCGAAACGATAAGAAGGACGAAAGGGAGTGATTTAAGGATAGTCTTATTCTCACCTAAGTAATCTGTCTCGAACTTGAAGAATTCCATCAATGGTTCGAAATGACTGTAAGCAACCGAGTCTGATGGTTCAACTAACTCATCTGAAAATTCAAAGGACTCAAACTCGGGCGGTGAGTTTTCAAAATCGTCTGCAAAAGTGAAACACTCGTAATCGATATCGGTTGTGAGAACTGTGTCAGATTCAAGGAGGTACGCACTAGTGGCGTCCAAACTGCTATGATCGAAGAGAAATCTTTCAAGCTCACAGTCCTCCTGCGTGATCTTTTGTGTGGTCGGAACGATGGAAAGGAGGGGGTTTGATTTAAGAAGTATAACAGTTAAAGGTTCAGGAGGATGAACTGGAAAATCTGACTCGTCAAACAAAAATGGTTCATCCTCAATACTATCCTCAATACTCTCCTCAATACTATCCTCATAATTCTCCTCAAAAGTTATCTCATCCATGCAATTATCATCAAAATCAAGACGCATATGAGGTTCGGGAGAAACATTTAATGACTCGGGATGATGAATTGGAGATAAAATTTCAGTTAAATCTATGGGTTCATTATCCAAAATATTCCCTGCGTCAATATCCTCAATCAAGTGAAAATCAATTTTTTTAGACACCTCATCACAAGCATGGATATTTATCAATTCAGGTTCTAGATTTGAGGTGTAGAGGTCGAAAGGATTGGTGATGTTTTCACTCGAAAAGGGCTCTTCACAATCAGATAAATCAAGCACTACAAAGTCGCACAACTCATTAAATGTTTTATTTTTAACTGGTGAATCATTTGGGACACTTGTTTGAAAACCGGAGTTGTGGGATTCAATTGAAGATGGGTAGGTTTGATTTGGATGTGTGTAAAACTCACTCTCACCACTCAAATTTTTACTCTGTCCAGCTGCCTCATCATACATTGGAAAATTTGGAGCTAGTTGGAAACTAGCTACCGGTTCACTAGGTTGCATAAGGGCGGCAATGGACGCATCCAAATTCCTCATCTGTCGGTTTGTTGCCGCAATGTATGCTTCCAACGACTGTTCCAGACTAGACATGGGTTGTGAAGGGGTTTCAGTAAAAGATTCAAAGTTGTTTGGATACATGAAACTCCCAAATGGCTGTGTAGAAGCAATGTCTAGGGAAGGTGTGAAAGTCGGGTCGGACTGGTAGGAATTGAATGGTTGGACAGGAGTAGGATCAACATTTGGATAAAAAGGTGAATGGATTTATTTATCCCAAGAACTGCAAGTGTTGAAAGGAGTGAAAGATTGGTTACGAGATTGTTCAATATGTTCAGCAATAGACATGCGTTTAGGAGTTACAACAGGACTCGAAGAGGGAGTATCAACGTAGGAAGGTAGTGAAGGTTGAAATGGTTGATACAAGATGGATTGTGGAGTCGAACTGTTTCTCCTAGACGCTTCTATTCGATCTTTCAAAGAAATTTTGGGCATGGAAGGGTCGTCCGTAATTCGACCAAAACAATTCGTGTATGAAGCAATGTTTGGATGAGGGTATCAAAGTTCGGCAAGAGTTTTAGGAGGTGGGATACCTATGATGTAAGAAGGAGAAGAAAAAGAATGTGGAGTGCACGGACTTCTTAGCGACAAGTTGCAAGTTTTTGTAAAAAAAAAATTCTTTTTGTGTTTTTTTTTATGTGGAGCTTTTTGCAAAAAGATTTTCGATAAAAGGCTTAGACACACGTTCAATCAACCACAAATGCACAATCAGGCCTAGATCTAGGGTCAGCTAAACAGCTCCTAACTGTTCCAAAGGGCAAGAAGTAGGACCTCAAACCGCCTCTTCACCGCCAATTGTGGCCAGGTAAGCACAAGTAGAGAAATGAGGGATCCGCTCATGAATCACCGTGAGACGGGCCTTTTAAAATTACCTTTCACTACCTGTCCAGCATAGGCACCACAAAGTCAAGTTAGGATCAACGGTCGATGCCTACAACTATTCCTTTGTCCTATTGAGCATGAAGTCCTTAGGGCTGAGTCTAATCTTTTTTAACTAACTTGAATGGTCAATGCAATATGCCTTATGTGATTTTTGGGGTCCTGGAAAGGGTAATGAAATCCCCACCCAATCTGGATTGGTGTTCAAGCCCCTTAAAGTCAGTTTTAAAAATGCAAAGCAGTAAACAAAATCACTTGCAAACAATTTTTTTAGCGCGGCGCAAAGAATCCTACACAAGATTAATTATTGGAAGGGGAGAAATTTTTGGCACAAAGAATCCTGCAGGCAAACAGAGGAGATATCAGGGGTTCAGAGAAGAAAAGGAGAAAAAAAGCTCACAGAGGGTTTCTGGTCCACTGCTGACGTCAGCAGACCGCGGATGCACGGCAGAAGGTGTGTTGGTGCGGCGGTTCCGCGACAAAGAGGTGCTTTCGGCGGCGGAAACGTGGTGGAGGTTAGGGTTCAGTTCCCGAGATTTTTTCTGCTCCTCTGTAGTTGTAATCCTCTGTTGTTCAGATCTTCAATTTTCTGTTTCGCTCTCTGAATTTTTCCAGATCCAAACTCGTTCGTCGATCCTGCACAATTCAAACAAAAATACCCTTCACAATATAACAAGATGATAAAAAAAATTTATATTTTTTTTATTTTTCAGTTTTTATGATTTTTCAATTTTATATTAACCCGAAATTACAAAAAGAAAATAACACGCCATCCCCGGCAACGGCGCCATTTGATTTGTGCTAAGTTTTGTGATCAAAGATCCAATGGTGATTAAAAATCACCAAGATACAGAATAAGTTCTGTATGGGAAAATATTTTCCCAAACTTGTTAAAAACAAGAAGATTGCCTTCTGTAAAACAGAAGCCCTTGGATCAAAGATCCAACAGTGGAAAACATCCCCAAATCAATCAGAGGAAAAATTTCCTTAACGGATTCAACAAATCAGCCTCCCTATATAAAGGACCCAAGACTTCAAGTCAAGAAAAGGAGGAACCCTCCCCCATAAACTTCAAATTCACAGAAAAGAAAAAGAGAAGAGCAAGCTCTGAAAAGAATAATTTCTTCAAGGTAAATAGAACAGAGAGATCAAAGCATCTCATCAAAAAAAAAGAACTTAGTTCTTTTTCTAGATCATAGATCTACAAAGACAGAAGTCTTTCATAAGAGTAGAAGAGATTGGAGCATCTCATCATAAAAAAGGGGAGGGAGAAGAACTTAGTTCTCTTTAGATCACAGATCTATAAGATAAAGACAAAGTCTTTCACAAAAACAGAAGAGATCGTAGCATCTCCTATTAAAATAAGAACTTAGTTCTTGAATCCATGAGACAAAGTCTCTTAATTCTCCGAGCACAGAATTGATCAAGAGCGCTCTGCACTCATTGGCTGGCGCTCAACGCCAAGTGTCACGCCCCGCTTCCCAAAATACGGAATACGAGGGGTTGACAAGGCCAGCCATGCTCCTACGGTCAAGGAAATATCCTGCCGTAGTCACACTTCTGCTTCTAGCTTTACATGGTAATCAGTAAATAATGCGCAGGTAATGAGAAATGCAGTAACTGAAACAAAACAATACAAAGAACTGACCTGATGGAAAACAAAAGAGTATAACTCTAGATAGCTAATCAAGATGTCCGTGATGTACGTCTGGTCCTGGTCCCGGCTAGATCCACTCCTCACACTGAGCATGCATACTCAGGTCGTCAGAGCGACACAATAGCAATATAATATATAGATACAAATGACAACTCGAACAGTGATAATAGATATATATAACAGTAAATCAAGATGGTATAGTTATGAACATGCAGTAACCAATGAAGTGTCTAATAGATCAGGTGAACAGTAAAGCAGTAAACTAGTATGCCAGGTATGTTAACACAGTAAGTAATGTATATCAATGCCATTATCCCTATCTGTCTCTAAGTCTCACTGTACAGGTCACTGAGCCTATCGTCAGTCCAAGTGTGAGAGTCAACCACTCGCGAGTGTCCTCCACCCAAGGGTAGGACCCAAGGGCAAGGGACCACGAGCCCAAAATGTAACTCACGGTAATAATCATGTATCCTGTAAATCTCCATATTTCTCCATATATATAAGTCGGCATGGGACTCCCGAGATTCTGTTGAACTCACACTCAGACTACCCCACACCCCGTGGTCTACATCAAACGCTAATCATAACCTCAAATACCAGCCGGTCTGTGACAAGTCTGCGCGAGAACTGGAGACAGGATCTCCATCAAGCACGTCCCGACTAATACCCAAGATAAATGGCAGTGTCTAGTGCCTTATCTGTGACACCCATGCAAGAGCTTCCATAAGTGTCCCATACCACTTATAGTCACACGTACACGCGTCCCACAGACGTCGACAATGCAATAGAATAATAGGGTTCACTGATTGTGTACAAGTACGTGTCACTTTCACTTATTCACTCATGCACGAACACTAACGTACTTGCCACAATCACCACTAATACCTAACACTGGGTAATGCACATGATCACTAGGTTATCAATGCAGTGACATATGTATGATATGATGAGGAAACAGTATGTAAAGCATGATTAAGATGTCATAAATCAGTATTCTACCACTTGCATAATTTATCATAAATCATACGTGTACAGTTTAGCTAAACGATGAATTGGGAATAAATGGTATGTTTGATTATCTATCCAGCGAATTTGGTTTCACGTCAAACGGGTTGCCGGATCACTAGTTATGGCCATTTCATTTTAAGCGTTCACGACTGGAAATCCGGTTTCAGAATCAGAAGTCCGTTTCGCAACGCATTTTAATCCCAGTTGGGATCATATTTTAGCGATGCTACAGTTGAATAAAATCTAGGGTTTTCAGTAAGGTTTTCAACGCAACAGACGGATTCTCAATCGCGTCTGTACGTCAGGAGATATACACTGTTCAATACTAGTATGTCAATTCTGATTCTGTTGGGACTGTTATACGTCACCATCTTTTAAATTACAGATTAAATAGAAAACGACGATGAAACAGAATGAAACTACTTGTGTTATCTAGCTAACAGTTTCAACTTTAATAAACAGCAGAGTTCCGCAACATACGAGTTCAGGAAAACAGGTGGCACACATTACGGAACAGTAAACAGTAATCGGAGTCTCTCTGGACTGCAGTCCAGAGTAGCACTCCGATCCAAATATTATCACAATTTAAGTACAGAAACCATTAGAAACTTGCATAGGGTTATAGTTCGTCGAGTCGGCTTCGATTTAAGCCCTCGAACGCATCATTCCATTATGTACATAATTTATGGTAATTTTAACCATTTTCAGATACGAGAAATTTCTAGTTTTACGGGTGTACTTGGGGTTATTCGTTATAGTCACTGACAGTCGTATTATCCAGTGAAATTTATACATAGTATTCAAAATCACATGGGCCAGCAAATGCCCTCATATTCCGTCAATTTACATGAGGATTTCCATTGAGATCATGCATCGAACACTTGCGTCATATAATTTATCGAGAAATGTAAATTTGTAATCTATACGATCTAAGTTTGTAACACGAAAATATTAGCATGTAGCAAGTAAAATACTTGCCAGGAGACGTTTTGGGATGCACGGCAGCAGCAGCGTCGCGAACGCGCGACGAACGGCGTGAATTGGATGCACGGTCTCAGTTCGCGATTTGGATTTGTTGTTGATGCGGTGCAACAAGGAGGCTCGTGGGTGCGGGCTGGTGGTTGGAGGGCTGCGGCTGTCGAATGAGAATGTGATGACGGCAAGGGAATAGCGATGATGTTCGAAGGAAAAGGCGCGGGAATGAGGAGAGAGAGTGAGAAAGAGAGAGAGACAGAGGGATTGAGATGGAGAGAATTAGAGAGAGAGGCAGAGATTGAGAGAGAGAGACAGGGAGAGAAAGAGACAGAGAGAGAAAGAGAGAACAGAGAGGTAGAGAGAGAAGCAGATATTGAGAGAGAGGGAGTGTAACAGAGGGAGAGAGAATTAGATAGAGAGAGAGAGACAGAACCAGAGAGAGGGAGAGAGAGATGTAGAGGCTCGGTGTAGATGTATGGGGTGATGGTGATGCTGCTGACGACGAGGAGGGTGCGGGGGAGTCGACGAGGTGCAGTGGGGCTCGCCGGCAAGATGGGTTGCTGGTGGGGATCGGGTGGATCTTGGGTGCAGGTGGGTTTGGTGGCGGCTGACGAGAGAGCTCGGTGCAGAGGGAGCTGAGGAGAGAGTTTGAAAGGGTGAACGCGGATGAAGTGGGCTGCGGTGGCCGGAGGAGGGGTGTCGGGGAGTTGGAGTTCGGGCGGGGGTGCTCGGTGGGTGTTGAAGGTGGGTCAATTGGAGAAGAGGGAGGTGGTTGTAGGGAGTCATGGTCGATAGAGGGTGGTCGGTGGTGATGTTGGGGGCCGTTAAAGATGTCGTAGGTGATGCAGAGGTGGCTTCGGCGATGTGAGCGTGGTGAGGGAATTTGAGAGGGAGGAGAGTTTTGTGTGAGTGGGAGAGGAGTGAGGGAGATCGGGGAGACGAGGGGTGCGCGTCGTGGGGGTAACATCGCGCGAGCGTGGGCGTCGTGGCCGCAAGCGTTGGCGACGGAAGCGGCGGAGATCGCGGATCGCGTGGGCGGGAAAGCGGGATGGAACCGTTTGGGAAGAAGGGTTAGGGCATGGGCCGGGTCGGGTTGCTGTGGGTGAGGGCTTGGGCTTGGGTGTCACGGGCTGGGCCGGGGTTAAAATAGAATAAAAGAATTATAAAAGAATGGAAAGGGGCCGGGCTGCTTTAATAAAATGAAATCAATTTAATTTCGTGGGCTGAGGAAAGGAGCTTGGGCTGAGAAAATATAAAAGGGATTGGGATTAGGGTTCGTGGTTTAGAAGAAATAAAATTATAAATAAAAATAAATAAAATTCAAGAGTAACAAAATACAGATATTGGTATAAAAATGGGCTGGGTATTACACCAAGCGCACCACGTGCGCCTCACGTTAGCGCTACTTCAAAAGAAGCGCTTCAGCGCTCCAAGTCCGGCGCTCAGCGTCCAGCGCTCCAAGCGCTATTTGATAAGAGCGCTCTGCGCTCATTATCTGGCGCTCAACGCCAAGCGCGTCACGTGCTCCTCATGTGTGCGCTATTTCATAAGAAGTGCCTTAGCGCTCCAGGTCCGGCGCTTAGCGCCAAGCGCACCACGTGCTCCTCACGTGTGCGCTGAGGGGAAACAAAGTGTTCTTTAAATAAAGCCCAGCGCCATAATAAATAGTGTCCAACACTCAATAAAAAGACAAAAGAAGAAGGGGTGTCAGAACCCAAAATTAATGCTCTGCATTATTAAACAAAAAGGGTATGAGCCCAAACAAATGTTAACATTTTGTTCAAAAATGAATGGACTGAGTCCAAATAAGTGGTCAAACACTTTAACTGAATGGGCTGAGCCCAAGTAGGCCATAAATCCCCCAATTCAGATTAACTGAGCCCATGTGCTCCCAATATTTTTAATTGGTCTTAGTCCCAAACCTTGACTACAGATCTCTCAACCAACATCGGTTCAAGGGTATATCTCTTCACACCTTTGATATGCGTCGTTGTAATTCTTCAACATCTTCAGAAACGTGATGGGTCCCGACAACCAGACACTCTATGGACTATGATGTCCTTAAACTTATGGACCGCAACGTCCCTAAACTACACCCCACAGACTATGAGATCTTTAAACTAGACTATGATGTCTTTAAACTGAACTATGAGGTCCTTAAACTCATAGACTATGATGTCCTTAAACTTTATGGACTATGAAGTCCTTAAACTCTTGGACTATGATGTCCTTAAACTTTATAGATTATGAGGTCTTTAAACTAGACTATGATGTCTTTAAACTGGACTATGAGGTCCTTAAACTCATGGACTATGATGTCCTTAAACTTTATGGACTATGATGTCCTTAAAGTGGGGATTCTATAGCACCACACTAGGTTAAGGGTAGCATCACACATGCTATAAAAAAATTTTAGAGGGTGCTAAACAATTCCAACCATGAATCGAACTAGAAAGATAGAGTAACAACATGCTAGTATCATATACTACAAGTGTCTAACACTAAGTGGGAAAGAATACAACCTTTTTAGACCTCCTCCTCTTGGATCGATTGAGGTTTGAACCGGTTGCCTTGTATCCTTCCGCGTCCACGATAATCCACCATGAAGTCTCTTTGCACCAAGCTCCAAGCTTCTCTTGATCAAGGAAGAAGAAGAAGCAAACACTCCAATCTAGTAGGCTAAACTAAAGTGGAATGGTGATTTGGGTTTGGATCTCAATTAAAAACCTTTTCTTTTTAGTCCTTTCTCTTTTTTTTGAAACCCTAGTGAGCTTTGAGGAGAGAAAGGAAGAAGGAGATGGCACAAGCTAAACTCAAGAGAGAATAATGAGAATAACCCTTGCTTAACTCAAGAGAGTAAGAGAGAGTATCATGCCAAAATATGGTTACAAAATATCTAGATATTTTGTAACTTGAGTTTAAGCAAAACCATGGGCCAAAACCATGGGCAAATGAAACCATGGTTTTGACTTGTCAACACAAGGAAATGAGAGTTGAATAGTCAACCATGATTCCATTTGTCATTTTGCTTAATCTCAAATTAACAAAATATATGTATAAATATGTAACCATGTGAGTCTTGCATTGCCACCACCAATGTATCATCAACCATGACACATGTATGCTTGCATGTGTGCATGCACATCAACATATACATACACTCATGCATACATCAAAAGAAATAGGTTTTAATAAATGAGCTAATGGACTCATTATTAAATCAACACTTGATTTAATAACCCGGTCATATCACATACGACCCGTCCAATAGTAAGCGCCCGAATAAAATACGGTATCCAATACATGCATTTAATCGAGCTCCCGCGCATATCAAATATGCACCCTAAATCATTTCGCCCGAGCTAGGAGACTCTTTTGTGGGACTCTAAGACTCGTCAATACGCTAGCAGTAGGTAGTGATCACATCACATGCCCACAAACCGTCAGCGGCACCAGCAGTACATAACGGCTCCTAGGTATTGAGCGATCAGAAGAAACACAAGCAAACCTGCTAAAACTCCTGTCGAGCCAACTGGCAACACTTACCGTACAGTCCGGTCTCTTCGTCAAATATGCTGCATATCAGGTCTAGGGATTGTAAGTCCATGTCACGCACCCCCACGAACTTGCGGGGAGGCGGAATATATGAAAAACGATTATCAAAGCTTCGTAACACGGACTTGAGCGCATGAATCGTATCTAAACCGTTACTAACTATCTACGAGAGGTTTAACTACTCGGATTCAATGTTATACCTCACGTTACATGTCTTTCGGGTCATCATCGCTGTCCTCCAATCCTTGTAGGCTCCTTGGAACATCGGCACCTCAACGGCCTCCTCGAGTCAAAGACGATCCACCCGAGAGCTCCTTCTCCAAGCTTGATTTCTAACTTGAGATAACTAGGTTGCTCAAAGTGCTAATCTAAGCTACCTAGGGGATATAGAGTGAGGTTATGGATGTATTAGTCTAGCTAACCCTTGATCTCAAAACATGAGAGGTTAGGGTTAGGGTTTCAAGAATGAGAGAGCTTGAGGAGAGAGAAGGTGATGATAAGAATGATATTGAAAAATGAACTCATTAGAATATAACAACCATAACAATTTATCAAATAAATAATATAAATGATTAATCATCATGGTTGATTCATTCACCTTGTGTGATTCATCATATGACTCATTAGCTAATTAATGCATCATTTAATACCATGGATGAATCACACAAATGAGTCATTAAGCAATAAATGCTTATGCCATCTTAACCCCCAAGTCACCATGCTTCTAGAAGCTTCCCGGAAAATTACGAGAGCGCCCCTCCAATACGTGAAAACACGGAAAAACTTTAGACTGTATAAATCCAATAATCCGATACTAGAATCTAGCTTAAACCAAAGCCGGCTAGTAAAAACTGTCCGAACTTCGTACGTGCGTAAACACACGTACGCGTCCGAACCCTTATCGTAAAACCATACGACCAATATATAGTTTCGCCTGGAGCAGGGAAACTCTCTGTGTGGGACTCTAAAGACTCGACACTACGCTGGCAGTGGGTTTAACCACAGACCGCAAGCGGCACTAGCTGTACGTAACGGTCCCTAGGTAGATGTCGATAAGAAGGCCGATGAGGAAACCCATCTGAACTCCTACTGAGCCTGATGTGAAAATCTCCGTACAGTCCGGTATGTTCGTCTAAGACTATTGCATATCGAGCTTAGGGGGCGGAAAGCGTCAGTCCCCTAATAGCGGTATAAGTCGTGTCGGAGCGTAGCCCATTACACCCTGAGAAACTACTGGAACCTACCAGTAAATCTCGCTTGCCCTGGCCAGGGACTTTGCGTAATGGCTCTCTGACACAGCGCGATACCAACTCCCAATACCGGGAGAGACGAATCCTGTCTAACCGCCACTGCCTCCAAGTGCTCGGGACTGCACCCAACTGCTACCTGTTTGCATGACTCCTTTGAGCCATGGTAGGGTAGCAATCTAAGAACAGTGGGACACACTCGAGGCGAAGTAGCAGTGTCAAGTCTGCGGACTATGTTGTACTCATGTCACCTGGGAACTGTTAACTGACGACGGTATAATACCAACCAACAGTTCCCCTGCGAGTCCTGTCCGGTGTACCCGTAACCTAACGAGCACCTGTATACTATCTCCAGTACGACGTACTGATGGCTATAGGACAGACCATCTCCCCAACTGGGATGAGAAGCATACACACTAGTCTACTCCGGAATATCGATGCCATGTCTCGAAAATCCTACGACTAGGGACAAGTATAGAATGTTGCTTATAGACTACCCAGCCCCCACTAGTATGACTGCCATCACAACGCTGGTAATCAAGCAAAGATCCTGAGGGCTCTACTAATATGTATAAGTGATACGTTACAAGAAACATATGCACATATTAAAGTAGACAAAACCAAGTAGCATACTACCATGTTTAGCAAGACTGTCAATACAACTGTGAATATCCCAAGCTTCCATTAAGTAATATACATGCTAGTATGATACAATAATGGCCTCTAGGGCATATACACTAACAATCTCCCACTTGCACTAGGGCCATGAGCTGGCATATCGTAGACCTATCATCTCGAATAGCCTCTCGAACTGCGTCTGAGGAATGGCCTTTGTGAATGGATCGGCAATGTTATTCTCCGTCTCTACTCTTTTCACCTCGATCTCCCGGCAATCTACGATCTCCCTGATCAAGTGATACCGCCTTAAGATGTGTCTGGACTTCTGATGGGACCTGGGTTCCTTCGCTAAAGCTATAGCGCCGTTGTTGTCATAATACAGAGGTATTGGATCAACACTGGTAGGAACCACCTGAAGTTCTGTGAGGAACTTCTTCATCCAGACAGCTTCTTTTGCAGCATCGCAAGCAGCTTTGTACTCTGCTTCCATTGTTGAGTCAGCAACGGTCTCCTGCTTGGAACTCTTCCAACAGACCGCCCCTTCATTGAGGGTAAAGACATAACCCGACATGGATTTGGAGTCATCCTTGTCACTCTGGAAGCCGGAGTCGGTAAAGGCCTCTATCTGGAGGTCTTTTCCGCCATACACCAAGAACATCTCCTTAGTCCTCCTCAGGTACTTGAGAATGTTCTTTACTGCTATCCAGTGCTTCTCCTCTGGGTTTGCCTGATACCGGCTTACAACGCTCAATGCGTATGCTACATCTGGTCTGGTACATAACATCGCATACATTATAGAGCCTACCGCAGAAGCATAGGGTATAATCGACATGCGATCCCTTTCCAAATCAGTCTTGGGAGACATCTCTTTGGAGAGGGTGATTCCGTGACAAGCCGGTAGGTTACCGCGCTTAGAATGAACCATACTGAATCTCTTCACTATGGTGTCTATGTACCTGGACTGCGAAAGTCCCAACATCCTCTTTGATCTATCACGATAGATCCGGATCCCCAGAATGTAAGTGGCATCACCCAGGTCTTTCATGGAGAATTTCTGTGATAAGAATCTTTTGACTGACTGTAACATAGGAATATCATTTCCTATTAGGAGAATGTCATCCATGTACAAGACGAAGAATACTACAGCTCTCCCTACAATCTTACTATATATGCATAGTTCATCTGGATTTTTGATAAAGTCGAATTCTTTGACAGCATCATCAAAACAGATGTTCCAACTCCGCGATGCTTGCTTTAGTCCATAAATGGACTTAAGCAACTTGCATACTTTACCACTGCTCCCACTCTGAATGAATCCCTCTGGCTGAACCATATAGACGCACTCTTCTAAATTACCATTTAGAAAGGTCGTCTTTACGTCCATCTGCCAGATCTCATAATCGTGGAAGGCAGCAATAGCAAGAAGGACCCGAATGGATTTGAGCATAGCCACTGGAGAAAAGCTTTCGTCATAGTCCAAACCAGGTCTTTGACGGAAACCCTTTGCAACAAGTCTAGCCTTATAGGTTTCAACCTGTCTATCTACACCAATCTTCTTTTTGAAGATCCATTTGCATCCTACATGTTTTACCCCATCTGGAGCAATGTCCAATGTCCATACTTTGTTGGTGTACATGGACTCCATTTCGGTCCGCATTGCATCTAGCCATTTTACCGAGTCGCCGCTCTGAATGGCTTGCTGGAAGCTAGTAGGCTCATCATAGTCAATAGTGCAATCCTCTCTATCCCCGTCTATGAGAAAACCGTAGTATCTCTCAGGCGGATGAGACGACCTACTACTCCTGCGGAGGGGTGCGGAAATGTCCTGTTCTTCTTGAACTACTGGTTCTATCAAACTTTCAGTAGTAGTTTGTGGTTATGGAATTTCTTCCAGTTCTATTTCGCTCCCACTTGTTTCCTTTTCTAAAAACTGATATTCTAGAAAATGGGTATTACGAGAAACAAAAACCTTTTGTTCCTCTGCGTAATAGAATAGATACCCCCTGGAGTTGTTTGGATATCCCACAAACTTACGTAGTACTGATCGTGCCTCGAGTTTGTCCGCATGCTGCATTTTAACAAAAGCCGAACATCCCCAAATCTTCAAATACTGAAGATAGGGTTTCTTCCCACTCTACATCTGATGTGGTGTGGTAGGCACAGTCTTGGTGGGAACCTGGTTCAAAAGATATGCAGCTGATTCTAGTGCATATCCCCAGAATGATCGCAGTAACTCAGCGTTACTCATCATGGAACGAACCATATCCAATAGGATTCAATTCCTCCTTTCTGATACACCGTTGTGTTGTGGTGTGTATGGAGGAGTAAGCTGAGAGAGAATTCCATTCTCTTTTAAGTAACCCAGGAACTCGGCACTTAAGTATTCACCACCTCGGTCAGATCTCAGTGTCTTTATACTCTTGCCTATTTGTTTTTCCACTTCATTCTTGTATTCTTGGAATTTCTCAAAGGCCTCGGATTTATGCTTCATTAAGAAGACATATCCATACCTACAGAAATCATCCGTAAAAGTAATGAAATAGGAATAACCACCTCACGCATGTGTAGACATTGGACCGCATACATCACTGTGTATGAGCCCCAAGAGCTCGCTTGCTCTTACTCCGTGTCCAGTGAATGGAGTCTTTGTCATCTTTCCTTTGAGACAAGATTCACAAGTAGCATAAGATTGATATTCGAACGGATTCAAATATCCTTCTCTATGTAACTTAGTCAACCTTCTCTCATTGATGTGACCTAGTCTACAATGCCATAAGAAAGCCTGATTTATTTCTGGAGACTTTCTTTTAAGTGTGTTCTGGACATTGAAAACCTGAGCTTGACTCAATACGTATATACCGTTATCTAATGTACCGGACCCAATCAGAACTTGATTTAGGTGGATGTTAACTACATCGCTTACGAATGTAAAATCATATCTCTCTCTCGAAAGTGAGGACACTGATATGATATTACAAGTCATACTAGGTACATACAAACAGTTACATAGAATCAATATATGCCCACTTGTCAAACCTAGGCGATATTCTCCCACGGATTCAGCGTTCACAGTCATTCCGTTTGCAACTGTGAGAGACTAATCACCTACCTTTATAACTCTACGATTTCTCAAAGCATGTAATGAATTACAGATATGAGATCCTGCTCCGGTATCTAGTACCCAGGAGTAGAGTTAATTGACAAACAGTTCTCAATTACAAACACACTTAAGCCCGAAACCACAACATGCTTCATATCCTGGCTACTGGCTTTCAAAGCCCTACAATCCTTCTGACAATGCCCAATCCCATAACAATAGGAACGTCCCTCTTTTACTATTCCCAGTCCTGAAACTTTTGCCCTTCTCTTTCCTTCTACTTCCCTGGTTTCCTTCAGGGTAGAAGGCAGAGACTGCAGAATCAAGTCAGTATCTGACCTGTTCTTCAACGTGGTCTCCAGGTCTTTGAGCTCATCAATATAGCTAGTCATTGTAAGGACGTTGTCCCTTACAGATGACCCGAAAGCTAACCTCGCTTGAATTAATTCGTTCGAGATTTCATATCTTGTGATATGAGATTGCTCTCCATATAAATCTTTGTTATGGGGAAAGATGGAAACTAAGTCCATCTTCTCATGCTGCTTCTGGTATATACCATCAACTGAAGCCAACATGAGGCACTTGGCTTTCACTTTATCCTTTTCCCTTGTCTTACGGATATTTATATCCGCGACAGTGGAAACTGGACCTGGGACGGCGGGAGCTTGAATAGTAATAGGGTGGTCCAGCTTGTCATAGGCAACGGACATCTGGACAGACCTTTGCCAGTCATATAAGTCAGATTCAGTCAAATTGTTATCTAGATGTAACCTATGTGTGGTCACAAGGTCATTGCAAATAAGAGAAAGAGAAGAAAACACATTAGTATGATGCCGTTGCAAGTTTAGATTGGTTTTTAGTTTATCTAAACTGGATGGCTTCCACTGTTTCTCGAATCCTTCCTCAAACCATAAAAGAAGAATTAGCCAGGACTATTCTCACCGTACAATACTTGCTTAACCATTCGGCCAGGCCAATGTCGATATTTCGAGGGAGGTTTTCCAACGCTTTCACGAAGTTCCTTAATTAAATAACCTCTTTTCTCTGGGGGCGTAGCCCCACTGACACCTTTCTCGACACCTACTTGGTTTATAGCATTGATCGTTAAGTGACGAATCTCCTGATAAGTAGCATGTACTCACAGTAGGATCGGGATCCAAATATCATTGTATGATAATATTGAAGGAATCCTACCAACATTCATCAAACTCCAAATAGTATGCAACACTAGCAAATTTCAGTTTCTTTAGAAACTCCCGATATGGATTTTTGCCCCATGCTCTTATGACTTTGACTAAGGGCCAAAAATGTCATAAGTCACATGTCAAGTTCTACCCGTCATTATCCAGGTTAATTTGAACCCACCTGTATATACTCTTGACTAAGGGCCAAGAAAAGTAATACGACTGTCCCAAACCAACGCATCTATCTATGCAACAAATGAATACCCCAGCTGCTACCAAACACTATGTCTTGACTAAGGGCCAAAAACACATAGCTTGAATACTACTGAATACCCAAATGAAATGATGGAGGGCTACAAATGGTTTTGGCAAAACCGTGAACGTAGTGAACTTGATATAATCGAAGGAACCTGATACGTTTTAAAAGGAGTGGTTAAAGCTCCGTAATTAAAAAATTCTGCTCTTTTAAAATAACCGAGTGGTTTCTTTTAAATTTGTTCCAACGATTGAACTTTGGTTTATTTTCTTTGCATTATAATAATGCGTCCCATCATTTATCCTATCATTGCAGAAAACAACGAAAATACCACGTCCTCTTATGCCATCCGCATTCGCCACTGGGTCCCGTCATCACCCGTTAGGTTACTTAACTAACGACAGAGCGGGAGCTGGGCTAGCGGGGGCTGGGCTATCAAACTCCAAATTGTACATTCGTCAGACGCAATAATAAGCATTCCAGATCACTGAAGAACTTTATTGGATATGCAAGCAATCCTCTTTTGCTTTGAGCCTGCAACAAAAGACGGATTACACAGTTGTGATGAATAGCCATTACCCCACCCTAGACCCCTACGGGTACGGCAAACTACCCGCCAAGTACCCGAAGTGAAGCGGTCTCCCTCAACAACGTGAGTAGGCCACTAAACACTTCGACGTACCCGGTAGTTTGTGTACCCCACCTTGGGTCTATCCTAGGAGCAAAAACAGTAAAAGTGAAATAATACAACGGTGGCTACAGCCGCAACCTGGATGTGCCCCGCAAAAGAATATTACATCATATTACAATTACATTGAATGAATGAATATAAAACACATCTCAAACCCCGGCTAATCATCACAACATTCCAATCAAGTCCATATACACAAACAGTAAACATTACAGAAATGTGCAACCCCCTGCCGACCGACATACTAGCAGTTAAGGGAGGTTTACGAACACATTAAACATTACAGATAAAAACCCGATTAGCAATTAATTTAGAACATCGATCGACAACCTTTATCCGTGTCTACCCCCAAAAGCAAATCAGCACAGAAGTAACCTGGGCAGAAACAGGATATACAGGAAAACAAAAAACCAAAAAATATGAATTTCTGTGAAAATCCGAGTCAACTCGGAGTTGACTCCGCCGCGAATCCGCGGCCAAAAGCACCATCTTGCCGCGGATCCGCGGCCATCTTGCCGAGTTAAGAGCTCGTATTTTCCCAGTTTTCTTATATTTCCCTACTGTGAATTTTAAGACATATCAAATATTTTTTTCGACGCGTTTAAAATTTACAGAAACTGTTAGGGTTAGGTTTTCGTTTTTCGCGTTTTTCCGTTGATCGAACTTCTAATTAGTTGCTAACATGCTAGTAATAGTTTAGTTGGCTCTGATACCACTATAAGTCCATGTTACGCACCCCACGAACTTGCGGGGAGGCGGAATATATGAAAAACAATTATCAAAGCTTCGTAACACGGACTTGAGCGCATGAATCGTATCTAAACCGTTACTAACTATCTACGAGAGGTTTAACTACTCAGATTCAAAGTTATACCTCACGTTACATGTCCTTCGGGTCATCATCGCTGTCCTCCAATCCTTGTAGGCTCCTTGGAACATCGGCACCTCAACGGCCTCCTCGAGTCAAAGACGATCCACCCGAGAGCTCCTTCTCCAAGCTTGATCTCTAACTTGAGATAACTAGATTGCTCAAAGTGCTAATCTAAGCTACCTAGGGGATATAGAGTGAGGTTATGGATGTATTAGTCTAGCTAACCCTTGATCTCAAAACATGAGAGGTTAGGGTTAGGGTTTCAAGAATGAGAGAGCTTGAGGAGAGAGAAGGTGATGATAAGAACGATATTGAAAAATGAACTCATTAGAATATAACAAACATAACAATTTATCAAATAAATAATATAAATGATTAATCATCATGGTTGATTCATTCACCTTGTGTGATTCATCATATGACTCATTAGCTAATTAATGCATCATTTAATACCATGGATGAATCACAAAAATGAGTCATTAAACAATAAATGCTTATGCCACCTTAACCCCCAAGTCACCATGCTTCTAGAAGCTTCCCGGAAAATTACAAGAACGCCCCTCCAATCCGTGAAAACACGGAAAAACTTTAGACTGTATAAATCCAATAACCCAATACTAGAATCTGGCTTAAACCAAAGCCGGCTAGTAAAAACTGTCCGAACGTCGTACGTGCGTAAACACACGTACGCGTTGTTCACACCATAATATTGCATTATCATATTCCCCATTCTTATTCTTTTTATAAATAAACAGGTGCTTTTGACGCATGTCTGCTACATATTACAGGTTACAGGTTCTTGGATCTAAAACAGTGAAAACAACGAAAAGACGATGCAAAAGTGGAACTACAACCAACAAATAGAAGGATCTTGATCAAGCCTACATAAAAGATAAAGTTCATAAAGTACAAGGCAATGCAAGGTCCAAGATCGCGAAGCCACGGTTAAAGTCCACCACAAGTATTCACTAGAATATCTGGAGAATATCCAGAAGTCAAATGGAGAAAAGAACCAAATAAATAAGAAGCCCAGAAAGCCCAAAGCCGGCATATAAATTTTCAGGGACTGATCTTTTCAATAGGCCGCGGAACCGCGGCCCAACCCTGCTGGGACCGCGGATCCGCGGCCGTATAGAGCCCGGAGAAAATGATTTTTTACCATGATACAGTGGCGGTGCGCGTGATTTGACTAGGTCTTTTCTTAGAGGGCATTTTTGTAAAAGCAGACGTGCGAATCAATTGTAACCTAGGGTTTTTATGTCCTATAAATAGAACCCAAATCATTGTATTTTTTTTCATGCCTCCCTTCATTAATAAATTTTAGAATTCTTTTGGAGAGCATCGGTGCCTCTTTTCAATTCATGAATTCAGATCTGACAACCCTGTGTTGATGTTTGGAGAGAGCCATCTGTAAGTAGTTTTATTTAATTGCTCTAGTTTAGATTTTAATTCCTTACCTTAGATGTTAGCTTTGGGGAAGGCTTTTGAAAGATGAGATCTCTCATCACTTTCTTACCCATCACATATAATCTATAGGACTCCATGCATACACGCACACATCGCGCCCTACGGCACCCTATCCCTCGAGGTAGCGGTGATACCATAGTATAAAAGTCCGGTTGCGCACGTTTTCCATGGAGGTTGGGGTAAGGATCTCTAAAGGAAGGACAAGAACCTAGAGGAAGGAACACCTTCCCGAATGGATCTAATCCCCTTTATTGACAATTACCATAACTCCTCTTAAATCCTAATTTGGGTATAGAAAGCGTTGAGATTTATTTGCATTTCCAAACCATTCCTAAACCTAACCCTAGCAAGATTTAGGTCTAGATTAATTTAGTTTTTAGATAGATTTAGTTTTTAGATTTAATAATCAATCCGAACACCCTTCGGAATTAACTCGTAAGAGCGATTAGGAGATTCACAACATCCCTGTAGACCGACCCGTACTCACCGGCTAGCTACCAAGCGACGCCGTTCTTGACTGCGGTAATAGATAGTTTTTTGAGACAAATCAAATGGCGCCGTTGCCCGGGAACCGCCCCGCGAGTCTACCTGCGACCGCGGAACCGCCGCGTTTTGGTCAAAAAAAAAAGGCAGAAGCACGGTGAAAAAAAATCTGTAAGTCTTCTGATCTCCCCCTCTGCAAATCTCTGATATCTCCTCTGAAAAATCTCCTGCAGGATTCTTTGCGCTTAAAAATCTTCCCTTCCAAATAACAAATCTTGTGCAGGATTCTTTGCGCCAAATAAAATAAAAATCTTTGATTGGAAGTGATTTTTCTGTTTTGAATATCTTTAAAACTGACTTTAAGGGGCTTTTGACCAATTCAAATTGGGTGGGGATTTCATCACCCTTCCCAGGACCTCAGAAATCACATAAGGCATATGAATTGACCATCTATTAATTAAAAAATACTAGACTCAGCCCTAAGGACTTTGAGCTCAGTAGGACAGAGGACTAGTTATAGGCATCAGCCGTTTATCCTAACCTGACTTTGCGGTGTCTAGGTAAGTGTGTCAAGACAAGTGGTTATTTAATTAGGACCACTACTTGTAGCGGGGAGCCTCCCACTTACCTGACACTTACCTGGAAGATCCCTCCATGCCAAAAATATCTTTGAAAGATCAAATAGAAGCATCTAGGAGAAACAGTTTGACTTTGCAACCCACTTTGTGTCAACCAAGTCAACCTTCACCACCTTCGTATGTTGATGCCACTTTTTCGAGTCCAGCTGTAACTCCTAAACCGATGTCCATTGCAGAGCATATTGCTCAATCTCGTAGCCGATCTTTCACCCATCTCCACACATCTAGTTTTAGGGATCAACAAGTCCATTCACCTTTTTATCCACATGTTGACCCTACTCCTGTCCAACCATCCAATTCCTACCAGTCCTACCCGACTTTCCCACCTTCACTAGACACTGTTTCTACACAGCCTTTTAGGAGCTTCACATATCCACACAATTTCGAATCTTTTACCGAAACCCCCTTACCACCCAAGTCTAGTTTGGAAGAGTCGTTGAAGGCTTATATCTTAGCAACAAACAAAATGGTTAGGAATGTGGAAGCATCCATTACCGCCCTTAGACAACCTGCTGAACCGGTAACTAGTTTCCAACTAGCTTCAAATTTTTCAATATATAAGGAGGCGGTTGAACAGAGTGAGAATGTGAGAGGATTTCCAAATCAAACCTACCCATACCCAATTGAATCCAACAACTCCAATTTTCAAACTTGTGTCCAAAATGATGAGTTGTGCGACTTTGTAGTGCTTGATTTGCCAGATTGTGAAGAACCCCTTTCGAGTGAAACCACACGTAATCCTTTTGACCTTTACACCTCCACTCTAGAACCTAAATCGATAAATATCCATGCTTTTGATGAGGTGTCAGAAAATATTGATTTTCACTTGATTGAGGATATAGACGCCGGGAATATTTCGGATGATGAACCTGTCGATTTGATTGAAATTTTATATCCAATTCATCATCCCGAGTCATTAATTGTTTCTCCTGAACTTCATAGGCGTCTTGATTTTGATGATAATGGCATTAAGGAGAATTATGAGGATAATATTGAGGAGAGTAGTGAGGATAATATTGAGGTTGAATCATTTTTGTTTGATGTGTCGGATTTTCCAATTCATCCTCTTGAACCTTTAACTAAATCACCCTCCCTCCTTTCCATCGTTCCGTCCACACCTAATATCACGCTTGAAGACTGTGAGCTTGAAAAATTTTCCTTTGAATCTGACACAGTTCTCACAGCCGATAACAAGTACGAGTGTTTCACTTTTTCGGACGATGTTGATGACTCACCGCCCGAGTTTGAGTCCTTTACATTTTCAGATGAGTTAGTCGAACCATCAGACTCGGTTGCTTACAGTTGTTTCGAACCACTGATGGAATCCTTCAAGTTCGAGACAGTTTACTACGGTGAGAATGAGACTATCCCTAACTCACTCCCTTTCGTCCTTCCTATCGTTTCGACCGTGCAAGAGACCGTTACGCTTTCATCTCCTATACCAAGTTCGGCGTGCCCATGCTTTCTTGCGAATCTTGAAGGATTTGATCCCATTTCTCGACGGGTTGATAGATTAGCACAATCGCTTTTAACACATCGGTCATCACAAATTGTGCTAATTTATTCACTCAATTTACACCCTCAAGATCGTGCTACCCTTCTTTCTCTTTTCCGCCATTCTTCTCCCCCACCGAGACCATATTCTATCTTTCTTTCCACACGGTCTCGTGTGCTTCTCCTCTCTTTTCTTTCCACTCCATTCTTTCACCAACTGGACCATTACCACGATAAGATTTTTGAATGGTTGATGCTAACTTTTGGCTTGTGTAAGGCCATGCTTAAGTTTGGGGGGAACCTTGTTGTATATATGTATATATATTTTTTGTTTTCTTTTTCTATAAAAAAAATTTAAAAAAAATTCAAAACATTAAAAAAATATATAAAAATTTTTATAAATAAATAAACAGGGGAGTGCCGACATTTTGACCCTCTTGGTGTAGCATGACTGTGAGGACACTGTCAAGTTTAAGTTTGGCGGTATGCTCGGTACGTCTTCTACCTTCGCATTCATATGTACATATTTTTGCATTTGCATATTTATTTGAAAACGCATAAAAATTGAAAAATCTAAAAAATTATAAAAATTAATGTATTCAATTTTGGCCTTATTTGACTTAAGTTTGACAAATAGGTTACTTAGCTAGGAACAACTAAATCTTAGACTTAGTAAATTAAAAACCCTAAAAATAACCTTCCTTAAAGTTTAGCGGTAGAAAGTATATGTCTTTGTAGTTTATTTAGAAATATGCAAATTTTGAGTTCACTTCTTGGGTTAAGTTAAAACAAAGGAAAAGTATTGATATTTTTATTAGAGTATGAGTTTGAAAAATAATTCCTAGCTTAAGTCTAAATTCTGAAAATGTATACCCCACAATTTGCACAATCACGCACCTTGAAACTTGGAATAGTAGAAGAGACCTTGAAATGCTCTTGTCTAAAGTCCTTAGTACGAAGAAAATAAAAGAAAAAAAGTGAATAAAGAAAAAAAATGAACACTGGTTTTTATGATTACTTAAAGCTGTAAAAATAGAAAAAATATTTAGCGAGGGTGCTTCATCACCTAGTGCCTTAGACCAACTGGTTTGGGAGTCACTGCTAAAAGCCTTGGGTGTTGCAAAACTAGGAATTACGCTTTAAAGTGCAAACGCATTTTGTAATCGGTCGTTGGTACCTCAAGAAGTATTAACGGTCGCATGAAGGATGTGTAAGCAAAATTCATTCACCTATTAAGAAGTACTTTGGACAACGGACAAGAGTATGATTGCTTGATTTGAATTTCCAAGTGTAGGGGTGATATATACACACACGTAGGGGTATATGATTGGGATTTAGATAAAAGAGAGGAATGAAGAATAGAACTTGTATCTTTAGTAGAGTTGATAAAAATTCCTAAGTGAAGATGGAACCCTAGAAGGAAAACTTAAGAGATGCCGAAAGCTAAGTAAGTCTACAGAATATATATAATCTTAAGTTAAATGATGAGGAAGTGTAAAGAATATGGGTGGATAATTTACGAGTCGGCGATAATAGAATTCCTTGTTAGAAAACCTAATTGGAGAATTAAAGTCGAAAAGCCAAATTGATAGGATTTTGTGGGTAGTATCCGCTGAAAACCCTCAGGAGACAACACTCCTCCTACTAGGGACACCTAGAGGTTTAACGGCTTGTTGCACAAGCTCAGTGCAATCGCGTTTCCCTGTGAAAGTGCGGTTAGGTTTTTATCGAGAATAAAAAATAAGTTTGCTCGAGGACGAGCAAAAGATAAGTTTGGGGGTATTTGTTCACACCATAATATTGCATTATCATATTCCCCATTCTTATTCCTTTTATAAATAAACAGGTGCTTTTGACCCATGTCTGCTACATATTACAGGTTACAGGTTCTTGGATCTAAAACAGTGAAAACAATGAAAAGACGATGCAAAAGTGGAACTACAACCAACAAATAGAAGGATCTTGATCAAGCCTACATAAAAGATAAAGTTCACAAAGTACAAGGCAATACAAGGTCCAAGATCGCGAAGCCACGGTTAAAGTCCACCACAAGTATTCACTGGAAGATCTGGAGAATACCCAGAAGTCAAATGGAGAAAAGAACCAAATAAATAAGAAGCCCAGAAAGCCCAAAGCCAGCATATAAATTTTCAGGGACTGATCTTTTCAATGGGCCGCGGAACCGCGGCCCAACCCTGCTGGGGCCGCGGATCCGCGGCCGTATAGAGCCCGGAGAAAATGATTTTTTACCATGATACAGTGGCGGTGCGCATGATTTGACTAGGTCTTTTCTTAGAGGGCATTTTTGTAAAAGCAGACGTGCGAATCAATTGTAACCTAGGGTTTCTATGTCCTTAAATAGAACCCAAATCATTGTATTTTTTTTCATGCCTCCCTTCATTAATAAATTTTAGAATTCTTTTGGAGAGCATCGGTGCCTCTTTTCAATTCATGAATTCAGATCTGACAACCCTGTGTTGATATTTGGAGAGAGCCATCTGTAAGTAGTTTTATTTAATTGCTCTAGTTTAGATTTTAATTCTTTGCCTTAGATGTTAGTTTTGGGGAAGGCTTTTGAGGGATGAGATCTCTCATCCCTTTCTTACCCATCACATATAATCTATAGGACTCCATGCATACACGCACACACCGCGCCCTACGGCACCCTATCCCTTGAGGTAGCGGTGATACCGTAGTATAAAAGCCCGGTTGCGCTCGTTTTCCATGGAGGTTAGGGTAAGGATCTCTAAAGGAAAGACAAGAACCTAGAGGAAGGAACACCTTCCCGAATGGATCTAATCCCCTTTATTGATAATTACCATAACTCCTCTTAGATCCTAATTTGGGTATAGAAAGCGTTGAGATTTATTTGCATTTCCAAACCATTCCTAAACCTAACCCTAGCAAGATTTAGGTCTAGATTAATTTAGTTTTTAGATAGATTTAGTTTTTAGATTTAATAATCAATCCGAACACCCTTAGGAATTAACTCGTAAGAGCGATTAGGAGATTCACAACATCCCTGTGGACCGACCCGTACTCACCGGCTAGCTACCAAGCGACGCCGTTCTTGATTGCGGTAATAGATAGTTTTTTGAGACAAATCACGCGTCCGAACCCTTGTCGTAAAACCATACGACCTCTATATCGTTTCGCCTGGAGCAGGGAAACTCTCTGTGTAGGACTCTAAAGACTCGACACTACGCTGACAGTGGGTTTAACCACAGACCGCAAGCGGCACTAGCTGTACGTAACGGTCCCCAGGTAGATGTCGATAAGAAGGCCGATGAGGAAACCCATCCGAACTCCTACTGAGCCTGATGTGACAATCTCCGTACAGTCCGGTCTGTTCATCTAAGACTATCGCATATCGAGCTTAGGGGACGGCAAGCGTCAGTCCCCTAATAGCGTTATAAGTCATGTCGGAGCATAGCCTATTATACCCTGAGAAACTACTAGAACCTACCAGTAAATCTCGCTTGCCCTGGCCAGGGACTTTGCGTAATAGCTCTCTGACACAGAGTGATACCAACTCCCAATACCGGGAGAGACGAATCCTGTCTAACCGCCACTGCCTCCAAGTGCTCGGGACTGCACCCAACTGCTACCTGTTTGCACGACTCCTTTGAGCCGTGGTAGGGTAGCAATCTAAGAACAGTGGGACACACTCGAGGCGAAGTAGCAGTGTCAAGTCTGTGGACTATACTGTATTCATGTCACCTGGGAACTGTTAACTGACGATGGGTATAATACCAACCAACAGTTCCCCTGCGAGTCCTGTCCGGTGTACCTGTAACCTAACGAGCACCTGTATACTATCTCCAGTACGACGTACTGATGGCTGTGGGACAGACTATCCCCCCAACTGGGATGAGAAGCGTACACACTAGTCTACTCCGGAATATCGATGCCCTGTCTCGATAATCCTACGACTAGGGACAAGTATAGGATGTTGCTTATAGACTACCCAGCCCCCACTAGTGTGACTGCCATCACAATGCTGGTAATCAAGCAAAGATCCTGAGGGCTCTACTAATATGTATAAGTGATACGTTACAAGAAACATATGCACATATTAAAGTAGACAAAACCAAGTAGCATACTACCATGTTTAGCAAGACTGTCAATACAACTGTGAATATCCCAAGCTTCCATTAAGTAATATACATGCTAGTATGATACAATAATGGCCCCTAGGGTATATACACTAACAGGGATGGCATCGTCGACCCCAATAACTCAGATAAGTCATGTCGGTATATGGCTCATAACAGATCGAGAAACTACTGATAACACTTATTAGTATATCTCAGCAGCCCTGGCCAGGAACTTCCTGTTATAGCCAATCGTACATGGTGCAACATCAATCCCCAATACCGGGAGAGATGAAACCCCTCCTATCGCTCATTGCCTCCATGTGCCTCGGGACTGTACCCAAAATTCACCTGTTTGCAAGACTCAGTAGAGTCGTGGTAAGGTGGAGATCAAAGTACAGTGGGAGACACACAAGACTCTATGACGATCTCGGGTCTACAGACTAACCTATACCAGTGTCACCTGAGAACAACTATCCGACAATAGATATAATACCACATAGGAGTTCTCGGCGAGTCCGTTCAGTGTACCCAGTCTCCACTGCGCACCCGTATACGATCTTTGGTGTCACCACACCAATGGATATGGGATCATCCATCGCCCATCATATGGGACAAGTAACGCATACGCTAGCATACTCTGGTGATATCAATGCCCCGTCTCGATACACCCACGACTAGGAACATTTCAAGGATATGCTCATAGACTACACATTTCCCACTAGTATGATCCGCATCATAATCTCAGTAGTCATGCATCATCCTAAGGGCTATATCAACATGTACGAAATGAATGAAAGCATGATCAAATGAACATGTCAAGATAAAAGGTGCAACCAGATAGCATACTATCATATCGAGCAAGAATGTCCCCTGGATATATATATATATAGACATACCGGTACATACACTATCATATAATGGCCTCTAGGGTATACATATATCCAACACTTAAACTCCATGGACTATGATGTCCTTAAACTTATGGACCGCAATGTCCCTAAACTAAGACGATAGAGTCCAAATACTCTTTCGTTGGATCTAAATGATCCCAAAATCTTGTTAAGTAGATCTTATTCTAAAATTAAACTAATGTATCCTCAACAAATGTTTAAGTTGATCTTAATCTCAATAAGAATAACGATCCTTAAACACAAACCAAAACCAAATCTAAGAAAATACGGATTTGGACTAATCCATGCCCTACGGGAGACAACATAAATTAGTCTATGTATACAATCCACGGGCAACCAAAAATAAAACAAACATACACGACACGAAGTGACCATCTGGAGAAAGAGAAAGTGGTTACTGCTATGCGGTAGCGTAATTAACTGCAGGGGCTTTCGCCTGGAAGGAAGAGCGTCCCCGCAATCAAAAACCCCTCGTATACGAGGGGGAATCTGACGAAGTCTGCTACAACGGCCGCATCCATCTAAACCTCCGATACATGGTGCCATAAATCAACTTGGCATCTTCGGAGAGGTGGACGGATAAAACCAAATAGCATCTGCCCGCAAATTCAGGCAAGACAAACCTACGCGGTCTTGTCTCCCATTTTCGCTGGGCCAAGAGATGCTAACGAAGATGGCTGCACTCGCTGGACCAAAAGAAAGCCCGGAAACATCATCGGAGCAGCGTCAGGAACAGGAAACCGATGCCGAATTCCTCCACAGAATCCTCGAGAAGAAAGACAAAGAGGCCACGGAATAAGCGGCCAACATAAAACAAATGGCACTTTTATTCCAAGATATGGTCGGAATGATGATACAACCGGATCTTCCAGTTGAAGACCCTCCGATTGTCCTTGAAGATGACAGGGAGGAGGCATCGAACCCTCTTCCTGCTTGTTCAGCAGCCAAGGAGGAGACCATCTCTAAAGCCGCCCTTAACGACTATATAGCTCAACAAATACGAGCTCATCAGGCGAGCCAAGCGGCTGGTCAAATCGTCAAGACTGGACGACCCTATCCGGGTTGGTACGACCAAATAAAGTACCCGCCGGGTTACACGATCCCTAAGTTCCACGTGTATAACGGGACAGGTAATCCACACCAACACGTTGCTCACTTCAAAGCCATATGCGGTAATACAAAGGGTGACGAAAAACTGCTACTTCGCCAGTTTATTGGCAGCTTGGCGGAGATATCGTTTGAATGGTACTCTAAGCTCCCGAGTGACTCCGTTAAGACATTTGCAGAAATGGAGCTATTGTTTACACAAAGGTTCGCAAGCGCCAGCGAATGCACCCCAATCAAGGCGTTGATCAATGCCAGGGTGAAGCCGGGAGACACATGAGTTCAATATGCAATCCGGTGGCGGAACCTATGGTCGAAATACGAACAACGCATAGAAGAAGCTCCTGCAGTATGCATGTTCGTGGGTACCCTCGATCCGCAGGCGACCATATCCCAGTTCATGATGTTTTTCAAGCCGACTAGCTTCCAGGTCTTGATTGACAAGCTGGCCCAAATGGATCAAATGGGCCATAGACTGTCTTCCTCGAAAACGGAGCTTCAAAACGAAAGGGGCAAAGGAAAAGCTATCTTCGTCGCCAACGCTCAATAACAACCGAGTGGCCCGAGACCGGTTGTTTGCCAAAGCAACAAGCGGCAATCCCTCGATGAGAAGTTGAGACGTCCTTACTCGTTTTCCCGGGATAAAACAAGAAAACTGTTTGAACTGGCAGTGCGCAATGGGCTCATCACTCTACCGGAGTCGAGACACCTACCGCGACCGAACGACGTCAACGATACCAATTACTGCCCCTACCACCGAGTATTGGGCCATCCGATCGAAGACTGCTACGTCTTCAAAAACTGGGTTGAAGACCAATACCAACAGGGCAAGTTCGCGCTATCTGAAACTGGAAGGTGAATCTGCCACAACAGTACACGCCTAAAAGGGTGAACATGCCGGTGGCATCATGCTCATTCATAGAGAAAGCTCCATGGGAAGTAGTTCTTTCGGAAAAAACGAAAACAATGCTGAAGGATCTTCAAGCATGCTCTGCAATAAGGTGGAAAAGCCCGCTAGAGCCCGAGATCATTGAGGGAATGCTGAAACCACGCCCAACACCGGGAGTTGGTAGTAATACGCAAAATACCCAGGCCCGGCCGTCGAAGTCTTCAAAAAAGAAGAAGAAGACCAAAAAGCCCGCGCAGTATGACGACAAATGCACGGACCAGCAAAAGCATATTGACGCGTTGGAAGAATATAACCAGAAGGCGTGAACCCCGGTCACACTCCAAGAGTTTCTCAACCATATCCTTGAGAGCAGAGATGATAACAAAGACAAGGGAGACAACTCGTCAGAAGAACCCCGAGGATTATGTGGCAAGTTGTCACATGATCTCTCATTCATCACTAAATGATGAAGAAGCTCACTCGGCGTTAGAAGATAACATAGAGGAGCTGGGGGCAGAATCGGCACCAAAATCCTTGGAACCGTCCGATGAGCTGATTGACGTGCTGCTAACCGAAGCCCGTCAGAAGAGCAAAGTTGATCGAGAATGCAAAATGGCCATATTCGAAAAAGCCAGGCGTCGACATCAAGTGGAAGAAATCACGGTGGGGATGGATCACAAAACACCCTAACCAAACCAAATCACCCCCTAAATGGGTGTATCCCACTTTATCGTTATGTATCCCGTCACGTGACAAATACACGTGCATACAGGACTAATAGTGGACCGTAATGTCCTAAAACTAACAAAGGACCGAAATGTCCTAAAACTAACTACTGACCGAAACGTCTTTAAACTACTACAAACCTGCAGCACCCTTGGGCTGACGCGTAAAAAAAATGGTACGTCCATAAGTAAAATGGGCACGGATGAAAACCCGAAAGGGCTCCGTGAGTAAAAATAGAAGGGCTACCGGCGAGTTTGTGAAAACCCGAACGGGCGCAATCTCTTTAAAAGACACTTGCAAGGTCCTCTCGACCTTGTAAGGAGAAAACTACCTGCGTAAGATCCTTACGACTCACAAAGGAGCAACACACTTAGGGATCCCCACAATTCCTAAGGAGAAATTACACTTACGAGATACTCACGACTCGTAAGGAGAACCCTCTTATGAGGCCCTTACGGCTCATAAGATTCAAAACCCTTAAGCTACAGGGATCTGAACCTGTTCTTAAGCCATCACCTTTTCCAGATTGCCCTACATGCGGTTCAATACTTACCCTTGTATACAATGCACGGGCACAAATAATCATTTCCTTACCGAGTCTCACCAACGACAAGGAATGCCCTCATTTGATGAACAAACACTTGTAGATCCTCTCGATTTACAAGGAGAAAACACTCTTGCAAGATCCTTACGACTTACAAGAGAACATACACTTAGGAATCCTCACGATTCCTAAGGAGAAAAGACACCTACGAGATCCTCACAACTCTTAGGAAGAAACATCTTTATGAGACCCTTACGGATCATGAAGTCAAAAGCCTTAGTCGACAGGATCTTAACCCTGTTTGCTAAGCCATCTTTGTTTGAACCGACAAAGGCAGATGATGATTCGCTCCTGGCAACATCCCAGTTGTAGCGATGCTGATGTCTAAATCGGTATCAAATTCCAAGTCCTTTCAAGGCAAATGATGATTCGCTCCTGGCAATATTCCAGTCGCAGCGATACTGATGCTAAGATTGGTATTAGATCCTAGGTTCCATACTCACGGCGAAAAGTCAACGAGCCGTAAATGCATATGAAATAGTTAAAATGATAGGGCAACTTGCAACAAAATCAGCAAGTAAAATATATGCATACAAAAATAGCCGAAATGATTGGGCAACTCGCAATAAAAAATAGCGAGTAAAAAGAAAAATAACCAAAATGATTGGGCACCACGAAAAATAGCCGAAATGATTGGGCAATTGCGACTTTCGCGATATAGAAAGCTGAAATGATAGAGCATCGTGGAAAGAAGTAAAAAAATGAGAATGAAACTTTTGCCCTGCAGGTAAGTCCATACTGACCCCTGTACACAATCCATGGGCATAAACGAAAGGGAACCACATGTCCCAATAAACTCTGTCAAAGGGAAAAGTCAGATCTCGACAGTAACATCTGCATCCCATAAGACCAACAACGGCGTTCCTCTTTATGCCAGCAGGGCACGGATGTGACACAACGAAACGGAGCCATGGCAAAGTCCCTAGTTCCAAATCTCAATGGCAACATCTACAGCCTAAAAATCAACAACGGCATTCCTCCTCGTTCCAGTAGGGTACGGACGCATCGCAACCAATCGGAGCCATAACAAAGTCCCTAGTTCCAAATCTCAACGGCAACATCTACAGCCAAAAGACCAAAAACGGCGTTCTACCTCGTTCCAGCAGGGCACGGACGCGTCGCAACCAATTAGAGCCATGGAAAAGTCCATAGTTCCAAATCTTAATGGCAATATTTACAGCCTAAAAATCAGCACGGCGTTCCTTTTCAACCCCAGCAGGATGCAGACGTAACGTCAACAACCGACCTCAGGGTCGCAACCAATCGGAGCCACGGCAAAGTCCCTAGTTCCAAATCTCGACGTCCGCGTCTACAGCCTAGAGAACAACGGTATTCCTCCTCATTCCAGCAGGATTTGGACGCGACATCACCAATCGGAGCCACGACAAATTCCCCAGTTCTAAGACTCTACAGTTCACAGACAACCTAGCGTCAGCAAATGACCCCGTCTCGGAAATACGTCATCCAATAACTCCGTCTCGGAAACAAGTCAACCGACCTCCAGGAAAATCAATGTCCCTGGAAAAAACCTCTCGATTCAGGAAAATCAGCGTCCTTGGCGAGAACCTCTCGATTCACGTCGACCCGCAGAGAAATCGGTGTCTTTGCAGGAATCTCTCGATTCGTCTCAACCTCCAGGGAAATCAGTGTCCTTGGCAAATATCTCGATTCAGGGAAATCAGCGTCCTTGACGAGAACATCTCGATTCGCGTCGACCTGCAGAGAAATCAGTGTCTTTGCAGGAATACCTCGATTTGTCTCAACCCCAGGGAAATCAGTGTCCTTGGCAATACCTCGATTCAGGGAAATCGGCATCCTTGACGAGAACATCTCGATTCGCGTCGACCCGCAGAGAAATCAGTGTATTTGCAGGAATACCTCGATTCGTCTCAACCCCGGGGAAATCAGTGCCCTTGGCAATACCTCGATCAGGGAAATCAGCGTCCTTGACGAGAACATCTCGATTCGAGTCGACCCACAGAGAAATCAGTGTCTTTACAGGAATACCTCAATTCGTCTCGACCCCCAGGGAAATCAGTGTCCTTGGAAAATATCTCGATTTAGGGAAATCAGCGTCCTTGACGAGAACATCTTGATTCGTGTCGACCCGCAGAGAAATCAGTGTCTTTACAGAAATACCTCGATTCGTCTCGACCCCCGAGGAAATCAGTGTCCTTGGCAAATATCTCGATTCAGGGAAATCAGCGTCCTTAGCGAGAACCTCAATTCATTTCGACCCGCAAGGAAATCAGTGCCTTTGTGAGAATCTCTCGATTCGTCTCAACCTGCTGGGAAATTAGTGTCCCTACGCATAAAAAATTTTCTTGTGGGATCCTTACGATTCTCAAGAGAAAACGCACTTAGGAGTCCTCACGACTCCTAAGGAGAAAAGACACCTACAGGATCCTCTCGACTCATAGGGAAAAAAGTCTTTATGAGACCCTCATAGCTCATAAAGTTGAAAAGTCTTAGGTGGCAAATCATAACCCTGTCTCCTAAGCTATCACCGCCCTGCAAGGAAGTCAAGATAGATTATCCACGGGCCACACTCTCTCAAGTCGAATATCGACAAGGGGAAAAACAACCACTTATGAGTCCTCTCGACTTGTATGGGAGAAAATTCTCTTGTGAGATCCTTACGACTTTCAAGAGAAAACGCACTTAGGAATTCTCACGATTCCTAAGGAGAAAATACACCGAGTAGATCCTCACGACTCGTAGGGAGAAAAGTCTTTATGAGACCTTCACGGCTCATAAAGTTGGAAAGTTTTAGGCAACAGATCCTAACCCTGTTTCCTAAGCCATCGCTATCCTATAAAGAGTTCAAAAGGGACAGCTATCTACTATCTACATGCCACATTTTCTAAAATCACATGTCAACAACACAACAGAGGAAAGAAAGCGATAGTCGGAGATAAAAAAAATGTGTCCTTTATTCATGAATTCAATTGAATACGAGATACATCATATAAAAAAAATGAAATGATTACATGTTATTCATAAATTACAATCGATACAAAGACGACTATTGAGAAGGAGGTGATTTTAGCAAATCGGCAAGCCGTTCGCGCACTCCTCTCAGCTCCTTTTCATGATCAGCCGCCGCGGCCAGCTCTGCTTCGACTTGGGCCCGCTGCCGCAAACAAGATGAAAGTTTCTCGTCGATCTCCAGCTGAGCTGCCTCATGACTCTGCGCATCCTGCTCAGTGAGGTCGAGCTTCCGCCTCAGCATCAGCCCGTCCGAAATGCATCGCTGTAGATTGTCAAAGATGGCTTTCAGTTGCGCAGCATTCGCTTCAACCTGGGCACGCAGCCGGGCAGATTTGCCTGAAGCCTCCTCGCGTTCCTTCCGCTTCAAGGTCGCATCTTGTTCAAAATGGCGAAGAAAAGGAACACTCTGCTCGACCCATGCAGCCCGTTGAGAGTTCAAAGCTAATACTTCGGAAGCCGGATGCTTAAGCTCGATTTCATGCAGGCAGGCCTCGATCTTCCTGCAATAATTAACCCAGGACTCGACGACGCCTTTACTATGAAAGTTTACGAGCATCGCCAGCATGGGATTAACCTCCGCAGCAAAATCTGCAGCAGATACAAGGGCCTCAGCATCAAGATCCTCGACGAACTCGCTTAACATTCGCAGGATCGTTGCGGCGTCCCTAGAAGATGGGCGCCTAGCAAAGGGCCCTGCCGGTATTAGGAGACGAGACTCAAAGGGAGCCAGAGTTGACGCGATTGCTGCAAAACAAACTATGGTTAAATTTCGACTCGAAAGATAAAAAAAATAATGCACGAGCGATGGAGTCTACTATACCGGCTGCGGCAGGTAGCAAAGTTGGGAGTACCGGAGACGCCGTTATTCTCTCGTCCCCT
The DNA here is from genome assembly GCA_030015575.1 of Agapanthus africanus. Lineage (NCBI taxonomy): Eukaryota > Viridiplantae > Streptophyta > Magnoliopsida > Asparagales > Amaryllidaceae > Agapanthus > Agapanthus africanus. The sequence goes on along the minus strand of CM057349.1, from coordinate 17,627,453 downwards.
CCTCCAATCTGTAACGCTATAATAAATTCAAAGAAGAATTAGCAACATGTCTATTCATAAAAGAAAGAATGGGACACTAGCTGAAGGATATACTCACCGACACCAGCAGGTGAAGCAATCTCCGACTGGAAGGAGAAATACGGGTTCAGCGCCTGATATAGGTGGTCAAAAAGGGCTCCTGCAAGGTGGTAACAATACAATGTCAGTACAAAAAGTATAGTACCCCCAATGAAACAGATTAGTCACAAACATATACCTTCCAGCACTCCAGACAATACGGGAGAAGGCGACGGAACAACAGCCGTCACGGCGGCGACTAGAGGCGCTTCAGATGGCGCAATCTCCGCATTTACTGCACCAACACTCAAAACGAACAAAATGTCATCAGATAGGGATGAACGGGATCGAAAGATAAAAAGAAAACAGTGGCCCTAGATCTACCTTATAGGTCGCCAACCGAAACCACGACGAGAGCATCACTAGGCACAGCGGCTCCTTCGCTCTCCACCATCGGAATAGTTTCTGCGCCCGTGGCCTCGTCCCCCGATTCGAAAAGGGCCGTCGTGATACTCGTGATGCCCACCGATAGCAAAGAACCACAAGGAGAAAGAGCAGCGGTTGGGGCAGTCCCAGACTCCCGAGAGAGAGTAGCCGCTTCGGGATCTGTGGTCGCCGTCTTTTCGCCTGCCGCCTCATCGCCGATACTTGGCCCTGCATGACATGATATATCAGAACTTACGGATCGAGTAAAAATGAAAAGACCAGGCTTTACATTACCTTGCGAAAGATTCTAGGTTGCCTCCCGAGCCGCGCACACGACCTGTCTATGAGCGGTAGACAGGGCAGCTGGAGCATCCTCTGAAGAAATGGCGACAGAGGGAGTAGTACTTGAGCCTGCACCCACAGCCAAGCTGGCATCACATTCCCTCACTGCACGCTTCCTTTCGTTCTGAGCGGTGATAAGCGATCTCCGCAAGACCTCCGTCAAAGGGACGTCATCGTCCAAACCAAGTTCTGCCTCTGGAGCCGCTATGACATCCGTCATCGGCTGTTGAAGTGAAGCCTCTAGCAATACTGACGGAAGGGCTGAGGCCACGACAGCTGGCTCTGGAAGTGTCGCCGCATCACCGCTCGAGATCGGCACCGCGCTTGGGATAGCCCGCATCAAAGTAGTCCCTGCGACAAAATGAAAGAGGGCATCAGACTACAAATAAAGAAAAAGTGAATGAAGGGATAATAAGCCGAATTATACCAAGGCCTAAAGAAGCACGGAGCCTCTCTTCCTTTTCAAATGTTTTGAGGGAAGCAGCGAGAGCCTCTTCGGCAGAGATACTTGTTGAAGAAGAAAGCGTCGGTCAAAACATAATAAAAAAAGATAACAGTGAAAAGATGCGACTGAAGTCTACCTGGCTGTGCAATAGTAATCAGCGATGCTTCATCGTGAGCCAGTCGCTCGGAAGCCACGAGGACAGCTTGAAGGTCGGTATCATCTGCAGGCGCGATGATTAGACCTTCATCAGTCTCGTACTCACTTAAGCCTTCGCTGTAAAGAGCATGAGGCTCCTGACCGAATGAAACGTCCGCAGAAAATAGCGAATTCTTCTTCTTCTGTGAGCGGACGCCGACAGCCGGCAACAGGAGCATGCGCTTGGCGGGCAACTTTGGGCGACGTGTCTCGATCTCTGTACCCATGCCAGAATCGGAAGACGCTGTAGCCACCGCTTCTACAGGCGCACGTGGTAGAAGCTTATCAGGAAAAGCAAGCAGGACAACAGCCACAGCAGCTTCTCTTAAAGTAGGACCAACAGTGGTCCGTTGCTTTAAAAGAACAGCTGGATTGCCGGCAGGGACTGCACCTTTGCGATCGAGCAAAAGCCATCTTTCTTCCTTAATAATGGTGTCCATCGAATGCCGGTACCACGCCACATATACGTTCAAAACCCTTGGAACGCAGCTCGGCTCACTGATAAAAAAGATGGACCCGGTGTTAAGCCGCATAAAATGGTGCAGTGCGCTACGAATACCCTCCTCTGTAGCAGCCGGCTCAGCCAGGAAAGCCTCTAGCGGAACACCCTGATCGTAGCTCGATTGTTGACCGAACCGATGCAGGTTATACCTCATAAACAGTGTCGAATCATTCTGCCTGAACACCAAAAAGCCCGGCCTGATTGAGTACAGGTGCAGAATCACCCGGGCCTTCAATGTAGAAGCCCCGTCTTTGAAGGTGTCCCGCAGTGGCTGCACCGTCTTAGAGGACTCTTTGCCGATAGTTAAAACCTTATCGACAAAGGTCATGCCATCTCCGACCGTACGCGGACGAAGGACCACACCTCTAGCCTCCCGCTGTGTCGGATTTAAAACGGAAGCGTCAACTAGCCGCATAATCCGAGGGAAGTTATAACTGTCGTAGAAACGAGGCCGTTTGTAGGCTCCAAAAGCGCCAAGCACGTGCAGCTCGATCCATGACATAAAATAGTGCGGCAAGAAAGTGACGGGCTGTACGCCTGGCTGAGTGGTGTCCGCCGCTAAGCTGAGACCATGATACAGGTGTGCCAACCCTGCGATCCTGACGGCCACTCGAGTTCCCGCAACCATATGATGGGTTGGGTAAAAGACTGATGGCCTCATATAACGAGGGTGCATCGGAAGAACGAACCAGTTTAGCCATAGGCCAATAAATCCCAGCAAGAACGTCTCTTCATCGACGTCCGAATCAGCAAGCTCTGCGAAAGGAACGACAGGGGCATCCGGAATAAAGAAGTTTTTTAAATCCGCCTCCACCGTCGGTTGGTTATCCAAACCGAAACCAAACGGATCGTCAAGCTTGGCGAACAATGCAGCTTGCTTCGATAAGACTTCCGGACGAAGAAAGCGAGCGATGAAGTCTGTGTAGCTGGCTCCGTGCCCTCCGGACTGTAGAAATAGACTTTCGTAGATATTCAACACCTTGATCATGCTCGGGAATCGATGTTGAATGGTGTTCTCAGTGGTAAGGCCCATTACCACTGATTTGGTGGCAAAGATGTATTGTCCGAAGGAAGTAGCTCCTCGTAGTGTTCTCCCCTGACGGGTAAGCCGGAGATCTCTGCGAACTCCTCCAAAGAAATTGAAACTTCCCGATCCGACAGAAGGAAAGTGTGGGTCGGAATATTCCATTACTCCAGAAAAGCTTTGACCCACCATACAGGAGGCGTAGAATATTTGAAGAGAGACATGTAAACTGCGGGGTACAGCCCAAGCTTCAGCAGCTGCGATTTCTTCGCCGACAAAATGTACTGGGCCCACGGCAAATATCCGGCTGGATGGCGAGGAGTCAAGCCTATCATATACGGCTTTCCTCAAGGGCATGACTCACCTTGACAGATACGCCTCCCTAGAGTATCCAAAGCCATTGGTGGCTGTACAGGTATCGCAGCCATAGAGGGCTGAAGGCGACCCTCCGAAGTCCAATTGACCTCCTCTGCGGCAAAGTTCACTGGGGATGGGTCGGCGCAGTGGATCGCCGGAATGGGCTTCGAAGGCACCGCACAAGAGAATCTGTGTCTACCCCGGATGATTTGATTGTACCACGTCCCCCATAATAAAGGTTCTTTTGCTCCAGGTCGTGATCTCTGATCAGAGCGAAGACTTCCCAGTCTACTGGCACGTCAGGGAATGCGCTCTCCGGACGAACAAACGGGAAAGAAGTGTCAAAAAACATAGTACATGCGTGAAAAAGAACAAGAGTTAGTTGTCAAGGCTATAATTCAAATGCTGACACTTGGTACATAAAATTTGTACCACACTGCAATGCAGTGGAAAGGGACCAAAAGGGACCCACACAATCAAGATAACGTCTCATCATTGATGAGATAGTCTCATCATTGATGAGACAGTCAATTCATTAAATAGAAATCCCTAGAAGGATTCTCATTCAATGGGAAACCCCTCAGGCCGAGGAGTAAAACTCCCTAGAAGGATTCTCATCCAAGTCTGGCGCTCAGCGCCCGGCACTCCAAGCGCTATTTGATAAGAGCTCTCTGCGCTCATTATCTGGCGCTCAGCGCCAAGCGCACCACGTTCTCCTCACGTGTGCTCCATTTCATAAGAAGCGCCTTAGCGCTCCAGGTCTGGCGCTCAGCGCCAAGCGCACTACGTGCTCCTCACATGTGCGCTGAGGGAACACAAAGTGTTCTTTAAATAAAACTCAGCGCCATAATAAAGAGAATCCAACACTCAATAAAAAGACAAAAGAAGAAGGGGTGTCAGAACCCAAAATTAATGCTCTGCATTATTGAACAAAAAGGGCCTGAGCCTAAACAAATGTTAACATTTTGTTCAAAAATGAATGGACCGAGTCCAAATAAGTGGTTAAACACTTTAACTGAATGGGCTGAGCCTAAGTAGGCCATAAATCCCCCAATTCAGATTAACTGAGCCTATGTGCTCCCAATATTTTTAATTGGTCTTAGTCCCAAACCTTGACTACAGATCTCTCAACCAACATCGGTTCAAGGGTATATCTCTTCACACCTTTGATATGCGTCGTTCTAATTCTTCAACGTCTTCAGAGAGGTGACGGTTCCCGATAACCAGACACTCTATGGACTATAATGTCCTTAAACTTATGGACTGCAACGTCCCTAACCTAAACCCCACAGACTATGAGGTCTTTAAACTAGACTATGATGTCTTTAAACTGAACTATGAGGTCCTTAAACTCATGGACTATGATGTCCTTAAACTTTATGGACTATGAGGTCCTTAAACTCATGGACTATGAGGTCCTTAAACTTTACAGACTATGAGGTCTTTAAACTAGACTATGATGTCTTTAAACTGGACTATGAGGTCCTTAAACTCATGGACTATGATGTCCTTAAATTTTATGGACTATGACGTCCTTAAACTCCATGGACTATAATGTCCTTAAACTTATGGACCGCAATGTCCCTAAACTAAGACGATAGAGTCCAAATACTCTTTTGTTGGATCTAAATGATCCCAAAATCTTGTTGAGTAGATCTTTATCTAAAATTAAACTAACGTATCCTCAACAAACGTTTAATTTGATCTTAATCTCAATGAGAATAACGATCCTTAAATCCAAACCAAAACCAAATCTATAAAAATACGGATTTGGACTAATCTACGCCCTACGGGCGACAACATAAATTAGTCTCCGTATACAATCCACGGGCAACCAAAAATAAAACAAACATACACGACGCGAAGTGACCACCTGGAGAAGGAGAAAGTGGTTACCGTTATGCGGTAGCGTAATTAACTGCAAGGGCTTGCGTCTGCAGGGAAGAGTGTCCCCGCAATCAAAATCCCCTCATATACGAGGGGGAATATGACGAAGTCTGCTACAACGGCTGCATCCATCTAAACCTCCGATACACGGTGCCATAAATCAACTTGGTATTTTCAGAGAGGTGGACAGATAAAACCAAATAGCATCTGCCCCCAAATTCAGGCAAAACGAACCTACGCGGTCTCGTCTCCCATTTTCGGCGGCGAACATCAGGCTTGACTTTCTCCACTTTCTGCTGTGTCTGGTTGACTTTCTTCACTTTTTGCGGTGTGAGGTTGACTTTCTCCGCTTTCTGTAGTGTCGGGGTTGACTTTCTCCACTTTCTGCGGTGTCGGGTTGACTTTCCCCACTTTCTGCGGTGTCAAGGTTGACTTTCTCCGCTTTCTGTGGTGTCGGATTGACTTTCTCTGCTTTCTGCGGTGTCAGGGTTGACTCTAGGTTGTCTGTGAACCGTGGAGTCTTAGAACTAGGGACTTTGTCGTGGCTCCAATTGGTGGTGCCGCGTCCGTATCCTGCTGGAATGAGGAGGAACGCCGTTGCTGATCTCTAGGATGTAGATGTCGTCGTCGAGATCTGACTCTCTCTTTGACAAAGTCTGGTGGGGAAATGTGGTTCTCTTTTCGTTTATGCGGATTGTATACGAGGTCAGTATGGACTCACCTGTAGGGCAAAAGTTTCATTCTTTCATTTTTTTCGTTATTTCTTTCCACGACGCTCTATCATTTCAGCTTTTTATATCGCGAAAGTCGCGATTGCCCAATCATTTCGGCTATTTTTCATGGTGCTCAATCATTTCAGCTATTTTTTCTTTTTCTTTACTCGCTGCTTTTTATTGCGAGTTGCCCAATCATTTCGGCTATTTTTGCATGCATATATTTTACTCGCTGATTTTTATTGCGAGTTGTCCCATCATTTCGGCTATTTCATATGCATTTTTGGCTCACCGATTTTGTTGCGAGTATGGCGCTCAAGACCTGATACCAAACTTAGCATCAGCATCGCTGCGACTGGAATATTGCCAGGAGTAAATCATCATTTGTCGTGAAAGGACTTAGAATTTGTTACCGATTTAGGCATCAGCATCGCTACAACTGGGGTATTGCCAGGAACGAATCATCATTTGCCTTTGTCGATTCGAACAAAGGTGGCTTAGCAAACAGGATTAGGATCCTGTCGACTACGTCTTTTGACTTCATGAGCCATAAGGGTCTCATAAAGATGTTTTTCCCTACGAGTCGTAAGGATCTCGTAGGTGTGTTTTCTCCTTAGAAGTCGTGAGGACTCCTAAGTGTATATTCTCTTATAAGTCGTAAGGATCTTACAAGAGTGTTTTCTCCTTATAAGTCGAGAGAACTTACAAGCGTTGTTCACCACATGAGGACATTCCTCGTCATTGGTGGGACTTGGTGAGGGAGCGTTTATTTATGCCCGTGGATTGTACACAAGGGTTAATATTGGTCCGTTTGTAGGGCAAACTGAGGAATGTGATGGCTTAAGAACAGGTTCAGATCCATGTAGCTTAAGGCTTTTGTATCCTATGAGCCATGAGGGTCTCATAAGGGAATTCTCCTTACGAGTCATGAGGATCTCGTAAGTGTAATTTCTTCCTAAGAATCGTGAGGATCCCTAAGTGTGTTTCTCCCTTGTGAGTCATAAGGATCTCACGCAGATATTTTCTCCATACAAGTTCGAGAGGACCTTGTAAGTGTGCATGAATTTTTAACGAGTCTGCGCCCTTTCAGGCTTTCACAAACTCGCCGTAGCCCTGCTGTTTTTACTCACGGAGCCTTTTCGGATTTTCATCCATGCCCATTTTTCTTATGGACGTACCGTTTTTTTGTTTCCACGTTAGCCTAAGGATGCTGCGGTTCGTAATAGTTTAAAGACGTTTCTGTCCGTAGCTAGTTTCAGGACATTGCGGTCCATGGGAGTTTTGAGGCGAGATTTCGCCGGATACTACTTATAGAGTTTGGACTCGGGAAGACAGCGAGCGGACATAGGCGTTGTCATCTATCATTGACCCGGGCCGTGACTCATCATGCGTAGTATTTCTTAAGGAACCGGTCGTTTAATGACCGGAAGGGTCTTTCACCATGCATATCCATGAGTAGGTAGGCCCCATCTTGGTAGACCTTGTCTATGATGTATGGACCTTCATAGTTCATCTTGAATTTCCCCCGTTTGGCACGATTGGGGATCATAGGTCTTTTGACAACTAGCACGAGTTCATCTTGGCGGAATGTTCTCGGCCTAGTTAGTTTTTCGTATAAGCGCATCATCCTTGCTTTGTAAGCCTCTAGGTTTTGCTGCGCTATGAGACGAGTTTCATCAAGGGCATCGAGCTCCTCAAGTCGAAGATGGGCATTTTCTTCGTCTGTTAGCTCGTAATGAACCGCCACTCGAAGAGAGGGTAGCTCTATCTCGATGGGAAGTACCGCTTCTGTGCCGAATACCAACGCGAATGGAGTTGTGTTCGTGGCCATTTTGAACGTTGTCCGATACGCCCAGAGTGCTTCATGCAGTCTCTCATGCCAGTCCTTTTTATGTTTGTACACCGTCTTCTTTATGATCTTCGTCAAGATTTTGTTGAAAGCCTCAGCTAGACCGTTAGCTCGGGAATTATAGACCGAAGAGTATCTCCAGTCTATATTATGTTGTTGTGCGAAGCGGCTGATTTTGTGACTTCTGTAAGTTGGCCCGTCGGAGATAATCCGTCGTGGTGTGCCGAACCGATAGATGACGTGTGTCTTGAAAAAATGGAGGATGTTCTCGGTCTTCACTTCTCTTAGCGGAACTGCTTATGCCCATTTAGAGAAGTAATCAGTTGTCGCCAATATGAACCGATGTCCTCTGGATGACGCTGGTTTAATGGGCCCAATTATATCGGTTCCCCACATTTCGAACGGCCAGCTAGCCACTGTTGGATGTAGCGGGTTCGGATGCTGGTGGATGAAGTCTCCATGAATTTGGCACGAGTGGCACTGCTTCGCGTATTCAAGGAAGTCCCGAATCATCGTGGGCCAATAGTAGCCCATCCTTTTGATCTTCAGTTTCATCTTTGGCCCGGCTTGATGAGAAACGCAAAGTCTGTCATGAGTTTCTTGGAAGACTCTCCTCTCTTCTTCCGGTCCCAGGCATCTCAGCCACAGAGAGTCGAATGATCTCTTATATAGGGTATCATTGACGAAGGAGAAAGACAGAGCTCGTTTCATGAGCAGATGTCTTGAGGATGCATCTTCTGATATTTGATGGGATTTGAAGTAGTCTATAAAGACTTCTATCCAATCTTTAGCCTTTTCTTGGTTCTCTATTTGTAGGGTCGTTTCCTTGGTCGCTTCCATTTCTTCAGACGACTCCGTGGACATTTCTGCTGGTGCAAAAACCCGACGGCTTTGTACAACGATCCTCACATTATCGAGGCTTTCGTCAGCCAATTCTATAGCGAGTTTAGCTAATGCGTCCGCTTTGCTATTTTCTGTGCGCAGTTTGCTTTCCAGGACGTAAGAAGGGATTTGAGTCAGCAATTGTTGCACTCTTTCGCCGTATTTTACCAACACCGGTTTGAACATTTGATAGTCGCCGTTTACTTGACTAACGACTAGCTGCGAGTCTCCGTATATGAGGAGGTTTTCAATTTCCATGTCGATAGCGATCTCAAGACCTGCTATCAAGGCTTCATATTCCGCTTCGTTGTTTGTTCTTGGCTCTGTTAAGGAAAAGGCAAAACGCGTTATCCCTCCTTGTGGACTTACAAAGATGAGGCTCACCCCAGATTTGATTATGGGGGAGTTTTGCTTTCGCTTCTTCAAGGAAGACGCTCCATCGAAGTAGAGTTCCCATCGGGTATCATTCCTTTCTTTCTCCCTGTCAATCGTGTCAAACGCGTGCTCGTCTGGCAATTGGCAATGTAAGGGTGAATCGGCAGGTATCGAGTGCTCGGCGAGGAAGTCGGCGATGGCCTGGCCTTTCACTGCCTTGAGAGGTCGGTATGTTATCGAAAATTCCATTAAAAGTAGGGCCCATTTAGTGAGCCGTCCCGTTAGTATGGTTCTCGACATCAAATATTTGAGAGGATCCACTTTTGATATAAGATGGACCTCATGCGCCAAAGCATAATGCCGAAGCTTCGTTATAGCGAAGATTAATACCAGGCAGTGTTTTTCGATAGGGGGTAGTTGTTTTCTGCCCCCAAGAGAACTCGACTCAAATAGTAGAGGGCTCTCTTTCCCTTGGTCGTTCTCCTGTGCCCACAGCGCCCCAAAGAACCTTCAAGGGCGGTTGTGTACAGAATGAGGGGCTTTCCCTTGACCGGAGCGGTCAGTACCGGCGGATTTTGTAGGTATTGCTTGATTTCGTCCAGTGCGTTTTGGCATTTGCGATCCTAAACGAAGAGGGTCCCCTTCTTCATTAAATGACTGTAGGGGCGACATTTGCCGGAGAGGTTAGCTATTAACCACCAGATATACATGAGCTTTCCTTGGAGAGACCGCAGTTGCTTGAGAGTTCTTGACGGAGGCATTTCCATAATCGTCTTGATCTTTGACGGATCTATTTCGATACCTCGATGTCGTACGATGAATCCTAGGAATTTGCCTGAGGAAACTCCGAACGCGCATTTTAGAGGGTTCATCTTCAGGTTGTATTTCCGAAGGCGTTGAAACACTATCTTCAGATGCTCCCAGTGCTCCTCGTACGATTTGCTTTTCACCATGAGATCGTCAATATAACATTCGACAATCTCGTGTATGAGGTCATCAAAGATCTTTGTCATGGCCCTCTGGTAGGTAGCGCCGGTGTTTTTTAGACCGAAAGGAATCACTTTGTAGCAGAATATGCCCAGAGGAGTCCGGATAGCGGTATGCTTATGGTCTTTGGGATGCATCTTTATTTGATTGTACCCCGATGATCCGTCCATGAATGAGAAGACTTCGTGAGTGGACATGCTGTCTATCATCAGCTCGGTAACCAGTACGGGAAACTCATCCTTCAGACAGACCTTGTTGAGGTCCTGGAAGTCCACGCAGATGCGCACCGTCCTATTTTTTCTTCATCACTGGGACAATGTTGGCGATCCAGTCGAGATATTGAACTTCTTAGATGAAGTCGGAGTCGATTAGCTTCTTGACTTTGGCATTGATGCTCATTTCAAATTCGAGCCGCATTCTTCTTAGCGCTTGTTTGACCGGCTTGACACCCGGAGATACCGCCAATTTATGCACAGCTATTTCTGGGTCTAGTCCCAGCATCTCGGAATAGTTCCATGCGTAGCAATTTTTATACTGCATGAGCACGTCTTTTAGCGTATCCACCTGTTCTTTAGACAGCAGCTCGCTGACGAATGTAGGTCGCTGGTCGTTTGCAGTCCCCAAGTCGATTTTCCTTAGGTTGTCCGCAGTAGTATGTATCCCATCTTCCAACTCTTTTGGCGCTGGTGGAAATTCTGAGATCAATTCCTTTTCATCCTTGTTTTCGAACCACCAGGAGAGTCCATCCATATTCTTGTGCATTCCTCTTTCCGACAGCGTTATCATGTGACAGGTATGAGTTCATTTCCAAGACCGATGTTGATCTGGCTCTATTCTCGCCATATACATTGCTTTTGGCACATGCTCTTGCGGTGGGGTTACCCTCCAACTGTTGGATAGAGCGAACCTGCCGAGTTGATATTGGTCTTCGACCCAGTTTTTGAAGGTGAAGCAGTTTTCAAGAGGATGTCCTACTGCTCAATGATAGGAGCAATAATCCGGGTGATGAACCCCGTTTGCCTGATCGAGGTGCCGAGACTCCGGGAGTGTCATCATTTGATGTTTCATGACGAGGTCAAAGATTCTCCTTGTCTTGTCTCGAGGGAAAGAATATGCTCGATCCATCTTTTTCATAAACGATGGATTCCAGCTAGCGTTTTCTCGGTCGCGTGGCCTTTTGGATCCGCTTTGCCACTGTCGAACATTTTTTCCGTTCTTTAACTTGTTTTTGCCTCTATGTCGGCCTTTTTCTTATCTTGGGAATGCATGGCAGGTTGACGGTGAAGGGCATTATCATACTCCGTAGCCTGCTGAAGGAGGCGTTGCGTCTTGACTTTCTCGTAAATGGCCATTTCGCGGCTGTGGTCGTTCTGAACCTTTTGACTCACTTCCCTTATTAGCTTGTACATCTGTTCTTCAAACGACGAACTCAGCACTTTTATGGTAGGACCTCGTTCTGGTTCAGCGCCAGCGTCTTTTAAAAGAGCATCCTCTTCTTCATCAAGGTCCTTTATGACATGGCAGTCATGGAATTGCTCCTGTTTCTTGGACTGGACATATCCAAGCCCGATCGTTTCCATTTTTTCACTGGGCAATTTTCGCTGAGTTCCGGAGACGTTCCAAATCTTGTTGTAGAATTGAGCTTGTCGAGCAGTTTGTTTGAAAGGTACGCCTTGGCATCTCAATAACCTCTTTAATCCCTTTGCATAATATTTGGGCAAACAGATGGGTTGGAGCCTGTCAAGCATAAAATCGGCACCATGCCAGACTTCTCTTTCGACTTTAGTCTCCGTGGATCGATAGAATAGGATTGTCTTTTTAACTCTTCACCTGGGAGGAACGTAGAATGTCGGCAGCTCTTGCACACTATATGTTTCAAGCACATCAAGCTCTCTGTAGTGCTGCCGTGGAACCATGGCAATTTGCAAACTCTGATCATCTCCAGTAATGGCCTGCATTGATGGACGGACCGAGAAGACTGCATTGATTTCGTCGTCAGAGTCACTGCCAAAGACCAGGATAGGGGTAGATGGCCCCGGCCTGTTGCATTGGGACGGCCCCGAATAGACTATCTCTTCTTTCTCCTCGGTATCGCTCCCAAAGACCGGAATAGTGGTGATACTTATTCTCCGGTTTATGGCATCTTTCCATGTCTTCAAAGTTTGGTAGGAAATACTTTGCATCTTCGTACTTTCGGACTTCATTCACGGAGAACGGGTTTAGTTCCCCCCGTCACGGTATACTCGAGACCATCTTTGAAATACTTCATACACTGATGTTGTGTAGAAGGGATGATGTTGTACTCGTGTAACCAAGGCCTGCCGAGCAAAACGTTGTAGCAGGTCTTGGCGTCAATGACATGAAATTTGATGTCAGTGACGAGCAGCCCAAAGCGTAACGTCAGTATTATAGACCCGAGCGTCCGTGATGACTGGGAGTCGAACCCGGAGATGGTGATTTTATCCCGAGCGAGATGCTGAACGCTCATGCAGATTTCTTTTAGCACCCTCACATTTAGGAGGTTGACAGAGGACCAGTTGTCAACTAAGATCTTCCCTATCTTGATGTCATGGCAGTATCTGGTGACATACAGGGGGCGGTTGTGCTCGCACGTTCCGAGGAGAAGATCTCCATCGCCGAAAGTAATTTTAGTTGTGTGCACTTCGTCCAGCTCGTCCTTCATCTTTTCTTCGGCAAGAAAAGCTTGAAACTGGTCGAGATCTTGTAATGCCCTGATCAGAGAATCTCGTGCCTCTTTAAACAACAGAAGGGCATCCAAAACGCTTAGCTATGAGGGTATCTTCCTCAGATGTGCTAGGACATTGTAATCCACTTTGTTTTTCTTGGGTGGGTCCTTGGCTACCAGCTCTTCGACGACTTGGTCATCGAGGACGATATCCTCAGGGACTTTTTCCTTCCCCTTATCTTTTTTGCTCGATCCCTTGTTTGTAGGTCCGAGATTCTTTTCGGGCAGCGTACGACTACGCAGCTGAGTGTTTTCACGGCTTTTTATCTCGTCCTCTTTTCCTGAGATGGATTCCTTGAAGAGAGGGCCGAGGGCTATTTCGTCATCAGAATCACTTCTGAAGGTGATGTTAGTTATATGTATGCCTTAGAGGCAATTACTGTACATACGATGTATATTGTAGTGGATGCTTGGACATATATAGGGAGTACTTTCTTACTCGACATGATAGTATGCTATCTGGTTGTACTTTATCTTAACATGTACTCTGATTGTCTCTATATTACATGTTGATAAAGCCCTTAGGATATATACTCGACTACTGGGACTATGATGAGATCATACTAGTGGGGCCACGGTAGTTGAAGAGTACATCCTATAACTGTTCCTAGTCGAGGGTGTATCGAGACAGGGCATCGATACACCAGAGTAGACTAGCGTATACGCATCTTGACCCATATGATGGGCGATGGATGATCCCATATCCATCAGTGTTTGACATCAAGGATGGTATACGGGTGCTCAGTAGAGACTGGGTACACTGGACGAACTCGCCGAGAACTCCCAGATGGTATTATACCTCACGTCAGAGGGCAGTTCTCCGGTGACACTGGTACAGAGTAGTCTGTTGACTCGAGATCATCATAGAGTCTTATGTGATTCCCACTGTGCTTTGATTTCCATCATACCACGTCCAAGAGGGCGTGCAAAAAGATGGCTTTTGGGTACAGTCCCGAATCACATGGAGGCAATGAGTGATAGGAGGGGATTCGTCTCTCCCGGTATAGAGAGTTGATGTTGCGCAGTATTCGATTGGCTATAACTGGAAATCTCTGGCCAGGGTTGCTGAGATTTACTGGTAAGTGTTATTAGTAGTTTCTCGAACTGTTATAGACCTCATATCGACACGACTTATCAAGCTACTGGGGTCTGACGTTTACCACCCCTAGGCGAGATATGCGACATATCAGACGACGAGACCGGACTGTACGGGAGTGTTACTGATTGGATTCGCAGGAGAAAGTACAGGCTTGCTTGTTGATCTTCTGATCGCTCAATACCTGGGTGGCTGTTACATTTAGCTGACCGCTTGCAGCTTGTGGGTGTTTGATATGATCATCACCTACTGCCGGCGTATTGACGATTCTTTAGAGTCCTACACAGAGGTTTCTTGACTCAAGCAAAACGGAGTAGGGGCATATATGTGATATGTGCAGGACCGAGGATAATGCGATATGAGATACCGTATTATATTCTCGCGATATTTGATATCAGCCGGGTCATCGGATCAAGTGTTGATTCGATGAATCCGTAAATAATATATTAGTCGGTTATATGCGATATAGCTGGATTGTCGGATCAAGTGTTGATTCGATAATTTAATGTATAATTATATATTTGATATATTAAATTACATTAACTAATATAATCTCACTAAAAGATTATTTTTCTCACTCGGGTAATACATTGATATATATGCGATATATGTTAATTGTATTATTTTATTTTGTTACAATAAATATTATATATGTGATATATAATATTGTAACATAATGTGGTTATTAATGCAACATGATTAGTGGAGATTAAACATGGTTAGAGTTTGATCTGGGTTAAGCTTTTCTAGAAGTTTCTGTTAGTTGTATGTATGCCCTAGAGGCCAGTATTGTACAGATTATGTATATTATATTGGATGCTTGGACATATATAGAGATGACTTTCTTGCTCGATATGATAGTATGCTATCTGGTTACTCTTTATCTTAACATGTACACTAGTCTCTTTATATTGTCTTATAGTTACATGTTGGTAAAGCCCTTAGGATTTGTACTTGACTACCTAGACTATGATGCAGATCATACTAGTGGGGACATGGTAGTCCATAAGTACATCCTTCAAGGTCCCTAGTCGTGGGTGTATCGAGACGGGGCACGATATACCAGTGTAGACTAGCGTATACGCTTCTCGACCCATGTGATGGGCGATGGATGATCCCATATCCATTGGTGTTTGACATCAGAGATGGTATACGGGTGCTCAGTGAAGACTGAGTACACTGGACGGACTCGCCGAGAACTCCCAGATGGTATTATACCTCACGTCAGATGGCAGTTCTCAGGTGACACTTGTACAGGTTAGTATGTAGACCCGAGATCGTCATTGGATTCTAGTCGGTTATGTGCGACATGACCGGATCATTGAATCAAATGTTGATTTAATGATTTAATGCATAATTATATATTTGATATATTGCATTGCACTAACTAGTATTGGTTCACTTTAAACGGATTTTTCTCACTTGATGCACATTGTATATGTGATATGCTTTAGTGCACTACTTTGTATCATGTTTGATGATACTTGATAATGTGGTTAAGTGTAAAGGGTTAAACCATGGTTAAGTGATGATTAGGGTTTGGGTTTTTCATTTATTTATTTGTTTATTTATTTGGAAAGGATTAAGTTGAGAATGGTGGCTTATTTTGGAGCTATGTTGAAGCTTCTTGAAGCTTTGACAAAGTCCACCATCCTTATCTCATCCTTAACCCTAACCACTCTAACTAACCTTGGTTTAATCTCTACACTTGACCATGGTCAAGATATGATAAGTATTCATATTAGTTTTATTTTTAAAAATAGAAGACTTATCATTCTTGCTTCATCTTCATCTTCTTCTTCTTCTTCAAGCTTGCTACTTTAATGGCAACTTGAGATCTAGTGAGATAAATCCAATTCTAAAGTGAACCCACCTCCTATTTCTTCACCCTCTACCTCTTGCCAAGTTGTTTTGGGTGTTTTCTTCACAAGTTTCACAAGTTTGTGAAGTCGGAGCTTGAGTTTGTGCAACCTCGACGTAGATCGTCTTTGACACGAAGCCGACGACCTATTCCGCACGTTTCTCCGATGAAGCCGTCACGAGAGTCCAAGGTTCAAGATGGACAGCGAGAGGACGCCCTCGTGGAGCTAAGGAAGTGGGTATCCGGATCTACAAAGGTTGTAGCATCTTAACTTTAGTTAAATTGTTAACTAGATTTATTTTTCGCCTAGAATTCTAGCGACGATCCGTAGTCTAGGGTTTCTCGGCACCATTTTTTTTTAAATTGGCATGTTCGATGCCTTGTGAGACCTCACTAGGGTGCCTAGGAACCCTACAGTTTCTAGAAGGTTTTGTTTTGTTTTGTGCAAAAATATTTGTGTTGATATTTTAAGTGACTCATTCTTTAACCCAACCCAAACCCTAGCCCTAGTTAAATCTCTACAAAGGTTAAATTGACCATGGTTGCATTTCTAACCTCATACTTGACTTTCATTATTCATCACAAAAGGATTCATGATTCATTCTTCTTCTTCTTCCTTGAGTTCTTTCATGAAAAGCTTTCTAGCTTTTTATGAAGTGATGATTTTGAGTGACTTAAAGAAAACAAATGAGAGCCAAAATCCTACTTCATCATCCTCATCTATCCTTGCCATTTACATGAGGGTGTTCACTTCATTTAGTGAGTGAGAGCTTGTGTTAATGAAACTTCAAGGTAGATCATCTTTGTTATCGAAGATCGGAAGCAAACTTGCATCTTTCTCTTCGTGGAGCCTCTCGAGAGTCCGGAACTTGATGATCGCAGCGAAGGGACCACAACACGGAGCTTATGAAGTGAAGGACCGGACTACAAAGGTTGTAATCCTAAACTCTTAGATGTTAAAGTGTTTAACATGCTTTGTTTCGCCTAATCTCTAGTTTAAAGATCTTGGTTAGGGTTGTTCGGCACGGCTAAATTTTAAATCGGGCATGGTTGATGCCTCGTAGACCCTTGTGCGTGTGTCTAGTAACCCTACAGTGGTATCAGAGCTAAGCTAGAGGTTTAGGCGAAGTCTAGACGAAGTTTAAAGTCCGGTCGAACTCCGAATACCCGGTTTATACCCTTTTCTGGAAATTTTTCAAAAAGGTTGATTTTTTCATATTAAAAATACTCAAAAAAATCAGCAGGGAAATACAAGAATTACTGTGCAGCATGTACCTCCAATTCATTTAATGCGTCGTGGAACCGCGGCAATGACCTAGCTTGCGCGGCGGTTCCGCGGCCAAACAGTAACATTAAGGTTTACTGTTTGCACAGTAATGTCCGTATTTCTTTCCTGATATTTCTGGGAATTTTTAGTTCCACTCAAGTGTTGAGTTCTAGGATGTATTGGGGACTCGTTGATTCGATCGGATAATTTAACTTCGTTTAATTTTTCCGGATAATTTTAGAAACTGTTAAAAAGTTCGAACGGATATCAATAACTTACTTTTTCCCTTGTCGGAAAATTTTTCAAAAGTTGGATTTTTTCTCGAGTTTGAAACTTCCGAAAAATCATGCAAGTAACGCGGTGGACCCTCTAGAAGAACACAAACCTTAACTCAATTATGTGACCGTCTGAACAATCTCTGAACCTTAGGGTTTGGGGCAGTACGGCGTTGCCACATGTGAGGCGTTGGCTTGACCCTTCTACGGCTGGACCATTGGTACTGTGGCATGTGATGAATATTTTTTGAACTCCGCTCAAGTGTTGAGCTATTTGGGAAATCTTGGGTGTTTGATTATTCGATCGGAAAGTTTAACACTGTTTTTTTATCTGTAATGTGATACAATATTTGGAATCCACAGGTAGTTATGAGATAACTAATTTGAATGTTATAAATCTAGCAGTTTAGTCTCAATTGATCGGTTGCCACGGGATTTTGATGTGATCAAAAGTCCGTTGCAATCACGTAGCGTACGCGGATACTCGCCGGGTAAACTTAATAGACAGCCACGCCCTATAGCCCCGACTAAGTGACTGTAGGAGAACCCCGTCGCCAAAAGCATCCGTTCGGGTGCTCGCGGCAGCGGTGTTCCGCCTTAGTGCACTTCGTCGACGGCATCCGGGGGTGCGGCCGTCTACTAAAGTTTACGACGAGCATTCGATCAGGATGTCGGGAATCTTGTTGAGCCCGACTTGATATTGAAAAGAGTTTTCGATAATGAGACTAAAATGCGGGGTTTATAATTGTTAAGCATGCGATGTCTAAGGAATTCATTTGGTTAGGAATGAGATGTCTAAAAAGGTTGCGGATTCCAACTGTTGTAGTTTTACACTTTCTTTTCTGTGACCGTAAGCGTAGTATGTGGTGTATCACCGGCTTCGTTGCTATACATCAACGACAATCGGGATACGCATACTTGCTTACGTTGATGATATGAGATATTATGTGTTGCTATGATATGTTATATTGGATCATCGCGTTCTGAATAGCCGGGGGTTTTATGTGAGATGAGAGTTTTTCTTTTTCATTCATGTAAAATTCATTTGTATGTAATATTCTTTTATTGGGGCACTTCCGGGCTGAGGATGATGTCACCATTGTATATTATTTACTTTTCCGTATTAGGTAGACCCAAGGTGGGGAGCACAAGTAACCGGGTTCTAGGGTCCAGTGGGAGACCATCTCGAGAAGTCGAGACCGGGTCTCCTAACCCTAGAATTGGCAGTGTTGCTTGCCGCTCTCGTAGGGGTCTAGGGATGTGGGTTTGGCTATTCATCGCGACCGTGGAATCCGTGTTTTATACAGGCCCGTATTGAAAACACGGACCTCCTAGTATATCCAATATTTCATATATGTTCTTCTGCAGCAATGTTCTGTGATGAGATCATATTACTGCCTGAGATGAATGTTTATATTATATATATGAGATATATGTTATATTGCAGATTTCGTTTCAAATGTGATACTTGTGAAGCATAATAATATGGGTCGTCATTAATGAGATTAATGAGACTAAAAGAAACCTAAAGATGTTGTAGAAACTTGTTTAAAAACTGATGGCTCTAGTTCTTGTTTTGTATAGCGATGTTCCTTGTAGAACATCCAGCACCTTATTCGATAAGGAAAGAGCCGAGATCTCTTCACCGGGAGTGACCTCTTTAGTGAAACTAGCAGATGCTACAAACTCGGTTTGTCTTTTGATTGTTTCTATAGTTTTTGCTTTGCACAGCGGTATATATGATATACCCTGCACCTTATTCGATGAGGAAAGAGCCGACGATCCCTTCACCGGGAGTGACCTCTTTAGCAAAACTAGAAAAGTCTCAAAAACACTCCATTTAAAATCACTCGATTCTACAATGATATCAAGTTCATTACGCAAAAGGTCTTCTTAAAAACATGTCGTAGCCCTCCGTCATTTCAGATAAGTACTAGTTAGTATTCGTGCTACGTTTGTTGACTATGTTAAGGCGTAGTGTGCGGTAGTTGATTATTGCTTATCTGTATAAGCATATGATGCGATTGGATTAGGGTAGTCGTGCGACTTTGTTGACTATGTTAAGGGTGCGGGTGGGTTTAATTCAATCGGGAAATGACGGGTTGAACTTGACTAGCACTTATGATTTGTTGACCATGTTAAGGTCATATAGCTGCTAGGGGTAAAATATTATTAGGAATTTCAAGTGTTGAAATTTGCAATGAGATTGCATACCTTCTATGAGATAGTTGGATCCCAATACCCACTGCGAGTAAGAGTTACTCCTGGGAGAGTTTTACACATTACAATTAGCCGATCAAGTAGGTGTCTAGAAAGGTGTTAACGGGGTTACGCCCCTGGGAAAACGAGGTTTACTTTAATTAGGTCCGTGCGAAAGCACGGGGAACCTCCCTCAAAGTACCGGCACTGGCCTGGCTGAAAGATTGACGAACTTGTAGAGTGTAATTAATCCCGGCTAGTCTTTCCTTTTAGGGTTTGAAGGAAGATTTGACTAAAACAGTGGGAGACATCCTGATTAGATAAATTGATAACCAATCTAATCTTGTAAAAGTGCACGCTGAGTGTTTTCTTCTCTCTCTCCTGGTTACGACTATGTCATGCTTTAATCAAGATAATAATACGGATGTATTGACCAAACCAGCTTGTTATACTGCGCTAAGGAACGTTGGTCCCGCTCCAACTTATAATTGTTATAAGACAGAGCACGAAATAGGGGATTAGCAGAATTCCTGTGCCACCCAAACGAAGAAAGTGCATGCTGATGCATCATCTTCGGGTGTGTTCATTACCAAGAACTGTTTCTCAGTATCCTTTACGTCCTGGGTATTTGATACCGGATCAGGATCCCACATATGTAATTTGTTACATGGGCTACAGATAGGTAGAGAACGGGTGATAAATTTCATAAGATAGAAACGGTGCAAGTGTTGCAGCCAAGTCTGTTGGTAGTTATCACCCTGTATTATCAGAATACATTGATTCTGAATGAATGTTATTAGATACCGAGCCTGAGATACAACATCATATCAGTCTCTTTATTAGTAAAGAAG
Source organism: Agapanthus africanus (assembly GCA_030015575.1). Classification (NCBI taxonomy): domain Eukaryota; kingdom Viridiplantae; phylum Streptophyta; class Magnoliopsida; order Asparagales; family Amaryllidaceae; genus Agapanthus; species Agapanthus africanus. Next base: position 17,607,117 of record CM057349.1, on the reverse strand, counting down.
GATATAATTTTGTATTGTTGGATAATGTTTTGAACATTTCCTATATCAAGAGTTGATCGGATCAGGCACGTTATCTAAAAGGAATAGACGTTCTAAATCAAATCACAGTTCTTAACGTACAGAACACACACAAGAGGAAGAGTTCAGAAATGAACAAATCCTTCTTGAGGCATTATAGACTAGGTCATATCAATGCGACCCGACTAGCTGAAATTACATATAGATGCATATTTAAATTAGTTTGAATTTACATCTTGTGAAACTTGCCGGTCATGTCACAGAGATAAGATGACCATAGCTCCGTTTATTGGAAATAGAGAAAGAGTTAGTGAACTCTTGGGATTGATACATGCTGATGTATGAAGGTCCCCTGTCTACACATGCCAGGACCGGTTCTCTGTACTTCATTACATTCACTGATGATCTCTCAAGATTCAGACATATGTTCCTGTTGAAACACAAGTCCGAAACTTTTGAGATAATCACAGAATATAAGTTAGAAGTAGAGAACCAAAAACGGGTATAAGTATTATGTCCTTTGATGAGATCAAGGAGGAGAATACTTGAGCACGGAATTCATGGACTATTCTAAAGGAGAATGAGATTCTCTCTCGCAGCATTACTCCTCCGTATACACCATAGCATGATGGTATATCGGGGCGGAGCAATAGCACCCTATATGATATGGTACGCTCTATGATGAGTACTACTGAGTTTCCTATTTCCATTTGGGAGTTATGCACTTATGAAGTTGCATACCTATTGAATAGGATTCAAATCAAATCAGTTGCCTACCACTTCATATGTGATATGGAAAGGGAAGAGCCCATATCTTAGTTTGTTAAGATTTGGGTTGTCCGGCCTAGTTTGTTGGATATCCTAAGCATTCGCAAGGGAATATCTTCTACCAAACCGAGGAACAAAAGATGTTTTGTTTCTCAGCATGCCACCTTTGTGAAAGGGAATTTCTTGTGAAGAAATTATTGATCATGAGGTAGAACTGGAAAGAGTTCCAGCTATACAAACTGCAGCTGATGATTTGGTAGAACCAAAGGATTCAATAGTTTCCAACGAACCTCAGCCTCTCCGCCGATCTAGTAGCGTTCCTCACCCACCTGAGAGATACTTCGGTTTTCTCTAGACAATAGGAGCGAGGATTGCATCATGAGATGATGACCCAACTAGTTTCAAGCTGGCCATCAGGAGTGGGACTCTGTAAGAATGGCTGGATGCTTAACGATCTGAGATGGAATCCTTATACACCAACAAAGTATGGACTTTGGTTGCTTTATCTGAAGGGTTAAATCCCCATCAGAAGCAAGTATATCTTGAGAAGATTACTTGGTGTATATGGAAAAGTTGAGACTTTCAAAGCTATGCTTAAGTCCATCCAGATCCTACTTGCCACAGCTACATACCATGACTACAATATCTGGCGGTTGGGTGTCATGACTGCTTTTCTAAAAGTTGATTTGGAAGACAGCGTCTATAAGTACACAGCCAGAAAGCTTCGTAGACAGTGGGAGCAGCGGAAACGTGTGCAAGATGTTTTATGTGATAAAGCAGGCATCGCGGAGTTGGAACGTCTATTTTGATGTGGAAGTCAAAGAGTTTGATTTCTTCAAAATGGTAGATGAACCTTGTATAAACAAAAAGGTAGTAGGGAGTATGGTGGTGATCCTCGTAGAGTACGTGATGACATACTCTTGATAGGGAAGGAGTTTCCTATGCTACACTCTGTTAATCTCCGCTTATCACAAGGATTCTCCATATAGGATCAAAATGATACCTCCTAAACCCTGGGTTTTGGATCTATGAGATAGATCTAATTGGATGTTAGGATACTCACTGGTTGTAATGAGATGGTATCAATCGATCCTGAGGAGAATCACTGGAAAGGTTCCAGGGTGATAAGGACGACTGAATGTCAGTCGCATGCATTGTCTTTACCCTCAGTGGAGGGACGGTATGTTGGAAGAGTTCCAAGCTAGATACCGTGACATACTAGACGATTAAAGGCAAGATACATCGTTACCTAGGATGCTACCAAAGAGGCAGTCTGGATGTATAAGTTTATGAGATGAACTTCGTTCCTACCATTGTGTGACAAAGGAGTTGTGGCTTATGCCGAGGAACCCCCGTCCCATCAGAAATCCAGATATAATTCTTAGGCAGTATCACCTGATCATGGAGATGGTTGATCTTCAGTGAGATCGAGGTTAGGAGAGTAGACACAGAGGACAACAGCACGGATCCACTCACAAAGGCCTTTTCTCAGTAGAGACTTTTATGGGATGGTTGAGTATGAGATACTTCAACCACAGCTAATTGTTGGGTATGTGATACCACAACAGATGGCCCTAGTGCAAGTAGGAGATTGTTAGTTATATGTATTCCCTAGAGGCCATTACTGTACATACGATGTATATTGTAGTGGATGCTTGGACATATATAGGGAGGACTTTTTTGCTCGATATGATGGTATGCTATCTGGTTGTACTTTATCTTAACATGTACTCTGATTGTCTCTATGTTACATGTTGATAAAGCCCTTAGGATATGTACTCGACTACTGGGACTATGATGAGATCATACTAGTGGGGCCACGGTAATCGATGAGTACATCCTATAACTGTTTCTAGTCGAGGGTGTATCGAGACAGGGCATTGATACACCAGAGTAGACTAGCGTATACGCATCTTGACCCATATGATGGGCGATGGATGATCCCATATCTATCGGTGTTTGACATCAAGGATGGTGTACAGGTGCTCAGTAGAGACTGGGTACACTGGACGGACTCGCCGAGAACTCCCAGATGGTATTATACCTCACGTCAGATGGCAGTTCTCTGGTGACACTGGTACAGAGTAGTCTGTTGACCCGAGATCGTCATAGAGTCTTCTGTGATTCCCACTGTGCTTTGATTTCCATCATACCACGTCCAAGAAGGCGTGCAAAAAGGTGGCTTTTGGGTACAGTCCCGAATCACATGGAGGCAATGAGCGATAGGAGGGGATTCGTCTCTCCCGGTATAGGGAGTTGATGTTGCGCAGTGTTCGATTGGCTATAACTAGAAATCCCTGGTCAGGGTTGCTGAGATTTACTGGTAAGTGTTATCATTAGTTTCTCGAACTGTTATAGACCTCATATCGACACGACTTATCAAGCTACTGGGGTCTGACATTTACCACCCCTAGGCGAGATATGCAACATATCAGACGACGAGACCGGACTGTACAGGAGTGTTACTGATTGGATTCACAGGAGAAAGTACAGGCTTGCTTGTTGATCTTCTGATCGCTCAATACCTGGGTGGCTGTTACGTTTAGCTGACCGCTTGCAGCTTGTGGGTGTTTGATATGATCATCACCTACTGCCGGCGTATTGACGATTCTTTAGAGTCCTACACAGAGGTTTCTTGACTCGGGCAAAATGGAGTAGGGGCACATATGTGATATGTGCAGGACCGAGGATAATGCGATATGAGATACCGTATTATATTCTCGCGATATTTGATATCAGGTCATCGGATCAAGTGTTGATTCGATGAATCCGTAAATGATATATTAGTCGGTTATATGCGATATAGCCGGATTGTCGGATCAAGTGTTGATTCGATAATTTAATGTATAATTATATATTTGATATATTAAATTATATTAACTAATATAAGCTCACTAAATGATTCTTTTTTTCACTAGGGTAATAAATTGATATGTATGCGATATATGTTAATTGTATTATTTTATTTTGTTACAATAAATATTATATATATGATATATAATATTGTAACATGATGTGGTTATTAATGCAACATGATTAGTGGAGATTAAATATGGTTAGGGTTTGATTTGGGTTAAGCTTTTCTAGAAGTTTCTAGAAGGTTTTATTTTGTTTTGTGCAAAGATATTTGTGTTGATATTTTAAGTGACTCATTCTTTAACCCAACCCAAACCCTAGCCCTAGTTAAATCTCTACAAAGGTTAAATTGACCATGGTTGCATTTCTAACCTCATACTTGACTTTCATTATTCATCACAAAAGGATTCATGATTCATTCTTCTTCTTCTTCCTTGAGTTCTTTCATGAAAAGCTTTCTAGCTTTTTATGAAGTGATGATTTTGAGTGAGTTAAAGAAAACAAATGAGAGCTAAAATCCTACTTCATCATCCTCATCTATCCTTGTCATTTAGATGAGGGTGTTCACTTCATTTAGTGAGTGAGAGCTTGTGTTAATGAAACTTCAAGGTAGATCATCTTTGTTATCGAAGATCGGAAGCAAGCTTACATCTTTCTCTTCGTGGAGCCTCTCGAGAGTCCAGAACTTGATGATCGCAGCGAAGGGACCACAACACGGAGCTTATGAAGTGAAGGACCGGACTACAAAGGTTGTAATCCTAAACTCTTAGATGTTTAAAGTGTTTAACATGCTTTGTTTCGCCTAATCTCTAGTTTAAAGATCTTGGTTAGGGTTGTTCGGCACGACTAAATTTTAAATCGGGCATGGTTGATGCCTCGTAGACACTTGTACGTGTGCCTAGTAACCCTACAGGTGAGAACTAGCGATCCCCTGGCATCAACCTTGTGATATTTGCCGGCAATTCTTTTATGCTTATCTGTCGTGCTTCGCTGTTCCCGATGAGTCTAGCGCTTCAATCGCTTGACTTGTTGTCGGTGGGCAACATATCCCTGCCACCAGTTTTTAAAGGCGTTGCACTCTTCGATAGGGTGTGTGACCCTTCGATAGTACAATCAGTAGTTAGGATGTACATCCGCTTCGTCAAGGCATATACTGCCAGGAGTATTTCCTTTGAAAGATGGCAGCTGCATTCCTATTGACAAGGTTTTAGCGAACCGTTTCCTTGTCTTAAGCCTGTTTTTGTCTGCCGTGGGCGTGCTTCGATCTGGTTGGAGCGCTTTGTGACTCATCCCTACCATGACTTCTTCAGCTTGATGACGACGCCTGGCCCTTTCGAATATGGCCATTTCACGCTCTCGATCGGCTTTGTTCTTTTGACGGGCTTCATTGAGCAGCATGTCAATCATCCCGTCTGACGGTTCCAAGGATTTTGGCACCGATCCTGCCCCCGGCTCTTCTAAGTTATCTTTTAACGCCGAGTGAGCTTCTTCGTTATTTAGTGACGAATGAGAGATCATGTGGCAACTTACCACATAATCTTCGGGTTCTTCTGACGAGTCGTCTTCCTCATCACGTCGTTATCTCCACTTTTAAGGATATGGTTGAGAAACTCTTGGAGTATGACTGGGGTTCGCGCATTCTGGTTGTATTCCTCTAGCGCATCAATATGCTTTTGCAGATCCGTACGCTTGTCGTCAAGCTGCGCGGGCTTCTTGGTCTTCTTCTTTTTCATTGAAGACTTTGACGGCTGGGCTTGGGTGTTTTGCCCATCGTTACCAGTTCTCGGTGTTGGGCGCGGTTTCAGAATCCCCTCAATGATTTCTGGCTCTAGCGAGCTTCTCCACCTGATTGCTGGGCATGCTTGAAAATCCTTCAACATTCTCTTAGTTTTTGCCGAGAGAACAACTTCCCATAGAGTTTCCTCTATAAATAAGCATGATGCCCCCGGCGTATCCATCTTTTTCGGAGCGTGCGGTTGTGCCGGGTTCACCCTCCAGTTTTCAGACAGCGCGAATTTGCCTTGCTGGTACTGGTCCTCAATCCAGTTTTTGAAGATGAAGCAATCTTCGATTGGATGGCCCAATACTCGATGATAGGGGTAGTAATTAGGATTGTTGACGTCGCCGGGCTGCAGCAGGCGTTTCGGATCCGGCAAGGTGATGAGCCTGTTGCGCACCACTAGTTCGAACAGTCTCCTTGTTTTATCCCGGGGAAACGAGTAAGGACGTCTCAACTCCATTAAAACATTCACAGTAATCGCGATTTATTGCCTTGGCGAGCAACCGGTTTCGGATCACTCGGCTGTTGCTGAGCATTGGCGACGAAGGTCGCTTTACCTTTCACCTTCTCATTTTGAAGCTCCATTTTCGAGGAGGGCAGTCTATGGACCATCTGGTCTATTTAGGCCAGCTTGTCGATTAGGGCCTGGAAAGTGGTCGGCTTGAAGAACATCATGAATTAGGATATAGTTGCTTGTGGATCCAGGGTCCCCACGAACATGCCCACGGCAGGAGCTTCTTCAATGCGTTGTTCGCATCTCGACCATAGGTTCTGCCACCGAATTGCATACTAAACCCATGTTTCTCCTGGCTTCACCCTAGCATTGATCAATGTCGTGATCGGGGTGCGTTCGCTGGCACTTGCGAAACGCTGGGTGAATAGCAACTCCATTTCTGTGAATGTTTTAATGGAGTCATTCGGAAGTTCTGAGTATCATTCAAAAGCTGTCTCTGCTAAACTGCCGACGAACCGGCGAAATAGCAATTTGTCGTCACCTCCAGTATTGCCGCAGAGAGCCCTGAACTGAGCGACGTGCTGATGGGGGTTGCCTGTCCCCTTATACACATGAAATTTAGGGATCGTGTATCCTGGCGGGTACTTTATTTGATCGTACCAGCCTGGATAGGTTCGCACGGTTCTGACGACTTGTCCAGTCGCTTCATTTTCCTGATGAGCTCGTATCTGTTGAGATATGTAGTCATCAAGCGTAGCTTTGGAGATCGTCTCCTCTCTGGCTGTTGATAAAGCCGGAAGAGGGTTCGATTTCTCCCCTCCGTCGTCTTCAATGATTACTGGAGGGTCTTCAGCTGGAGGATCCGGCTGGATCATCATGCCCACCATATCTTGGAACATGAGCGCCATTTGTTTTATGTTAGCCACTTGTTCTGCGGCCTCTTTATCTTTTTTCTCGAGCATCTTTCGTAGGAACTCGGCATCGGTTTCTTGTTCTTGGCACTGATCCGACGATGCTTCCGGACTTTCCTTCTGCCCAGTGAATGCGGCCATCTTTGTCATCATCTCCTGGAGCTTTTGTTGCTGCTCCTGGGTTTTCTTCACAGACCGTGTGAGTGGTCGATGACCCGTAGAAGTACGGCTTTCCTCTTTTCCAGAAGCCATGTAGACGGTGTGCACTACCATGCCCTTAGGCTTGGGGCGTTTAGGTTCAGTGCCCTTGAGATTTGTCGTAGTCACGGGGATCTTCTCTGGCCTTCTCCTTTTATGGGAGGTCGAAGTTGAGGGGGCTATAATAGGCACCTCTGTAGACGACACTTCCATAGCATGGCGGCGGGATGGTCCTCCTCTTACCGAACTTTCATTTTCTTTTGTCGGCGGGAGTAGTCTTTGTCGATCACGGAGTCTTGAACTCTTCGCCAGACCCCGTGGATTTTGGAAGACAACCACTGAGGGGGCTGCTCCGGCTTCACCTTTGTGATGTTTTCAGCAGGCGGAGGAGATTTTTCAGCACGGCAGTTGGTGAGTTCCTGCGCACCCTGTTGAACGGCTCAAAGTTGTTCCCATTTGGAACAACAGCATCAACTACCACCTTTGGAGCTGGTGGGGTAAGTCCAGAAGAGGAACTACCCCCAGCTTTCCTTACTCGACGCTAGTGGCAACATCGAGCATGTCTTGCAGATGGGACTGGCTCAGTTACGGGGGTGGCTTCATCATGCTCCCTGTTCTGGTGAAGGGCTGCTGGGGTCAACCTATCGAAGACCGGCGTCCGCTGAGAAGGAGCGGTCAATCTTGCAAAGACCGACTTTTTGGCATGGGAAGTATTTTTAACGACCTCACCTGAAGCAGGAATTAGGATGGCCAGCCTTGCAAAGACCAATCCCTTAGCAGGAGAAGCCCCTCTGACGACTTCATTTACCGGAGCTGGGTTGGCTGTCCACTTCGGGATAACTCCTTCGGGTATTACAGGCTTATTCATGGGCCTACTTGATCTTTGGCCTAGTATGTTAAAGACCAAGGCGTTGGACTTGGACGATCCGTTGAGAGGGGCCGTGGTAGTGGTAAGCCGATCAAAAACCGACTTCTTCGGAGCTTCCTGTGATGGTATTGGGGCATTGATGCTCATTGGTGGGAGCATGGTCCCGAAGAACAATACCGTGGTGGCATGTGTCACCTGTTCCACCGGCATTACGAAGATAAAGGCCGCTTGGGGCCCGTAAGTTACTCCTCCAGACGGGACGGGGCGGGAGTTGTTGCAGTTGGTGCAGTTGGAAGCCACTGACACAATCTTCTTTTCTGCACGGAGCAAGACACCAAATCTTAGTACCTCGAATCCACAGGCAACCATAGCAGACCGCGATTTGTTCGCGAAACACGACACATGAAGTGTGGAGTAGAAAGAGAAAAAGGTCCCACCGGGCGTGCCAGAATCTGTTTACCGCCGAAAGACGCGACCGGGACATCGGGACGTCTCGCCTGAATTTTGGGGGCAGATGCTATTTGGTTTTATCTATCCACCTCTCCGAAAATGCCAGGTTGATTTATGGCACCGTATATCAGAGGTTTGGACAGATACGGTTGTTGTGGCAAACTTCGTCAGATTCCCCCTCGCTTGCGAGGGGTTTTTGATTGTGGGGACGCTCTTTCCTGCAGGCGCAAGCCACTGCAGTTAATTACGTTATCGGGTTACAATAACCACTTTCTCCTTCTCCAAAAGTTCACTTTGTGTCGTGTGTGTTTGTTTTATTTTTGGTTGCCCGTAGGTTGTATACGGAGACTAATTTATGTTGTCGCCCGTAGGGCGTGGATTAGTCCAAATCCGTATTTTCTTAGATTTGGGTTTGGTTGATTTAAGAATCGTTAACCTTTTTTAAGATTAAGATCAACTTAAATGTTTGTTAAGGATACGTTAGTCTAAGTTTTAGACTAAGATATTCTTAATGGGGGTCCAAGATCATTTTTGATCCAACGAAAGAGAATTTGGGCTCTATCGTTTAAGTTTAGGGACATTACGGTCCGTCATTAGTTTTGGGACATTGCGGTCCATCGGGTTTAAAGATATCATAGTCTATGGGGTTTAAAGACATCATAGTCTGTGTTTAAAGATATCATAGTCTCTGGGGTTTAAAGACATCATAGTCTATAGGGTTTTGGTTTAACAGTTTGGGGATATACTAAAAGTTATTGGTTACTGGGACCCTCCATCTCACTGAAGACGTGGAAGAATTACAACGACATGCATCAAAGATATAGAGAGATGTACCCTTGAACCAATGTCCCGACTGAGGGGGGATGGGATGAACATCATTTTAAATGCCATCTGTTAGGAGCTTATTAGCTATCAATGGGACTGAGATAGGTTTTAGGGATCCTGAGCATGAGGGGCTCAATTGATTGTCCTCGGGAGATTTGGTCTAAGTTTGGCAAATATTGGCCTTTCATGGTGTTAAACACTAGTATGTGCTCAGCTCTCACATGCTCCCACATGATGCGCTTGAAGTAGTATTAAACACTAGAAATTTGGACGCTCATGTGTGGCACGTGAGGCGCTTAAAATTGGGCGCTGCCTCTTTTATTCTCTTATTCTAGTGCTAAGCACTGTTGGGTCACGTGAGATCACGTGAGGCGCCCTAGAATGGGAACTGTCTGGGGTTTATTCCCCTTTTCTCTTTTATAAGTGCTAAGCACTTCTCAGGGGTCACGTGGGGTCACGTGGCTAGATCTCAGTCTTCCCTTTTTGTTCCTCAAAACTAATATGCATGGAGCTCTGGACCTGAGTTTTGTGAATTAAAGGTCCCTTAATTTTATAAGAATTAAATTCTTTTATAGGATTAAACCCTAGTTTTATCAGAGGAATTAAATTCCTATATCTTTTTGGTAAGAATTAAATTTTTTGAACTTAGTTCTTGCCCCTAGGTTTGGATCTACATAACAGAATCTCCCCGATGAGAATTAAATTCTCAACTTGTGGGAAGATCTGCTTCTGAGGAAGAACTAAGTTCTTTGAGAAGAGTTAAACTCTTGGTTTGAGAATTAAATTCTCTTTTGGTTTTGCTTACCAAAGGGTTTTCCTCTCTGTTTTCTGTATTTTTGAACTTGAAGTTTATGGGGGGGTCCCTCTGTACAAGACTTGAAGTCTTGGGTCCTTTATATAGGGGAGGCTGATTTGTTGATCAGTTGAGGAAATCTCTCATTGAGAGATTTCTTAATTGATTTGTGGAATTTATCCACCGTTGAATCTTTGATCCAAGAACTTCTGTTTTACAGAAGACATTTTTCTTGTTTTTAACAAGATTGGGAGAATATTTTCCCATAAAAAACTTACTTTGTATCTTGGTGATTTTTAATCACCATTGGATGTTTGATCCAACGGTGCTCTGATTTACAGAGCACAATCTTTCATATTTAGAAAGATTTAAGGAGTGTTTCCTCAATCAGAATTTAATTCTGTATTTTGGTGATTTTTAATCACCATCGGATCATTGATCCAATGGTGCTCTGATTTACAGAGCACAATCTTTCTTGTTTAGAAAGATTGGGGAAAATATTTCCAAGATAGGGTTCTGAACCCTTTTATATAGAATTTAATTCTATCGGCTCAGGAATCCTTACGTGTAGCACGTGACCCAGCATCACGAGTTGGCACGTGATGCGTCTTCTGGCCTGCTATTTGTTTCAGTCCTATTTGTTAAGTGCTTATAATTTTGGCACCAAGGCGCATCACGTGTAGGCACGTGATGCTCCCTTTGAGGAATTTTCCCATTGCTTTTTTATTTATCATTTATTTTTCTAAAGGGAACAGGATATTTATGTTAACCTGTTTAAACATTTCCATATTCTTCTCTATTTATGGACTTGGTTTGTTTCCCCTTAACTTATTTTGATAAGGAGCTTTATCGATAAGAGTTGGGTCTAATATTGGAGAAGATCGAGGGGGTAGAACGGATCCCAAAATTGGAGTTGGGATTATGTTAGGTTGACTCAAGGAGGTGGGTTTAGGGTTCGAGCCTAAGGGAAAATGGAGAATAGGCTCGGAAGAAGATGGTAGATTAGACGAAATAGGGTTAGAAGTGGAAGCCAGGATATCATTTATTGATTCCTCATTATCAACCTGTTCACCGACTTGGTTGTTCAGCACTCTTCCTGATCTCAACGTCGTAATGGAATTCACATTACGATGTTGTGAGTGCCCAGGATTCGGTAGGGGTTGAGATGGAAGTTTCCCTTTCTCTCTAGCACTCATCGCGGTATTTAATTGTGCAACTTGTGCTTCTATCGATTTTATACTCTCACCGTGGGAGGCAGAGTCTTTCGTTAATGTTTGGATAGAAGACTTTATATTATCCGACAGTTGCAAGGAATGTTTCATAAACAAATCCAAGGTTCGTTCGAGTGCAGATTAGTTTTCGGTACCGGCCGTTTGGAAGGAATTATTATAAGGTGCAGAATTGTTGGCCGGATTTTGAAAAGTTTATGGTTGAAAGGGGTGCTGACTCTGTGGTGGTTGCTGTCACAACTAGAATAGGGGGTTGCCCCTACGGATATTGAAATCCGTAGGGGCATATTTATTTTGGCCCTACGGACTAATCCGTCGGGCCATAAGGTTGCCCCTACGGTCCAAGACGCACCAACGTAAAAATATTAAATCTTAATTTGTTATTTGCCCCTACGGAGCCGCAAACCAAGGACCTACGGACAAATCCGTAGGAGCATCTAAATATGGATTTAATAGAAAAGAAACATAATTTCCCTACGCGCTGATTATCCTCCTCCTCGATCGAGCGCACGAAACCTCCCAAATCGCCTTTTCTCGTCGCCGCTGTTGGAGATAGTGCCCTCAGAGTCAATTATTGGATCGCAGGTACGTGATTGCAATGATTGCGGAGGACCTATACCGGTAGGACGGTCTTACTCGAGATGATAGTATGTTATCTGGTTTGCTTTTATCAGTCGTGTACATGTTCAGGTGACTGATTACATGTTACACTTTGATAGAGCCCTTAGGATCTTGCTTTACTACCAATAGTATGATGGCGATCATATACGTGAGAGTTGGGTAGTTTATACGCATATCCTTAATTGTGGTCCCTAGTCGTGGGAGTTTCGAGACGGGGCATCGATACTCCGGAGTAGACTAGTGTATACAGTCGAGACCCCGACGAGGGACGGTGGCCGGTCTCACAAGCCACTGGTGTCAGTTAGCTCACCTAAGATGTATACAGGTGCTCATTGGGTTATGAGTACACCGGACAGGACTCGCCGGGAACCTGCTAGTTGGTATTATACATATCGTCAGATAGCAGTTCCCTGGTGACATGTGTACAGGTTAGTTCATCGACCTGAGGTCGTCATTTGTCTCGTGTGAGTTCCCACTGTGCTTTGATTTCTACCCTACCACGGCTCAAAGGAGTCGTGCAAACAGGTAGTTTTTGGGTACAGTCCCGAGCCACATGGAGGCACGTGAGCGGATCGGCAGGGGATTCGTCTCTCCCGGTATTGGGGGTGAGATCGTGCTGTGTCTAGGAGAGCCATTACACAAAGCCCACGGCCGTGGCAGGAGATTTACTGGTAAGTACTCCAGTAGTATCTCAGGGTGTTTTTGGGCTACACTCCGACATGACTTATACTGCTATTGGGGGTCTGACGTTACTAGCCTCCTAGGCAGATATGTGATACTCATAGACGAACGGATCGGACTGTATATACATTGTCACTGTTAGGCTCAGTAAGGTTTCCGGATGAGTTCGCTCATCGGCCTCCCTTGAGGTCAGTCCATGGGCAGCCGTTACGCATAGCTAGTGCCGCTGACGGTTTATGGTTAAACCCACTGCCAGGATACTGACGAGTTATTAGAGTCCCCCACAGACAGTTTCCCAAGTTCGGGCGAAACGTTGTAGAGGCCGTATGGTTTTATGGCAGGGTTCGGAAAATGCACGTGCGTTTACGCACGTGTCAGATTTCGGGTAGATAATACTGGTGGGCTTTGGTTTAAGCCGGATCCGAGTATTATATTGAGTAGATATAATATCTTTGTCTCAGTTGCATTTGTATTCGGTCGTAATACAAATGCGGGTATATTTATACAGTTACGGGGTTATCCTGAAATTCGTTTCGGGATCGCTTTTGGAAGTTGCTTGTTTCCAGTTTTCTATCAGCCGTCTTTTAACATTCGGTTAAAGACGGATTTATCTTTTCTTTGGTTGAGGGTGAGTCATGCTTCTAGAAGGTTCTAGAAGTGGTGATTAGGCTTATGACTCATATGTTGCATTAATGGTTTTGGTGACAAGGATTAGTGATTCATTAGGTGCATTTATTGTGTTCACACTTTGTGTTCAGACTAGATATTTATCCTTGTTGTCACCTCCCCTCTCCTACACTCACCCCCCACTCCTATAAAATGGCCGGCCCCTCCCCTATCTCTTTGACACTTGATTGATTGATTTTTAGTGAAAAGATTATGATAGTTTTGGGGTGTATGGAAATATCATTGCTCATTTCATTCCATCACCCGAATCAATTGGCAACTTCATTAACCGTTCGCCCATAGCTTTGGACGTAACGAGACCAAGTCTTCTACTCATTCTCTACATCAATCTTGGTCGTCTCTTTTAGCAAACTTGACGACCGAGTTGCCTCGAGTCAGAGGCGAGAGCCCGTTTAAAGAATCATTGACGTGGTGCCACCTGGATGAGCAGATCGGAGATCGACGAGATCGGAGCAGCCGCAACGGAGCGTGGGATGATGGTTAAAGAACGAAGGACTCGGATCGTTCGGTATAACCTTTCTACTCTCTTTACAGTTTGTTAGTTTAGCAATAATGGCAGATCCGGGTTATAGTATACGATAGCGCCAGTTAAAAGTTTTTATTCCGCATTTGGCGTCAGTTTGACGGCCGGGGCGCTACCGTAGACTTACAGTGGTATCAGAGCCTCACCATTTTGCTTTACTAACTTGTGCTAACGTGTTTAAAATATCGATCGGACCGAATATCAAAAACTGCAAAATTTCAAGTTCACAGTTTCTGTTGATTTTTAAAGGGTTCCAAAAATTATTTTACATATCACAGAAATCTGTGCAGGGTTTTATAAGCACACCGTACAAATTTGGGCACGTGATTCGACAAGACCGCCGCGGAATCGCGGTCAAACCTATGGTTTGACCGCGATTCCGCGGCCATTCTGTGAGATCGTGGCCCCAAATTTGCACAGTGGGTTCTTGTCTGGAATTTGAGGTTTTTGGTATATATCTTTTGGGCCTAGATTTTGTTACTGTACAACAGATGTTCGTGGGGCTCACTTTGTGATATTAAGTCGATAGAAATTTAAACATGTTAGTTTACAGTACTTACATTATATCTCCGACCGGGAATGTCATTTGATCGGTAAACCGCGTCTGATTGCTATAGTTCTTTTAGACGGGTTTGCGAACGTGACATTCGCGTTGATGTTCTGTGTTGTGCTGTGATGTTGCGGATTTGTCGTGGTGGATAGCAGTGTGCAATGATAGTACAGTTTGGATTTATTTGTACATTTGATAATGCGGGGCGAGCGTCCAACATGTGGACTGCCGTCACTGCCTGTTGTATAATATTGTTTTGGGGCATAACCAGGTTGCGGTCGATGTACCTGTTGTACTATTTTTCATTTCTGTACTAGGTTTACCCCGCGACGGAGTGCACGGATAGCCGGGTTCTGGAGGGCAACGGGTCCGCATCTCATGGTTTTGAGAGGCAGAGAGGCCTCACTCTAGAGTTGGCAGACTATTCACCACACTCGTAGGGGGTTCAGGTTGACCCAAGGAGGGGTGCTCAAGCTACCGGATTCCGTGAAGTGCAGGGCGTTCCATTCACTGTGCTGTAGGGGGCTGCCTCGCTTCAGGTTTTGGCGGGTAACATGCCGCACCCGTAGGGGTCTAGGTTTCATTGCACAGGCTATCCACACGACCAGGGGAACATCGGGTTTCAGCAGCGGCTCTGTGAAACCCGGAGATCCCAGATTATCTGTATTGTTCTGTGATGCTTATTACTTTTCTGTAATGTTGCATATTATCACGCCTGGAGCGATTATTAGATATTGGTTTATATACTATTAGATGTTGTATATGTTTTACACCCGCGCTAGTTCAATCCCCGCTCTGTCGTTAGTTAAGTAACCTAACGGGTGATGATTGGACCCAGTGACGAATGCGGATGGCATATACGTACATTTTATTTTCGTTCTTTTCTGATGTGATTGATTGATGGGACTGTGTTGATTCTGATCAATGCAAAGGAAAACAAACCTGTTTGCAGTTGTTGGAACAAATTTAAAAGGTGTTATTGCAAAGATATTTCCTTTTGTTTTGCTTTGCGGTATTCAGTGGAATGTCCTGCACCTCATTCGACGGGGCAAGGGCCGATATCCCTTCACCGGGACTGACCCCTTGGGCAGAAGTTTGCGGCAGGGTAATAACTTCACTATAGTCGATTACAAGTTGCTTTGCATCGCGGTATTCAGTGGAATATCCTGCACCTCATTCCACGGGGAAAGAGCCGAGATCCCTTCACCGGGAGTGACCTCTTTAGCAAAAGGTTTTCGCCACTATATTTTAAAAAGCTATCAGGTTCCTTCAGCGATATCAAGTTCACTACGTTAAAGGTTTTTCGCCAAAAACCAGCCGTAGCCCTCCGTCATTTCTTTTGGGTATTCAGTAGTATTCAAGCTATGTATTTTAGCCAAAGTTAAGGCATAGTGTTTGGTAGCTGCTAGGTATTCATTTGTTGCATAGATAGATGAGTTGGTTTGGGACAGTCGTTCTGCCATTTGGCCAAAGCCAGGGGCATGTGCGGGTGGGTTCAAATTGAAAAGATAGTGACGGGTAGAACTTGGCATGTGACTTATGACATTTTGACCAAAACCAAGGTTATAAGAGCATGGGGCAAAAATCATATCGGGAGTTTCTAAAGAAACTGAAACTTGCCAAGTATACGCATACCTTCTGGAGTATGAGTAACGTGGATGCATTCCATCACGTTATCATGCGATGAACCGATTCCCACTGATGAGTTGGTTTACTCTTCGGGTGATCCTGATTGATTCTTCTTTCAGGTTTGGAGGAGAATTTGACAGGACAGTGGGAGGTTTCCGGATTAGATAAAGTGATAACCATTCTGATCTAGGTTAGAGTGCACGCAGGGTGTTTCTTTTCTCTCTCTTTTGGCAGCGACCTTTGACCGACCCTAGACTATGACTCAGTAACCAAGTTGACCGAACCTTCTTAAAATACTTGCTTTTGGATTGTCTATGTTGCATAAGTCATTGCCACTCCTTCTTTTACCCTTTGCATTTCTCAGAACACCCGTTTTACTACGGACATCCACTTCCATTGGATAGATCCATCGTATGGTTATATACGAACTCGAAAGGACTTCTTCGAGGATGGATCCAGGTTCAGGAGAAATTGAATTGGTTTATTCAGTTGTCTTTTATTATCACCTTCTCTCAGGTTGTGAGGGCTCCTTGGTTTAGGAGAGTACACATATTACGCTTATTGGATAGTCTTATTCCAAACCATAGGCAGGTGCCGAAAGGTAGGGAATGAAAAAAACCAATTAGCCTAAGTAGGGTGTGCAGAAGGTAATATGTAAAGACAAAATAAAGGGATTAGAAAGAGGGCAAAGTAAATTGCGACTGTTATCATTCACGACCAAACCGCGTACTTCATCGCCACTCCTATTTCACCTTTAAAGGAATAAGGTATTATTCAGTTGTCTTTTATCATCACCTTCTCTCAAGATACGAGTACTCCTTGGTTTAGGAGGGTACACCTATTATACTTACTGGATAGTTTTCTTCCAAATCATAGGCTGGTGCCGAACGGTAGGGAAGAAAGAAAACCATTTAGCCTAACGATGGTGTACAGAAGGTAACGACTAAAGACAAATAAAGGGATTTGGAGAGATGGCAATAAAATATACGGTTGAAGTCATGAATTGGATTATAGAAGAGGCATTGCTATGAATACCAGGATACCCCTACGAAACATTTTCATGTTTCAGTGCATTGTTAAAAGAAAATTGTTTTCCCGATTAGATACTTACTCCAGGGTATGTATTTACCAGGTTTCATTCTCATATCTGTATGGTTTTACAGATGATAAGTGGGAGTAAGTTATTGGGAATTAGGTGATTATCCTCATTATATCGGAATTCGTTGTAATTGGTGATATTTGAGGAAATCGCCAGGGTACAGTTTTCAACCTACGACGCACAGGTTTTGAGTTGTTCAACTCAGCGGACTTATACAGAGTATTGTATGTTGTCCAAGTGTCCATCAGGACAAAGGGGTAGGTCCTCGTACTATATTTTGTTTACTTATGACTTCTCTAGTTTTTAGACAAGTGTTTCGTAGAAATACAAGGTCTAAGTTTTGAGAAGTTGTAGGTATAAGAATAAAGTAGAGAACCAGGTGTCACAAGTATTGGGATTCTTCAAAGAGATCGAAGATGTAGATTCTTGTGATTGGTATTCAGATGATAGTAATGGTTTTGAGAAACGTGTTTCTCTTTCAGGTTACTCATAATTGGATGGATTCCTAAGTTGAGTAATGCTGATTAGCCTCTTTCCATTAAGTTGATATGCACTGGAGACAGTTGCATGATTTGAATCTGGTTCCAATTAAATAAGTGCCAAAGTTTCTATATTGGATATAGAATGGTTCATACCTTAAAAGATGTTAAGGTACGGGGAGTTGTCCAGCTTATGCTTAAAACCAGACTCTGGATAACTCAGGGCACGTTTCTGTAATGGCTGTTTGTGGGTTGACCCTGGCTATGACGAGGGTTGATATTCTACCATTTGGAAGATCAATAGTGATATTGTTCTTGACTCGCCACAGTTTTAGTAAAATGGATCTTTTTCAGAAAACAGTAGTGGGAGTATGGTAGAACTGGAAGTGATTCCAGAACTGCGAACGATTACGGAAAATTTAATAGGACCTATATATTCAATCAGGTTTGACATTCCATTAGCCACTCCGCAGAAAAGATGGATAACCTCAGACACCCGAGAGGTACTCCGGTAGCCTCAAGGACGGTGACAGGGAGGTTCTTG
Source organism: Agapanthus africanus (assembly GCA_030015575.1). Classification (NCBI taxonomy): domain Eukaryota; kingdom Viridiplantae; phylum Streptophyta; class Magnoliopsida; order Asparagales; family Amaryllidaceae; genus Agapanthus; species Agapanthus africanus. The sequence continues at coordinate 17,589,154 of CM057349.1, read as the reverse complement.
TTTACCCAGACTTGACACTACTGCTGTTCTAGGCTATGAGACCCGGTAGGAGGGTTGTCGTAGTCAGTAGGAGCATCAGAAGCATAGTGGGCAAGTAGCTTACGTCTATTTATAGACTAGAGCAGTTATAACGGAGATAGATCATCTATTTTTGATGTGACAGTCATGGGTTTGACTTCAATCAGAATAAGGGATGGATCTGTTAAGAAGGTAGTAGGGTGTGACGTCATGGTATCTGGATGACATACACAGAGTAGGAAGTAAAATTCCTATACTACGATCGGTTGTACTGTGGTCGTCACTCAGTTGTTTCTCCAGACAGGATATGGATATAATATTTGACATTCTGGTTTCTAGATCTATGGTTTTAGATCTGGACTTGGGTAGTTTCCCAATGTGGGTACTTTGACAGTATTCTAATGGTTTTTAGAATAAATGACTCCTGGCATGGTGGTGTACCTGCAGGTGATGGAGTCACCCTCTCTAAAGGTGTCTTACAGACTAAAAAGGAGAAGGATGGGCATGATTGACAGATCACTTGCTTAGGCAACTGAGTCAATCATGAGATGTCAAGTACCACACCAGATGTTGTTTTTGCACTTGATGCAATAAGTTTGTATTAATCCAATCCTGGAGAAACATAAGGAAGCAGTTTTAGAACATAAGTACATGTTCTACGGATTTGATGACGGCAGCCTCCTTCGGGAGACGATTATCATTCCAGGCTTCAAAGGTGACATGGATGACAGAGTGATTGTCAGAGTTATAGTTTTTTCCTCTGATGAGGGACAGTATTATGGACAGGTGGTCCAAGAGGATACTATGGGAGGCTTGGTGCAGGATACTGATTAGGTTCAGTGATCGATACAGTCTAAGAAGTTTGGATTTGGAGTTCATTTATGAACTAGGTCCCATCAGATATATAGACATATTCTAAGACAGGTATTACTCAATTCGGGAGATGGCTTTCTCCGCGAATTTGAGATTAAGAGAGATATAGAAAGAAACCTCTAGGCGGATCCACTCACTGAGGCTATTTCTCGAACACAATAGTTTTACAAACGGGCTTTGTGAAACTGATTAGTAGAGGAGTTGGATGTTCGGTTTCACACGGGCTGTGAGTAGTCGACATCGCAATAATTAGTCTTAAGTGCAAGTGGGAGATTGTTGGAGATAGTGCCCTCAGAGTCAATTATTGGATCGCAGGTACGTGATTGCAATGATTGCGGAGGACCTATACCGGTAGGACAGTCTTACTCGAGATGATAGTATGCTATCTGGTTTGCCTTTATCAGTCGTGTACATGTTCAGATGACTGATTACATGTTACACTTTAATAGAGCCCTTAGGATCTTGCTTTACTACCAACAGTATGATGGCGATCATATACGTGAGAGTTGGGTAGTTTATACGCATATCCTTAATTGTGGTCCCTAGTCGTGGGAGTTTCGAGACAGGGCATCGATACTCCGGAGTAGACTAGTGTATACAGTCGAGACCCCGACAAGGGACGGTGGCCGGTCTCACAAGCCACTGGTGTCAGTTGGATCACCTAAGATGTATACAGGTGCTCATTGGGTTATGAGTACACCGGACAGGACTCGCCGGGAACCTGCTAGTTGGTATTATACATATCGTCAGATAGCAGTTCCCTGGTGACATGTGTACAGGTTAGTTCATCGACCTGAGGTCGTCATTTATCTCGTGTGAGTTCCCACTGTGCTTTGATTTCTACCCTACCACGGCTCAAAGGAGTCGTGCAAACAGGTAGTTTTTGGGTACAGTCCCGAGCCACATGGAGGCACGTGAGCGGATCGGCAGGGGATTCGTCTCTCCCGGTATTGGGGGTGAGATCGTGCTGTGTCTAGGAGAGCCATTACACAAAGCCCACGGCCGTGGCAGGAGATTTACTGGTAGGTACTCCAGTAGTATCTCAGGGTGTTTTTGGGCTACACTCCGACATGACTTATACTGCTATTGGGAGTCTGACGTTACTAGCCCCCTAGACAGATATGCGATACTCATAGAAGAACGGACCGGACTGTATATACATTGTCACTGTTAGGCTCAGTAGGGTTTCCGGATGAGTTCGCTCATCGGACTCCCTTGAGGTCGGTCCATGGGCAGCCGTTACGCATAGCTAGTGCCGCTGACGGTTTGTGGTTAAACCCACTGCCAGGATACTGACGAGTCATTAGAGTCCCCCACAGACAGTTTCCCAAGTTCGGGCGAAACGTTGTAGAGGCCGTATGGTTTTATGGCAGGGTTCGGAAAATGCACATGCGTTTACGCACGTGTCAGATTTCGGGCAGATAATACTGGTGGGCTTTGGTTTAAGCCGGATCCGAGTATTATATTGAGTAGATATAATATCTTTGTCTCAGTTGCATTTGTATTCGGTCGTAATACAAATGCGGGTATATTTATACAGTTACGGGGTTATCCTGAAATTCGTTTCGGGATCGCTTTTGGAAGTTGCCAGTTTTCAGTTTTCTATCAGCCGTCTTTTAACATTCGATTAAAGACGGATTTATCTTTTCTTTGGTTGAGGGTGAGTCATGCTTCTAGAAGGTTCCAGAAGTGGTGATTAGGCTTATGACTCATATGTTGCATTAATGGTTTTGGTGACAAGGATTAGTGATTCATTAGGTGCATTTATTGTGTTCACACTTTGTGTTCACACTTTGTGTTCACACTAGATATTTATCCTTGTTGTCACCTCCCCCTCTCCTACACTCAACCCTCCCCCACTCCTATAAGATGGCCGGCCCTTCCCCTATCTCTTTGACACTTGATTGATTGATTTTTAGTGAAAAGATTATGATAGTTTTGGGGTGTATGGAAATATCATTGCTCATTTCATTCCATCACCCGAATCAATTGGCAACTTCATTAACCGTTCGTCCATAGCTTTGGACGTAACGAGACAAAGTCTTCTACTCATTCTCTACATCAATCTTGGTCGTCTCTTTTAGCAAACTTGACGACCGAGTTGCCTCGAGTCAGAGGCGGGAGCCCGTTTAAAGAATCGTTGACGTGGTGCCACCTGGACGAGAAGATCGGAGATCGACGAGATCGGAGCAGCCGCAACGGAGCGTGGGATGATGGTTAAAGAACGAAGGACTCGGATCGTTCGGTATAACCTTTCTACTCTCTTTACAGTTTGTTAGTTTAGCAATAATGGCAGATCCAGGTTATAGTATACGATAGCGCCAGTTAAAAGTTTTTGTTCCGCATTTGGCGTTAGTTTGACGGCCGGGGCGCTACCGTAGACTTACAGCCGCATCACCGACCTCGCCGATCTCGTCGCCGACCTCGCCGATCTCAACGATCTTGTCGCCGTTCTCTCTCTGTCGTTCCCGATCTCGTTCCCGATCTCAACGCCGTTCTTCCTCGTCGTCGATCCACCGAACAGGTAAGTAATTAAATCTTCAATTAAAGAGATTTTTGATTATTTTAGGGGTTGGGGTTGCGGTTGCGGTTGGGGTTCGGCTAGGGTTGCGGTTGGGGTTAGGGTTGGGGTTGGGGTTAGGGTTAGGGTTGGGGCCGGTGCTGGTGCTGGGGATGCGGTTGGGTTGGGGTTGGGGTTAGGGTTAGGGTTGGGGTTCGGCTGGGGGGCGCATAACTATTGGGGTTGCGGTTGGGGTGGGGTTGGGTTGGGGTTGGAGTTAGGGTTAGGGTTGGGGCTGGGGCTGGGGCTGGTGCTGCGGTTACGGTTGGGTTGGGGTTGGGGTTAGGGTTGGGGTTGGGGTTCGGCTGGGGGGGCGCATAACTGTTGTCTTGCATGGTAAACTATAAAGGGGGTTTGTGCAATAAACCCTGATTATTGCGCTGTGCTTGCAATGAGTACTTATCCATGTTATGCATGTTGATTCCCACTTTTGTTCACTTGCTTGCATATATTGTAGATATGAGCTTATTTGTTTGTTGGGTTTGTTTGTTTCTTATTCCATTGATGGGCACATCCAAGCAGTATGAAATTGCATCTTCCTTTTGCAACCAATGATTAGCTAAGTTAGATTACGCAGTTGTGCCTTTCTTTCTAGATTTTGGATAGATTTTCTACTTTACATTTCTATCCATAATTGATTGGATAATTTATCGACCAAAGCTCTCTACTTGAAAAACCGAGCGGCATTAGTGTGACAATGTCATCATGTGAAACTTCCGTTGACCGCCTAAATTCACAAATTTCTTTTTCTATCTGTTAGTTTAGGGGCATGCATAATTTGTTTTTAGCCGTAAATAGCTCTAGTTATTTATTTCTCCGTCATGTTTGAATTGTGTACCACAAAATTTGCCTAAATGGTTCATTATATGTTCCCTCATTCATGCATGTATAACACACACACACATATTAGCTTTTGTGCCAGATACTTTTGGAAATCAAACTTTCAACACTAATTTTGATCTGAGACCCGTGTCATGAAGTATTAATTATGAATTTATATTATATTCAACTTGTTTATTGATTTCTTTTCTATGTTAAAGGTATGCATCTCAATCCCAAGTCTAATGCATCTTAGTTCTTTAATACTCAATTCTTCATATATCTTATTCTCAAGTTGCAATTTGCAAGTAACTAAGCAAGTATTATTTCATAAGTTTAAAATCATGTTACACATACAACACGAATACACAACAAACGCATCATTAGAGAGTGATTCAAGATGTTCAAGTTAAAACCAATATATGATACTCGATGATAATATGAAACCTTCATATTCTCATCGATACTCATATATGAAACTAAAAGCGCCACTTAGTCCCCGTCTATCGGTTAACATACGTGCGATGTTCGTCGTGACATAAAACTATACGAAGGTTGTTAAATATCGGACGGTATAGCTCGATACTAACAACCGTCGTATAGTCTATATATGCAATAAGAAAATTCAATCGTATGGTAACCGATAGATTTGTTCCGTGTGGACAAGTTAAGAATGTATAAAGCAAACACCTTCATTCACTTATGTTTTCATCCGTTTCGAGATATTTCGCCGGTACCTTTCCGCTGGTTCTCCGTGTACAAAGATAGATTAGATGTTCATTTCAACGTTGTGTCACAGCTTTGAAATGATTATCTATTCTATTACAGTGTACTCGGAGAACAGCGGGGAGGTGCTGCCGAAATTTACTCGAAACGGTTGAAAGCACAAGTGATGGGTGTTCGCTCTATACATTCTTAATGGGATAGAATCCTTACCCCCGACAGCCGGAACACACACAAACAACAAGAATACACAACAAACGCATAATTAGAGAGTGACTCGAGATGTTCAAGTTAATACCAATATATGATACTCGATGATAATATGAAACCTTCATATTCTCATCGATACTCATATATGAAACTAAAAGCGCCACTTAGTCCTCGTCTATCGGTTAACATACGTTCGATAATTTATTCTTTTCAACGACAAACGCACACACAAAGCATATACACGGATTTTCTCCTTTGTCAGTAACTATCCCGTTCTTATATTTCTCAATATAGTCACCATAACCTACAATTTATATGTTATGCAGTCTAACATGGCCCATGAGTACGTCAGAGTTAAGGACTGGATGTATGTGGATTGGCAACAACGTATGCAACCTAAATTTGTCGCAGGAGTTGCTGCTTTCATTGAATTTGCACGTGCACATAATAAGATCATAATAGAGAAGATTCTCTGTCCGTGCGATAAATGTGGCAATAAGTACTGGCAGAAGGTAGAATTGGCAGAGCTTCATATTGTAAAATATGGGTTTACTAGACTTTATACAACTTGGAAATATCACGGGGAAGGAGAAGAATGCAGTAATGCGGCAGAAGAAGAAGGAAAACACGATAATGCGGCAGGAGAAGAAGAAGAATTCGGTATTGCGGCGGAAGGAGAAGACGGTAATTTATTTCCATCAGAAGAAATGGAGGATATAGTAGAGGCTGCCCTAGGTAAATCTATTCGTACCGAAGATGACATTCCTTCCGGTCAAGGACCGCGTGCGGATAAATATGAAAATTTCATGAATGATGCCAGAAAACCAATTTATGAGAATGCGAAGTATTCCACGCTCTCATGGTTCGTCCAACTTTTCCAGATTAAGTGCCTAAATGGATGGAGCAACAAGTCATTCACAATGCTTCTTTCGTTCTTGAAAAATTCTATGCCCCCGGAAAATAACGTGCCCGACAGCTGGTACGGAGCCCAGAAGATGATGTCTGATTTGGGTCTAAAGTACGAGAAGATTCAAGCATGTCCTAAAAATTACGTGTTGTACCGGAAAGAGAATTTAGATTTGAAAGAGTGTCCAACATGCGGAGAGGCCAGGTATAAGCCGAAAGATTCTGATAAGAAGCCTGATATACCTGTCAAGATAGCACGATACTTTCCCATAACACAGAGGCTACAGAGGCTATTCAGGTGCAAGAAAACAGCTGAGGCAATGATTTGGCATCACCGTGCTCCTCCAAATGAAGATGGAAAAATGAGCCATCCAAGAGATTCACCGGCATGGAAGGATTTCGATAGGAGGCACGCAATATTCAGTAGCGATCCTCGCAATGTCCGGCTCGGACTGGCTACTGATGGCTTCTGCCCATTCAACTATATGGCTGGAATTCACAGCACATGGCCCGTTGTAATGATAATTTATAATCTGTCGCCTTGGTTGGCTATGGACCAATCATACTTTATGATGTCTCTTCTTATCGACGGACCAAACTCACCAGGGAACAATATCGACGTCTCTCTCTGACCTCTGATCGAGGAGTTGAAATCTTTGTTCATTGATGGTGTAGAGACATATGATGCAAACACAATTACAACCTTCATACGGCTTTAATGTAGATAATTAATGACTTTCCTGTGTATGGAATGCTATCAGGTTGGTCCGTACATGGTCACAAAGCATGTCCTCATTGCCATGAACACATAACATCGAAATTCTTGAATTTTAGCAGGAAAGTTTGTTATTGCGGCCATCGACGTTTCCTGCCTCCAGACCACCCCTATAGGTTAGACACGGTACACTTTGATGGTCATCAGGAGTTTCTTGGACCTCCATCCCCATTGTCCGGAGAGGACGTGACTGCTCAATGGGATAGTTGCAATAATGTGACCTTCGGGATGGATCCGACGAAACAGGTCAAACCACCATTTTGGAACAAGTTAAGCGTTTTCTTCGAGCTTCCGTACTGGTCAACAAATTTAGTGCGTCATTGTCTGGACGTCATGCATATAGAGAAGGGAGTATCAGAGCACATACTTAACTTACTTCTTTATAAGGATGGAAAATCGAAAGACAACCTGAATGCTCAGATGGATCTACAGGAGTGGGGAATAAGAAGTGAATTGCACCCTAGACCGGTAGCGGGTAAACCGGGCAAGTTTGTACTTCCCAATACTACTTATCATATGTCACAACCGGAGAAGAAAAGATTCCTGCAGGTGTTGCATGATTTGAAAGTTCCCACAGGTTTCTCAGGATCATTCAGTAAGAAAATAAAAATTGTGAAGGGCAAGATCGATGGGCTGAAAAGTCATGATCACCATGTTATCGTGGAGCACCTTCTTCCATTAGCCCTCAGGACTTCTTTCCCCGAATTGGTTGGTCTAGTAATCAACGACCTATTTTGTTTTTTCAGGGAGTTGTGGGCTAAAACACAGGAGGTTATGACGCTGGATAAACTAGAAAATTCTATTACGTTGATACTTTGCAAGTTTGAGCGATTTTCCCACCGTCATTCTTCGATATCATAATACACTTGACGGTTCATCTTGCAACTGAGGCTAAGTTAGCCGGACCGGTACAATATCGATGGATGTATCCCGTCGAGAGGTAGGTGTAATTTTTCGTTTCGCGCAATTTATAAATTTATTGTTGTCCTGTATGCCCGTATTTATTTATTCAACATATTTTCATTAGGTACATCTACACTCTTAAGAAGTATATACGCAATAAAAATCGACCAGAGGGTTCTATCATGCAAGGTTATTTTCTTGATGAAGCAACCACATTTTGTTCCCGCTATCTGGATGAGAACATTGAGACAAGACTTAACCAGCCACGAAGAATTCAAGACGGGCCATATGGTAAAGCCGAGTATAAGAAGGTAGACACTATGCTTATCAACAAGATATACCGGTTTATCTTGCTTAATTGCGCATGTCTTGAACAAATTAGAAAGTAAGTGTTTTTGGATTAATTGTTATATTTGTGTTTGTGAGTGTATGAAATGATATAATATTAATGTCACCATTATTTGTCGAAAACAGAATTCATTTTAACGAGGTATGTGAGGGGCATCCTGATTGGAACGAAGAACGATTGGAAAAATATCATCAGGATAATTTTTGTGATTGGGTCACAGATCATATAAGTTATTCGAATAACATTTTATTGCTATCAGTTTTAATCTAAACTTATATCGTTATGTATTTTTCGTAAAATTTGTTTTGTTAGATCCACGATCCGAACTTGTCTGCATCATTTGAGAGTGATTCAAGATATTTAGCTCAATTTCCTAGTATGGAGGTTGCATATTACAAAGGATTTGGTGTCCTTGGATACAAATTCGAAGTTAAGGACATAGAAACATCTAGAACCACTCAGAATAGTGGGATTGCGACGGTAGGATCGAACGGTGTGATTTATTATGGGTACTTAAATTGTATACTCGGCATCCACTATCCCGGACGATCAGAACCCTTTTATATATTCCAGTGTACTTGGTACGATACGCGAACCGATACGGACAAGTGGAGAAGCAATCTTGGGACTTGGAAAGATGAATATGGATTGACCAGTGTGAACACACTTCGATTTTACGGTCAGGAAGATCCGTTTATCTTTCCGAACCAAGCGTTCGAAGTATACTACTCACAGTGTTTGAAGCATCCGGGATGGAGTGTTGTATGCCGATGGAAACCCAGAGATGTCTACGATGTCCCAGAATTCGAGGACAACGATGAGGACGAAGAAGAGAGAAGGCTTAGAGTGCTCCGACCGTCTGTTTCGAAGGACGGGTTGTCTTCGACCGATCATGAAGTTACGTGGGTTAGAAATGACATCGACGATGAAATCCAAGTAGATATGTATAATGCGCCCACGAAACGAAAAAGGTTATCAGTAATGTTATATTATTACTTCACATTTTACAATCTATACATATATAGTCAATACTTTTAATGATTGTCTAATGCGTCCACGAACCGTTTATCTAGATTTGATGACGATGTCGGGAGCAGCGAGGGGCGGTAGGAGCTCCAGCCGCGGCAGAGGCAGAGGCAGAGCGGTTCTGTGGCCCGGAGAGCTCCGTAGGGAGGTTCAGAGGGCCGGTCTTGCACCCAGATCGAAGACCCCTTTGGATCCCTCCTTCCGTGTGGATTTTGCCACACCTCCAGGTATATTGGACGCATATCCATTTTGAATGTAATATTATAAATATTCATGCGGAAAAATATCAAAATTACTTATATTGTCAATGTTTGATTGTCTAGTTGTTGGTGATGCGTCCACATCTGGGACAGAAGCCACTCCCGCTCCTCCAGGTATGTTTATATATCATATAGTGCATGTATATTGATTTAGAATGCTATATCATAAATATACACATATTCCTTTTGCTCTTACTTAGCAATTTTATTATTGTCTAGCTGTAGGTGGTGACACCACCGCACCTGCGGGTATATTTATATATCCTATAGTGCATGCATATTGATTTAGAACGTTATATTATTGATCTACACATTCTTTTTGCAATTACTTATATAATCTATTTTTAATTGTCTAATTATAGGTGGTGCGTCCACATCTTCCGCAGGGGCCACTCCTGCCACTTCCATACCCTCCTCATCGTCTGCTGGTTAGTATGAATAAATATAAAATATTTATTCATTTTACATATGCTCTATAGAATAAATATGAACTTCATGGAAATTTAGCGTCAATGTTTATTTTCTAGTTGCAGGGGATGCGTCCGCATCCGAGACCCCGGCTGTTCCTCACCGGAGGAACTATCGTCCCGTTCGTGCTGCTGCCCGGGCCCAGGCTCGTGCATTAATCACCGGAGGTATATATCACACTTCAATTTTCGTTTAAGCTTGATTTCTTAATACAACTTTGTCTTAATATTGATTGTCTTGATATTTCGTGCAGACGCAGGGCCTCCCATCCCAGAGGGGACTCGAGGCTCGAATCAGTCCCATAGGCTGAGGCCTGACAGAGCTAGGGGGGAGGCAGCATTCCCCATCTTTTTTACCCTTGACTATCGCTATACCGGTCCTCATGCCGAGAGGTTCGGCCGGTATATGGGGGACGAGAGCCGGCTCGTGAAGAACTATCCACTTTACGTTGAGTGGGGCGAGCAGCACCGGCGCTCATTCGCCCTCTTCTTTGATCAGGCTCGGGTACGTATTAATATATCTTTTCATTTGATTTATCCAATATATTTATTATTAACACTTGCAATCTAATAACAATATTTTTTTTGTATTTTCAGTCGGATTACGATTTTCAGCCTGTACCCGACCCTGATCACCCTGGGAGGGTGCCCGACCTTCATGCTCTGTACAATGGCCTGATGAAGAACATGCAGATCAAGGTCCGATACAACAAGAATGAGCTGAAGGCCGACTACTACTCCCTATGGATGGCGACCCCCGAGACAGAGAGAGCGGCCCTCCTATCTACTCCGGCGTTTGCGAGAGTCGACGTAGAGACATGGCCTCTATTGTGCGAATATTTCAACTCCCAACGCAAACAGGTATGTATTTTAAATGTAATTCATTGTTTAGGATATAATTTATTTTTTTGTGTTTCTTAATTAGAAAGCTAAATGTTAATGCGTTGTGTAGAAACAGGACGCTCAGAATACAGAGAACAGGAAGTCGGCGAAGAGGGGTCGCCCCACTTACACAGGTGGCTCGAGGAATATTACTCGAGCCATGGAGTTATCGGTAAATTACAATAGACCGACCTTTGTGATATTCTGCAATATTAAGAGTTATTTTCTAATATTGCAGACAGCTTAGACTGTGGCGCAAGGTGGTACACCGAGCGTGCTGTCCGCATATCTTGTCGTCCACGGCACCTCGACAGATCCCGCCACGGGCGAGCTTCGATATCCCGACGTCGCTACCCAGGAGTATTACGTAAGTGTTAATATTTATTCTACCCATATTTGAAATTTTAGTTTTGGAAGGTTCAAATTTAAATTTTATACTTATACTTTACTGCTTAATGTGGGTGTAGGAGCAGGTGGTTGAGCAGGCCGAGGCCTCAGGGATCGATTTTACCGGACAGAGCGATCCAAGGCTGCTGACCCCAGTCCTGGACGCCGCACACGGAGGGCGCCACGGAGGTTGGGAGAGAGGCCGGGGACTGGGCCCTAGCAGGGCCCATATGAGGTTGGACTCCACCTCGGCGGTTACTTCCTCTGTCTCCAGTGAGCGACGTTTCCAACAGGAACTGGAGAGCTTGAGGGCCACCATTCAGGAGTTGAAAGAGATGCTGGTATGTATACTACTTTATAGTAAAATATCATGTCATGTTATAGATATCAACATATCCATAAGTAGTACGTAGCCTGAGCTTATTTGGTTGTAGACTTAGGTTTGATTAATCATACATACATATCTAATTAAAATAAACTACGGTTTTCAAAACTAGATATCCAAATGGGGTTTCTAAATAACTTGATAATGATACGAATTCGAATAATACACAGTTCTTACACGCTTATTACACACGTTAGGTCCAGACGCGACAGGGTACATCGGCCGAGCCTCCACATGCATCTCCTTTGGTTGCGGCTCCGCAAGCCACTATATCGGCTGCGGTTCCGCAGACAGCTCCTATAGCTCCACCGCCCGCTCAGACTCCCGCAGCCGCGGCTCCGCAAGCCACTACCTCGACGGCGGCTGCGCAGACCACATCGCCAGCTCCACAGACCGCTCAGACTCCCGCACGCGCCGAATTGTATGGTTTATTGACCGAGGAGCAGGCGCGCCAGATTCTAGCGTTTATCAGAGGTGGAGCTGGACCAAGCTAGGGTTTCTTATTTTTTGAAACATGTATTTATTTATATGATACATATTGTACTACATTTTGAAACATTTTGGACGATATTGATATTGGTTTATATTTATATCATATTCAGTTTTTTGGTTTCTTTTGTATATTATATGCGTGAGATTATATTATATGCGTGAGATGTGATTATGAATACTGCGATATATATTGTGTGATGATTAATTTTATATTTGATTGATGTATATATTATTGTGCACAGGGCGAGAAAATATCAGGCAGCCCTTTTTTAAAAAAACAGATAATATGTACCTACGGATTACTCCGTAGGTACACATGTTGCCCCTACGGCTTAAACCGTAGGGGAAAAATATCAGAATTAACTGATATTTCCCCCCTGATCTCAGTATCAGGGGGTTGGGAGTGCCCCTACGGATATATCCATAGGGGCAAACAAAAGCCCCTACGGATATGTACCTACGCATGTATCCGTAGGGGATATTACTTGGCCCTACGGATTCATCCGTAGGTACAAGTAATATATTTAAAAAACCGTAAATAAAATATTTTTTTGCCCCTACGGTCTACTCCGTAGGGGAAATGGGACCTACATAGAACTCCGTAGGGGCAAGTTTTTGTCCGTAGGGGCAAGTTTTTGTCCGTAGGGGCAAGTTCAGGGCTTCAACTTGCACCTACGGCATTTGTACCTATAGGGTATTTTATTGTCCCTATGGGTATATCCGTAGGGGCAGTGGTTTGCCCCTACGGGTAAATCCGTAGGGGAAACCCTTATTTGTAGTAGTGTGTTGCTGTGGAGGAACCCTTTGATAGTTATTTTGGTTTGGAACCGTATTTTGAGTTTGAGTTTGGTGTTGGTTCCAAGAAAAATTAGGGTGATTCCTCTAATCCTGATTATATGTAGAAGAATAAGGATCGTTTCTAGGTCGCTGCTGAAAAGCAGCATTAGTGTGTTCTTGACCTTGAAACGGAGAATTCAAAGGATGTTCTTCCGTCAGATGTGATGGATCGGAACAGCATCCACACACGGTTTTAGGGAGCATCACCTGGTTTTGTGAAGCTAATAAAAATTTGTTTTCCATAACTTCGAGTTTCTTTTGCATCGCTGCCATTTCGGCTTTTACTGCGATGCAAACATCAAGCTGATGGATACCTCTCCTAGATGAAGGTGGTCTAACGCTTTCCCACTGCAAAGCGTGTTCAGCAAGATCTTCCAAAAATTTATAGGCTTCACCATCGTCTTTGGACATGAAATTGCATTGACATATGGTTTCAAGTATCTGCTTTGTCGCTGGAGTAATGCCCTCATATATAATTCGGCACAGATTCCATCTATGGATTCCGTGATGAGGACATTGGACAAGCATATCCTTAAACCGTTCAAAACATTTCCAAAATGGTTCATTTGGAAGCTGGGTAAACTTATTGATTTCGCTCCGAACACGGGTGGTCTTATGATTGAGATAAAAAATTTAAAGAATGCTATAATGAATTCATCCCAATTGGAAATAGAGTGTGCAGTTGTGTTATAAAGCCATTTTTCGGCTAAATCGCACAAAGTAAACGGAAGAAGACGTAAACGCATAGCATCCACAGAAAGTTGTGAAGTGCCCATCATAGAACATACGTTTTCGAATTTGGTGATAAAAACGTATGCGTCTTCAGACTCAAGCCCATGAAATTTAGGAAAAAAATAGATAAAGTGGGGTTTGATTTCAAAACTATCCCCGTTGGCTGGTGGGATAGAAAGACAAGTAGAAAGAAGACCGCTTATAGGATAGCATCTCTCTTGGGGAGATATGCGCGGTGGATTCTGTGCACCTGCAAGTGGTGGCAAAGTGGTGTTATTAAAATTTGATGGAGAACCGTCCATTTCGGTCGTTGTAGTATAGTGGTGAGTATTCCCACCTGTCACGTGGGTGACCCGGGTTCAATCCCCAGCAACGGCGCCATTTGATTGATCTATAATTTTGTGAAAGAAAAAGTAGTAGTAAAATAACCGCAATTAATAACGGTGTTGCATGTATCTAACATTTAGTGAGTACGGGTCGTCCTCTGGGATTCATGGAATTTTATAGTTCTTACTTTAGATCGGTTGAAAGAAATAGAAAAGAGAAAATCAAGAAGATAGTTTCAAGAAAATCAAGAAAATAATTTCAAGATCTAATTAAATTATCAAGAAAATGCTTCAAGATCTAATTGAATTATCAAGAAATTTTATATGAAGAAGGCTTGTGGGATTCAATTAGATTTAGTAGCCCTGGATGAATAATAAAGATGACTCCTCTTATCTATTGATAGATTTAAAACTAGATTGATGGCGATGAATGAGAATTAGGATTCTTTGGAAGAAACTAGGGTTTCTCCTCTATTGACCCTTGTCTTTTTATTGATCTCCATTCATATCTAGCCCTTAACAAAAAGATCGTCAATCTTATCTCAAATCATGGTCGAGATTATCAAGAATTTGATATCACGCCCGATAAGGATGTTGATGATTCTTTTGTTAAAGTTTATAAACTTCATAAGAGTTAAAAGGAGTATAGAACTTTCTCACCCATTGATCTACCTTAATCCTACGAATCCTATCAAGCGGAGAATTACTCGCACATTATGAAAATAAAAGAAAGAATAGTGAAAGAATTCATAATGCGGAAATTAAAAGAAAGCGAAATTAAAACTAATGACCACATTTATTACTCAACTTCACAATATATTTCTTCGAGTTTAGATTACAAGAGGAAGAAGAATTTGCTCTCGATATCTGCCTCGAAGAAGTAAATGTTTCGTCGATCTTCACGTCGCTTGATCACCTCGAGTCTTGGACCTGTCTTGGATTGTTTGCTCGTTGACGATGATTGGCTTCGTGTAAAGGAGACTTGCTTGATTTATCGCTTGATTGATTTCTCGATAGATTTCTTGATCTTGGATCTCAAGATCGAAGATTCTTAATCTTAGATCTTAGATCCCCTTTTGATCTTGGATTTAATCTTTGAGATTGATTTTTCTTGAATATTGGATGTTTTTGATTTTTTTATCTAGATCCCCAAATGATGTAGCTCTCGGTCCTTTTTATAGCCCCAAAGCCAGTAACAAAAGCCTCTAAAAAACTAAGTTTGTTACGCCGAAGATTCCAGAGAATTCCCGAACCCTGACTCCTTGAATCGGCCGCGGATCCGCGGCGACTCGGCCTGACTTGGACACGGTTCCGTGGCTTAATGGTGAGTTCCTGGTTTCAAACTTCTGTTGTCTTCTTCTGTTGGTATTTGGGTATTTATTTGATGTATGGATCCTTCTTATCTCTTCTGAGTATCTGTCAGTATTTGATTCTTTGACTTTCTTTACATTATCGGCAGATTCTTGATTCTTGATAGCTGACCTGAGCTAATCTTCAATGAACAATGTTAGTTATATTTGAAATACAATTTGATATGATAAGCGTATCAAAAGATTAAGCACGTTTTCCTTCATGATGCTTATTATAATATATAAACACATGGTAAATGGTATTTTGCAGATAAACTTCTAATATGTATTATATTTATAACAAACACCTTTAGATGATTAAGAAAAGTAAGGAAATTGTCATGTTAAAAGTGCACTATTTTCGACTGAACACATCCTCATTTAATTTCTTGATCTGCTCCATAACATTCTCAAAATCAAAAATTTCAGTGGCACAAGCAGCTTCCCACAACAAGTTTTTCAACTTCAATCCTTTATGATTCTGCTGGAAACTGGCATATATATGCCTCATATAAGATCTAAAAAATGTTGTTAGGACAAGATCCTTCAAACTCTCCACCAAATCCTAATTCCAACAACACAAAAAAGATAGAAACCATGAAAAATTGATAAATAAGTAGAAATAAAAAAATCAGCACAAGTTCATAATTCATTATCTTTTGTCTATCACTTATGAAAGTTCAGCCCCTGATATGTTGCACGCCTATAGCCTTCAGCATATGTGTGATGAACCAACTCCAAGCCTCTTTATCCTCCACTTCTACTACAGCATAAGCAATGAGAAATATTTGATTGTTAGGATCTCTGGAAACAACACTCAGTAGAATACCCCTAAATGTTCCTTTGAGATGACAACCATCTAAGCCAATAATTGGCCTACATCGCTTCAATATCCTATCTATGCAAGTTTTAAATGAAATAAAAATGCCTTCAAAACCAACTGCATTTTGAACCCCATATAAAGTCTTTGTCTTGATGACCACACGGCTTCCAGGATTCCTTATAAGCAAGATAGATGTATAGTCCCTAAGTTTAGAGAACTGCTCAAGATGCTTCCCTTCTATCTCATATAGAGCTATTCTCTTGGCTCTGTAGCAAGTTTGCTGAGAAATTTCAACACTAATTTCATGTTGCACGGTATTCATGAATATCTCCCTGTTTCCCCAATTGAGAGCAAAGCTCTATTCAAAATTCAAAATTTGAACTGAGGCAGCGCCTCACGTGCAAAACACGAGAGCGCCGAGCGCCAATAACACCAATGCTAAAGAGTCAAATACTCTGAGGCAGCGCCTCACGTGCAAAGAACGAGAGCGCTGAGAACGTCAACGCTAAAGAGTCAAAGCAGCGCATAACGTGCAAAGCACGAGAGCGCTGAGTGCCAAGCGCTAAGAGTCAAGGACTCTGTGACAGCGCATCACGTGCAAAGCACGAGAGAGCTAGCGCCAGAACTAAATATTCTCCGTCGTTGGATCAAAGATCCAACGAAGATGATAAATCATCAAAATTCAGAATCAAATTCTACTAAGGAAATATTCTTCGGATCTTCCTAAACAGGAAAGATTGCCCTCTGTAAAACAGCGCACCGTTGGATCAAAGATCCGATGGTGATTAATAAAATCACCAAGATTACAGAATAATCGCTGTTTAGGAAAATATTTTCCAATCTTGTTAATAACAAGATAAAAGTCTTCTGTAAAACAGAAGGCATAGGATCAAAGATCTAACGGGGGATAAAATCCCCAAATCAATCAGAGATCTTTCAATGAAAGATCTCTTTAACCAAATCAACAAACTTGCCTCCACTATATAAAGGTCCCAAGACTTCAGGTCTGGGGCAAAGGAGATCATCAAGATCATTAGCAGAGAAAAAACTTCCCTATAAGTTTCAAGTTTTCAGAAAAGAAAAAGAGAAGAGCAAGCTCTAAGAAGAAGAACCTTCTTCAAGGTAAATAAAAAGAAGAGAGATCATAGCATCTCTTGATAAAAAAAATAAGAACTTAGTTCTTTTTCTAGATCACAGATCTATAAGACAAAATCTTTCACAAAAACAGAAGAGATCATAACATCTCTTCATAAAAAGAAGAACTTAGTTCTTAGATCCATGAGACAAAGTCTCTCATAAAGAAAAACAAAAGGGATCATAGAAGAACTTAGTTCTTAGATCCATGAGACAAAGTCTCTTATAAACGAGAATTTAATTCTCAGAGCACAGAACTGACCAGAACTGCCAAAAAATGCGCTTCAGTGCACCGAGTCCGGCACTGAGCACCAAGCGCACCACTTGCTCCTCACGTGTGCGCTATTTCATAAGAAACGCTTCAGCGCTCTGAGTCTGGCGCTCAGCACCAAGCGCACCACGTGCTCCTCACGTGTGCGCTATTTCATAAGAAGCGTTTCAGCGCTCCAAGTCTAGCGCTCAGTGCCAAGCGCACCACGTGCTCCTCACGTGTGCGCTATTTCAAAAGAAGCGCTCAGCGCCAAGCGCTCCACGTGCTCCTCACGTGTGCGCTATTTCACAAGAAGTGCCTTAGCGCTTCAGGTCTGGCGCTCAGCGCCGAGCGTACTACGTGCTCCTCACGTGTGCGCTGAAAGAACACAAAGTGTTCTTTAAATAAAGTCCAGCGCTATAAAAAGTGTTCAACACTCGGTAAAAGACAAAAGAAAAAAGGGTGTTAGAACCCAAATCAATACTCAGCATTGTTAAATAAAAAAGGGACTGAGCCCAAATAAATGTTCAACATTTTATTCAAAACTAAGTGGGTTGAGCCCAAGTTGGCTACAAATCCCTAATTCAGATCAACTGAGCCCATGTGCTCATAATCTTTTTAATTGGTCTCGAACCCAAACTTAACTATACATCTCCCAACCAACATTAGTTCAAGGGTACACTCTTCATTCCTCTGATATGTGTCGTTATAATTCTTCAACGTCTTCAGAGAGGTGGCGGGTCCCGACAACCAGACATTCCATGGACTATGATGTCCTTAAACTTATGGACTGCAACGTCCCTAAACTAAACCCCACAGACTATGAAATCTTTAAGCTCCATGGACTATGATGTCCTTAAACTTATGGACCGCAATGTCCCTAAATTAAAACGATAGAGTTCAAATACTCTCTCGTTGGATCTAAATGATCCCAAAACAGTGTTGAGTAGATCTTAGTCTAAAATTAGACTAACGTATCCTCAACAAACGTTTGAGTTGTGCTTAGTCTAAAATAAGACTAACGGTCCTTAAACCAACCCAACCCAAATCTAAGAAAATACGGATTTGGACTAATCCACGCCCTACGGGCGACAACATAAATTAGTCTCCGTATACAATCCATGGGCAACCAAAAATAAAACAAACACACACGACACGAAGTGACCATCTGGAGAAGGAGAAAGTGGTTACCGCTATGCGGTAGCGTAATTAACTGCAGGGAAGAACGTCCCAACAATCAAAAACCCCTCGTAAACGAGAGGGAATCTGACGAAGTCTTCTACAATAGCCGCATCCGTCTAAACCTCCGATACACGGTGTCATAAATCAACTTGGCATCTTCGGAGAGGTGGACGGATAAAACCAAATAGCATCTGCCCCATCCCCCCAAAATTCAGGCCGGACATCCCAACGTCCCAGTCGCGTCTTTTCAGCGGAGAACAAATTCCGGCACGCCCGGTGGGACTTTTTCCTCTTTCCACTTCATACTTCGTGTGTTGTGCTCGCGAACGAATCGCTGTTTGATATGGTTGCCCTTTGATTTGAGGTACTAAGATTTGGTGTCTTGCTCCCGTGCAGAGAAAATGGCTTCCAACTGCACCAGCTGCAGTAACAACTCCCACTCCGTCCTCACCGGAGGAGTGACTTATGGGCCCCAAGCGGCCTCCATCTTCGCCATGCCAGTAGAACAAGTGACTCAGGCTACCACTGGACTGTTCTTCGGGACCATACTCCCACCAATGAGCTTCAACGCCCCAGTGCCATCGCAAGAAGCTCCAAAAAAGTCGGTCTTTGATCGGCTTGCAACTACCGCGGCCCCTCTCAACGGATCGCTCGAATCCAACGCCTCGGTCTTTAACAGACTGGGCCAAAGCTCCAATGGGCCCGTGAAGAAGCCCACAATACCTGAAGGGGTTATCCTGAAACGGATAGCCATCCCTGCTCCAGTAAATGAAATCATCAGAGAGACTTCTCCTACTAAGGGGTCGGTCTTCACAAGACTGGTCGTTTCAACTTCCGCTCCAGGCGAAGTCACCAAGGCTGCTACCCGTGCTCGAAAGTCTGCCTTCGACAGGTTGACCATCCCCTCTCAACGGACGCCAGTCTTTGACAGGCTGACACCAACAGCAGTTTCTCATCAAAGCATGAAGCACGATGTGTTAGTGTATATGCCCTAGAGGCCATTACTGTATCATACTGGTTTGTATATTACTTAATGGATGCTTGGGATATTCACCTTGTATATACAATCTTGCTCAAAATAGTAGTATGCTACTTGGTTTGTTTCTACTTCAATGTGTACATGTGTTTATTTTTGTATATCGCCTATACACATTAGTGGAGCCCTTAGGATCTTTGCTTGATTACCAGCGATGTGATGGCCGTCACACTAGTGGGGCTGGGTAATCCATAAGCACATCCTTATGCAGGTCCCTGGTCGCAGGACTATCGAGACAGGGCATCGATACTCCGGAGTAGACCAGCGCATGCGCTTCTCATCCCAGTGTGGGAGACGGTCTGTCCCACAGCCGTCAGTACGTCGTACTTGAGATAGTATGCGGGTGCTCGTTAGGTTACGGGTACACTGGACAGGACTCGTCGGGAACTGACTAGTTGGTATTATGCCTATCGTCAGTTATCAGTTCCCAGGTGACATGAGTACAGCTTAGTCCGCTGACTTGACACTGTCACTTCGCCTCGAGTGTGTTCCCACTGCACTTTGATCACTACCCTACCACGGCTCAAAGGAGTCGTGCAAACAGGTAGTAGTTGGGTGCAGTCCCGAAGCACTTGGAGGCAGTGACGGTTAGACAGGATTCGTCTCTCCCGGTATTGGGGGTTGACATCGCGCTGTGTCTAGGAGAGCCATTACACGAGTAGTCCCTGGCCAGGGCAAACGAGATATACTGGTAGGTTTCCAGTGTTATCTCAGGGTGTTTTGGGCTTCGCTCCGGCACGACTTGTACCGCTATTGGGGGACTGACGTTTACCGCCCCCTAGGCCCGCCATGCGATGTATCAGACGAACAGACCGGACTGTACGGAGAATGTCACACTCAGGCTCAGTAGGAGTTCAGATGGGTTTCGCCTCGTCGGTCTTCTTTTCGGCATTACCTGGGGACCGTTACGCACAGCTAGTGCCGCTTGCGGTCTGTGGTTAAACGCACTGCCAGCGTAGTGTCGAGTCTTTAGAGTCCCACACAGAAAGCTTTTCGCCTTTAGGCAAAAGAGTGGAGGTCGCATGGTTTTGCGACAGGGTTCGGTCACATCCGTGCACTTGTGCACGTACAGTGTCCGGACAGTCTGCACTAGCGGGCTTTGGTTTAAGCCAGATCCTAGTGTACCTTTTGGGATTGGATTTATCCAGCGTGCATTCGTGTTCCTCGGAACGCGGATGCGGGTGCGTATGCACAGTTGACAGGGAGACAGAGGCAGCGGATTCTCATTAGGGTTGTTGACAGTTGACCGTTGACTATTTGACTTTTTGCTCAACCCTAATGAGAATATGATATGTGATTAACTATTATATTAATTAAGTATTATGGTGACATGGTTGTTGACTTTGTTGACTTGTTGACTTTTGTTGACTTGTTGACTTGTTGACTTTTGTTGACTTGTTGACTTTGTTGACCGGTTGACTAGGCTTGACTAGTTGACCATCATGATAACCATAGCCATCATTTCATGGCAAAGACTTTTGTTTGCTTGCTCATTTGTGTAAAATGAGTGCATGAAATGATATGGTTATGGTTGCTTCAACCATCACATAAGACTTTTTTTGTGTGATGAGTTATCATGACTTTGAATTATGAGAGGGTGAGAGACAAAAGAGTTGCTCATTCTTTCTTGCTCATTCTCTCTCTTGTTCTTGAGCTCTCTTGTTTTTGCTCTCACCCTCAACCTCTTGCTCCCTCTCTTGACTCTATGGTTCTCTTGTCTCATGAGTTGAGAATCAAGAACCATAGATAAAATCCCATACAAACTCTTCTCTACTCATTCTAGTTCACTAGGTTTAGCAAACCAAGTGAACTAGTTTCTTCAAAGAACGAAGAAGGAGCTAAAGGTTGGAGCTTTCAGGTGGATCTATCTTCGGCGTACGGAGACGACGGGAGGAAGCCATTCCGGACCACCATCGGAGCTTGAAGACGAAGGAGTTCAAGACAAGCAAGGTATAACCCCCTAACCGAGTAGTTAGAAACTCGTAGTTAGGTTGTTAGATAGATGTTTAACCAAGATCCGGGTTTTAGGTCCATGTTACCACCTCCGTAAAAATCGTTTTTTACCAAATTCCGCATTCCCGAAAGTACCGGGAGAGGTAGCATGGACTTACAGTAGTATCAGAGCCTAGTTAAACTCTATCTAACATGTTAGCAAGTAACTAGAAGATCGATCAAAGAAAAAGTCCCGAAAACAAACCCCAAAAAAATTCGAGTTTCTGTCGATTTTTATACTGTTCAAAAGTTGATTATTTTCACACCTAAAATCGGCTCAGGGTTTTTAAAAGCCACTGTAGAAAAATCACCAAGTGATCCCCCTAAACGACCGCGGAAACGCGGCAATAGCCTGCTATTGCCGCGGTTACGCGGCCTCCTTGTCCCCTCTCTGGTGTTTCTTTGCTACAGTGTGCTTCTGGGGGTATTTTGGGATTTTTGGAATATATATTTTCAACCCAGATTTTCCAGAACGAAAAATTTATTTTGGGGTTCTGAAAATCCGTATTTTTGATCGAACTTCTAAAAGACTTAAGCTAACGGGTTTTTCTGTAATGTGCTATTTGTATTGAACGTCTACTAATCGCTATATGTCGATTAGTGGGGGTTATACAAATCAATGATCTGTAATGTTGCTGGAATGTGGATATGAATATGTTGGATTGTCGCGGGTGAATAGCCGGGGGTTGTGAGACGAGAGTTTTCTTTTCTTTCAATTCATGTAAATTTGTAAATTGATGTAATGATTATTTGTATGGCCGCACAACCGGGTCGGGGTTGTAGCCGTCATTGTATAATTTCTTTTTACTGTTTTTGCTCCTAGGATAGACCCATGGAGGGGGTGCACAAACTACCGGGTATGCCGAAGTGTCGAGTGGCCTACTCATGGAGATGAGGGAGGTTGCTACGCTTCGGGTACTTGGCGGGTAGTTTGCCGCACCCGTAGGGGTCTTGGGTGGGGTATTGGCTATTCACCGCGACCGTGTAATCTGTTTTTCGTTACAGGCTCGTGCGAATTACAGATTCCTAGTATATCCAATGTATTCATCTGTGATCTGAAATGTTTATCATTGCAGTATATCTATATATGATATTATTTAGGCGTTGCTTATGTTTTACAGACGCGCTAGCCCAGCCCCCGCTCTGTCGTTAGTTAAGTAACCTAACGGGTAATGACGGGGCCCCGTGGCGAATGCGAATGGCATAAGCGTACGTCATATTTTGGTTGTTTTCTGCAATGGTAGGATTAAATGATGGGACGCATTAAAAGAACTAATGCAAGAATATCACGCATTAAAAGAACTAATGCAAGATAATAAACCAAGTTAAAGTCGTTGGAACACTTTCGAAAAACCACTCGGTTCTTTTCAAAACCAACTTTTAAATGCGGAGCTTGAGCCACTTCTTTTAAAAGCTATCTCGTTCCATCGACTATATCAAGTTCACTACGTTCACGGTTTCGCCAAAACCATTCGTAGCCCTCCATCATTTCAGTTAAATATTCGGTAGTATTCAAGCTATGTATTTTGACCTCACGCCAAGGCATAGTGATTGGTAGCTGCCGGATATTTATCTGTTGCATAGATAGAATGCGTTGGTTTGGGACAGTCGTACTACCATTTTGGCCTACGTCAAGGGTAGGTACGGGTGGATTCAAATTAACCTGGATAATGATGGGAAGAACTTGACATGTGACTTATGACATTTTGACCTCACGCCAAGGTCATAAGAGCATGGGGCAAAAATCCACATCGGGAGTTTCATAAGTACTGAAACTTGCTAGATTTGCATACCATTTGGAGTGTGATGATTCTGGTAGGATTCCTTCAGTTTCGTCACGCGATGATATTTGGATCCCGATCCTGCTGTGAGTATATGCTACTCCTCGGGAAATTTCTCACTATACGATCAATGCTATAAACCTAGTAGGTGCCTAGAAAGGTGTTAGCGGGGCTACGCCCCCAGGGAAAAGAGGTTCTTTAATTAAGGAACTTCGCGAAAGCGTTGGAAAACCTCCCTCGAAGTACCGACACCGGCCTGGCTGAACGGTTAAGCAAGTATTGTGCGGTGGAATTGATCCCGACTAATTCTTTCTTTATGGTTTGAGGAGGGATTCGAGAAACAGTGGGAGCCATCCTGTTTAGACAAACTAAAAACCACTCTAAACTTGCAAGAGCATCATGCTGAGTGTTTCTTCTTCTCTCTCCTAATTGCAGCGACCAAATCGACATGACTGGACTTAAGTTACTCCTAGATAAAAACAAACTGACAGGGCCAAACTACAAAGATTGGCTCAGGAATGTCAAGATAGCAATCACTTACGACAAGCTGGGGTATCTTCTTACCACCAAAGCTCCCCCTGTCCCTGGTCCCACTTCCAGCATCGCGGATAAGGAAATCCGTAAGACTTGGGAGATTGATATCGCGAAGGCCAAATGCCTCGTACTTGCCTCTATGGACAATGAACATCAGAGGAGGCACGAGAATATGGACTTGGAATCCATATTGCTTCATACAAAAGAACTGTATGGAGAGCAATCTCGTATCGCAAGATACGAAGCGTCGAAAAAGTTATTTTCGACAAGAATGGCCGTCGGATCATCAGTAGCCGAGCACGTGCTAAAGATGATCGGCTACATTGAGGAGCTCGCGGACCTAGGGATCACATTGGAGGGTGAACTATATACGGATATAGTTCTCCAGTCCCTTCCTTCCACTTACGCCCAGTTTATACTGAACTTCAACTTACAAGAAAAAGAGGTTGAACTTTCAGAGCTCCTCAACATGCTGAGGAGCACAGAGGGCACCCTACAGAAAGGTAGGGAAACATCCACTTTGTTTGTAGGAGGATCATCTTCTTCTAGGTCCAAGGCGAAAGCCAAGGGAAAGAAGAAGAAAGCCCCCGCCAAACCAAGGGGCGGTGTTAGTAAAGTGGATACGAAGGGAAAAGCTAAAGCAACAAAGAAAGCGGGGAAGCTTGTGGATAAGGAAGAATGATTCTATTGTCATAAAAAAGGACACTGGAAGAATGATTGCAGGGCCTGGAAGGCCAGAACACAGGAATTGAAGCAGGTTGCAGTTTCAGCTTCAGGTGTGTATGTTATTGAAAACTGTCTTTCAATAAACTCTACTTCCTGGGTATTGGATACCGGATCAGGATCTCATATCTGTAATTCTTTGCAGGCGTTGAGAAACCGTAGGGTTTTGAAGGCAGGTGACATGACCCTCAGAGTTGCGAACGGAGCTAGCATGGATGCTAAAGCCGTGGGGGACTATCACCTGGGAATGTCAGATGGACATGTTTTGGTTTTGCGTAATTGCTTTTTTGTACCCAACGCAACTTGTAATATCATTTCTATATCTTTAGTTTCTAAAGAAGGTTATGAATTTGCGTTTGTAAGTAATGTTGTAAACATTAACCTTAATCAAGTTCTGATTGGGTCAGGTACATTGAGTAATGGAATATACGTGTTAAACCAACCACAGATTTTCAATGTCCAGAATACACACAAAAGAAAGTCTCCAGAAATAAATCAGACTTTCTTGTGGCACTGTAGACTGGGTCACATCAATGAGAGAAGGTTGACGAAGTTACATACTGAAAGGTATTTGAATACGTTCGAATATCAATCGTATGCCACTTGTCAATCCTGTCTCAAAGGAAAGATGACAAAGACTCCGTTCACTGGACACGGAGTAAGAGCGAGCGAGCTCTTAGGACTCGTACACAGTGACGTGTGCGGTCCAATGTCTACACATGCGCGAAGCGGTTATTCTTACTTCGTTACTTTTACGGATGACTTCTCAAGGTACGGTCATGTCTTCTTAATGAAACATAAGTCCAAAACCTTTGGAAAATTCCAGGAGTATAAGAATGAAGTAGAAAAACAGACCGGCAAAAGTATTAAGATTCTAAGATCGGATCGAGGTGGAGAATACTTAAGTGCCGAGTTCCTGGACTATTTAAAAGAGAACGGAATTCTCTCTCAGCTTACTCCTCCATACACTCCGCAACATAACGGTGTATCGGAGAGACGGAACCGCACCCTATTGGATATGGTGCGGTCCATGATGAGTAACGCTGAGTTACCGCGATCATTCTGGGGATATGCGCTAGAATCAGCCGCATACCTTTTGAACCGAGTTCCCACTAAGACTGTGCCTACCACACCGTATGAGTTATGGAGTGGGAAGAAACCCTATCTTCAATATCTGAAGATCTGGGGATGTCCGGCTTTTGTCAAAAAGCAGCATGCGGACAAACTCGAGGCACGCTCAGTACTGTGCAAGTTTGTGGGATACCCAAAGGACACCAGGGGGTATCTTTTCTACTACGCAGAGGAACAAAAAGTACTTGTTTCTCGTAATGCCCACTTTCTAGAACACCAGTTCTTAGAAAAGGAAATTAGTGGGAGCGCAGTAGAACTGGAAGAAGTTCCAGAACCACAGACTATTACTGAAAGCCTAGTGGAACCAAAGGGTTCAAAAGAACAGGACATTCCTACGCCGCTCCGCAGGAGTAGTAGGCAGACTCATCCGCCCGAGAGATACTACGGTTTTCTCATAGACGGGGATAGAGAAGATTGCATCATAGATTATGATGAGCCTACTAGCTTCCAGCAGGCCGTTCAGAGCGTTGACTCAGTGAAATGGCTGGATGCAATGCGGACCGAAATGGAGTCCATGTACACCAACAAGGTATGGACGTTGGACATTGCTCCAGACGGGGTAAAACCCGTAGGATGCAAGTGGATCTTCAAAAGGAAGATTGGTGTAGATGGACAGGTTGAGACCTATAAAGCTAGGCTGGTAGCAAAGGGTTTTCGTCAAAGACCTGGCTTGGACTATGACGAAACCTTTTCTCCAGTAGCCATGCTGAAATCCATTCGGATCCTTCTTGCCATTGCTGCCTTCCACGATTATGAGATCTGGCAAATGGACGTAAAGACAGCTTTTCTAAATGGAAATTTAGAGGAGTGTGTCTATATGGACCAGCCAGAGGGTTTCATTCAGAGTGGGAGCAGCGGAAAGGTGTGCAAGTTGCTTAAGTCCATCTATGGACTAAAGCAGGCATCGCGGAGTTGGAACATCTGCTTTGATGAGACGGTCAAAGAATTTGGCTTTATCAAAAATCCAGATGAACCATGCATCTATAGTAGATTTGTAGAGAGAACTGTAGTATTCCTCGTTTTATACGTGGATGACATTCTCTTAATAGGAAATGACATTCCTATGCTACAATCTGTCAAGGGGTTCTTGTCACACAGGTTCTCCATGAAAGACCTGGGTGATGCCTCGTACATTCTGGGTATCCGGATCTACCGTGACAGATCCAAGAGGATATTAGGACTTTCACAGTCCAGGTACATCGACACTATACTGAAGAGATTCAGTATGGAAGATTCCAAGCGCGGTAACCTACCGGCTTGTCACGGGATCACCATCTCTAAAGAGATGTCTCCCAAGACTGATTTGGAGAGGGATCGCATGTCTATTATACCCTACGCTTCTACGGTAGGCTCTATAATGTATGCGATGTTGTGTACCAGACCGGATGTAGCTTACGCACTGAGTGTGGTAAGCCGGTATCAGTCAAACCCTGGGGAGAAACACTGGATAGCGGTAAAGAACATTCTCAAGTACCTGAGAAGGACTAAGGAGATGTTCTTGGTGTATGGCGGAAAAGACCTCCAGATCGAGGCCTTTGCTGACTCCAGCTTCCAGAGTGACAAGGATGATTCCAAGTCCATGTCGGGTTTTGTCTTTACCCTCAATGGAGGGGCGGTGTGTTGGAAGAGTTCCAAACAAGAAACCGTTGCAGACTCGACGATGGAAGCGGAATACATCGCTGCATCTGATGCCGCAAAAGAAGCTGTCTGGATGAGGAAGTTCTTGAAAGAACTTCAGGTGGTTCCGTCCATTGTTGATCCAATACCTCTGTATTGCGACAACAACGGGGCTATAGCTTTAGCGAAGGAACCCAGGTCCCATCAGAGATCCAGGCACATCTTGAGGCGGTATCACCTGATCAGGGAGATCGTAGATCGCCAGGAGATCGAGGTTCGGAGAGTCGCTTCAGAAGATAACACTGCAGATCCATTCACCAAGGCCTTGCCCCAGACTCAGTTCGAGCGGCTGATCGAGATGATAGGTCTTCGATACGCCAGTACATGGCCTTAGTGCAAGTGGGAGATTGTTAGTGTATATGCCCTAGAGGCCATTACTGTATCATACTGGTTTGTATATTACTTAATGGATGCTTGGGATATTCACCTTGTATATACAATCTTGCTCAAAATAGTAGTATGCTACTTGGTTTGTTTCTACTTCAATATGTACATGTGTTTATTTTTGTATATCGCCTATACACATTAGTGGAGCCCTTAGGATCTTTGCT
The DNA here is from genome assembly GCA_030015575.1 of Agapanthus africanus. NCBI lineage: Eukaryota > Viridiplantae > Streptophyta > Magnoliopsida > Asparagales > Amaryllidaceae > Agapanthus > Agapanthus africanus. The sequence continues at coordinate 17,561,061 of CM057349.1, read as the reverse complement.
TGATTACCAGCGATGTGATGGCCGTCACACTAGTGGGGCTGGGTAATCCATAAGCACATCCTTATGCAGGTCCCTGGTCGCAGGACTATCGAGACAGGGCATCGATACTCCGGAGTAGACCAGCGCATGCGCTTCTCATCCCAGTGTGGGAGACGGTCTGTTCCACAGCCGTCAGTACGTCATACTTGAGATAGTATGAGGGTGCTCGTTAGGTTACGGGTACACTGGACAGGACTCGTCGGGAACTGACTAGTTGGTATTATGCCTATCGTCAGTTATCAGTTCCCAGGTGACATGAGTACAGCTTAGTCCGCTGACTTGACACTGTCACTTCGCCTCGAGTGTGTTCCCACTGCACTTTGATCACTACCCTACCACGGCTCAAAGGAGTCGTGCAAACAGGTAGTAGTTGGGTGCAGTCCCGAAGCACTTGGAGGCAGTGACGGTTAGACAGGATTCGTCTCTCCCGGTATTGGGGGTTGACATCGCGCTGTGTCTAGGAGAGCCATTACACGAGTAGTCCCTGGCCAGGGCAAACGAGATATACTGGTAGGTTTCCAGTGTTATCTCAGGGTGTTTTGGGCTTCGCTCCGGCACGACTTGTACCGCTATTGGGGGACTGACGTTTACCGCCCCCTAGGCCCGCCATGCGATGTATCAGACGAACAGACCGGACTGTACGGAGAATGTCACACTCAGGCTCAGTAGGAGTTCAGATGGGTTTCGCCTCGTCGGTCTTCTTGTCGGCATTACCTGGGGACCGTTACGCACAGCTAGTGCCGCTTGCAGTCTGTGGTTAAACCCACTGCCAGCGTAGTGTCGAGTCTTTAGAGTCCCACACAGAAAGCTTTTCTCCTTTAGGCAAAAGAGTGGAGGTCGCATGGTTTTGCGACAGGGTTCGGTCACATCCGTGCACTTGTGCACGTACAGTGTCCGGACAGTCTGCACTAGCGGGCTTTGGTTTAAGCCAGATCCTAGTGTACCTTTTGGGATTGGATTTATCCAGCGTGCATTCGTGTTCCTCGGAACGCGGATGCGGGTGCGTATGCACAGTTGACAGGGAGACAGAGGCAGCGGATTCTCATTAGGGTTGTTGACAGTTGACCGTTGACTATTTGACTTTTTGCTCAACCCTAATGAGAATATGATATGTGATTAACTATTATATTAATTAAGTATTATGGTGACATGGTTGTTGACTTTGTTGACTTGTTGACTTTTGTTGACTTGTTGACTTTGTTGACTTGTTGACTTTTGTTGACTTGTTGACTTTGTTGACCGGTTGACTAGGCTTGACTAGTTGACCATCATGATAACCATAGCCATCATTTCATGGCAAAGATTTTTGTTTGCTTGCTCATTTGTGTAAAATGAGTGCATGAAATGATATGGTTATGGTTGCTTCAACCATCACATAAGACTTTTTTTGTATGATGAGTTATCATGACTTTGGATTATGAGAGGGTGAGAGACAAAAGAGTTGCTCATTCTTTCTTGCTCATTCTCTCTCTTGTTCTTGAGCTCTCTTGTTTTTGCTCTCACCCTCAACCTCTTGCTCCCTCTCTTGACTCTATGGTTCTCTTGTCTCATGAGTTGAGAATCAAGAACCATAGATAAAATCCCATACAAACTCTTCTCTACTCATTCTAGTTCACTAGGTTTAGCAAACCAAGTGAACTAGTTTCTTCAAAGAACGAAGAAGGAGCTAAAGGTTGGAGCTTTCAGGTGGATCTATCTTCGGCGTACGGAGACGACGGGAGGAAGCCATTCCGGACCACCATCGGAGCTTGAAGACGAAGGAGTTCAAGACAAGCAAGGTATAACCCCCTAACCGAGTAGCTAGAAACTCGTAGTTAGGTTGTTAGATAGATGTTTAACCAAGATCCGGGTTTTAGGTCCATGTTACCACCTCCGTAAAAATCGTTTTTTACCAAATTCCGCATTCCCGAAAGTACCGGGAGAGGTAGCATGGACTTACACGATGCAGCTACCCCGACAACGGAGGTGATCCCATCTACAAGTCGCGCTCGACGTCGCCACTGGCGCCGAATTAGGAAAGCTGGGGGCAGTTCCCCTTCTGGACTGAATCCACCAGCTTCAATGGTGAAAATTGATGTTGTTGTTCCAACTGGGAACAGCTTTGAGGATGCGCAAAAACTCTCCAACTGCTTGTGTTGAAAAGATCTCCTCCACCTGTGGAGAACGCTACAAAGGCAAAGCTAGAGCAGCCCCCTTAGCGGCTGTCCTCCAAAATTCACAGGGTCTGGCGAAGGGCCCAAGACTCTATGGTTAACCAAGACTACTCCCGCCGACCAAAGAAAATGAAGGTTCGGCAAGAGAAGGACTATCCTGTCGTCCCACAGAAGGTGTCATCTACTTGGGTGCCTGCTGCAACGACCCCCTCAACTTCGACCACCCACAAAAGAAGAAGGCCAGAGAAAATCCCCGTGTCCATGACAAAGCTCAAAGGCACTGAATCCAAACGCCCCAAGTCTGGGGGCATGGTGGTGCACACTATTTACATGGCTTCCGGAAAAGAGGATAACTGTATCTCCACGGGCCATTAACCACTCACCCGATCAATAACAAAGGCTCAGGAGCAACAACAGCAAAAGCTCCAGGAGATGCTAATGAAGATGGCCGTGCTCACTGGACCGAGAGAAAGCCCGGAGACGTCATCAGAACAGCGCCAGGAACAGGAAACCGACGCCGAGTTCCTCCGAAGAATGCTCGAGAGGAAAGACAAAGAGGTCGCGGAACAAGCGGCCAAAATAAAACAAATGGTGTTATTGTTACAAGATAAGGTGGGCATGATGATCCAGCCAGACCACCCGGCCGAAGATCCTCCGGTAATAATTGAAGATGATAGAGGGGAGACATCAAACCCTCTTCCGGTCTCTTCAGCTGCAAAGGAGGAAACAATCTCGAAAGCTGCGCTCGATGATTATATAGCTCAACAGATACGAGCTCATCAAGAGAACGAAGCCGCTGGCCAAGTCCTCAGAACTGGGCGACCATACCCAAGCTGGTACGATCAGATTAAGTACCCGCCAGGATACACGATTCCTAAGTTCCACGTATACAAGGGGACAGGCAATCCCCATCAACATGTCGCTCAGTTCAGGGCTCTGTGCGGCAACACCGGAGGTGATGATAAGCTACTGCTTCGCCAATTCGTCGGCAACTTGGCGGAGACAGCGTTCGAATGGTATTCAGAGCTTCCCAACGACTCCGTCAAAACTTTTACGGAGATGGAATTGCTATTCACCCGGCGTTTCGCAAGCACTAACGAACGCACCCCAATCATGGCATTGATTAATGCCAGAGTGAAGCCAGGAGAAACATGGGTTCAGTATGCAATCCGGTGGCGGAACCTATGATCGAAATACGAACAACGCATCGAAGAAGCTCCTGCAGTAGGCATGTTCGTGGGTACTCTCGATCCGCAGGCAACCATATCCCAGTTCATGATGTTTTTCAAGCCGACTACCTTCCAGGCCTTGATTGATAAGATGGCTCAAATGGACCAGATAGGCCTTATACCGTCTTCCTCGAAAATGGAGCCTCGAAACGAAAAGGGGAAAGGGAAAGCGACCTTTATCGCTAATGCTCAGCAGCAGCCCAGTGGTCCAAAACCAGCTGATCGCCAAAACGATAGACAGCGATTCTTCAACGAAAAGCTAAAACGCCCTTATTCGTTTCCCCGGGATAAAACGAGAAGACTGTTCGAGCTGGCGATGCGCAACAGGCTCATCACCCTGCCGGATCCGAAACGCCCACTGCAGCCCGGTGATGTCAACAGTCCCAACTATTGCCCCTACCATCGAATAATGGACCATCCAATCGAAAATTGCTTTGTCTTCAAAAACTGGATTGAGGACCAGTACCAGCAAGGCAAATTCGCGTTGTCTAAAAACTGGAGGGTAAACCCGCCACAACCACATGCTCCGAAAAAGAGGGACACGCCAGGGGCACCATGCTCATTTATAGAGGAAGCTCCATGGGAAGTTGTTCTTTCGACAAAAACTAAAAGAATGCTGAAAGATCTCCAAGCATATCCGGCGATTAGATGGAAGAGCCCGCTGGAGACCGAGATTATTGAGGGGATGCTGAAGCCGTGCCCAACGCTGAAAGTTGGTGAAGGTGGACAAAACATTCAGGCCAAGCCTCCAAAGTCATTAAAGGAAAAGAAGAAGGCCAAGAAGCCCGTCCAACCTGAAGACAGCCATACAAATCTGCAGAAATACATCGATGCACTGGAAGAATATAATCAGAAGGCACGGACCCCAATCACGTTGGATGAATTCTTTAAGCGTGTGCTTGATAATGAAGCCGATGACGCTGATGAAGGAGACAATTCTTTAGAAGAGCCTAAGGATTATGTGTCAAGCTGCCACATGGTCTCTCACTCATCAATAAATGGCAAAGAAGCTCCTGATGTAGAGAAACTGGGGGCAAGATCGAAGCCAAAACCCTCGAAACCGTCTGACGAGATGATCGACCTGCTGCTGAACGAAGCTCGTCAGAAGAGCAAGGATGATCAAGAACGCAAAATAGCCATATTCGAAAAGGCCAGGAGTCGGCGTCAATTTGAAGAAGTCATGGGTCACGAAACACTCCAACCAGATCAAAGCACATCCGCGGCAGACAAAAGCAAGCTTAAGGCTAGGAAACGGTTCGCTAAAGCCCTGTCGATGGGAATGGAGCTGCCACCTTTTAAAGGAAATACTCCTGGAAGCATACATCTGGACGAAGCGGATGCACATCCAACCTATTGCTTATACCATCAGAGGATTGCACATCCTACCAAAGAATGCATGGCCTTTAAAAAATGGTAGCAAGAGTATGTTGCTCACAGGCAACACATCAAGATGATGAAGCGTGAAGCTCGTCGATGGTGAAAAAGTGGGACAGACGAACGTGGAAGAGCCGCCGGCAACTGTCACATGGTTGATAGCAGGGGATCACAAGTTCACACCTTCGGGAGCGATTCTGAAGAAGAAATGGCTCTCGGCCCTCTCTTCAAAGAATTCACCTCGGGAAAAGAGGAAGAAACGAAGAGCTGTGAGAATATTCAGCTGCGTAGTCGTACGTTGCCCGAAAAGAATCTTGGACCTATGAATAAAGGATCGAACAAAAAAGATAAAGGGAAGGAAAAAGTCCTTGAAGATATCGCCCTCGATGACCGAGTCGTCGAAGAGCTGGAAGCCAAGAACCCGCCCAAGAAAAGCAAAGTGGATTACAACGTCCTAGCACACTTGAGGAAGATACCTCACAGCTGAGCATCTTGGATGCCCTTCTATTTTCTAAAGAGACGTGAGATTCCCTGATCAGGGCACTACAAGAGCCCGAACAGTTTCAAGCTTTCCTCGCCGAAGAAAAGATGAAGAACGAGCTCGAAGAAGTTCACACAGCTGACATCACTTTCGGCGACGAAAATCTCCTCCTCGTAACATGCGAGCATAATCGTCCCCTCTATGTCTCCGGGTATTGCCATTGTTAGTTATATGTATGCCCTAGAGGCCATTACTATACATAGGATGTATATTGTAGTGGATGCTTGGACATATATAGGGAGGACTTTCTTGCTCGACATGATAGTATGCTATCTGGTTGATCTTTACCTTAACGTGTATACTGATTGTCTCTCTGTTACATGTTGGTAAAGCCCTTAGGATGTGTACTTGACTACCGGGACTATGATGAGGATCATACTAGTGGGGACATGGTAGTCCATAAGTACATCCTTCAAAGTCCCTAGTCGTGGGTATATCGAGACGGGGCATCGATATACCAGAGTAGACTAGCGTATACCTTCTCGACCCATACAGATGGGCGATGGATGATCCCATATCCATTGGTGTTTGACATCAGAGATGATATACGGGTGCTCAGTGGAGACTGGGTACACTGGACGGACTCGCCGAGAACTCCCAGATGGTATTATACCCTACGTCAGATGGCAGTTCTCTGGTGACACTGGTACAGAGTAGTCTGTTGACCCGAGATCGTCATAGAGTCTTGTGTGGTTCCCACTGTGCTTTGATTTCCATCTTACCACGTCCAAGAGGGCATGCAAAACGGTGGTTTTTGGGTACAGTCCCGAATCACATGGAGGCAATGAGCGATAGGAGGGGATTCGTCTCTCCCGGTATAGGGAGTTGATGTTGCGCTGTGTTCGATTGGCTATAACCGGAAATCCCTGGCCAGGGTTGCTGAGATTTACTGGTAAGTGTTACCAGTAGTATAGTTATAGACCTCATATCGACACGACTTATCGAGCTATTGGGGTCTGACGTTTACCACCCCTAGGCGAGATATGCGACATATCAGATGATCAGACCGGACTGTACGGTAGTGTTACTGGTTGAATTCACTGGAGTGTGAGCGGGCTTGCTCGTCGATCTTCAGATCGCTCAATACCCGGGTGGCCGTTACGTTTAGCAGACCGCTTGCGGCTTGTGGATGTTTGATATGATCATCATCCGCTGCCGGCGTATTGACGAGTCTTTAGAGTCCTACACAGAGGTTTCCTGGCTCAAGCGAAACGAAATAGGAGCGCATATGAGATATGTGCGGGACCGAGAATAATGCGTGTATATGATACCGTATTCCATTCTCGCGATAAATGTATCGATTAGTTGTATGCGATATAACCTAGTTATCGAATCAAGGATTGATTCGATAAAACGATACATTGGATACTAGTCAGTTATATGCGATATGACCGGATCGTTAAATCAAGTGTTGATTTAATGATTTAATGTATAATTATATATTTGATATATCACTTTGCATTAACTAGTATCAGTTCACTTAAGATGGATTTTCTCACTCGGATGTGCGCATTGTATATGCGATATATTTTTGTGCACTTGATTGTATCATGTTTGATGATGCATGTATACTTGTGTTTGTGTGAAGATTGAACCATGGTTATATGAATGGTTAGGGTTATGATTATTTATTCATTCATTTATTTATTTATTAGTTTTGGAAAATAATAGCAAAAGAGAAAAATGGTGGCTTTCTTTGTTCTTTCTTGAAGCTTCATGAAGACTTTGACCAAGTGACCATTTTGTCTCATGCTTAACCCTAACCATTCCACTCAACCATGCTTCATTCTCTACACTTGACCATGGTTATTATTATGATAAGTATTCATTTTATATCCATTTTTAATAACTTATCATAACATTCTTCTTCTTCTTCTTCTTCTTCATTTCTTCATGGAAGAAAGCTTGCTCCATTAATGGCAAGTAATGATAAAGAGTGAGAAATCCAATTCTAAAGTGAACCCACTTCCTATTTCTTCATCCTCTACCTCTTGCCAAGTAGTATAGGGTGTTTCCTTCACAAGTTTTCATGGCTTGGTGAAGGTGGAGCTTGATCTAGCGATGCCTCGACGTAGATCATCTTCGGCATGGACATCGATGACCTAGCTCGCCATTTCTCCGACGAAGCCGACGCTAGAGCCCGGGAATTCATTTGGACAGCGAGGGGACTTCGTTGCGGAGCTATGGAGGTGGAGCACCGGATCTACAAAGGTTGTATTTCCGTTTAAACTTTAGTTAAGTTGTTAACTAGTTTCATTTTCGCCTAGATTTCTAGCCAACGATCCGTATTAGGGTTTCTCGGCACCTAGATTTTTTTTAAAATTGGCATGGTTGATACCTTGTGAGACCTCCTTGGAGTGCCTAGGAACCCTACAGTGGTATCAGAGCCTAGCTAGAGCCTTAGGCGATGCGTAGACGGAGTTTGAAACCCGATCGAACTGAAACCCCGATTCCAAAATGCTCTCTGGACTTTTTCCAAAAACTGGGATTTTTGTGAATTAAAAATTGCTAAAAAATTCAGTAGGAAAAACTAAGAATTACGGTGCAAAAATTATCACATGATTCCATAAAAGTGCGGCGGAACCGCGGCATTAGCGTGCTAATGCGGCGGTTCCGCGGCCCTTTTGTCTTATCTGTCATTAATTCTTGCACAGTAACTCCTATATTTTAGTGCTGGATTTTATGGGAATTTTTAATTTGAATTCAAGAGTTGAATTTTCTGGGGTGTTTTGGAGCGTACATGATTCGATCGGATTATCAGACTTTGTCTATGTGGCTTTCCGGATATTTTAGAATATGTTAAAAAGTTCGATCGGACATAAATACCCACTTTTTCCCTGTCGGGAAATTTCCAATTGTTGGACTTTTCCGTGGTTTAAAGACGTTCTAAGTAGTGCAAGTAACGCGATGGTCCCTCTAGAAGACAACAAACCTTAACTCGATTATGTGACCGTCTTGAACTGCCCTTTGAACCTTCGGGTTTGGGGCAGTACGGCGTGCCACATGTGAGGCGTTGGCTTGACCCTTCTACGGCTGGACCGTTGGTACTGAGGCACGAACTGAATGTTTTTAGACTTGTTTCATGTGTTGATCTGTGTCGGGAAAACTTGGGTGTTCGAATGTTCGATCGGAAAGTTTAACATTTTCTATTTATCTGGAATGTGATACAATAATTGGAATTCACAATCAGTTATGAGATAACTGAATGAATGTTATAAACATAGCAGTTTAGTCTCACTTGATCGGTTGCCACGGAATTTTGATGTGATCAAAAGTCCGTCACAATCACGTAGCGTACGCGGATACTCGCCGGTAAACTTAATAGACAGCCTCACTCCATAGCCCCGACCAAGTGACTGTAGGAGAACCCCGTCGCCGAAAGCATCCGTTCGGATGCTCGCGGTAGCGGTGTGCCGCCTTGGTGCACTTCATCGATGGTATCGGGGGTGCTGCCATCTACTGAAGTTTGCGACGAGCATTCGATCAGGATGTCGGGAATCCTGTTGAATTACCCACTTGATATTGAAAAGTGTTTTCAATTTTGAGACTAAAATGCGGGGTTTATAATTGTTAGGCATGCGATGTCTAAAGTATTCATTTGATTAGGCATGCGATGTCTATGCAAGTTGCGGATTCCAACTGTTGTAGTTTTACACTTTCTTTTCTGTGACCGTAAGTGTAATATGTGATATCGCCGGTTTCGTTGCTATATGTCAACGACAATTGGGATGCGCATATTTACTTACGTTGATGACATGTGATGTTATGTGTTGCTGGATATGTTATATTGGATCGTCGTGTTTGAATAGCCGGGGGTTTTTATGTGAGATGAGTGTTTTTCATTTTCATTCATGTAAAAACTTGTATGTAATATTCTTTTATTGGGGCGCTTCCAGGTTGCGGAAGTTGTCACCGTTGATGTATATTATTTACTTTTCCGCACTAGGATAGACCCAAGGAGGGGAGCACGAGTAACCGGGTTCTGGAGTCCAGTGGGAGACCAACTCGAGGAGTCGAGTCTGGGTCTCCTAACTCTAGAATTGGTAGGGTTGCTTGCCGCTCTCGTAGGGGTCTAGGGGTGTGGGTTTGGCTAATCATCACGACCGTGGAATCCGTGTTTTATAATGGCTCGTATTGAAAACACGGACGTCCTAGTATATCCAATATTTCATATGTTTCTTCTGCTGCGATATCTGTGATGTGATCATATGATATGTTCTGTGATAGATACAGTATATAGTATATATGATATATTATATAGACGTTACTTATGTTTTACACCCGCGCTAGCCCTGCCCCGCTCTGCCGTTAGTTTCCTAACCTAACGGTGCATGAGGGGACATCGAGGCGAATGCGGATGGCATAAGTGTACGTCGTATTTATCTGTGATGTTTAGGTACCTAAATGATGGGACTTCATTAATGAGATTAATGAAATAAAAGAAACCTAAGATGTTGTAGAATCGAATTTCAAAATAAAACAGTTAGCTACAGTTCTTGCTTTGCACAGCGATATATATGATATATCCTGCACCTTATTCGATGAGGAAAGGACCGAGATCCCTTCACCGGGAGTGACTCCTTTAGCAATAACTGGCAGATGTTACACACTCGGTTTGTCTTTTGATTGCTTTTAAGAGTTCTGCTTTGCACAGTGATATATATGATATATCCCGCACCTCATTCGACGAGGAAAGGACCGACGATCCCTTCACCGGGAGTGACTCCTTTAGCAAAACTAGAAAAGCCTCAAAAACACTCCATTTTAAAATTCATTCGATCCTACAACGATATCAAGTTCATTACGCAATAGGTTTTCAGAAAAACCTGTCGTAGCCCTCCGTCATTTCAGATAAGTGGTAGTTAGTATTCGTGCTACGTTTGTTGGCCTGCGTCAAGGCGTAGTGTGCGGTAGCTAACTAGTATTTATCTGCTTATGCATATGATGCAGATTGGATTAGGGTAGTCGTGCGACTTTGTTGGCCTGCGTCAAGGGTCGTGCGGGTGGGTTTAATTCAATCAGGAAATGACGGGTTGAACTTGACTAGCGCACTATGGTTTGTTGGCCTGCGTCAAGGTCATAGGACGCTAGGGGCAAAATATTATCGGGAATTTCAAGTGTTGAAATTTGCAATGAGATTGCATACCTTCTATGAGATAGTTGGATCCCGATACCCGCTGCGAGTAAGAGTTACTCCTGGGAGAGTTTTATACATTACAATTAGCTGATCAAGTAGGTCTCTAGAAAGGTGTCAACGGAGTTACACCTCTGGGAAAACGAGGTTTACATTAATTAGGTTCGTACGAAAGCACGGGGGACCTCCCTCAAAGTACCGACACTGGCTTGGCTGAAAGATTGGCGAACTTGTAGTGTGTAATTAATCCCGGCTAGTCTTTCCTTTTAGGGTTTGAAGGAAGATTTGATAAAAAGCAGTGGGAACCATCCTGATTAGATAAAATAATAACCAATCCATTCTTGAAAGAGCGCACGCTGAGTGTTTTCTTCTCTCTCTCTCCAGGTAGCGACCATATCACGCCTTAATCAAGATAATAATACGGATATTTGACCGAACCCGCTTGTTATACTGAGCTGGGGAACGTTGGTCTCGCTCCAACTTATAATTGTTATAAGACAGAGCAGGAAATTAGGGAATACCAGAATTCCCGTGCCGCCCAAACGAAGAGAGTGCATGCTGATGCATCATCTTCGGGTGTGTTCGTTACAAAGAACTGTTTCTCTGTATCCTCTACGTCCTGGGTATGTGATACCAGATCAGGATCCCTGATATGTAATCTGTTACACAGGGCTACAGAAAGGTAGAGAACTGAGAACGGGTGATAAGTTTCATGAGGCAGAAAACGGGGCAAGTGTTGCAACCAAGTCTGTTGGTCACTGTCACCCTGTATTCCAAATACATTGATTCTGAACGAATGTTATTAGATACCGAACCTAATATGCAAAATCATATCTGTCACTTTATTAGTAAAGAAACGATAAAATTTTGTATTGATGGATAATGTTTTGAACATTTCCTATATCAAAAGTTGATCGGTTCAGGCACGTTATCTAAAAGCATTGATGTTCTAAATCAAACTACAGTTCTTAGTATACGGAACACACACAAGAGGAAGAGTTCAGAAATGAACGAATCCTTCTTGAGGCATTGTAGACTAGGTCATATCAATGCGACCCGACTAGCTGAAGTTAAATGTAGATGCATATTTAAATCAGTTTGAATTTACATCTTGTGGAACTTGCCAGTCATGTCACAAAGATAAGATGACCATAGCTCTGTTTACTGGAAACAGAGAAAGAGTTAATGAACTCTTGGGATGATACATGTTGATGTATGTAGGTCCCCTGTCTACACTTGCCAAGACCGGTTCTTTATACTTCATTAAATTCTCTAATGATCTCTTTTGATTCAGACATATGTTCATGTTGAAACACAAGTCAAAACCTTTTGAGATATTCACAAAATATAAGTCAGAAGTAGAGAACCAATACGGGTATAAGTATTATGTCCTTTGATGATGTCACGCCCCGCTTCCCAGTGTACGGCGAAGTGGACGCGACGAGGTCCGCTACGTATGTACTCAGAAGTACATACGCTAAGCGTAGCTAAGCAATATAAAATAATCACAAGAGACAAATGATATTGAAATAACAGCAACTTTTATTAATAACATTCTTTTTACAATGCAGGAAAAGAAAATACAACTGGAATGAAAAAAAACAATGCCTAAACAGTGGCATAACAGGAAAAGAAATAAACTGGAAAGAACAAGGTACAATTATCTAGAGCTCTGGGTCTGCCTGGAACTGCTCCAAATCTTCACTGGTGGGCTCGATCTCAGCTTGGTCCAACGCACCTGACGACATTCAAAGAAGAAAGAGATAGAATGTCGTCAGCGAACAGGTCGCTCGGTAAGTCCCAAAAGAATACGAAGAATGAGAATGATAGAGTAACAGTATTTTCTAAAGTATTATAATGTTGAATATTATGGAACATTGTGTAACGCTGTTGTTTGTAGCTTGGTACAGAAGGATGCCAGTGTATACGAGGGGGATCTCTATATGCTAGAGATCAGGGCAAATGGAAAGTACAAGGAACCGTTATGCCACGGTACAACAGCAACAGGATTCAGGTTAGGTGTCTTAATCTGACCACCTCGTGCCACCTTTAACATCTTCCGTACCAATCTACCCCTTAAACCCCGTAATGTTTTAACAGTATTGTAGTATTGGAATATGTAAGTTGGTTGACTGACCAAAACCATGATATCAGTAAACATGTTGCAACTGTATAATCAGGTAAATGGAATATCAGGATAATGGATGAATATCTATGGTTTGATTCAGTCAAAAAGGAATATATTGTTAACTGGGTTCATGGATTCATGTATTCAAATTGTATTGGAATATAAAAGCATATAGATTGACTTGAATCATATTTGAGTCAAGAATAGTCAGACTCTAACCCGAGTCAGACTAAAAGAAAAGAATTTGAAGTTCAATATTAGCTAAGGGCCTTATTGTAATTTGTGAAACTTGAGGGGGTTTTATGTAAAAATACTTTTGTATAGTTTTCAAAATACACCTCAAGTATTTAATATTCGTCTTTAATTGTTATAATGAATGTGAATTTTATTTGTGTTATTCTAGTAAATATATCCTAATAAAAGTATTATTTGTTTTATCTGAAATTCATGGTATTTTAGTGTAACTTTTAATCTTGTAATTTTTAGAAAAATGTGGAAACTTTATATTATGATAAAATAGGTGTTTAAATGATAATTATATATATATTAACACATGAATAATTTTTAAATGAGTATTTTATCTTTAAAAATCTCATTTTCCTTAAATATCGTATTTTAAACCTTTCGAGACCGAATGCTCCTTGCGGAGGTCTGAATCTCGCACTACTAGCCTGCGGGTGCACGATGAACCGTACTTTCCCTAACAGGTTCCCCAAAAGTGGGTTGTAGCGGCGCTTTGCTTAGGTTTATAAATACTTTTCATTTGGGAAAACGGTTTTATTAATATAGTGTATTTATTTGCAAAAAGTATAGTTTTCCGTATTTTTAGTTATTAGGGTTTCCTAAACCAACTAGCCAATTTCTAAGGTCTAAACGATGAGTCATTAGAAACCTCAAATCGCCTCTTCACCGCCAATTGTGGCCAGGTAAGTACAAGTGAGGAGGGAGGGATCCGCTCACGAATCGTGAGACGGGCCTTTTAAAGTTACCCAAGCTCACTTGCCTAGCCTAGACACCACAAAGTCGGTTTAGATAAACGATCGATGTCCATGACCAATCGTGCTTTCATTTTATTAAAAGATTTTACTTAGAAATGTTTACAATTTAAAGCTTACAATAAAGGTTATAAAGATTAGGGTATTTTAGTGAAAAGTCCTGTAATTTCGTATTCTGTATTTTTTTGATATTTATCAACTAGGGTTATATTGAGTGTGTGTAGGGATAGGTCATTACCCCGTGACTTATATTAAGTTTTGGTGAAGTTTTAAAGGTAAAACATGCTATGTTAAACTTAAAGGTATTATAGCGCAAGAATACGGTATTCGAAAACGTTATCATTTTATGTGTGAAATTTCATTCAAATTGAGTTCTACAAGTTTTGTGATCAAGATAAACATATTTAGGAGTGAGGTAATTGATTAAACTAAGAAAAATGAACTTCATGGTATTTTTATGAAAAGAATACGGTTTTGCAAAGAAGCTATCATTTCATGTGAAAAAGTTTGATTAAATTGGTTTATGGGTGATTAATAGTCAACATAAATATGGGTAGATAATATGTATTAGGTGACAAGTGGAAATTTATAGAAAAACCGAATCGGAAATCGGTTTGTCCGATTTCCGTCGGGTTCCAAAAAGTCGTATTTTTATACTTACAGAAAAGAGAGATAGAGGGGTTGGGACTTACGGTTTGGATAAGCTAATGAAGCTAATGGATGTGGTGGTTGCCGATTCGTCGAAAGCGTCGCAAAGGTTCTGATCCGGTCGCCGGAATCCGTCGTCGATTTCGGCAGCGCTTCGCTTCTTGCTCTTCGTACCGAGTTCTCGAGAATTTGAGAGAGTAGACTTAGAGTGGTGAGGTGAAATGGTAGAGGATAGGGGTCTTTATATAGGGCTAGGCTAGGGTTAGGGTTTGGATTAAAAATATTAAAAGAAAATATAAAAAAACATTAAAAATTCATTAAAAATCATTAAACCTAGGAGTAAAAGGGATTTATTGGCCAAATAAAAACCGATCCAGGTATAATAAGTATGCAAGAGGGTTGACCAAGTCAAGAGACAACTTTTCTCAGTTGGTGACTCGGCCGTCCGGCTAAGTCCGGCCGGATCGGCCGGACCAAGTCGGCCGATTCGACGGCCGACGGCTCCGAGTCGGGCCGAGTCAAGGGTCCCATGGCCGGGGGTTTTCCTGAGGAACAACTTGGTATTTTTACTTTTTGTTGTCCAGTACATATTTTGGGAGTTATGGCCTTTTTACCGTTGACTTCCAAAAAAAATAAAACAAAATAAATACAAAAATAATGTGGGGCATGGGATTTGAACTCCGGTGGCTTGGTTCAGCAGTGCAAGGTATTACCAATGAGCTTCAAGCTCCTTCTTGTAATTATTGTGGTTTTTAATTACTTAAACTGATAGCAGCAAGAATAAATACTCCTAGTATTCATTAAATTTAAAGTAATTTCTTGTACACTAAAAATGGAGTTATTTCATTCTTGTAGCTTGTAATTAAAAACAAAAATAATTACCTAAATCTTATGCTCAGGCTTAAATACCCCTTTGTGGATTTTTAAAAAAATATTTTGAAAAAAAATTGTATAGGAAAAAGTGTATAAAAATTAGGGTTGTTACAGATGAGATCAAGGAGGAGAATACTTGAGCACGAAATTCTTGGACTATTCTAAAGGAGAATGAGATTCTCTCTCAGCATTACTCCTCCGTATACACCATGGCACGATGGTATATCGGAACGGAGCAATTACACCCTATTTGATATGGTGTCCTCTATGATGAGTACTATTGAGTTACCTATTTCCTTTTGGGAGTTATGCACTTATGAAGTTGCATACCTATTGAATAGGGTTCGAATCAAATCAGTTGCCTACCACTTCATATGTGATATGGAAAGGGAAGCGCCCATATCTTAAGTTAGTTAAGATTTGGAGTTGTCCGGCTTATGTCTAAAAGCAAAATCCGGACAAACTCAAGGCAAGATCTGTTATGTAGAACTGGAAATGTTCCAGCTATACAAACTGCAGCTGATGATTTGAAAGAACCAAAGGATTCAATAGTTAACAACGAACCTCAGCCTCTCCGCCGATCAAGTAGGGTTCCTCACCCACCTGAGAGATACTTCGATTTCTCTATGACAGTGGGAGCGAGGATTGCATCATGAGATGATGACCCAACTAGCTTCGAGCTGGCCATAGAGAGTAAGACTCTGTAAGAATGGCTGGATATTTATCGATCTGAGATGGAATCCTTATACACCAACAAAGTATGGACTTTGGTTGCTATATCTGAAGGGTTAAATCCCCATCAGGAGCAAGTATATCTTGAGAAGATTACTTGGTGTAGATGGAAAAGTTGAGACTTTCAAAGCTAGACTTGTTAAAGTTTTTCGTCATCGACCAGGCATGGATAATGATGAAACCTTTTCCAGTGGCTATGCTTAAGTCCATCCGGATCCTACTTGCCACGGCTACATACCATGACTACGATATCTGGTGGTTGGGTGTCATGACAGCTTTTCTAAATGATGTTTTAGAAAAGAGCGTCTATAAGTACACAGCCAGAGGGCCTCGTAGACAGTGGGAGCAGCGGAAACGTGTGCAAGATGCTTTATAGGATAAAGCAGGCATCGCGGAGTTGGAACATCTGTTTTGATGAAATAGTCAAAGAGTTTGACATCATCAAAATGGTAGATGAACCTTGTATATACAAAAAGGTAGTAGGGAGTATGGTGATGATCCTCGTAGAGTACGTGGATGACATACTCTTGATAGGGAAAGAGTTTCCTATGCTACGCTCGATCAATCTCCGACTATCACAATGATTCTCCACATAGGATCAAAGTGATACCTACTAAATCCTGGGTTTTTGGATCTATGAGATAGATCTAAATGGATGTTAGGATTCTCACTAGTTGTAGTGAGATGGTATCAATTGATCCTGAGAAGAATCACTGGAAGTGTTCCAGGGTGATAAAGACGACTGTGTGTCAGTCACAGGCATTGTCTTTACCCTCAGTAAAGGGACGGTATGTTAGAAGAGTTCCAAGCTAGATACCGTGGCATACTAGACGATAAAGGCAGGATACATCGCTGCTTAAGATGCTACCAAAGAGGATGTTTGGGTGTTTATTGGTTCATGAGATGAACTAAGTTCCTCCCATTGTGTGACAATGGAGTTGTGGCTTATGCCAAGGAACGACGGTCCCATCAGTGATCCAGACATATTCTAAGGCAGTGTCACCTGATCATGGAGATGCTTGATCTCCAAGAGATCGAGGTTTGGAGAGTAGACTCAGAGGACAACACAGCGGATCCACTCACAAAGGCCTGTTCCCAGAGAGAGATTTTTATGGGATGGTTGAGTATGAGATACTACAACCACTGCTATCAGATGGCCCTAGTGCAAGTGGGAGATTGTTAGTTATATGTATGCCCTAGAGGCCATTACTATACATAGGATGTATATTGTAGTGGATGCTTGGACATATATAGGGAGGACTTTCTTGCTCGACATAATAGTATGCTATCTGGTTGATCTTTACCTTAACGTGTATACTGATTGTCTCTCTGTTACATGTTGGTAAAGCCCTTAGGATGTGTACTTGACTACCGGGACTATGATGCGGATCATACTAGTGGGGACATGGTAGTCCATAAGTACATCCTTCAAAGTCCCTAGTCGTGGGTATATCGAGACGGGGCATCGATATACCATAGTAGACTAGCGTATACCTTCTCGACCCATACAGATGGGCGATGGATGATCCCATATCCATTGGTGTTTGACATCAGAGATGATATACGGGTGCTCAGTGGAGACTGGGTACACTGGACGGACTCGCCGAGAACTCCCAGATGGTATTATACCTTACGTCAGATGGAAGTTCTCTGGTGACACTGGTACAGAGTAGTCTGTTGACCCGAGATCGTCATAGAGTCTTGTGTGGTTCCCACTGTGCTTTGATTTCCATCTTACCACGTCCAAGAGGGTGTGCAAAACGGTGGTTTTTGGGTACAGTCCCGAATCACATGGAGGCAATGAGCGATAGGAGGGGATTCGTCTCTCCCGGTATAGGGAGTTGATGTTGCGCTGTGTTCGATTGGCTATAACCGGAAATCCCTGGCCAGGGTTGCTGAGATTTACTGGTAAGTGTTACCAGTAGTATCTCGAATAGTTATAGACCTCATATCGACACGACTTATCGAGCTATTGGGGTCTGACGTTTACCACCCCTGGGCGAGATATGCGACATATCAGACGATCAGACCGGACTGTACGGTAGTGTTACTGGTTGGATTCACTGGAGTGTGAGCGGGCTTGCTCGTCGATCTTCAGATCGCTCAATACCCGGGTGGCCGTTACGTTTAGCAGACCGCTTGCGGCTTGTGGATGTTTGATATGATCATCATCCGCTGCCGGCGTATTGACGAATCTTTAGAGTCCTACACAGAGGTTTCCTGGCTCAAGCGAAACGAAATAGGAGCGCATATGAGATATGTGCGGGACCGAGAATAATGCGTGTATGTGATACCGTATTCCATTCTCGCGATAAATGTATCGATTGGTTGTATGCGATATAACCTAGTTATCGAATCAAGGATTGATTCGATAAAACGATACATTGGATACTAGTCAGTTATATGCGATATGACCGGATCGTTAAATCAAGTGTTGATTTAATGATTTAATGTATAATTATATATTTGATATATCACTTTGCATTAACTAGTATCGGTTCACTTAAGATGGATTTTCTCACTCGGATGTGCGCATTGTATATGCGATATATTTTTGTGCACTTGATTGTATCATGTTTGATGATGCATGTATACTTGTGTTTGTGTGAAGATTGAACCATGGTTATATGAATGGTTAGGGTTATGATTATTTATTCATTCATTTATTTATTTATTAGTTTTGGAAAATAATAGCAAAAGAGAAAAATGGTGGCTTTCTTTGTTCTTTCTTGAAGCTTCATGAAGACTTTGACCAAGTGACCATTTTGTCTCATGCTTAACCCTAACCATTCCACTCAACCATGATTCATTCTCTACACTTGACCATGGTTATTATTATGATAAGTATTCATTTTATATCCATTTTTAATAACTTATCATAACATTCTTATTCTTCTTCTTCATTTCTTCATGGAAGAAAGCTTGCTCCATTAATGGCAAGTAATGATAAAGAGTGAGAAATCCAATTCTAAAGTGAACCCACTTCCTATTTCTTCATCCTCTACCTCTTGCCAAGTAGTATAGGGTGTTTCCTTCACAAGTTTTCATGGCTTGGTGAAGGTGGAGCTTGATCTAGCGATGCCTCGACGTAGATCATTTTCGGCATGGACATCGACGACCTAGCTCGCCATTTCTCCGACGAAGCCGACTCTAGAGCCCGGGAATTCATTTGGACAGCGAGGGGACTTCGTTGCGGAGCTATGGAGGTGGAGCACCGGATCTACAAAGGTTGTATTTCCGTTTAAACTTTAGTTAAGTTGTTAACTAGTTTCATTTTTGCCTAGATTTCTAGCCAACGATCCGTATTAGGGTTTCTCGGCACCTAGATTTTTTTTAAATTGGCATGGTTGATACCTTGTGAGACCTTCTTGGAGTGCCTAGGAACCCTACAGCCATGACATCAAGATAGGGAAGATCCTAATTGACAACAGGTCCTCTGTCAACTTCTCAACGTGAGGGTGCTAAAGGAAATTTGCATGAGCGTGCAGCACCTAGCTCGAGATAAAATCACCATCTCCGGGTTCGACTCCCAGTCATCACGGATGCTCGGGCTGTGATACTGACATTACGCTTCGGATCGCTCATCACTGACATCAAGTTCCACGTCATTGATGCCAAGACTTGCTACAACGCCTTGCTCGGTAGGCCTTGGTTGCACGAGTACAACATCATCGCTTCTACACAGCATCAGTGTATGAAGTATTTCAAGGATGGTCTCGAGTACACCGTAACGGGGGAGCTAAACCCATTCTCCATGAATGAAGTCCGCAAAAACAAGGATGCAAAGTATTTCCTGCCAGACTTTGAAGACACAGAAAGATGCAATAAACCGGAGAATAAGAAAAAAGCTATCACCACTATTCCGGTCTTCGGGAGCGATACCGAGGAGGAAGAAGAGATAGTCTGTTCGGGGCCGCTCCAATGCAACAAGCCGGGACCATCTACCCCTATTCTGGTTTTTGGCAGTGACGCTGAAGACGAAGTCAATGCAGTGTTCTCGGTCCGTCCATTGGTGCAGGCCCTCATTGGAGATGATCAGAGTTTGCAAATCGCCATGGTTCCGCAAAAGCACTACAAAGAGTTCGACGCACTTGATACCTATAATGTGCAAGAACTACAAACGTTCTACGTCCCTTCCAGGCGAAAAGATGAAAAGGTGATCCTCTTTTATCGATCCGCGGAAACCAAAGTGGAGAAAGAAATCTGGCATGGTGTCGATTCTACGCTTGACAGGCTCCAGCCCATCCGTCTGCCCAGATACTACACAGAAGGATTAAAAAGGCTGTTGAGTAGCCAAGGCGTACCCTTTAAAAAGACTACTATACAAGCTCGGTTCTACAACAGGATCTGGAACGTCCCCGGAACTCAGCGAAAATTGCCCAACGGGAGAATGGAAACGATCGGGCTTAGATATGTTCGATCCAAGAAACGGGAGCGATTCCATGGATGCTACGTTATACATGACTTCGATGAAGAAGGAGATGCTCTGTTAAAAGACACTGCGATTGAACCAAAACGAGATCCTAACGTAAAAGTACCAAGTCCGTCGTTTGAAGAACATATAGATAAGCTAATAAGGGAAGCGGTTCAAAAGGTCCGGGATGACCACAACCATGAAATGGCCATTTACGAGAAAGCCAAGACATAGCGCCTCCTTCAGCAGGCTACGGAGAATGACGATGCCCTTCGTCGCCAGCCCGTCATACAAAAGACCCGACGCGGAGGCAAAAACAAACTAAAGAACGGAAAAAACGTTTGACGGCGGCAAAGTGGGTCCAAGAAGCCACGCGATCGAGAATTGAGCAGCCGGGATCCGTCTCTTATAAAGAAGATAGGTCGAGCATATTCTTTTCCCCAAGACAAGACTAGGAAGATATTCGATCTTGTCATGAAATATCAAATGATTACGCTCCCGGAGTCCAAACACCCCGAACAAGCAGACGAGGTCTCTCACCCAAATTATTGCTCCTATCACTGAGCAATAGGATATCCTCTCGAAGACTGCTTCACATTAAAAAACCGGGTAGAAGACCAGTATCAGCAAGGCATGTTCGCTCTATCTAGCAGTTGGAGGGTAACCCCACCACAGAAGCATGTTCCAAAAGCAACGTACATAGCGAGAGTAGAACCAGATCAACATCGGTCTTGGAAACGATCTCATACCTGTCACGCAATAACCCTGTCAGAAGAAGGAGTACACGAGGATATGGATGACCTCTCCTGGTGCTTTGAAAA
The DNA here is from genome assembly GCA_030015575.1 of Agapanthus africanus. Lineage (NCBI taxonomy): Eukaryota > Viridiplantae > Streptophyta > Magnoliopsida > Asparagales > Amaryllidaceae > Agapanthus > Agapanthus africanus. Next base: position 17,539,980 of record CM057349.1, on the reverse strand, counting down.
TGAAGATGAAGATGAGTTGATCTCAGAACTTCCACCGGCGCCAAAAGAGGTGGAAGATGGAATATATACTACTGCGGACAACTTAAGGAAAATCGACTTGGGGACAGCAAACGACCCGAGGCCTACGTTCGTCAGTGAGCTGCGTCCGAAGAATAGGTAGCTACGCTAAGAGACGTGCTCATGCAGTATAAAAATTGCTTCGCATGGAACTACTTCGAGATGCCGAGGCTAGATCCAGAAATAGTTGTGCATAAATTGGCGATATCCCCGGACGTCAAGCCAGTCAAACAAGTACCGAGGAGAATGCGGCTCGAACTTGAAATGAGCATCAACGCAGAAGTTAAGAAGCTAATCGACTCCGACTTTATCCAAGAAGTTCAGTATCCTGACTGGATCGCCAACATTGTCCCAGTGATGAAGAAAAATGGGACGGTGCGCATCTGTGTAGACTTTCGGGACCTCAACAAAGTTTGCCCGAAGGATAATTTTCCCGTACCGGTTGCCGAGCTGATGATAGACAACACATCCACTCACGAAGTCTTCTCCTTCATGGACGGATCATCAGGGTACAATCAAATAAAGATACACCCCGAAGACCAGAAGCATACCGCTTTCCGGACTCCCCTGGGAATATTCTGCTACAAAGTGATGCATTTCGGCTTGAAGAACGCCGGCGCTACTTATCAGAGGGCCATGACAAAGATTTTCGATGACCTCATACATGAAATCGTCGAATGCTATATCGATGACCTCGTCGTGAAAAGCAAGTCATACGAGGAGCATTGGGAGCATCTGAAGATCGTTTTTCAGCGCCTTCGGAAATACAACCTGAAGATGAACCCTCTGAAATGCGCGTTCGGAGTTTCCTTGGGCAAATTCCTAGGATTCATCGTACGACACCGGGGCATCGAGATAGACCCGTCGAAGATCAAGGCGATCTTGGAAATGCCTCCGCCAAGAACTCTCAAGCAACTGCGGTCTCTTCAAGGGAAGCTCGCGTATATCCGGCGGTTCATAGCTAACCTCTCCGGCAAATGCCGCCCCTACAGTCATGTAATGAAGAAGGGGACACCGTTCGTCTGGGATCGCAAATGCCAAATTGCACTGGACGAAATCAAGCAATACCTGCAGAATCCGCCGGTACTGACCGCCCCGGTCAAAGGAAAGCCCCTCATCTTGTACAATTCCGCCCTTGAAGATTCTTTAGGGGCGCTATGAGTACAGGGAAATGACCAAGCGAAAGAGATAGCCCTCTACTATTTGAGTCGAGTTCTTCTGGGGGTAGAAAACAACTACTCCCCTATTGAAAAACACCGCCTGGCATTAATCTTCGCGATAACGAAGTTCAGACACTATGCATTAACGCATGAGATCCATCTCATATCAAAGGTAGATCCTCTCAAGTATTTGATGTCAAGAGCCATACTAACAGGACGACTCACTAAATGGGCCCTCCTCTTGATGGAGTTCTCGATAATCTTTCGACCCCTCAAAGCAGTGAAAGGCCAGGCCATCGCCGACTTCCTCACCGAGCATCCAATACCTGCCGATTCACCCCTAAATTGTGAACTGCCGGACGAGCACACGTTTGACATGATCGACAGGGAGAGAGAAGGGAGTGATACCCGATGGGAACTCTACTTTAATGGGGCATCTTCCATGAAGAAGCGAAAGCACAACTCCCCCATAATTAAATCTGCGGTAGGCCTCATCTTCGTGACTCCACAAGGAGGGATAATGCGCTTTGCCTTTTCCTTGACAGAGCCAAGGACAAACAATGAAGCGGAATATGAAGCTTTGATAGCAGGTCTTGAGATCGCTGTCAACATGGAAATCGAAAACCTCCTCATATACGGGGACTCCCAGCTAGTCGTTAATCAAGTAAACGGCGACTATCAAACGTGTAAACCAGAATTGGTAAAGTACGGTGAGAAAGTGCAACAATTGCTGACTCAAATCCCTTCCTGCGCCCTGGAAAGCATATTGCGTGTGGAAAACAGCAAGATGGATGCGTTAGCCAAACTCGCTAAAGAACTGGCTGACGAAAACCTCGATGACGTAAGGATCGTTGTACAAAGCCGTTGGGTTCTTGCGCCAGCGGAAATATCTCCGGAGTCGTACGAAGAAAAGGAAGCAACCAAGCGAACAGCTCTACAAATAGAGGACCAGGAAAAGGCCAAGGATTGGGGAGAAGTCTTTATAGACTACTTCAAATTCCATCGAACACCTGAAGATGCATCCTCAAGGCACCAGCTCATGAAACAAGCTCTGTCCTTCGCCTTCGTCAATGATACTCTATATAAGAGGTCGTTCGACTCTCTGTGGCTAAGATGCCTGGGACCAGAAGAAGCAAGGAAAGTTGTCCAAGAAACTCATGACGAACTCTGCGGTTCTCATCAAGCCGGGTCGAAGATGAAGCTGAAGATTAAAAGGATGGGCTACTATTGGCCCGCGATGATTCAGGATTGCCTCGAGTATGAGAAGCAGTGTCATTCTTGCAAATTCATGAAGACTTTATCCACCAGCATCCAAACCCGCTACACCCAACGGTGGCAAGCTGGCCGTTCGAAATGTGGGGAACCGACATAATTGGGCCCATCGAACCAGCGTCATCCAGAGGACATCGGTTCATATTGGCGACAACCGATTACTTCTCTAAGTGGGCAGAAGCGATACCGTTAAGAGAAGTGAAGACAGGGAACATCCACCATTTCTTCAAGACACACGTTATCTATCAGTTCGGCACTCCGCGACGGATCATCTCCGATAACGGCCCAACCTACAGAAGCCATAAAATCGGTCGCTTTGCACAGCAGCATAGCATAGACTGGAAATACTCTTCGGTCTCCAATCCCCGAGCTAATGGTCTAGCTGAGGCTTTCAACAAGACTTTGACGAAGATCATAGAGAAGACGGTGTCCAGAAATAAAAAGGACTGGCACAAAAAGCTGCCTTAAGCTCTCTGGGCATATCGAACCACGTTCAAAACAGTTACGAATACAACGCCATATGCGTTAGTATTCGGCACAGAAGCAGTACTCCCCTTGGAGATAGAGCTACCCTCTCTACGAGTGGCGGTTTATCACGAGCTAACAGACGAAGAGAATGCTCGTCTTCGGCTCGAGGAGCTTGACGCCCTCGATGAAACTCGTCTTATGACGCGGCAAAACCTAGAAGCTTACAAAGCAAGGATGACGCGCTCATACAAGAGATTGACTAGGCCGAGAATATTTCGCCAAGGAGAACTCGTGCTAGTGGTCAAGAGGCCTATGATCCTCAATCGTACCAAATGGAGGGAATTCGAGCCGAACTATGAGGGCACATACATCATAGACAAAGTCTACCAAGGAGGGGCCTATCTACTCATGGACATGCCTGGCGAAAGACCCTTCAGGCCAATAAACGGCCGGTTCCTGAAAAGATACTACGCCTGACGAGTCACGGCCTAGATCAACGATAGATGACGACACCTATGTCCGCTCGCTATCTTCCCAAGCCCAAACTCTATAAGTAGTATCCAGCGAAACCTTGCCTCAAAATCGCTACCGGACCGAAGCGTCCTTAAACTAACAATGGACCGTAACGTCCTAAAACTAACGACGGACCGAAACGTCATTAAACTACTACAAACCGCAGCATCCTAGGGTTGACAATATATATATATATATATATATATATATATAATAAAAAATATATATATAAAATAAAAAAATAAAAAAAACGGTACGTCCATAAGCAAGATGGGCACGGATGAAAACCCGAAAGGGCTCCATGAGTAAAAACAGCAGGGCTACCGGTGAGTTTGTGAAAACCCGAAAGGGTGCAGACTCATAAAAAATTCATGCGCACTTGCAAGGTCCTCTCGACCTTGTAAGGAGAAAATACCTGCGTGAGATCTTTACGACTCACAAGGGAGCAACACATTTCGGGATCCCCACGATTCCTGAGGAGAAATTACACTTACGAGATTCTCACGACTCGTAAGGAGAACCCTCTTATGAGACTCTCACGGATCATAAGATTCAAAAGCCTTAAGCTACAGGGATCTGAACCTGTTCTTAAGCCATCACATTTCCCAGACTGTCCTACGAACGGTTCAATATTGACTCTTGTATACAATCCACGGGCACAAATAAACGTCTCCACCATCAAGTCCCACCAACGACGAGGAATGTCCTCATTTGGTGAACAAACACTTGTAGGTCCTCTCGACTTGCAAGGAGAAAATGCTCTTATGAGATCCTTACGACTTATAAGAGACCATACACTTAAGAATCCTCACGATTCTTAAAGAGAAAACGCACTTACGAGATCCTCACGACTCGTAAGGAGAAACATCTTTATGAGACCCTTACAGTTCATGAAGTCAAAAACCTAAGTCGTCAGGATCCTAACCCTGTTTGTTAAGCCGCCTTTGTTCAAATCGACAGAGGCAAATGATGATTCGCTCCTGGCAACGTTCCAGTAGTATCGATGCTGATGCCTAAATCACAAATTCCAAGTCCTTTCACGGCAAATGATGATTCGCTCCTGGCAATATTCCAGTTGCAGTGATGCTGATGCTAAGATTGGCATCAGATTCCAAGTTCCATACTCGCAGCAAAAAGTCAGCGAGCTATAAATGCATATGAAATAGCCGAAATGATAGGGCGACTTGCAACAAAATCAACAAGTAAAGGATATGCATACAAAAATAGCCGAAATGATTGGGCAACTCGCAATAAAAAGCAGCGAGTAAAAACAAAAAAACAGATGAAATGATTAGGCACCGCGAAAAATAGCCGAAATGATTAAGCAATCGCGACTTTCACGATACAAAAAGCTGAAATGATAGAGCATCGCGGAAAATACAGATAAAAATGAAACTTTTGCCCTGCAGGTAAGTTTATACTGACCCCTGTATACAATTCATGGGCATAAACGAAAAGGGAACCATATGTCCCAACAAACTCTATCAAAGGGAGAGTCAGGTCTCAGCGGTAGTATCTGCATCCCAGAAGACCAGCAACGGCGTTCCTCCTCATGCCAGCAGGACACGGACGCGACACTACCAATCAGAGCCACGGCAAAGTCCCCAGTTCCAAGACTCTGTGATTCACAGACAACCTAAAGTCAACCCTGACACTGTAGAAAACGGAAAAAGTCGATCCCGACACCGTAGAAAATGGAGAAAGTCAACCCTGACACCGTAGAAAATGGAGAAAGTCAACCCTGACACCGTAGAAAACGGAGAAAGTCGACCCTGACACCGTAGAAAACGGAGAAAGTCAACCCTGACACCGTAGAAAATGGAGAAAGTCGATCCCGACACCATAGGAAACGGAGAAAATCAACCCTGACACCGTAGGAAACGAAGAAAGTCAATCCCGACACCGTAGAAAATGGTGAAAGTCAACCCTGACACCGTAGAAAACGGAGAAAGTCCATCCTGACACCGTACAAAATGGAGAAAGTCAACTTTGGCACCATAGAAAACGAAGAAATTCAATCCTGACACCGTAGAAAACGGAGAAAGTCAACCCTGACACCGAAGAAAATAGGGAAAGTCAATCCCGATACAGTAGAAAACGGAGAAAGTCAACCCTGACATCGTAGAAAACGGAGAACATCAATCCTGACACCGTAGAAAATGGAGAAAGTCAACCCTTGACCTCCCTATCGGAGCAATGCTTCGATTTGGAAACAAGTCAACTCACCAATCACTTACGAGTCCTCTCGACTTGTAAGGGAGAAAAATTCTATTGTGAGATCCTTACGACTCTCAAGAGAAAACGCACTTAGAAATCCTCACGACTTCTAAGGAGAAAATATACCTATGAGATCCTCTCGACTCGTAGGGAGAAAAATCTTTATGAGACCCCCACGGCTCATAAACTTGAAAAGTCTTAGGCAGCAGACCCGAACCTGTTTCTTAAGCCATCGCTACCCTACGAAGAGTTCAAGATGAGTTGTTATCTACAGGCTACACTTACTAGAGTAACATGACAACAAAACAGCAATAAAAAGAAAGCGATCTAAGATAAAACATGCGCTTTATTCATGAGTTCAATTGAATACAGGATACATCATATAAAAGAATAAAAAAATGAATGAATACATGTTATTCATGAATTCCAAATTTCCATCAATACAAAAAATTACAAAGACAGGTACTAAGGAGGAGGCCTCTTCAACAAGTCGGCAAGCCGCTCGTGCACTCCTTTCACCTCCTTCTCACAGTCAGCCACCACTGCCAGCTCCGCTTCAATTCGAGCCCGTTGCTGCAAGCAAGATGAAAGCTTCGTATCGATTTCATGCTTAGCAGCTTCGCAACTTTGCGCAGCCCGCTCGGTGGATTCAAACTTCTGCCTTAGCGCCAACCCGTCTGAGATACACCGTTGGAGACTATCGAAAATAGCCTTCAGTTGTGCAGCGTTCGCGTCGACCTCAGCGTGTAACCGAGCAGACTTGTTAGAAGCCGCCTCATGTTCCTTCTGTCGCAGGGTCGCCTCTTGTTCAAAATGCCGAAGGAAAGGAACACTCAGCTCCATCCACTCAACCCACTGGGAAGTTGAAGCTAATACCTCATGAGCAATACGCTTGAGCTCGATCTCGTGTAAGCAATCCTCGATCTATCTGCAGTAGTCAACCCAAGACCCGACGACGTCCTCGTCATGGAAGTTCACGAGTGTCGCCAGCATTGGATTAACCTGCATAGCAAAATTTGTAGCGGAGGTGAGGGCTTCAACATCAAGATCCTCGACGAACTCGCTCAACATTCGTCGGCTGTTCACGGCGCCTTGAGAAGATGTGAGTTTAACAAGAGGCCCTGCCGGCATCGTAATGCGGGCCTCAAAGGGAGCTGGAGCCGGTGCGATTGCTGCAGAATGAGTTACGGTTAAATGCCAACGCGGGAAATAAAGAAAACGCATAAGGGGTAAAGCCTATCATACCGGCTATAACAGGCGGTAGGACGGGGAGTGCAGGGAGCTCGGTTATTCTCTCGACCCGCGACGCTATATCCAATATGAAGAAGAGTTAACAACATGGCTATCCGTAAGAGAAAGGAAAAGACGTCGGTTATAGACTATACTCACCGACATCAGCAGGTAGGGCAATCTCTGGCTGGAATGAGAAATGCAGGTTCAGCACCTGATACAGGTGATCAAAAAGGACTCCTGCAAAGTTATGATGACATACTGTCAGTACAAGGAGTGTGATACCTACAATGAAGCCAATGAATCACAAACCTATACCTTCCAGCATTTCAGAAGACATAGGAGAAGGCGAGGGAATAACAGCCATCATTGCGGCGACCCGAGGTGCTTCAGAGGGCACAATTTCAGCAACAGAAGCATAACTAGGCCTAGTGACTTCTTCGCTCTCCTTCAGTGGGACGGTCTCGGCGCCCATGGATTCATCTCCTGATTCGACAAGGGCTGTCGTGACACTCGCGATTCCTGCCAACGCCGGAGAGCTACAAGGGGAGAGAACAGCGGTTTGGGCAGTCCCAGACTCCCAGGAGAGAGTAGCTACTTCGGGCTTCATAGTCGCCGTTGCCTCGCCTACCATCTCACCGCCAAGACTTGGCCCTGCAGGATATGATATATAAGAATTTGCATACCAAGTTCTGATAAAAAAAAGAATGGGCATTGCTTTACCTTGCGATGGATCCTCAGTTGCCTCCCGAGCCGCGTGCGCAACCTGTCTACGGGCGGTAGACAAGGCGGTTGGGGTACCCTCTGAAGTAATAGCGACAGAAGGGATGGTGTTTGAACCTGCACCCGCAGCCAAGGTAGCATCACGCTCCCTCGTTGCGCGCTTCCTGCGCTTCTTTCCAATTTTATCAGTGAGGACCGACCTCCTCAAGACTTCGGACAAAGGGATGCCTTCGCCGTCATCTGACCCTAGTTCTGCCTCCGGCGCCGCAACGGCGTCCATCATCGGCTGTTTCAGCGAAGACTCTTGCGCTGACTTGGGGATAGCCATAGCCATGATGGCCGGCTCTGACAAGACTACTGCACCATCGCTTGGGATTGGCGCTACACCTGGAACAACTGGAGCCGAAGTAGTCCCTGTAACAAGGTGAAATAAAGCGTCAGAGTACAAGTATAAAGCATAAGGGCATAATCAAATGAAATAAGTTATACCCAAGCCATAAGAAGCGCGAAGCCTCTCTTCCTCCTCAAAAGTCCGGAGGGAAGCCACCAGAGCCTCTTCAGCGGAGATGCCTGACAAAGAAGGATGTGTTAATAAATGCATAATAAGATAGAAGGAAAAAGCTCAAAACGAAATGCCTAGAGCATACCCGTCTCCGCAAGCGATAGCAACACCGCCTCTGTGCGAGCCTGTCATTCGGAAGCCGCAAGGGCGGCCTGCAGATCGGTGTCCGTCACAGGTGTGTCGAACAAACCGTCATTGGTCCCGTACTCACTCAAGCCCGCTATAGGGAGCAGGGGCTCCTGGCCAAGTACGACGTCGACAGAAAACATCGATTTCTTCTTCTTCTGCGAATGATTCCTGGCGGCCGACGACGGGAGCTTACGCTTCACGGGCATTTTTGGGCGACGGGTCCCAATCTCTGCGCCAACTCCAGAGTCCGGAGACGATATAGCTACCGTTTTAGGAACGCTAGGCTGTGGCTTTGAAGTAAAGGTGTGAGGGACCACAACCGTATTAGTCTCCTTTAATGAAGGACGAACGGCAATTCGTCATTTTAAAGGGACAGACGGGTTACCGGCAGGGACTGCACCCTTGCGATCAAGCAGCAGCCGTCGTTCTTCCTTAATCACGGCACCCATCGTGTGCTGATACCACGCCACATATGCGTTCGAAGCATTTGGGATGTAGCTCGGCTCCCTGATAAAGAAGATGGACCCAGTATTCAGGCGCATGAAGTGGTGTAGCGTAGTGCGAATGCCCTCTTCAGTGGCAGTCGGTTCAGCCAGAAAAGCTTCGAGGGGAACACCCTAGTTGTAACCCGACTGTTGGGCAAAGCGGTACGGGTTGTACCTCATAAACAACGCCAACTCGTTCTGCCTGAATACTAAGAAGCCCGGCCTGATCGAGTACAAATGCATGATCTCCCGAGCCTTCAACGTGGAAACCCCGTCCTTGAAGGTGTCACGCAGCGTTGCACCGCCTTAGTTGACTCCTTGCCGATAGTCATGACCCTATCAACAAAGGTCATGCTGTCCCTAACCATGCACGGGCGGAGGATCACTCCCCGAGCTTCTCGCGACGACGGGTCTGAAGCAGAGGCGTCGATTAGAGACATCACATGGGGGAAATTGTAGCTATCATAGAAACGGGGACATTTGTGGATTCCAAAGGCTCCAAGCACGTGCAGCTCGATCCACAAAGTAAAATAGTGTAGCGGAAGATGTACGGGCTCTAAACCCGGCTGAGTAGTGTCCGCCGCTAAGCTCAAGCCGTGATACAAATGAGCCAACCTGGTAATCCCGACGGCAACCCGCGTTCCTTCAACCATCCAGTGAGCCGGGTAGAAAACGGACGGCCTCATATGACGAGGGTGCATGGGAAGTACGAACCAACTTAGCCATAGGCCGAGAAACCCTAAAAAGAACGTCTCTTCGTCGACGTCTGAAGCTGCAAGCTCTGCGAAGGGGACGACCGGGGTGTCCGGGAGAAAGAAATTCCTCTGATCTGCTTCCGCTTCCGGTTGTTTGTCCAAACCAAAACCGAAGGGATCAGCGAGCTTGGAAAATTTCGCGCCTTCCTTTGAAAGGACTTCCGGGCGGAGAAAGTGGGCAATAAAATCTGTGAAGCTGATGTCGTGCCCCCCAGATTCCAAGAACAGGCACTCATAAATATTCAACACCTTGATTAAGATTGGGAATCGGTGTTGAATGGCGTTTTCCGGAGTCAGACCCATCACTACTGATCGGGTCGCAAAGACGTATTCGTCAGGGGGAAGTATTTCCTCGTAGTGTTCCCCTCTGACAGGTAGACCTGAGATCTCCGCAAACTTGTTCATATCAGAATTTTGCATTATTATATTCCACATTCTTAATCATATTGCAAATAAATAGCTGCTTTTGATCTATGTCTGCTAAATAGTTGCAGGTTACAGGTTCTCAGAACAATACATTGAAAATGGTGAAAAGACGCTACAAATGTGAGACTACGACCAACAAATAGATGAATCTGCAAGATTTCACCTACCATTTTGAGGAACAAACGAAGATCAATGAACAGTTCGATTGCACAAAGTACGAGGGCAGCACAAGATTCAAGACTTCAACACGAAGCTAACAGTAAAAGTCCACAAATTCTGCACCGTTGGAAATCTGGAAGAAAGTAGAAAAGAGTCTGAAGAACCAAATGAAGAAAACAGGAGAAAAAGGCAACATGAAGCAACCCTAGAAAAACGAGCCAATGATCCTTCAAGATGGTCGCGGAACCGCGGCCAAACAAGGCTTCTGCCCACGGTTCCGCGGCCGTGCAGTGCACGTGTCGGTGCAAAGTGTCGGTGGTGTCGGTGCTTTGACCCGGCTTTCTTAGAGTAGTATTGTAATTTCAGATGTGGATCAAATGTAAACCCTAAGGTTTCTCCTATCTATAAATAGGAAAGCCTACAGCCTCTTTTGGGGTGTGCCTCTTTTGAGATGCCTCTCTTTAGTTCTTAATCTCTTTTCAATTTCTAGATTTAATTCTCATTTTGTAATGAATCGTTGAGAGGTCGTCAATAAAGGTATTTTTTTATTTTTATCTTGCATTATTTTTATCTGAATTTAGTTCCTGAATTTTTATCTGTCTTTTATTATCTGCAATTTAGTTTTCTAATATTAAAAATTATAAAAATGAATTTGATTGTCACCTTCCTAGTGAGTGAGTAATTCCTCACTTGTTAGAGTTAGGATAGGGAAGGTTTGAGAGAAGGAAATCTCTCTCCCTCCTTTCTTTGCCCAAATAATTTTATTTAAAGGACTCTCTTTAAATCAACCATAATCCGCTCACTACGGCACCCTATCCTACGAGATAACGGTGATTCCCTAGTTAGACCGGTTGTGGTTGAATTAACTAGAGGTTAGGGCTAAGAGCCAAGAACGGACGGACAAGGACCAAAGGGAAGAAACTTAGTTTCTTCCTAGTCGTGCTAATCCCCGTTGTTGACTATTACCCTAACACCTATATTCTTAATTAGGGCATTGATAGAAGCGAGAAGAATCCCTTTTTCGAACTAACCTAATTCTAACCCTAGCAAGCCTTTTTTTAGATCTACAACAAAACCACCAATTTTTTGTACTTAACTCGTTAGAACATAAAGAAAAGGAATCGTTCTCCCTGTGGATCGACCCGTACTCAACCGGCTAGCTACCAAGTGACACCGTTATTGATTGCGGTATATTCTTAACTTTGATTTTAAAAGCGCACGCACGCAAAATCCCTACAATCAAATGGCGCCGTTGCCGGGGAGACGGTAGTCTCTTTCTTTGTGTAATTTCGGGTTAAAAAAATTTAAAAATTATAAAAATTGAAAATATAAAAACTTAAAAAAATTCATCTTGTTCTTTTTTAGAGGTATTGTGTGAATTGGCAGGAAAAGAAGATGGACCGATTCAGATCTGGAAAAAGCCAGTAAACAAATCAACAAACAGAAGATCTGAACAGACAGAGGAGAATCACAACAGACAACAGAAAAATTTTGGAGATCCAAACCAACTTAACCACCGCGGAACCACGGCGGATTCAAGCGTTTGACCACGAAACCATGGTCAACTGCTGACGTCAGCACCCCAAAATTTTCTGTAAGTATTTTTGTCCCCTCTCCTACTTTGAACTCCACTGAAAAATTTTCCTGTAGGACTCTTTGCGCAAAATTCTTCTCCCTCTCCAATAAATTGTTTTTGTGCAGGATTCTTTGCGCTGCCAAATAAAAAAAAATTTGCAAGTGTTTTAGATTTTTGGTGTGTTAACTGCTTTGCATAATTAATACGGACTCTAAAGGGCTATAACACCAATCAAGATTGGGTGGGGATTTCATTACCCTTCCTACGACCCCAAAAATCATAAAAAGGATATGCATCAACTCTCGAGTTAATTAAAAAATATCTAGACTCAGCCAACTAAGGACTATCGTGCTCATTAGGACAGAGGAAGGTTGTGGGCATTCAGTCGTTTATCTAAACATGACTTTGGGGTGCCTAGGCTAGACAAGTGGGAAAGGTAATTTTAAAAGGCCCGTCTCACAGTAATTCGTGAGTGGATCCCTCCTTTCTTCATTTGTGCTTACCTGGCCACAATTGGCGGTGAAGAGGCGGTTTGAGGGATATCTCACAACTTGTCACTTTGGAACAGTTAGGAGCGGTCTAGTTGACTTAGGAGACCCTAGCTCTAGGCTTGATTGTGCATGTATAAATTGTGATTGTTTGAAATTGTGCCGTAGTTCCGTACAAATTTTTGCAAACAATTTTTTTTTAAAAAAAAAAATTTAAAAAAAATCATCACATTCTTTTTCTTCTCCTTTCTCACATCATGGGTACCCCACCTCGCAAAACTCTTACCGAACTTTGGTACTCTCAACCAGACATTACTTCCTACGCGCATTGTTTTGGTCGAATTTCGGACGACCCCTCCATGCCCAAAATTTCTTTGAAAGATCGAATAGACGCGTCTAGGAGAAATAGTTTGACTCCGCAATCCACTTTGTATCAACCATTTCAACCTTCACCACCTTCTTGCGTTGATACTCCTTTTTCGAGTCCTATTGTAACTCCGAAACCCATGTTTATTGCTGAACATATTGAACAATCTCGTAACCGATCTTTCACTCCTTTCAACACTTCCAATTCTTGGGATCAACAAGTCCATTCACCTTTTTATCCAAATGTTGATCCTACTCCTGTCCAACCATTCAATTCCTACCAGTCCTACCCGACTTTCGCACATTCCCTAGACATTGCTTCTACACAACCATTTGGGAGTTTCCAGTATCCAAATAACTTTGAATCTTTTACTGAAACCCCTTCACAACTCATGTCTAGTCTGGAACAGTCGTTGGAAGATTTTATGGTAGCGTCAAGACAACAGATAATGGATTTGAATGCGTCCATGGCCGCCTTATTACAACCTAATGACCCGGTAGCAAGTTTCCAACTAGCTCCAAATTTTCCGATGTATGATGAGGCGGTTGAACAGATTGAGAATTTGAGTGGAGAGAGTGAGCTGTACACACTTCCAAATCAAACCTACCCATTCCCAATTGAATCCCATAACTCCGGTTTTGAATGTCTATCAAGTGTTCCAAATGATTCACCAGTTGAAGATAAAACGTTTAATGAGTTGTGCGACTTTGTAGTATTTGATTTGCCAGATTGTGAAGGGTCCCTTTCGAGTGAACCCACACCCAATCCTTTTGACCTCTACACCTCCACTCTAGAACCTGAATTAATTGATATCCATGCTTTTGATGAGGTGTCTGAGAAATTTAATTTTCACTTGATCGAGGATATTGACGCTGGGAATATTTTGGATGATGAATCCATAGATTTGGATGAGTTTCTCTCTCCAACTCATCATCCCGAGTAATTAACTGTTTTTCCCGAACTTCATATGCGTCTTGATTTTGATGAGAATTGCATAGATAAGCTAAAATTTGAGGAGAGTATTGAGGAAATTATTGAGGATGAAGCAGTTTTACTTGAGGAGTCAGATTTTCCAATTCATCATGTCCCTTCCACTGACTGTGTACACCCTCCTGAATCTTTAACCGATATCCTTCCTCAATCACTTCCCTCTATCCTCGTTCCGACCTTGCAAGAAACCGTTACACTTTCATTTTCAATGTCTGGTTTACCAAATTCGACGTACCCATGTTTTCTCACGAATCTTGAGGAATTTGACCTCATTTCTCAGTGGGTTGATAGATTAGCACAATCGCTTTTTACACATCGGTCATTACAAATTGTGCAAATTTATACACTCCATTTCCACCCTCAAGTTCGTATTCAACTTCTTTCTCCCACTTTCTCAGGTTCCTCTTCTATTCTTCATATAATTTCAGTGAGTGTTGATGAGTCACAATCTGATGATTCAAGTTTGATCATTCCAGAAAACCAACTTGATTTGGATACTTTTGAAAATGAGGTAGATGAGTTTTTCGAGTCTCCTACCTCCATAATTTTTGACAAATCAAGTATGATAAATTCTGGCACAAAACTTACTGACAGCAAAATGTTCAATTACATCAATGAGAGTTTTGAAGAACTTTTTGCTAACAAACTTGCATTCCTAAACGACACGGATCTTGTGATTAATCAACCCCTCTGAAGAAGTCGAACCACCACCATTTCTTTTTCCCTTCCGCCATTCTTCTCCTCCACCAAGACTGTATACTGCTTCTATCACCACACGGTCTCGTGTGTTTCTCATTTCTTTTCTCTACACTCCATTCTTTCACCAACCACACCATTATAACGATAAAAATTTTGAATGGTTGGTGCTAACCTTTAGCCTGTGTAAGGCTTTGTATAGCTTGATACTGTGTTTTTCTCCTCCTTAACTCTGAACTTTAATGCTTCAACAGTGGAAACACTGTTTCACTTAAGTTGGGGGGACCTTTTTGTATATATATTTTGTTTTCTTTTTATGTTAATAATAATAAAAAAAGATTAAAAAAACAACCAGGGGAGTGCCGACAATTTTGACCATCTTGGTGTAGCCTGACAGTGAGGACACTGTCAAGTTAAGTTTGGGGGTGTGCTGGGTAAGGTTTCTTCCTTCGCATTCATGTGTATACTTTTGCATTTGCATACTTATCTTAAAATCCATAAAAATCAAAAAAAAAAAAAAAAATTATAAAAATTGAAAAGTTCAATTTTGGCCATATTTGACTTAAGTTCAACATGACGATTGAATAGTTAGGAAAAACTAGATCCTAAACTTAGTAAATTAAAAACCCTAAAAATAACCTTTCTTAAAGTTTAACTGTAGAAAATATATGTCCTTGTAGTTTATTTAGAAATAGGCAAATTTTGAGTTCAGTTCTTGGGCTAAGTCAAAATAAGGAAAGAGTATTGAATTTTTATTTGAAGTGTAAGTCTGAAAAATAATTCTGAACCTTAAGTCTAAATTCTGAAAATATATACCCTACAATTAGCACATACACGCACCTTGAAACTTGGAATAGTAGAGGATACCTTGAAATACTCTTGTCTAAAATCCTTAGTATGAAGGAAAAGAAAATAAAAGTACAAGTGTGAATAAAGAGACATAAAAAAATGAACACTGGTTTTGTAATTACTTAAGGCTGCGTAAAATAAAAAATCTATAGCGAGGGTGCTTTATCACCTAGTGCCTTAGACCAACTGATTTGGGAGTCACTACTAAAACCTTAGGTATTACAAGACGAGAAATTACACCTTAATGTGCAAACACATTTTGTAATCGGTCGTTAGTATCTCAAGAAGTATTAACGGTCGCATGAAGGATGTGTGAGCAATTTCATCTAAAAATTCACCAACTAAAAGTACTTTGGATGATAGACAAGAGTATAAGAGCTTGAATTGAATTTTCAAGTGTAGGGGTGATACATACACACAAGTAGGGGTATATGATTGGGGTTTGGATGAGAGATAGGAATGAAAAATAGGACTTATATCTTTAGTAGAGATGATAAAAATACCTAAGTTGAGGTGGAACCTTAGAAGGAAAATTCAAAAGATGCTAAAAACTAAATAAATTTACAGAACATATACAATCTTAAGTTAAATGATAAGGAAGCGTGAAAAATATGGGTTGATAATTTCTGAGTTGAAGATAATAGAATTTCTTGCTAGATAATCGAATTGAAGAATGAAAGTCAGTATGCCAAATTGATCGGATTTTGTGGGTAGTATCCGCTGAAAACCCTTAGGAGACAACACTCCTCCTACTAGGGACACCTAGAGGTTTAACGGCTTGTTGCACAAGCTCAGTGCAATCGCGATTCCCCGCGAAAGTGAGGTTGGTTTTTTTCGAGAATAAATTCGTTTTGCTCGGGACGAGTAAAAGATAAGTTTGGGGGTATTTGTTCATATCAGAATTTTGCATTATTATATTCCCCATTCTTAATCATATTGCAAATAAATAGGTGCTTTTGATCTATGTCTGCTAAATAGTTGCAGGTTACAGGTTCTCAGAACAATATAGTGAAAATGGTGAAAATACACCACAAATGTGAGATTACGACCAACAAATAGATGAATCTGCAAGATGCCGCCTATCAGTTTGAGGAACAAACGAAGATAAATGAACAGTTCGATTGCACAAAGTACGAGGGCAGCACAAGATTCAAGACTTCAACACGAAACTAACAGTAAAAGTCCACAAATTCTGCACTATTGGAAATCTGGAAGAAAGTAGAAAAGAGTCTGAAGAACCAAATGAAGAAAACAGGAGAAAAAGGCAACATGAAGCAACCCTGGAAAAACGAGCCAAAGATCCTTCAAGATGGCCGCGGAACCGCGGCCAAACAAGGCTTCTGGCCACGGTTCCGCGACCGTGCAGTGCACGTGTCGGTGCAAAGTGTCGGTGGTGTCGGTGCTTTGACCCGGCTTTCTTAGAGTAGTATTGTAATTTCAGATGTGGATCAGATGTAAACCCTAGGGTTTCTCCTATTTATAAATAGGAAAGCCTACAGCCTCTTTTGGGGTGTGTCTCTTTTGGGTGCCTCTTTTGAGATGCCTTTCTTTAGTTCTTAATCTCTTTTCAATTTCTAGATTTAATTCTCATTTTGTAATGAATCGTTGAGAGGTTGTCAATAAAGGTATTTTTTTTATTTTTATCTTGCATTCTTTTTATCTGAATTTAATTCCTGAATTTTTATCTGTCTTTTATTATCTGCAATTTAGTTTTCTAATATTAAAAATTATAAAAATGAATTTGATTGTCACCTTCCTAATGAGTGAGTAATTCTTTACTTGTTAGGGTTAGGATAGGAAAGATTTGAGAGAAGGAAATCTCTCTCCCTCCTTTCTTTGCCCAAATAATTTTATTTAAAGGACTCTCTTTAAATCAACCATAATCCGCTCACTACGGCACTCTATCCTACTAGATAACGGTGATTCCCTAATTAGACCGGTTGTGGTTGAATTACCCAGAGGTTAGGGCTAAGAGCCAAGAACGGGCGGACAAGGACCAAAGGGAAGAAACTTAGTTTCTAATCCCCGTTGTTGACTATTACCCTAACACCTATATTCTTAATTAGGGCATTGATAGAAGCGAGAAGAATCCCTTTTTCGAACTAACCTAATCCTAACCCTAGCAAGCCTTTTTTTTAGATCTACAACAAAACCACCAATTTTTTGTACTTAACTCGTTAGAACATAAAGAAAGGGAATCGTTCTCCCTATGGATCGACCCGTACTCAACCGGCTAGCTACCAAGCGACACCGTTATTGATTGCGGTATATTCTTAACTTTGATTTTAAAAGCGCACGCACACAAAATCCCTACAATCAAAACTCCTCCAGGGAGAATGAAACCTCCCGATCCGATAGGAGAAAAGTGTATGTCGGGATGTTCCATTTCTCTAAGAAAGCCTTAAACCACCACACCGGAAGCGCCGGATACTGGAAAAGTGACGCATAGATAGCAGGGTACAGCCCGAGCTTCAATAACGCTGACTTTTTTGCCGATAAGATGTACCAAGCCCAGTATAGGTATCCGGCCGAATGACGAGGAGTCAGGCCAATCATATACACCTGTCCCCATGGGCGCGACTCTCCCTGACATATACGCCGCCCCAGAATATCTAAAGCCATCGGCGGCCGCATAGGTATCACGGCCATAGAGGGCTGAAGGCAACCCTCTGAGGTCTAGTGGACCTCCTCGATGGCATAGTTAACCTGGGGTGAGTCGGCATAGTGAACAGTGGAGATTGGTTCTGAAGGCGTCGCACAAGAGAAGCTGCGTCTACCCTGGATAATCTGGTTGTACCACAACCCCAACAAATGTAGCGACTTCTGCTCCGGGCCATGATCCTTGATCAGTGCAAAAACTTCTCGGTCTACAGGCGCGTCGGCGAAAGCGCTCTCTGGACGAACGAATGGGAAAGAAGTGTCGTAAGACATAGTACCTGCACGGGAAGAACGAGGGTAAGCCGTCAATGCTACAGTCCAAAGCCTAGTACTTGATACTTTAAATTTGTACCATACTGCAATACAGTGGAAAGGGATCAAAGGGGACCCACAAAATCAAGATGACGGCTCATCATTGATGAGACAGTCAATCATTAAAAAGAAAATCTTCAAAAAAGATTCTCATTCAATGAGAGAATTCTCGGGCTAGGAGTTAACTCCTTTGAGAGCAGCGCTCTGTTACAGAAGTCATCTCTGTCATTATGAGGGGAATAAAAAATTCCCCAAAATTTCTAAGAGCAATGCTCTATCAACTTTAATGGGGAATAAAAATTCCCCAAAAATTATGAGGGCCATGATCTACGAGAACGATGGAGTAATCCATCAAAACCCTAAAAAAGCAAAGCTTTTTACAAAGTAAAAATTCCAAGATCTTTAAGATCTACAAAATGAACTCTAAGAGTTCTTCATTAAAGGGTTGAGAAACCCTAAAAAGAATGGTTTTTCTGATCTATGATCAAAGAAGAGCAAAACTTTGGTTTTTAATTAACGGGTTAAGAAACCCTAAGAAACTTTAGGACCTGTTATCTAAGTAGAGCAAAGCTTTGTTAATGGGTTCAAATCTTACCAAATTTTTGGACAGAGTTTTAACTCTTAAGGAATTTCCTTTGGGTAGAGAGCTGTGTTCTGAAGCAGAATTAAATTCTCGGAAAAACAAGAAGGGAAGAAGATGAAAAGAAATCATCTCAAGGGCCAAAGGCCCTATTTAGAGGCGTTAGAGGTCGATCCAACTTCCAAGTTGATCCGACGGTGGTAAAGCTGCCACCGCTGCACTCACGTGTAAACCGCGTGAGCGCAACGGTGGGGGGCATTTGTTTCCCCAATTGAGAGAAAAAATCTATTCAAAATTCAAAATTTGAACTGAGGCAGCGCCTCACGTGCAAAGCACGAGAGCGCTGAGCGCCAAGAGCGCCAGCGCTAAAGAGTCAAAGACTCTGAGGCAGCGCCTCACGTGTAAAGGACGAGAGCGCTGAGAGCGTCAGCGCTAAAGAGTCAAAGACTCTGAAGCAGCGCATTGATTGAGAGATATATTTAGTGCTTACGCATTTTGAAAACAAAGAATTAACCGCAATCAAGAACGGTGTCGCTTGGTAGCTAGCCGGTTGAGTACGGGTCGGTCCACAGGGAGATGGATTCCTTTTCTTTATGTTTTAACGAGTTAAATCCAAAAGATTTTGGGTTTTATTTTAAAATCTAAGAATGGGATAAAAGTTTATAAAAAGCTTGCTAGAGTTAAGATTAGGTTAGTTTGGAAAATCAATTATTCTCACCGCTTTCTTTGCCCTAATTAAGAACTTTTAAGTGTTAAGCTAATAATTAACAAAGGGGATTAGCATGATTAGGAAGAAACTAGGTTTCTTCCCTTTTGTCCTTATCCGTCCTTTCTTAACTCTTACCCTAACCTCCATGGAAATCATACACAACCGGTCTTTAACGATGGTATCACCGCTACCTCTTGGGATAGGGTGCCGTAGTGAGTGTTCATTTCATAATATTGCATTATTATATTCCCCATTCTTATTCATTTTAGAAATAAACAGGTGCTTTTGATCCATGTCTGCTACATAGTTACGGGTTACGGGTTCTCGGAACAGAACAGTGGAAATGATGAAAAGATGATACAAAAGTGAGACTACGACCAACAAATGGAAGAATCTTGATCAAGCCTACAGTTTGGAGAATAAATGTAGATCGATGAACAAGTTCACAAAGTACAAAGGCAGCGCAAGATTCAAGACTTCGACACGAAGTAAAGGGTAAAAGTCCACGACGTTATGCACTGTGGAAATCTGGAAGAAAACTAGAAGACAATCTGAGAAACCAAGTGAAGAAACAAGTAGGAAAATGCAACAGGAAGATTACCAAAGAAGCAGAGCCAACAAGCCCCCTATATGGCCGCGGATCCGCGGCCAAACATGGGTTTTGGCCGCGGTTCCGCGGCCGTGTGTCGCCCGTGTCGGTGCATTTTCGTGTCGGTGCGTCGGTGTTTTGACTAGTCTTCTTAGGGGCATATTTGTAAATGCAGATGTGAACCCTAGGGTTTCTATGATCTATAAATAGAAGCCCTAAACCTTTTTTTGAGGTATGCCTCTTCTTATACCTCATTGTATCTATCCAAATACAGAATTCAATTCCTGTAAATGATTGAAGAGAGCATCAAATAAAAATTAGAGTAAATTTCTTTTTATTGCCCTAGTTAAATTTTCTTTCCTGTCCTAGTATAGATTTTTATTATCTGCCCTAGTATAGATTTTTCATTATCTACCCTAGTTAGATAGTTAGAAAATGTTTTTCAATTCCCTAATGAGTGAGTAATTCCTCACTTGTTAGGGTTAGGAATAGGGAAGGCTTGAGAAATGAAGATCTCTCACCCCTTTCTTCCCCATCACATATTTTTATAGGACTCCATGCATACATACACACACCGCTCCCTACGGCACCCTATCCTACGAGGTAGCGGTGATACCGTAGTATAAACGACCGGTTGCGCATGTTTTCCATGGAGGTTAGGGTAAGAATTAAGAAAGGAAGGACAAGAACCTAGAGGAAGAAACATCGTTTCTTCCCGATGGTACTAATCCACTTTATTAATCATTACCATAACACCTCATAGATCTTAATTAGGGCATAGAAAGCGGTGAGGAATATTGACTTTCCAAACTTAACCTAAACCTAACCCTAGCAAGATTCTAA
Organism: Agapanthus africanus; assembly: GCA_030015575.1. Taxonomy (NCBI): domain Eukaryota; kingdom Viridiplantae; phylum Streptophyta; class Magnoliopsida; order Asparagales; family Amaryllidaceae; genus Agapanthus; species Agapanthus africanus. The sequence goes on along the minus strand of CM057349.1, from coordinate 17,519,167 downwards.
TCCTAGTCTAGATCAACTTTAGTTTTTAGATTTAATCAATCCGATAACAATCGGAATTAACTCGTTAAAACAAATTGAAAATACACAAAATCCCTGTGGACCGACCCGTACTCACCGGCTAGCTACCAAGCGACACCGTTCTTGATTGCGGTAACAAATTCTTTGATCAATCAAATGGCGTCGTTGCCGGGGATGGCGTTGTTATTTTCTTTTTGTAATTTCGGGTTAATATAAAATTGAAAAATCATAAAAACTGAAAAATTAAAAAAATATATATAAAAATTTATCATCTTGTTATTCTTTGAAGGGTGTTTCGTTTGAATTTTGCAGGACCGACGAACGAATTCAGATCTGGAAAAATCCAGAGATCAAAACAGCAAACAGCAAATCTGAACAAACAGAGGAGGACCGTAACAGACAATAGAAGAAGTTTGGAGGCCCGAGTCAACCGTTTGACCGCGGAACCGCCGCGCTTGGACTTGTTTAACTGCGGAACCGCCGCTTAGTGATGATGGCATCTGTCCAATTTTTCTCTGTAAGCCTTATGTTTTTCTTCTGAACCCCCTGATCTCCTCTGAAATATTTTCCTGCAGGGTTCTTTGCGCAAAAATTTCTCCCCCTTCTCCAATAACTTGATCTTGTGCAGGATTCTTTGCGCCGCGCTAAAAAAATTTGTTTGCAAGTGATTGTGTTTACTGTTTTGCATATTTAAATTGACTTTAAGGGGCTTGAACACAATCCAGATTGGGTGGGGATTTCATCACCCTTCCCAGGACCCCAAAAATCACATAAGGCATATTGCATTGACCATCAATTAATTAAAAAAAAAGATTAGACTCAGCCCTAAGGACTTCGCGCTCAATAGGACAAAGGAATAGTTGTAGGCATCGACCGTTGATCCTAACCTGACTTTGTGGTGCCTAGGCTAGACAGGTAGTGAAAGGTAACTTTAAAAGGCCCGTCTCACGGTGATTCGTGAGCGGATCCCTCCTTTCTCTAATTGTGCTTACCTGGCCACAATTGGCGGTGAAGAGGCGGTTTGAGGTCCTTACTTCTTGCCCTTTGGAACAGTTAGGAGCTGTCTAGCTGACCTAGGTGACCCTAGATCTAGGCGTGATTGTGCATTTGTGATTGATTGAACGTGTGTCTAAGCCTTTTATTAAAAATCTTTTTGCAAAAAGCTCCACATAAAAAAAACACAAAAAGAAAAAAGGAAAATTTTTTTTACAAAAACTTGCAACTTGTCGCTAAGAAATCCGTGCACCCCACTTCTTTTTCTTCTCCTTCTTACATCATGGGTACCCCACCTCCCAAAACTCTTGCCGAACTTTGGTACCCTCATCCAAGCATTGCTTCATACGCGAATTGTTTTGGTCGAATTACGGACGACCCCTCCATGCCCAAAATTTCTTTGAAAGATCGAATAGAAGCGTCTAGGAGAAACAGTTCGACTCTGCAATCCACTTTGTATCAACCATTTCAACATTCACCACCTTCTTATGTTGATACTACTTTTTCGAGTCCTGTTGTAACTCCGAAACCCATGTCTATTGCTGAACATGTTGAACAATCTCGTAACCGATCTTTCACTCTTTTCAACACTTTCAGTTCTTGGGATTAACAAGTCCATTCACCTTTTTATCCAAATGTTGATCCTACTTCTGTCCAACCATTCAATTCCTACCAGTCCTACCCGACTTTCGCACCTTCCCTAGACATTGCTTCTACACAACCATTTGGGAGTTTCACGTATCCAAACAACTTTGAATCTTTTACTGAAACCCCTTCACAACCTATGTCTAGTCTGGAACAGTCGTTGGAAGCGTACATTGCAGCAACAAACCGACAAATGAGGAATTTGGATGCGTCCATTGCCGCCCTTATGCAACCTAGTGAACCGGTAGCTAGTTTCCAACTAGTTCCAAAACTTCCAATGTATGATGAGGCGGTTGGACAGATTAAGAATTTGAATGGAGAGAGTGAGCTGTGCACCCTTCCAAATCAAACCTACCCATCACCAATTGAATCCAAAAACTCTGGTTTTCAAACAAGTGTCCCAAATGATTCACTAGTTAAAGATAAAACGTGTAATGAGTTGTGCGACTTTGTAGTGCTTGATTTGCCAGATTGTGAAGGGTCCCTTTTGAGTGAAACCATCACCAATCCTTTCGATCTCTACACCTCCAATCTAGAACCTGAATTGCTAAATATCCATGCCTTTGATGAAGTGTCTAAAAAAATTGAATTTCACTTGATTGAGGATATTGACACCGGGAATATTTTGGATGATGAACCCGTAGATTTGACTGAAATTTTATCTCCAATTCATCATCCCGAGTCATTAAATGTTTCTCCCGAACTTCATATGCGTCTTGATTTTGATGATAATTGCATGGATGAGATAACTTTTGAGGAGAATTATGAGGATAGTATTGAGGATGAACCAAATTTGTTTGATGTGTCGGATTTTCCAATTCATCCTCCTGAACCTTTAACTATTATACTTCCTAAATCACCCTCCCTCCTTTCCATCGTTCCGACCACGCAAAAGATCACGCAGGAGGACTGTGGGCTTGAAAAATTTCTGTTCGATCACAGCAGTTTTGACGCCACTAGTGCGTTCCTCCTTAAATCTGACACAGTTCTCACAACCGATATCGATTATGAGTGTTTCACTTTTGCAGACGATGTTGAAGAATCACCGTCCGAGTTTGAGTCCTTTGAATTTTCAGATGAGTTAGTTGAACCATCAGACTCGGTTACTTACAGTTATTTCAAACCATTGATGGAATCTTTCGAGTTCGAGACAGATTACTTAGGTGAGAATAAGATTATCCCTAAATCACTCCCCTTCGTCCTTTCCATCGTTTCGACTGCGCAAGAATCCGTCGCGCTTCCATTTTGATTGGATGGTTTACCAAGTTCAACGTACCCATGTTTTCTTGCGAATCTTGAGGGATTTGACCCCATTTCTCGACGGGTTGATAAATTAGCACAATCGCTTTTAACACATCGGTCATCACAATTTGCGCTAATTTATTCACTCGATTTACACCCTCAAGTTCGTACTACACTTCTTTCTCTTTTCTGCCATTCTTCTCCTCCACCGAGACCATATTCCACCTCTCTTCCCATACTGTCTCGAGTGCTTCTCATTTCTTTCCTCTACACTCCATTCTTTCACCAACCACATCATTATAACGATAGAATTTTTGAATGGTTGGTGCTAACCATTGGCCTGTGTAAGGCCTTGTATAGTTTGATTTTTCTCCTCCCTAACTCTGAACTTTAATGCTTCAACAGTGGAAACACCGTTTCACTTAAATTTGGGGGGGACCTTTTTGTATATATATTTTGTTTTTCTTTTAACAATAAAAAAATTATAAATAAATAAACAGGGGAGTGCCGACATTTCGACCCTCTTGGTGTAGCCTGACAGTGAGGACACTGTCAAGTTTAAGTTTGGGGGTATGCTCGGTAAACTTTCTTCCTTCGGATTCATATGTATATTTTTGCATTTGCATACTTATTTTAAAATCCATAAAAATTGAAAATTATAAAAATTGAAATATTCAATTTTGGCCTTAATTGACTAGAGTTTGCCCAATAGGTTAACTAGTTAGGAACAACTAGACCTTAGACTTAGTAAATTAAAAACCCTAAAAATAACCTTTCTTAAAATTTAACGGTAGAAAGTATATGTCTTTGTAGTTTATTTAGAAATAGGCAAATTTCGAGTTGACTTCTTGGGCTAAGTTAAAACAAGGGAAAAGTATTGATATATTTATTAAAGTATAAGTTTGAAAAATAATTCCTAAGCTTAAGTCTGGATTCTGAAAATACATACCCTACAAATTGCATAAACACGAACCTTGAAATTTGGAATAGTAGAAGAAACCTTGAAATGCTCTTGTCTAAAATCCTTAGTATGAAGGAAAATAAAATAAAAAATACAAGCGTGAATAAAGAGATAATAAAAAAATGAACACTGGTTGTTGTGATTACTTAAGGCTGCATTAATAAAAAAATATTTAGCGAGGGTGCTTTATCACCTAGTGCCTTAAACCAACTGGTTTGGGAGTCACTGCTAAAGCCTTAGGTATTACAAGATGAGGAATTACGCCTTAATGTGCAAACACATTTTGTAATCGGTCGTTGGTACCTCAAGAAGTATTAACGGTCGCATGAAGGATGTGTGAGCAATTTCATCTAAAAATTCACCAACTAAAAGTACTTTGGACGATGGACAAGAGTATAATAGCTTGATTTGAATTTCCAAGTGTAGGGGTGATATATACACTCACGAAGGGATATGTGATTGGGGTTTAGATAAGAGATAGGAATGAAAAATAGGACTTAAATCTTTAATAAAGATGATAAAAATTCCTAAGTAGAGATGGAACCCTAGAAGGAAAACTTGAAAGATGCCAAAAGCTAAGTAAATTCACAAGAACATATATAATCTTAAGTTAAATGATAAGGAAGCGTGAAAAATATGAGTGGATAATTTCTAAGTCGAAGATAATAGAGTTTCTTGTTAGAAAACCTAATTGGAGAATAAAAGTCAATAGGCCGAATTGATAGGATTTTGTGGGTAGTATCCACTAAAAACCCTCAGGAGACAACACTCCTCCTACTAGGGACACCTAGAGGTTTAACGACTTGTTGCACGAGCTCAGTGCAATCGTGTTTCCCTGCGAAAGTGAGGGTAGGTCTTTTTCGAGAATAAAAACTAGTTTTGCTCGAGGACGAGCAAAAGATAAGTTTGGGGGTATTTGTTCATATCATAATATTACATTATTATATTTCCCATTCTTATTCATTTTAGAAATAAACAGGTGCTTTTGATCCATGTCTGCTACATAGTTACGGGTTACGGGTTCTCAGAACAGAACAGTGGAAATGATGAAAAGATGATACAAAAGTGAGACTACGACCAACAAATGGAAGAATCTTGATCAAGCCTACAGTTTGGAGAATAAATGTAGATCAATGAACAAGTTCACAAAAGTACAAAGGCAGCGCAAGATTCAAGACTTCGACACGAAGCAAAGGGTAAAAGTCCACGACGTTATGCACTGTGGAAATCTGGAAGAAAACTAGAAGACAATCTGAGAAACCAAGTGAAGAAACAAGTAGGAAAATACAACAGGAAGATTACCAAAGAAGCAGAGCCAACAAGCCCCCTATATGGCCGTGGATCCGCGGCCAAACATTGGTTTTGGCCGCGGTTCCGCGGCCGTGCGTCGCCCGTGTCGGTGCATTTTCGTGTCGGTGCGTCGGTGCTTTGACTAGTCTTCTTAAGGGCATATTTGTAAATGCAGATGTGAATCGAATGTAACCCTAGGGTTTCTATGATCTATAAATAGAAGCCCTAAACCTCTTTTTGAGATATGCATCTTCTTGTGCCTCATTGTATCTATCCATATTCAGAATTCAATTCCTGTAAATGATTGAAGAGAGCATCAAATAAAAATTAGAGTAAGTTTCTTTTTATTGCCCTAGTTAAATTTTCTTTCCTGCCCTAGTATAGATTTTTATTATCTGCCCTAGTATAGATTTTTCATTACCTGCCCTAGTTAGATAGTTAGAAAATGTTTTTCAATTCCCTAATGAGTGAGTAATTCCTCACTTGTTAGGGTTAGGAATAGGGAAGGCTTGAAAGATGAAAATCTCTCACCCCTTTCTTGCCCATCATATATTTTTATAGGACTCCATGCATACATACACACACCGCTCCCTACGGCACCCTATCCCACGAGGTAGCGGTGATACCGTAGTATAAACGACCAGTTGCGCATGTTTTCCATGGAGGTTAGGGTAAGAATTAAGAAAGGAAGGACAAGAATCTAGAGGAAGAAACATCGTTTCTTCCCGATGGTACTAATCCACTTTATTAATCATTACCATAGCACCTCATAAATCTTAATTAGGGTATAGAAAGCGGTGGGGAATATTGACTTTCCAAACTTGACCTAAACCTAACCCTAGCAAGATTCTAATCCTAGTCTAGATCAACTTTAGTTTTTAGATTTAATCAATCCGACAACAATCGGAATTAACTCGTTAAAACAAATTGAAAATACACAAAATCCCTGTGGACCGACCCGTACTCACCGGCTAGCTACCAAGCGACGCCGTTCTTGATTGCGGTAACAAATTCTTTGATTAATCAGTGAGCGGTGTGTGTTTGTATGCATAGAGTCCTATTTTAAAATGTTGAACGAGCAAGAAAGGGATGAGAGATTTTCATCTCTCAAACCTTCCCTAAACCTAACCCTAACAAGTGAGGAACTGCTCACTCGTTAGAGAATTGATAAACGAGTTCATTTTTTATGGATTTAATTTAATAACTAAGGCAGATAAAAATTATAACTACGGCAGAAAAGAAATTCAAGATAAAAAAAAACTTACTTCTTTATTAATGCACTCTTTGACAAATTACATGGAATTGAAAATCTAAGATCTAGAAATTAAAAGAGGCATCTTAAAAGAGGCACCCAAAAAGAGGCACGCTCCAAAAAGAGCTGTAGGATTCCTATTTATAGATAATAGAAACTCTAGGGTTTACATCTGATCCATATCTAGAATTACAAAAATACCCTTAAGAAAACCGAGTCAATGCACCGACGCACCAGCACGCACCGACACGCACCGACACGTGTGATGCATGGCCGCGGATCCGCGGCCATAAGCCTGGTTTGGCCGCGGTTTCGTGGCCATTTGATGAGCTTGTGGGCTGATTTCTTCAGGGCTTCTGTCTGTTGCTTTTTCCTTCTATTTTCTTCACTTGGTTCTTCAGAATGTCTTCTAGTTTCTTTCAGATTTCCACAGTGCAGAATGTTGTGGACTTTTCCCGTTCGCTTCGTGTTGAAGTCTTGAATCTTGTGCTGCCTTTGTACTTTGTGAAATCAAACTGTTCATTGATCTTCATTTGTTCCTTAACTGTAGGCGGCATCATAAAAATTCTTCTATTTATTGGTCGTAGTCTCACTTTTGTAGCGTCTTTTCACCATTTTCACTGTATTGTTCCGAGAACCTGTAACCTGCAACTATTCAACAGACATGGATCAAAAGCACCTATTTATTTGTAAAATGATTAAGAATGGGGAATATAATAATGCAAAATTCTGATATGAACAAATACCCCCAAACTTATCTTTTGCTCGTCCCGAGCAAAACTAGTTTATTCCCGAAAAAGCCTAACCTCACTTTCGCAGGGAAACGCGATTACACTGAGCTCGTACAACAAGCCGTTAAATCTCTAGGTGCCCCTAGTTGAAGGAGTGTTGTCTCCTGAGGGTTTTCAGCGGATACTACCTACAAAATCCGATCAATTTGGCATGTTAACTTTCATTCTTCAATTCGGTATTCTAGTAAGAAATTCTATTATCTTCGACTCAGAAATTATCAACCCATATTTTTCACGCTTCCTTATCATTTAACTTAAGAATGTATATGTTCTGTAAATTTATTTAGTTTTTAGCATCTTTTGAGTTTTCCTTCTAAGGTTCCATCTCAACTTAGGAATTTTTATCATCTCTACTAAAGATATAAGTCCTATTTTTTATTTTTATCTCTCATCCAAACCCCAATCATATACCCTTACGTGTGTGTATGTATCACCCCTATACTTGGAAATTCAATTCAAGTTATTATACTCTTGTCCATCGTCCAAAGTACTTTTAGTTGGTGAATTTTAGATGAAATTGCTCACACATCCTTCATGCGACCGTTAATACTTCTTGAGGTACTAACGACCGATTACAAAATGTGTTTGCGCATTAAGGCGTAATTCCTCGTCTTGTAATACCTAAGGCTTTAGCAGTGACTCCCAAACCAGTTGGTCTAAAGCACTAGGTGATAAAGCACCCTGGCTATATATTTTTTTTATTTTACACAGCCTTAAGTAATTACAAAACCAGTGTTCATTTTTTAATATCTCTTTATTCACATTTATAATTTTATTTTCCTTCATACTAAGGATTTTAGACAAGAGCATTTCAAGGTATTCTCTACTATTTCAAGTTTCAAGGTTTGTATTTGTGCAAGTTGTAGGGTATATATTTTCAGAATTTAGAATTAAACTTAAGGATTATTTTTCAAACTTACACTTTAATAAAAATTTCAATACTCTTCCTTTATTTTGACTTAGCCCAAGAAGTGAACTCAAAATTTGCCTATTTCTAAATAAACTACAATGACATATATTTTCTACAGTTAAATTTTAAGAAAGGTTATTTTTAGAGTTTTTAATTTACTAAGTTTAGGATCTAGCTTTTCCTAGCTAGTTAACCGTCTTGTCAAACTTAAGTCAAATATGGAAAAAAAAAAATTGAACTTTTCAATTTTTATATTTTTTTTAAAAAAATTTGATTTTTATGGATTTTAAAATAAGCATGCAAATGCAAAAATGTACATATGAATGCGAAGGAAGAAACCTTACCGAGCACACCCCCAAACTTAAACTTGACAGTGTCCTCACTGTCATGCCACACCAAGAGGGTCAAAAATGTCGGCACTCCTCTGTTTATTTATTTTTTTATATTTTTTTATTGTTAAAAGAAAAACAAAATATATATACAAAAAGGTCCCCCCCAAACTTAAGTAAGACAGTGTTTCCACTGTTTAAGCGTTAAAGTTCAGAATTAGGGAGGAGAAAAACACAGTATCAAGCTATACAAGGCCTTACACAGACCAAAGATTAGCACCAACCATTCAAAAAATTTATCGTTATAATGGTGTGGTTGGTGAAAGAGTGGAGTGTAGAGAAAAGAAATGAGAAACACACGAGACTGTGTGGAGATAAAAGCAGTATACGGTCTCGGTGGAGGAGAAGAATGGCGGAAGGGAAAAAGAAATGGTGGTGGTGGTTCGACTTCTTCGGGTGGAGGTTGATTAATCACAAATCCGTGTCGTTTAAGAATGCGAGTTCGTCGGCGAAAATATCTTCGAAACTTTCATCGAAGGTTCGATTGAACGTTTCAATGTCAATAAGTATCGCGCAAGAATTCAACACACTTGATTTTTCAAAAATTATGAAGGTATGATAGTCGTAAGGCTCGTTTACCTTATTTTCAAAAGAGTCTAAATCAAGTTGTTTTCCTAGAATTATCGAACTCAAAATATCGGATTGTGATTCATTAACACTCGGTATCATTAATGGAAGATTAGAAGAAAAACCAGAGAAAGTGGGAGAAAGAAGTTGAATACGAACTTGAGGGTGGAAATGGAGTGTATAAATTAGCACATTTTGTAATGACCGATGTGTAAAGAGCGATTGTGCTAATCTATCAACCTACTGAGAAATGAGGTCAAATCCCTCAAGGTTCGTGAGAAAACATGGGTACGTCGAACTTGGTAAAACAGACATTGAAAATGAAAGGGATACGGTCTCGTGCGCAGTCGGAACGATGGAAAGGACAAAGGGGAGTGATTTAGGAAGGGTCACAGTTAAAGGTTCAGGAGGGTGTACATAGTCAGTGGAAAGAACAGGATGAATTGGAAAGTCCGACTCATCAAACAAAGCTGGTTTATCCTCAATAATTTCCTCAATATTCTCCTCAAAATTTAGCTTATCCATGCCATTCCCATCAAAATCAAGACGCATATGAAGTTCGAGAAAAACATTTAATGATTCGGGATGATGAATTGGAGAGAAAAACTCGGCCAAATCTGCGGGTTCATTATCCAAATTATTCCCTGCGTCAATATTCTCAATCAAGTGAAAATCAATTTTTTCGGACACCTCATCAAAAGCATGGATATTTATCAATTCGGGTTCTAGATTGGAGGTGTAGAGGTCAAAAGGATTGGTGATGGTTTCATTCGAAAGGGACCCTTCACAATCTGGCAAATCAAGCACTACAAAGTCGCACAACTCATTAAATATTTTATTTTCAACTGGTGAATCATTTGGGACACTTGATAGACATTCAAACCCGGAGTTGTGGGATTCAAATGGGGATGGGTAGGTTTGATTTGGAAGGATGCACAATTCACTCTCTCCACTCAAATTCTCAATCTGTCCAACCGCCTCATCATACATTGGAATTTTTGGAGCTAGTTGGAAACTAGCTACCGGGTCACTAGGTTGTAATAGGGCGGCAATGGACGCATCCAAATTCTTCATCTGTTGGTTTGTCGCTACAATATATGCTTCCAACGACTGTTCCAGACTAGACATGGGTTGTGAAGGGGTTTCAGTAAAAGATGCAAAATTGTTTGAATTCTGGAAACTCCCAAATGGCTGTGTAGAAGCAATGTCTAGGAAAGGTGCGAAAGTCGGGTAGGACTGGTAGGAATTGAATGGTTGGACAGGAGTAGGATCAACATTTGGATAAAAAGGTGAATGGACTTGTTGATCCCAAGAACTGGAAGTGTTGAAAGGAGTGAAAGATCGGTTACGAGATTATTCAATATGTTCAGCAATAGACATGGGTTTCGGAGTTACAACAGGACTTGAAAAAGGAGTATCAACGTAAGAAGGTGGTGAAAGTTGAAACGGTTGATACAAAGTGGATTGTGGAGTCCAACTGTTTCTCCTAGACGCTTCTATTCGATCTTTCAAAGAAATTTTGGGTATGGAGGGGTCGTCCGTAATTCGACCAAAACAATGCGCGTAGGAAGCAATGTTTGGATGAAGGTACTAAAGTTCGGTAAGAGTTTTGCGAGGTGGGGTACCTATGATGTAAGAAAGGAGAAGAAAAAGAATGTGATGATTTTTTTTTTAATTTTAATTTGATTTTTTTTTTTTAAAAATATTTTTATTTTTTTTTAGAAATTGTTTGCTTTAGGGTTTTTGAAATTTTTGAAAGTGTTTTGTTTTTAGAACGATTTTTTTTTTTTTTGCAAAATTTGTACGGACTACTACACACTTTCAAACAGTCACAATATAAGCATGTACAATCAAGCCTAGAGGTAGGGTCTCCTAAGTCAACTAGACTGCTCCTAACTGTTCCAAAAGGTAAGTTGTAAGATCCTCAAGTCGCCTCTTCACCGCCAATTGTGGTCAGGTAAGCACAAGTAAAGAAAAGAGGGATCCACTCACGAATCACCATGAGACGGGTCTTTTAAAATTACCTTTCCTACTTGTCTAGCCTAGGCACCACAAAGTCTGGTTTAGATAAACGACCGATGCCTACAACTTTTCCTTTGTCCTATTGAGCGCGACAGGCCTTATTGGTTGATTCTAATATTTTTTATTAACTCGAAGGTTGATGCAAATGTTTTTTGTGATTTTTGGGGTCCTACGAAGGGTAATGAAATCCCCACCCAATCTTGATTGGTATTATAGCCCCTTAAGAGTCCGTTTTAAATGTACAAAACAATTAACACACCAAAAATCTAAAACACTTTAAAAAAAAATTATTTTGCAGCGCAAAGAATCCTGCACAAAAACAATTTATTGGAGAGGGAGAAAAATTTTGCGCAAAGAACTCTGCAGGAAAAATTTTCAGTGGAGCTCAGGATAGGAGAGAAGAAGAAAAGAGATACTTACAGAAATTTTGATTTACTGACGTCACCCTTTGACCGCGGTTCCGCGGTCAAACTGTCAATTCTGCCGCGGTTCCGCGGCGGTTTAGGTGGTTTAAATCTCCAAAAAAAATTCTGTTTGTTGTTTGGATTCTCCTCTGTTTGCTCAGATTCTCTGTTTCTTGATTTGTTCACTGGGATTTTCCAGATCTGAATCTGTCCGTCTTCTTTTCCTGCACAATTCACACAATACCTCTCAAAAAGAACAAGATGGATTTTTTTATTTTATTTTATTTTATTTATTATTTTTCTTTTAAATTTTTCAATTTTTCTAATTTTTAAATTTATTTTATTTTTTTTAACCCGAAATTACACAATGAAAGAGACTACCGTCTCCCCGGCAACGGCGCCATTTGATTGATATGTTGTTTTGCGTACGTGCGCTTTTAAAACATAAATTAAAGAATAGTTAACCGCAATTAAGAACGGTGTCGCTTGGTAGCTAGCCGGTTGAGTACGGATCGGTCCACAGGGATTTTGTGTATTTTCTAGTTGTTCTAACGAGTTAATTCCAATTGTGGTAGGTTTGATTATCAATAAAAACTAAAGTTGAATTAGATTAGGATTAAAACCTTGGTAGGGTTAGACTTAGGTTAGTTTGGAAACTCAATTATTTCTCACCGCTTTCTTTGCCCTGATTAGAAACTATTTAGGTGTTAAGGTAATATTTAACAAAGGGGATTAGCACGATCGGAAAGAAATTAGGTTTCTTCCTCTAGGTCCTTATCCGTCCTTTCTTAACTCTTACCCTAATCTCCATGGAAAACATACACAACCGGTCTTTAACTATAGTATCAACGCTACCTCATGGGATAGGATGCCGTAGTGAGCGGTGTGTGTATGTATGCATAGAGTCCTATTTAAAATGTTGAACGGGAAATAAAGGGGTGAGAGATTTTCATCTCTCAAACCTTCCCAACCTAACCCTAACAAGTGAGAAATTACTCACTCATTAGGGAATTGATAAACGAGTTCATTTTTTTATGGATTTAATTTAATAACTAAAGCATATAAAAATTATCACTACGGGAGAAAAGAAGTTTATAACTACGGCAGAAAAGAAATTCAAGATAAAAAAACTTACTTCTTTATTGATGCACTCTTTGACAGATTACATGGAATTGAAAATCTAAGATCTAGAAATTAAAAGAGACGTCTCAAAAGAGGCACCCAAAAAGAGGCACGCTCTAAAAAGAGCTGTAGGATTCCTATTTATAGATAATAGAAATCCTAGGGTTTACATCTGCTCCATATCTAGAATTACAAAAATACCCTTAAGAAAACCGTGTCAATGCACCGACGCACCGGAGCGCACCGACACGTGTGATGCATGGCCGCGGATCCACGGCCATAAGCCTGGTTTGGCCGCGGTTCCGCGGCCATTTGATGGGCTTGTGGGCTGATTTCTTCAGGGCTTCTGTCTGTTGTTTTTTCCTTCTATTTTCTTCACTTGGTTCTTCAGAATGTCTTCTAGTTTCTTCCAGATTTCCACAGTGCAGAATGTTGTGGACTTTTCGCGTTCGCTTCGTGTTGAAGTCTTGAATCTTGTGCTGCCTTTGTACTTTGTGAAATCAAAATGTTCATTGATCTTCATTTGTTCCTTAACTGTAGGCGGCATCATAAAAATTCTTCTATTTGTTGGTCGTAGTCTCATTTTTGTAGCGTCTTTTCACCATTTTCACTGTATTGTTCCGAGAACCTGTAACCTGCAACTATTCAACAGACATGGATCAAAATCATCTATTTATTTGTAAAATGATTAAGAATGGGGAATATAATAATGCAAAATTATGATATGAACATGCATCACATGCAAAGCACGAGAGCGCTGAGGCCAAGCGCTAAGAGTCAAAGACTCTGTGATGGCGCATCACGTGCAAAGCACGAGAGCGCTGGCGCCAGAACTAAATGTTCTCCTCCGTTAGATCAAAGATCCAACGAAAATGATAAATCATCAAAATTCCGAATCAAATTCTACTGAGGAAATATTCCTCGGATCTTCCTAACCAGGAAAGATTGCCCTCTATAAAACAGCGCACCGTTGGATCAAAAATTCGATGGTGATTAATAAAATCACCAAGATTACAGAATAATCTCTGTTTGGGAAAATATTTTCCAATCTTGTTAATAACAAGAGAAAAATCTTCTGTAAAACAGAAGCTATAGGATCAAAGATCCAACGGGGGATAAAATCCCCAAATCAATCAGAGATCTTTCAATGAAAGATCTCTATAACCAAATCAACAAACTTTCCTCCACTATATAAAGGGCCTAATACTTCAAGTCTGTGGCAAGGGAGATCATCAAGATCATTAGCAGAGAAAAAACTTCCCTATAAGTTTCAAGTTTTCAGAAAAGAAAAAAAGAAGAGCAAGCTCTAAGAAGAAGAACCTTCTTCAAGGTAAATAAAAAGAAGAGAGATCATAACATCTCTTGATAAAAAAATAAGAACTTAGTTCTTTTTCTAGATCACAGATCTATAAGACAAAGTCTTTCACAAAAACAGAAGAGATCATAGCATCTCTTCATAAAAAGAAGAACTTAGTTCTTAAATCCATGAGACAAATTCTCTCATAAAAAAACAAAAGGGATTATAGAAGAACTTAATTCTTAGATCCATAAGACAAAGTCTCTTATAAACGAGAATTTAATTCTCAGAGTACAGAACTGCCAAAAAAGCGCTTCTGCGCTCCGAGGCTGGCACTCAGCGCCAAGCGCACCACGTGCTCCTCACGTGTGTGCTATTTCATAAGAAGCGCTTCAGCGCTCCAAGTCTGGCGCTCAGCGCCAAGCGCACCACGTGTTCCTCACGTGTGCGCTATTTTATAAGAAGCGCTTCAGCGCTCCAAGTCTAGCGCTCAGCGCCAAGCGCACCACGTGCTCCTCACGTATGCGCTATTTCAAAAGAAGCGCTCCAGCGCTCCGAGTCTGGCGCCAAGCGCACCACGTGCTCCTCACGTGTGCGTTATTTCACAAGAAGCGCCTTAGCGCTTCAGGTCTGGCGCTCAGTGCCGAGCGCACCACGTGCTCCTCATGTGTGCGTTGAGGGAACACAAAGTGTTCTTTAAATAAACCCCAGCACTATAAAAAGTGTTCAACACTCAGTAAAAGACAAAAGAAAAAAGGGTGTTAGAACCCAAATCAATGCTCAGCATTGTTAAATAAAATAGGGACTGAGCCCAAATAAATGTTCAACATTTTATTCAAAACTAAGTGGGCTGAGCCCAAGTTGGCTACAAATCCCTAATTCAGATCAACTGAGCCCGTGTGCTCATAATCTTTTTAATTGGTCTTGGTCCCAAACTTGACTATAGATCTCCTAACCAACATTGATTCAAGGGTACATCTCTTCATTCCTCTGATATGTGTCGTTGTAATTCTTCAACGTCTTCAGAGAGGTGGCGGGTCTCGACAACCAGACATTCCATGAACTATGATGTCCTTAAACTTATGGACCGCAACGTTTCTAAACTAAACCCCACAGACTATGATGTCTTTAAGCTCCATAAACTATGATGTCCTTAAATTTATGGACCGCAATGTCCCTAAACTAAAACGATAGAGTCCAAATACTCTCTCGTTGGATCTAAATGATCCTAAAACCTTGTTGAGTAGATCTTAGTCTAAAATTAGACTAGTGTATCCTCAACAAACGTTTGAGTTGACCTTAGTCTAAAATAAGACTAACGGTCCTTAAACCAAGCCAAACCCAAATCTAAGAAAATACGGATTTGGACTAATCCACGCCCTACGGGCGACAACATAAATTAGTCTCCGTATACAATCCACGGGCAACCAAAAATAAAACAAACACACACGACACGAAATGACCATCTGGAGAAGGAGAAAATGGTTACCGCTATGCGGTAGCGTAATTAACTGCAGGGGCTTGTGCCTGTAGGGAAGAACGTCCTCACAATCAAAAACCCCTCGTAAACGAGGGGAAATCTGACGAATTCTGCTACAACGGCCGCATCCGTCTAAATCTCCGATATACGGTGCCATAAATCAACTTGGCATCTTCGGAGAGGTGGACGGATAAAACCAAATAGCATCTGCCCTCCCCCCCAAAATTCAGGCCGGACATTCCGACGTCCCGGTCGCGTCTTTTCGGCGGAGAACACTCCCATCTCATAGATCTATCAATTTTAAATTTGTCTAAGACCTTCTTTGCAAGCCATCTAGTAGTTATTTACTTGTTCACAAGAGCTCTAACACAGTTGTAACCTGATTTCATGGTCTTCAACACAAAAGCACTCTTGTCTTGAGTCCAAGTTGCATAAACCCCAAAATCACACTTTCCCCCTTTGCAACCAACAATTAATCTATTCCCCTCATTCTTGGACCACTTGAGCTCAAAACCTTTTTTATGGCATAAGCCCTTAGTAAACTCCTAAACTGCACTGAGTTTTCAAACTCCATAATAACCTTAACATTAGGGTTATTTAAGTCTTTCTTTTCGTTGAATACAAGGAATCTTACTTTATTATTCACCCATTCGTCATCTGAGTTCATTAGAGTATGCAACTCATCTGAATTTGAATACTCGGACACAAGATCATTGACTTGGTCAAATCCTTGAATATCTATATCAATATTGTCAGGTATATGTATCTTACTAGCTAGCCTACCGCCTTTATTGGTCTCTGCATCACCACTTTTATTTGCTTCTGTTAGATATGTATGTCCTAGAGGCCATTACTGTATTGGATGCTGGGGATATGTATGTACAGGACAATATTGCTTGAAATGATAGTATGTTATTTGGTTTATTTTTATATTAACATGTGTATATATTTTATTTATTATTACGTATCACTAATACATATTGATAAAACCCGTATGATCCTTGCTTGACTACCAGTGTTATGATGGCGATCATACTTGTGAGGTTGGGTAGTCTATAAGCACATCCTTAAATGTCCTAAGTCGTAGGGGTATCGAGACTGGGCATCAATATTCCATAATAGACTTGTGTATACGTTTCTAGACCCCGAAGAGGGGCGGTGGTTGGTCCCATAGCCATTGGTGTGATGCACCTAAGATTGTATATAGGTTCTCACTGGAAGTGAGTACACCGGACGGACTCACCAAGAACTTCTAGATGATATTATACCTATCGTCAAATAGTAGTTCTCTGGTGATATGAGTATAGGGTAGTCTTTAGACCTGAGATCTCTATTTGTCTCGTGTGAGTTCCCATTATACTTAGATTACTATCCTACCATGGCTCTACCGAGTCATGCAAACAGCTTTTAGTTGGATACAGTCCCGAGCCACATGGAGGCAGTGAGCGATTGGAAGGGATCCGTCTCTCTTGGTATAGGGAGTCGTTGTCGTACTGTGTTCGGTTGGCCAGCACCATAAAACCTTGGCCAATGCAAATAAGATTTACTGATAGTGAGATCAGTAGTTTCTCGGTTGGTCCTGAGCCATATCGACACGACTTATCGGGTTATTAAGGGTCTGGCATTATCCACCCCTAGACCCGGTATGTGATACTCTCAAACGAAGAGACCAGACTGTACGGTAGATTTTCACTTATAGGCTCAGTAAGGGTTCGGATGAGCTTGCTCTTCGGCCTTCCTTTCGACACATACCTGGGTAGCCGTTATATACAGCTAGTGCTGCTGACGTACTTGTAGTTATACATTTATCTAATAACTCGATGCCAGTGTATTGTAGTTATAGATTTATCTAATAACTCGCTGCCGGTATATTGTCGAGTCTTCAGAGTCCCACACAAAAGGTTTTCCCAGTTCATGCGAAATAATGTAGAAGCCGTATATTGATACGTGCAGGGATCCAATTAAATACGTGTACTTGCTACACGGATTTTAATCGAACGGTTGATAATACTAGCAGGCTAAGGATTAAGCTGGATCATTAAATCAAGTATTGATTTAATAATATATATATATATATATATTATATATATATATATATATATATTATATAGTATTATGTTCATTGCATTTTTCTATCTCTTTGGTATTCGTATTTTAATACGAATACGGGTATGTATATACGGAGTTGTGTTCTTGTATTTATAGAAGAATGCTTCTAGAAAGAGGACGCCTCATATTAGTATTTTCCATTTATTGGAAAATAGAAATGAGTAGATGGTTGAGGTGTTTTTAGGTATGGTGAGAGAAATGGCTATGCAATTTTATATTTCATTTGGAGTTCCTATTTAAGTATGGTTGCAATTTTTTATTGCAAAATTGTGTTTAACAAAACCCAATGCATATGCCTCATTTTTCTCTTATGTCTTCATTCTCTTCTCTTACTTCTCTCTCTTCTTTAGTTCCTCCTTCATCTTTCCTCTCTCATGTGTTGAGAAACCAAGAGAATATTGAAATAGATAAATACTAGAACACTCGTTATATCCCTAAGCACTACTCCCTAGTAAGTTGTAGTCTTTAGTTGCTTCACTGGGTGAAGCTAGAAGTTGAACCGCATCTCTCAGGTGGATCATCTTTGACAAAGAAAGACCGGCCTACAATCTCGATCCCAGAGTTCCGAGGAGCTTAAGAAGGGGAATTGAAGACGAAGGACACAATTACAAAGGTTATTTTTGCTTACCGAGTAGTATTGTTTCCTTAATTGTTACCAGTTAGTGTTTGGAATCGATCTCTAGGGTTTAGTTTCTAGTGCTAGTTTTTTAAAATTAAATTTTTTCATTCCACAAAGGCCGCCGGTTAGCGGTAAGGACGCTAGGAACTTCATCAGCTTCTCCTTTTGCTGTTTCCAAACCATCAGCTCCCTTGTTGGCATCTTCAGCTCCTATGTTCACATTTTCATCTCCTTGTTGCTCTCCCACCTCTTGCATCTATTCAACATTCATATTGTTCTCAACCTACACTTCTTCTTCTGCTACTAGCAAATAATCATCATCATCTCCATCAAGATCACCAAATAGATGCCTTACCTTTACTATATCTTCATCATTGTAACTATCTTCATCTAAGTCCACAAATTGTTGCCTCTCCTTTATTACATCTTCATCAGTGAAACTATCACTATCCTCATCTTCATCTGTATCCCTAAATTAATAGTTTTCCTTTACTATATATTCCTCGGTGTAACTATCACTATCTTCATCTTCATCAGTGACACTATCACCATTAGAAGAAGAAAACTCTCAACTCACTTTTCTCTACAACTTTTACTTTCTCTTTCTTTATTTTTCTCAAAAATGAGTAATCAACTTCTTTTTCTATTTCTATAAACTGCTTATATCGAGCTCTTCTTTTATCGCATTCAATTCTATATGCATGCAATCCAACATCTATTCTAGCTGCACCTTCCAAATACAATTGAATTAACCTTTTTCAATCTTCTTATTTTCTTTTCAAGTCAGCTTCTCCCTTCTTCTTTTTCTCCCTTACTTCAATTTCCTCCTCCTATTTTTTTAAATATATCTTCTTCTTTCTACTTCAATGCCCCATCTTGTTTTTTCTTTTTGTCAGCTTCTTCAAGCCCTTTTTTCCTTTAGGCGGCTTCCATTTCTTATATCTTCTTCTTGAGTGTTGCTTCTTTTCTGATTTTAATCCTTTCTTATAATTGTGCTCTCCTCAAATCGGTTTCTATTACTCTTCTAATTACATTTTTCAGTTCTTCTCTCCTTACTTGTTCAGCCACGTGTCTCTTCCTTTTAACTGCATTGTATTCTTCTCTTCTCTTTGCAAATTCTTCTCTCTTTGCTAATTGCTCTTCTTCTATTTTCTTTGCAGCTGCTATCTTATTCATCAATTTTTGGCTGTAGCCCTAAATGAACATCTTTATTCTTCTTCTTGTTCTTTATTTTCCTAGCAATCTCATCTGCATCAATAGTTGAATAATTATGTTCCCACCAATAAAATTGGTCAAAATGGACTTAAGTCCAAACGCCAAAAGACTCGTGGTGCTCCTTCATATTTGTTCCCACCAATAAAATTGGTAAAAGAAAACGTAGACTTAAGTCCAGGCGTCAGAAAACCCTTGGCGCTCCTCCACATGCAACTCATGTGGACATGCGTCAAGAAGCTCTAGTGCTGATAATATTCGAAGCTCTCGCTTCATATAGCTTATACTATATTTGTAAGTTAACGTCTCATATTTTTTCTTAAACATAAAGATATATTACCAGAAATTTAAGCTTCAAAATTCTTTCTTAAAACAAAAAAGATATCATTGTTAATTGATAAAACCAAGTAGCGTAAGCTATTTTGAGAAAATATTTTCTCTATCTTTCTAAAATAAGAAAGATCAAAATCAATAACAAGAAATTGATTTCATAAAATAATACTGGTTAATATTAACCCTTGAATCTAAAATCCAACGATGGTTAAGTACCCAAGCTAGTATTAGCTCTTTTCATATATTCTTTTAAACCAAAAGAATCAATTGAATATCTTATTTGAATAAGAAAGATATTAATCATATCAACAGATAACCCTTGGATTTAAAATCCAACGGTGCTTAAGCACACGGGCTTGATCTTAAGATCAATTAGAGAAATCTAAAAGAGAAATTATCTCTGCTTACCCAACAGTATTCACACCCTATATAAGAGACCCTAGGGGTCAAAATTTGACATCAGATACAGATCACATATATACGATAGGCGACCAATCTTATAGGCTTTCATCATGAACTTAAGTTGTCTACCTTTGAGTTTCTTCTTCTTCTTTCTCCATACAATTGAGGTAAATAGGAGATCGATCTCCATTTTAGAAACTTAAATCTCGTTCATAAAAAAGTTAACATTCATTGATAGAACGTAAGTTCTTTTCTCAGATCTTACGATCTCTAAATCAAGATCGTTCTATTTTTATAAGAAACTTAAGTTTCATAAAAGGATTGTTTTGATGTTAAGATTTAGAGTTTGAGAAAAGAATCGAACCCTTCTCATAAATTATGGCACACAGATGACGAACAAGGAACCAAAAAGATCAATTCTTTATAGAATATATGATCACAGATCATTAAAGTAATGATCTTGGAGATCGTTAATGGTGATATAACCATTAACAGAAGCTTAAACTTAATGAAACTTAGGTTTCAAAAGGCAAAATCTCTAAAAGAAAACGCATGTGGGCATGTGCCAGAGACAGGAGCGCCAATGGGCATGCGCCACGTGGCAAGCGCCAACGACATGGACGCCGGCGGCTAATATGATGAATCCAGGAACGCCAATGGACATGTGCCACGTGCCAAGCATCGGCGGCAGAAGCGTCGACGGCATATCAAACAAAAGAACTTAAGTTCTAAACGCCAACGGCCCAAATATAAGGATCTCTGAGCCAGTGGCAAAGCGCCACATAGCAACTGACATCCCTATAACCGCCAGTGGTCATAGAGACCCTATACACATGTGCGCAAACCTTATATACATGTTTCTTAGCTCAATATTGGCTAAGTTATCTCTATGAAGTTTAAGTTTCTGGGTCCAATGTTTTGCACTGTTGGGTTATGTAAAAACCAAAATAAAATATAGCCTAATGCTTAGTACTGTTGGGAAACAGAGCTCGACATTTGGTCTAAAATTAGACTAACTCTCTGAAGTTTCAAATTTCTTTGATTTTCAAAGAAAAATCAATTATGATTATACATATTTTAAGTCGGTCTTGATCTAAAACAAGATTTATGGTTCTTAATCACATTTTAAGTAGATCTTAATCTAAAACTATATTAACGATCTTTAAACCCTTCAAACTGATAGTAGAAATTACCTAAGTTCATCTCAGATCTGAGATTTACGGATTTGAACTAATCCGCGCCCTACGGGCACGACAAAATTAGTTTCTGTATACAATCTAAGAGCAATCCCATAATAAACAATATATAACACGACACGAGATGGCATACTAGAGAGGGATAAAGTTGTTATCACGTTGCGATAACGTAATTAACTGCAGGGTTTTGCGCATGCGGGAAAAAGCGTCCCCACAATCAAAAACCACTCAAATGAGGGGGAATCTGATAAGTCTGCTAAAACGGTCGTATCTATCCAAACCTCTGATAGACGGAGCTATAAATCAACTTGCTATTTTCGGAGAGATGGATGGATATGTTCCATATAACATCTGCCCCCAAATTCGGACAAGACGTTCGTCTCCCCAGTTTTCAGCTGTAAACAAATTGCAACTATATAATTAAATTGAACATGTACATATCATTAAAATATGTCAACATAAGCAATTTAAATTCCATACCTTTTCTGCAATATTCAGGTAACAAATCTTCTGCACTACTTCTATGATCCAATGCTTCAATATACAGTTGTATGTTTCAATCAAGTTCTAAGAATTTCATCATCTTCATAACTCCTATATCAGAATCTATCACTACAAGACCTTCATTCATAGCCTGATTAGGCAATAGTTGAGAAATAATGTAGTTTTCAAGTAATCCTAAATAGTTTTTTAGCAATTGTCTCAAAATAAACTGGTCCATTTTATCACTGTCAAAGTTCTTGATTATGGTACGATTCCCCCAACATACCTTCTTATTCCTACAGCATATTCAAACACTCCATCATGATGAACTTCTATATGCATGGTTGTAGCAAGGTAATCTAACATGAAAAAATGATAACATGATTCAGGAATAAATAATTGCAAATTTTCCAAATTGATCAATAGTGGAGGGGGCCACAAATTTATTGATAAAAATGTATTTTTTGATAAAAAAATTGTTTCTCAGAATAAAATTTGAGAGTGGATTACTTAATTCTGAACTGCAAAATCATAAAAAATGATTTTTACATCAACTATTATGCAAAAAAACTGATTTTTATATCAACTTACACGAGTCTCAACATTAACAACTAATTTAAAGCTCGTAAATCACAAGTTGAATATTATTTACAGTTCGTCTCGATACTTCAGAATAAAAATCGGCCCTCTATTTGAATCTTCGAAAATAACCACGGCTTCTGGCGAAATGATCGTGGCTGAGATGGCAAGCAAAGGGTTCGTTAGCGAGATGGCAAGCAGAGGGATCGTCGACGAGACGAGGAAAAGGGATCGTCGACGAGGCGAAGCAAAGGGTTCGTCAGTGATGTGGCAAGCAAAGGGTTCGTCGACGAGCTAAAAGGATCGTCGACGAAGCGAGGAAAAGGGATCGTCAACGACTCAAAGGGATTGGTGGTTAGAGAGAGAAAGAAGTTTTAGTTGGTTAAAAAGCAAATAATTGAGTTTAATCTTAGAATTTAAGTAAGGGGCAAAACTGTCATTTCGGCCTGGGATTTAATGGTGTGAGATGGTCCCCGTTAAGTTAGTAGTTATTTGATAGTTTTAAAAGCATTGGTAGTTTTGTTAAAATGATCCAAATCTGTTGAGAGTTTTTAGTAAATAAACCTTGAATAAATATATAACCATCACTTTTTGTGCGATTGATTCCATAATCTAATTTAATTATAGAAAAGTATCATGAATCACCGTACCTGATTGCCAAAAGGTATCCTTAAATATTGGAACATTTGCCGATATCATCAAGAATGACGTGTTTTGATCACTTTTACCCGTTTTCTCTCCCAAGGCCATTCCTCTTCATCATCTTCCTTAATCCATCCATCCAAACCCTTTGGATCATTAAAATCTCTAAACCCCTCAAATCTCTAACTTCTTAATTCTGTAACTCTTAAATATAATGATTCCATACTCTCAACGTTGCTAAATTCCAAAGTCCTTCCCCTCTTGCTTGACGCATCATTTCAAAACCTTTAAATAATCCCGCTCATCCCTAAATCCCCAAACCCTAAATCACAAGACCCATTACTCCTAAAATCTCTAGATCATCAAACTTAGAAGGGTTTTTTTTTTAAATTTACCACACCAAAAGGACATCTAAAACTTCTACGTTAACTAAAAAGCGCACTTTGTTAGTTTCAGCGGTAGACCCAGAAATTTTAATCGGTGCGGGTGTAGAAACATTTTGATAATAATACAAAAATTCGAATTTGAACCTAAACTTTTAGGCTACTTTATATATATATATATATATTGATGCTTCATATCTTGAAAGTTTATTATGATGGCTTCATCCTCTAAGGAACTAAAACTTGTTGAAGGGTTTAAAAATCATCATCAAATCGAAGGGGAGTGATGGAGCCAAAAATTTATTATAACTCATGTGAAGATATATAAAGTGATAAGCTAAGTATTGAAACTAGAAAATATCTAAAATGAGAAAACCAATCGATCTAGTATTAATTAAGAGATTTTGACAATCACAACAAAGTTAATATAAAATAGTGACAATCATCAAAACAAAATTTATATAAGAGCGTAATAGATTTTGACAATAGAAAAATATTATTTTTATATAAAACAATTGTTGTAACTGATGATGCGATCTTGTTGATGTAGCATTATCAATAGAAGAATCAAGGAAAGAGGAGAAGCCATGCATCTTTTATATTATTGATTGAAGCACCTCGATCCCCATATTTTCTTCACTAATTAATATCGATTCCATGCATGCGATGTCTTCGATCCTCATATTCAGGCCTATATATGAAGCTTTTCCGTCCCTCTTCACGCTCTGCATTAATTTCTTGAAAATATTTGTTTTTGACAATTAGCAGAATAAAATATGAAAATAAGGATTGAGTTTGTTTGTGGTGCATCAATTTGAAACATTAGATATATGGGGGCATGGTTATAATTATTGTTGAAATTCGAGGGTTAGTGAATTTTTGGATCCCATAATCACTTGAGGGAGGGAGGGAGAGAGGGAGAGTAATTAATCACTTGAGAGAGAGAGAAGTTTTGGACCTTTTCGCTCTTATGATTATAATTCTATATATTTAACATAACATAGATGCTAAGCTGATAGAGATTAGCTAGCATTGTCTATTTAGTTTAATTCGAAGTGTTGAGTGTCTTTTTTTTTTTTTAAAATATCAAGTTTAAAAAGACAAAAGTTTTAGGTGATCTGTATTTAAAAAAATGGGGCATTTAAACTCTAGAACAATTTAAGCAAAATTTACTGAAATTATTGATACTGTGCTTACACAACTCTGAGCACTCTCCTTTTGACATATATCACATACATGAAAGCACAAACACATGATGAACCTTGATTCCATTGAAAACTAAGCTTCAGAATTAAATCCCTCAGATTGAGTAGAGTCAATTGATCAAGGCTTCCCAAAACTTTATCGCGGCCTTGAGCCACCCTGGTTTCTTCTTGATCCTGGATTATGCAATCGACAGGTCTAAATTTAGGCTCGAACAAGGTAAAACAAGAAAAGGAGAGACATCCAAAATACCGCCTCGACTTCAAAACTTAATTTTCAAATGATACCGGCAATGGCTCCATTTTTTTCTGAGTCGATCTTCACATCTTCTGACGTCGTTGGTGATGGCTCTAGGATTTGTGCGCCGTTCTTCATATCTTGAATCGGCGACAGGTTCAACTTCTCTGAGTCATTCGTCACGTCTACGTTAGGAATTTTTGATGGCCCTACATTTCCTGTTGCCTGCCAAAAATGTGAATCAGATGTAGGGATTTATACTTCGTTCATGATATCCATGGCTTACTAAATTCAATTGTATCATTTAACAAAAAAATATATGAATTTATGATGGTACAGTTCATAGTCATGCAATTTTAACACCAATACACTTCAAGAGAAGGACAGTGGCAATTATCAGGTGTCGTTTAAAATATCAGATAAAGAGCGAGAGGAAGATAGCAACATGAGCTAGGGCAAAACAGGGGTCTCCAGGAGAAAGACATCGGTTCACGAATCGGAGGTCAGTTCGTCTAAGTTGTCAACAAAACTGATCGATGAGGGACTGAGGCAGACCAGTCGAAAGAGGTTGCACTCAAACCAGGATCAAACAAATTCATCAGAATGCATCGCAAGCGGTCACATGGAAAGGAGAGAGGGGGTCATCAGCATACATGCACAAGCGAAATTGCAGTTTCACATGGGTAAGGGGCTGGTTGGTTGCCAAGAGTTGCATTGAATTGGGGGTTTTGTAGAAAGACGGGTACTGTAGCAAACACAAAGTCTTTGTGGGATTGAGAATTTAGTTTTTGGTCGTAGGAGTTGGGAGTAGAGAGTATTGATGGGTCATCCCTCCAAAATGAGTTTCCAAAACCAAACTTTGGGTGGAGTCGGTGCTACGTCAGTGCAAAATAAAATAATCGGAAAGGGACGGCAGTGGCAAACAGATCTACTACAACGTCAAGATTGAAGGCGGCTGGAAACAAAGATATATCTGGGGAAACAGAGGATACTGTTGTCCCTACAGCGACCATGCAGGAATTTTACTCAACAGGAAAGGGCAAGAGAGATGAAGGCGCTTACAATAACGGAGGAAATAGAATGATTAGAATCCTTCTTCAAGGCAGGTTTGGTCGAGATCATGACCACAAAAGAAGGGGCAGATTTAGAAGCTACGGAAGATGAATCCAAGGAAGAGGAAGATGCGGTACAACCAAACAATAACTCAACACCTAAGAAAGGGAAAGCAGGGGGGCCATTAAAGAAGTGGTTGAAAACACGGCTTTCTGTCACAAGGTGGCACGCCCGAACAAAAAAGCAAGCTCTATTTTGGTTGTCGAACATGAAGGGAAGAGATACACATCGAAGGTCACATAAGATATGTGGCAGAACAGATCTATTGTAGCTTAATGGGAGTTAGGTCCGAATGGGTTTCCGATTCTATTCTACCAAAAGTTGAGCATTATAAAAGGACTCGGTCCAAATTTTCAAAGACTTAGAGGAAGGTAGTTTAAGATTGGATAAATTTGATTACGCAAATATTGTCCACATTCCAGAAAAGATTGGAGTAATAACTTCCATCAGCTGTCATTTTAAAATAACATACAACATTTAAGCAGAATAAACAATAATTTACTTAATACCACAAGATTGCAGAAATCCACATATGAGCCAACTCCACCATGTAACAATATTTTATACGTACACAAAATTAATCTTATTACGCATCACTAGATTAGTTCATTACTCACTAGAAAGTAGAAATAAAAATGCACTATATGGTTTTTAATCCTATTTCTTCCACTTAATAGTAGTAGTTGCCGTTGAAATGTTACAGATAACATGACGCGGTTCAAAGAGGTATGCAAACTCACCTTGTTTAAAGATTGGTGCTCATCTCGTTTAGCGCCTTCACTGTTTGTTACCATCCTTCTCCTGATATAATTACATCAAACATATCAACTTTTCTTCTATTTGTACGAAGAGAAGAGAAAAATAACACTCACTTATTAGGGTAGGTGTGGCCATCATGATTAAAGCTTGCAGTGGATGAAAACAGCATTCCTCGAAGCAACTTCCCGTTGATGATAGTTTCTATTACATATCCATAATGATTCAAATCTGTAACCTTAGCTTCAAATGTAACCTCCAGAGTTGATTTCGAAACATCTGAGATGATACCTGCGCTATTTACCTCTCAGATGTACAACCAGGATTACAAAAAATTAAAATTAAAAAATTAAAATTAAAAAAAAAACATTGTATGATGGAGCTATAAAAACCATAGAAAATAACGCCCCTAAAGAGTTTCACTTACAATTCCATATAATTTTTCGAATCATTTTGTTCCTAGTTATAAGAATCTCTACCTAAAGCAAATAAACATCATAATCTTTCGGTGACATCTCGAGAAAATTAAAGTGAAACTATCCTAGCAAACATTAGTCTTAGTACAAACATATAAAATTTCTTATGAGTTGGTTATTAAGTAAAAGTTATTCTTTTAGTAAGAAATCTAATATTTGTGTACATATATATTGTGGAAGAAATATGGATAGAGCCAGTATGGCTCTAACCAACTATAATATTCTATTGAATGTATGAAATGATGAATTACAAACTGTCGCATAAACGGATATGGAGCACAAAACGTTTCGGTTATTTTCATCCAAATGACTAATGTATTCAAACTTTGGCAGATGACTGAAGCACAAAATGCCTGTATTTTTCTTCAGATATCTGAAAATTGCGCAGGATTTTTTTTCCCTGTGCAATTCTGCAGGTGCATTATTTTCGTAGTATACTAGTGTCACCAGAATGTATATGGGAAGTTTATATATGCTCCCCATTATGGCTGCCTCATAAAGAGAGGAAAATATTTTTAAAAACCATGTAAAATATCAATAACAAAATTTGGAACTAATATACCCGAGAATTTTCCAGAGCATATAAGGTTATACCTGTATGACTGCATGCTTGCAAATACACAGGCTGGAAGAGATCTGACTTCGGTACGTGTACACCATGAGTTCTCTCGTATTTTTTTGTTGGAAGTTTACTTTCCCTGCACTTGTTTAACATTCTCCTAACCGAGGCTTTTTCTTGCTTTGGTTCACTTAGACCATTTTCCCCAGGAATATCTAGCAACAAAGTAACACGGAACCTACAGATGAGTCAATCTCGATCAATGTCAAAGAAGAAATACAAATTGCACGATCAATATGAAACTTTACTATTATAAGAAACGGAAGCTTGCTATTATCAAGAGAATTTAGAAACAAATCCTAACGTCTTTGTAAGCCTTAATTTCTATATCAGGATGTGTGTTAGAAATTACTGAAAAAATAAAATAAAATGTTCACTCCAAGTTCCAACGGTGACATAATTCTTTGCACGCGTCCCGGTAAGGATCTAATGCCTACAAAGTTCATAGAAATTCTTTTACTACATCCTCTCGATTGTTTCCTACTCAAACTCTACAGACATGTTTAATCCCATACTTGCATGTAGATAGTACATATCATCCAGGGCTTCCAGACGTTCATTGCATCCGCCTATAAACACAATAATGCCTCTGTGTTCATCCAAGCAATCACCGGCTACTGAAAAACGAGCAGATGGCCCTCGGTTTACAGTTTGCACTCTACTCCAAGTACCACTATCTGCACGCAGGTGAAAAAGAAAGTTCCAGAAATTAATGTCTAAATGTTGTGGATATATTGACATGATTTTTTCGGATTAATTGCGCAAGTTTGTCCCGTATAGCACTTAATACCCTTTCAAGCGATTTATTAGCGCAAACACCACTTCCATCTATCGAACAAAACCCTGAAAAGACTCGGATTCAACTTTAAACAATTCAAACGGATGTCTAATTTTTAACTCTAAATAATTTTAGTACAGTTTAGAGTAGGATTTGAGTGTTTTATGGGTTTTAATCAATGGACAGGAGGGGGTGTTTGCACTAATAATCACTTGAGGACGTTTTTTGTGCAAGTAACCTTATTTTTTCACATATAACTTAGATAAATTTACATACCGACATTTAGTACATTAAGGTCGTTATAGAGGTTTGTGGAATCAGTGAAGCCCCCAAACACAAACAAGTTGCTTCCAAGGGCTACAGTTGTGTGGCCTGCACGAGGGGCGAGCATTTGTCCTGAAGCGTTTACTTGTTTCCACACAAACGTCTCTGTTGGAAAAAACATAGTTTTGCATGTGTTAATTCTAAATTACAATTAGAAAACCAATAAAAGCACAATTATCTTGGAATCTCCAACATAAAACAATACTTATGATATTCAAGGATTTGAGATGTTCACTTCATTTGAATTAGTCCCTCACAAACATAAAATTTAATCTAAGTTCCTTGGGAGGAAATATTTGCAAGGCAGCACCACCTATGTTCCATTGATTTGTTGTTGGGCAGACGTACCAATATCAGATTCGTCTCCATATTGGATTCTTTCAGATTTGTGGAGGATACTTGTAGAACTCTTTTCGGCACATCTAGAATTTGGCTTCTATTCTAGATGTATGAAACAGGTATCAATTGCTATGACACCAAAAATCAATGCATCAACACTAATAAATTACTTGTGTTCTCAGTTTAGATTTGCTATGGTGATAATTTTTTGTATTATGGATATTATACTTGAACACAAATAATATGAATCGAATCCCAGCTTTCTGGTACATGTCTGTAAGCAAATCTGACTGATATTGTGTGCCATATTTGTATCAGAATCTGTGCTGATTAGGGCACCACATTGTTAGAGACGTGTATCAAATACCATGTTGTAGGAGACTGGTTTCAAAACAAAGTAGTTATAAGGAACAACCCTACCCATATTTGTAAAAGGAAAACTTGAAGTAAGCCATTAAGAACCGAAAAGACACAAATATGATCTATGATGAGTAAAAGGAAAATTATTAATGACAAGTGAAAGAAAATTATAATTAAAAAATGTACCTGCATCAAGCATGTAGACATCAGATAGGTAGCTATCTGAAGAATCTTCACCACCGAGCACTATGATTTTTTTCTTCCATGAAGTGCATGTGTGACTATCACGAGCAGTAGGTGGCATCCCAGATGTAACAACACGTTCCCAGACCAAAGTTTCTATAATTCAACATTAAAAACATAATAACTACTAAAATTCTTACTTTCCCTATATATTCAATAGTCAATTGTTGAAGTTTGGACTACAAGTTTAAACTCCAAGAGAATGATATACTTGTAGATCTAAGGTATATATATTGACCATACACCAAGCTCCTTAAAGATACCATACTAACAATGTATACTCTTAATTAGATTCTGGGCTTCAAAATACAATATCATAAATGCTGATCAGAATGAAGTAAGTTCCATAAAGAAAATGGGACAGGTGACAGCACAGAATCAAATTATATAGCCCTTGACCATGTTTGGAGGGGGAAACACGTTCCTTCTCTTTAAACCATAAGGGAAGTTTGCATATATCATACACAGAATCTAATTAATCTATATTCGACCTGAAAAAGCTATGATAACAAAAATATTACCGAGGAGAGTGCATGCTATGTTATAAGTGTATAAATTGTGCCTGCCGCATGGTTTGCTGACTGAGTTTGACTTTTCTCCTACCATAGTTACTGCTAAATTTATACTATCTGTCGACAAATATGATCAAACATATTAAATTGATGATCAATTCACATGTCTATCTTGTGGGTGGGTATCTATGTATGTGTGCACGCGCACATACACCAAAAAGAAAACAAATTTCATATTGTCTCCTCTCTTTATGCAATTTTTTTATATTTCATGTGTGTGTGTCTATATATGTATATGTATATACATATATACATATACATATACATATACATATATACATATAAATACAAGGATAATGGAGGAAAGGTGCCGTAGGAGGGAATTTCCTCCTATGGCGTCGAAAAAATACACCCTCCATGATTTTTTTCGACGATCGGCACCCATCATCATCTTTATCATGTAAGATATAGATACACCAAATTTCATGCGATTCCATCACTTCACCATTGATATAGTGGGTGCAAAATTAACCGTTTACCGACAATAGAACTTTTTATATTGATAATTCAACGGTGAAAAAGTGATGGAATCACATGAAATTTAGCGTATACACATCTTACATGATAAAGAAAATGATGATGGGTGCCAATCATTGAAAAAATCGTGGAGGATATAGATTTTTGACGCCACCTAACGAAAAAGCCTCCTAGAGCCTCTTTTCTTCACTATTCTCTATACGTATATAGATACATATATACATATACACGTATATGTATCTATACATGTATATGTATATGAGAATAATGAAAAAAAGACTGGATATATGTATATGTATATATGTATACACACATGCAATATTTTTGCTCGAGTTTGTAGACTCCATAATTTCTTCTTGCCAAAATGTCCAACCCACGAAAACTAATTCAATAAGTTTCAACCAAAAACATTAATATTTCTCTGTTCATAAAAGTCCCTCCATATATCATAAAGTTGAACAAAAAGTTAGAAGAATAACCTGTGTCCAAAATATATATATCATTAAAATATTCTTCTTGATGAGTCGCATCAGATTTGCCACATCCTCCGAATATGAATAGCCGCTTATCAATGAGTGTGGCACTGTGTCCCTCACGTGCAGCGGGACCCTCGCCACTTACAGCCGGCACTATCCATGTATTTGATGCTGTGCATATTGTTGGCATTAGAGATCAACCATATATCACCTCTTGTATGCATAAGTGATTGATTAGAATAAATCTAATGTTAATAGCAAGGTTAGCTTGACAGAAATTATTAGTCCACAACCCAACACCTTACACTTTTGGGTAACTTGGTAAGGTCATAGCTTTAAAACCTCATGAGTTTATTTTTTTTTATAAATGCTTTATAGATTATTCTAGGGTTGCATTCGGATTCATATGTCCGGATACAGATATTGGATATGATTTTCCATATTGTCAGATACGGCTATGGATATGGTTTTAGTAAAATAATCCATATACAAATACGAATATCTGGATATATAAATACGTATAAGGGTACAAATATCCACAAACAAGTACAAGAAAACATATCATTTTATATTTATTTTTACTTAATATGCTTATTTTAAACCATGCATGTTTTGTTCAATTTTATGTTTGCATTTAAAAAAAATATTTTGACATATTAATTTATCATGTTTGTTTTAAGATATGCTAAATGGGTTGTTAATAAGTATAGTACATTTTTAGCGTATTAGTTTATTCACATAACATTCCATTTGCATGCATGTATGTCTATATCAAAAAATTTGAGTACAAATATTAATTAAGCATACAAATTCAATTTTGGAATTTATTAATTGCATACACATTTCTGTTTCAAATCCATATTTGTTTTATCTTGCATCTCTTGTATATTCATATTCCATTTGTATTCGTATCCGTCTCTTTCCATATCTGTATCCGATTTTTCTAATACCGATATGGATTTTTATTACCAAACTATATCCGTATATACATGGCTAGAAAACAAATACGGATATGGTAATGCCCGTATCCTCTCCATATCCGATCTGAATGCAACCATAGTTATTGCATAGAATCCCTCCCCCCCCCCCGAACAAAAAACAAAAAAGCAAACAGCAATTATACCACCTCAACACAAACACTCCCTTTGCTCATTAACCAAAACCCTTAAAAACAAACAACACCCAAAAAAACACCAGAGGTAAAATAGAAAATCAGCCGAATTGTTTAAAATTGAATTTGAGTGTTTCCAAGGGTTTTACTTGATGAACAGAGGGGGTTCTGCACTACTAAATCGCTTGAGGGGGTATAAGTGCAATATATGGGATACACTGAAAGAGGGGTTTGTGCAGTTACCCTACCTTTATTTGCGGTTTATATTTTTCCTCCAAAGAAACACCTCAGAGGAGTGTTTAAAATTTATATAATTATATTAGCTTGATATACTGACCCGACATTCTCTCAAAAAAGAAATATTGACTCGACAGATTAAGCTTTTGGGCAAAGTGCCTGACAAAAGTGTATTTGCTGAAGGATCAACTATAAACTCTTGTTTTGATCTGAACTATCAATCTGTAAACAGGTAATTCAACTAAAATAGCATATCGGAATACCCATATTCCAATATCATTTCTAAAAATTTATTGTACAAGGACAGAAAATGTGGCAGGTAAAATATGAGAATATGTTTTATGTTACACATGGAAATATATCAATAATCTAATAAAACTTATTTACTTACAAGTGTCCAGAACATGCAAATCTTTGAGTGGATTAGTCCCATCTGTGCCACCAAAAACAAACAATCTGTTTCCAACAGCTGTGCAGCTGTGACTGTCTCTTGGGGACGGTGGTGTTCCCCTCATCAACGGCTTGCTCCATGTCTTTTTAACTGAAAAGTATTCAGTAATCATAAAAGCCAGTGTTAGAAAAGTGAAGTTATATACAAATAAGAGAAAGAAGTAAATAGGAAATGAAGAAACATTGTATAACTCAAATATAATAAAACCCTAAAAGAAGTTAAATCAAAACTGAATTAGTACTAGTACAAATAGATCAAAACTTTGCAGATCATGTCATTGAATAAGGTAGAATAAAACCGATATTATTATCTGACAATCCCTTGCAATAGTGGCATGATATTTAACACAAAACTATTGTGATGTCTTGAATCCTAGCCTTCTGTTAAGCTTTAATTATAAACTCGTTTGTTAAAGAAAGGTGACGACTTTTCCTAAGTGAGCGAAGTGTTAATAAATTTCCACTATCACGAACATGCATAAAATAATATAATTTGAATAAGACCCAAAGCCAAACACATCTTACTCTCATTTTATCCACATCCATAACTGTTTTACACAGTTGTGGTTTCAAGTGTATTTCAAAATTATGATGAAAATGA
Organism: Agapanthus africanus; assembly: GCA_030015575.1. NCBI lineage: Eukaryota > Viridiplantae > Streptophyta > Magnoliopsida > Asparagales > Amaryllidaceae > Agapanthus > Agapanthus africanus. The sequence goes on along the minus strand of CM057349.1, from coordinate 17,485,454 downwards.
ATTTATGACTGGGTGACAAATTAACTCACAATCCTCATCACAGTGAGATTTCTGAAATTTCCATTGTCTGAGATTTACAGATGTGATTGTATAAGTTCTACATATAAGAAAAATAGTATCATGATTCAATTTTTGGATACTTACAGTATGAATATTTGATGTTATTTATATCATGATATCGGGCATTAATCGGTTATATGCTGAATCTAAAGGATTTAGAATTAGCAAAAGAAATATATATATATAACTTTAGCAAAATGGTGTGAAGAAATAGGCATAACTGTGCAAATCGATGGCCAAGAGATATCTAAAAATTATCATTTTTTTACTAAGGATATATAACTAATCATGATTCTAAGATTGAGGAAGATGTAGAATCAACGCAGAATGGTTGAAGAGACGTGTTTCAAGCGTGTTATGTGATCGTAGGATACATTAAGATTTTATTTTAAGATGGCTATAAGGCCAACATTTCTTTATGGATAATAATATCGGCAATTAAGAAACAAAAAATTAAAAAAATATGTGTAGCTGAAATGAGAATGCTGAAATGAATGAGTGGTGTTCTTCTACAAGATAGGATAGGAAATAAATGTACTCATAACAAATTGAAGGTTGCTCCCATAAAGGATAAAATGATGGGAGAAGTGCTGATTGAGATAGCCTGGATGAATATATGCAACGGAAACCAACAAATTCTCAAGTTAGGAGAGTTGACAAAATTGTAGCTAATGACACAACAAGGGATGGGGGTAAACCTAAATGAACATGGATAGCAAAATGGAAGAAACGGATTCATATAGCTAGCCCCAAATATTTGGGATGAAGGCTTGTTGTTAATGCTAAAGCTGATCCAAAATCATAATATGAAGACAATTCTACTTTTAAACGTTTTTGTTGTCCGCTACTCATGTTCATCATAACCAAACACAGATCACTCTTAAGAAATTCAATTTTCCAATGTGACCTGTCTCATAAAAGTTCATAAACATTCTAAAAACGCCAAGGGGTAGAATATTCCAGAAACAAATTACAACACTTCTCAATTCAACAGCATCAAGGATATTTAAAAGAAGAAAAACATGTTCTTAAATGACTCTATAGCCTCCAAATTATTCTCATTATTCCCAAACAAGAATTTCCCTAAAAGTCCAATCTTCAACATGACCCATCTCCTAATACTTCACACAGATGCTAAAAACATTGACAGCATATAAAATATCAACGACCAAAATAACGGGTTTCTCGTATTTCTCAACCACAAATCTCTCCGAAATTCCAATCTTCAGCACTACATCAAAATAAAGCTAAAATCCAACCTTTAACACAACTTACTCTGAAAAAATATCAATCTTCGACATAACACATTTCCTAAAACACCACATTCAGGCTAAAAAATTTCTCATCATTCTCGAACACGTCTAACTCTTAAAAAGATCAAAATTTGCGCGTTGCCTGTCTCCTAAAACGTCACAATGAAGATACAAACACCAGCAAGATACAAAATTTTCCATAAAGCAAAACCAAGGGTTCCTCGATCTCACCAGTATCAAAGACATGGACGTCATTGGTCTGGCGATTCTCACAGCCGTAGCCACCGAAAACGTAGAGAAGCTTCCCTCCTCTGATGGCGTTGCAGGTGTGGCCCCACCGCCTACCTGGGCCCCACGGGTTGCCCTCCGGCGCCTCCCTCGATCGAGCGCTCGCATGAACGCACTCCCACCACATCTCTAAGCGAGATGGGGAAAAAACCCTAAAATTTGAAAATTTATGAAAATTTAGGATCGAGATGGAGGATTTGAGGTTTTGAAGAAGAGCGTTGGATTTTCTATTTTCTTTTATTTTTTTAGTTTTTCTTTTTTGGTTTTTTTATATAGGCCCTCAATGAAGTCGGGTTTTGTAAAAAAATCCTCTAAAAACAGAAAAATTATTCTTTGAGCCGGCGTTGTACTTCCGGACAAGAGAAAGAATAAATAAAAGCGTGCGTCCCACACTGATGATGCTCAATAACGGTAATTACTTATATCATGACGCGTGGCGGATGACGTGACACATGCATAAACCAGTTAGACCCCTGAGGGCCACGGAGGAGGAACCGGTATGCTACAGTGGGGGCTTCCCTCAAACCCTGTCTCCGAGGTTGCACCCCACTTCTTGCCCCCGAGCACTTCAGCAGCCAAGCCAACTGTCCCTTTGCTCTACTCCGAACTATCACAGGCCCCGAGCTTCCTCGGACGTCCGGCTCGCCTCCGAGCCTTCCTTCGGGTTCAGCTTCCTCGCCCTCCCGGCTCGCCTCCGAGCCATCCTCTGGCCCGAGAAGTCTCCCGGTCTTCGGTGGCCTTCCAGACCACCCACAGCTCACCTCCGAGCTGTCACAGAACAAAGAAGCCTCGGCCTCCCGCTCATGCCCGAGCCTCCCGCCGAGCTCGTATTCCTCGGTCTCACCGACCGGCCCACAGCATTGATCACAGGCGCCTCCGCCATGGCTCCACGAATTTCGTCATGCGTGAGATATCCACCGCCCACAATCCCGCGTTCTACGCCATCACGATCCCCTATTAACGAGCCTGTCTCGTCATCAATGCGGGATCCCGCCTATCACGCAGGCGTAACGCCAGGGGCGTAACGGCCGGCGTGATTCCCGCGCCTGCCTGCCCGTGGCCACCACTATATAAACCCCCCTTTCAGACGATCGAAGTAAGTCATTCTTTCCTCACTAGGTCGTTACTCTGCTCAAATATCCGGTCTAACTTGATCATCGGAGGGTCCTCGGTGGCACAACCACCCGGGGACTTCCTTGCAGGTGGCTCGGCCACAACAACCTCAAACCCATTGAGATCTACACGCTTCAGGAGACAACCTCCAACTCAATCTCAGCCGTCCATCATCACTTGCGGCAGATCTAAGGAAGGTAGCATCTTGACAAGATCCGACATCCGTCAGCTGGCGCCGTCTGTGGGAAAGAGTTCCACTCAACAAAAATTCATCTTCCGATCTACTTCATGGCGAGTGACCACCGTGGCGATCTAAACACTAGCTGACACCCCAATCACAAGGGGGACGCGGACGGATCACCTCCTCCCCCGAATGCTATTCACACCCTGTCTGCACGGATCGATAGGCTCGCCCGTCATGGGCACCTTTATCCGTGACCAAACGGCTAGACAAACCCCCCAGGTCGCCACTCCCCCATCTTGGGATCGGGGCCCCTATAGGGGTCGAGAAGACACCACCCACGTTGACGCGACCGAGCACCACCTTGCTATCCCCGGCGGCCACAAATCCCCCGCGCCGACCAACTCAATGACTCGCCGGGCAACTCTGACGCTGCGCAATTCCGAGCTTTCCCAGCCACACTCATCCGTTCTGGACGGGACTGTCGTCACAGCTCTGAGATCGGGTCTTAGGCACAAGGAGTAGCTCCGGTCCTTTGCATTAGCGCAACCTAAGACCATGACCGAGGTAAAAACTTGGACCGAGAGAGAGACCCAACTGAAAGCCCTCGCCAAGAGGCACCAGACAGCCACCTTGCTCGGCCTGTCCTTAGCAGGCCTCTTACGGCCCCTCCCGCGCTAAGGATCAAAGCCTCGCCAAGAAGCAACCGAGCGGCTACCCCGCTCGGTTATCCCTGGCTGGTAATTTCTTACCCCAGGACACCAGGGATCAAAGCCCTCGCCATGAGGCGCCGGACAGCTACCCTGCCCGGTCTGTCCTTAGCAGGCCTCTTACGGCCCCTTCGACGCTAAGGATCAAAGCCCTCGCCAAGAGGCAACCGAGCGGCTACCCTGCTCGATTATCCCTGGCTGGTAATTTCTTATCCCATGACGCCAGGGATCAAAGCCCTCGCCAAGAGGCACTGGGCAGCTACCCTGCTCGGCCTATCCTTAGCAGGCCTCTTACGGCCCCTCCCGCGCTAAGGATCAAAGCCCTCGCCAAGAGGCGACCGAGCAGCTACCCTGCTCGGTCATCCATGACTGGTAGTTCACTACCCACCGACGCCAAGGATCAAAGCCATCGCCAAGAGGCACCGGGCAGCTACCCTGCTCGGCCTGTCCTTAGCAGGCCTCTTACGGCCCCTCCCACGCTAAGGATCAAAGCCCTCATCAAGAGGCAACCGAGCGGCTACCCCGCTCGGTTATCCCTGGCTGGTAATTTCTTACCCCACGACACCAGGGATTAAAGCCCTCGCCAAGAGGCACCGAGCAGCAACCCTGCTCGGCCCGTCCTTAAGGATCCAAGCCTTCGCCAAGAGGCACCGGGCAGCAACCCTGCTCGGCCCGTCCTTAGCAGGCCTCCAATTGCCCCTCCTGCCCTAAGGATCAAAGCCATCGCCAAGAGGCACCGGGCAGCAACCCTGCTCGGCCCGTCCTTAAGGATCTAAGCCCTTGCCAAGAGGCAATCGGGCCCGCCCTTGCTCGGTTATCCCTAGCCGGTAGTTCCCTACCCTACGACGCCAGGGATCTAAGCCCTCGCCAAGAGGCACCAGGCAGCAACCCTGCTTGGCCCATCCTTAGCATGCCTCTTACGGCCCCTCCCGCGCTAAGGATCAAAGCCCTCGCCAAGAGGCGACCGAGCAGCTACCCTGCTCGGTCATCCATGGTTGGTAGTTCACTACCCACCGACGCCAAGGATCAAAGCCCTCGCCGAGAGGCCACCGAGCAACTACCCTGCTCGGCCAACCCTTAGCGAGTAACTTTTTACCCACCGACGCTAAGGATCTGAAGCCCTCTTCGTGAGACCACCGAGTTTCTTCTTGCTCGGCGCATCCCCAGCGGGCAGCCTCCTTCCCATCAGACACTGAGGATCTGAAGCCCTCCTCACGAGGCCGCCGAGTTTCTTCCTGCTCGGCGCATCCCCAGCGGGCAGCCTCCTGCCAATCAGACGCTAAGGATCTGAAGCCCTCCTCATGAGGCTGCAGAGTTTCTTCCTGCTCAGCGCATCCCCAGCGGGCAGCCTCCTGCCTACCAGACGCTGAGGATCTGAAGCCCTCCTCACGAGGCCGCCGAGTTTCTTCCTGCTCGGCGCATCCCCAGCGGGCAGCCTCCTGCCCACCAGACGCTGAGGATCTGAAGCCCTCCTCACGAGGCCACCAAGTTTCGGTGTGCTCGGCACATCCCCAGCGGGCATCCTCCTGCCCATCATTGCGGTGGGTCCAAAGCCCTCCTCGCGAGGCCGCTGAGTAACTTCCTGCTTGGCGCATCCGCAGCGGGTAGGTTCCTACCCTACAAAGACACGGATCCAAGATCCGCCGAATAAACTTATACTCAACGCACGATCAGTGCCTCAACTCCAGCAAAGGGAGGACACCGACCTTCCCACACTCGTCCTTATTTCGACTCATACTCGATGCACGACAACCAGAACGCCGTGTCATCCCCGAACAATCCACCACGAGGAATTACCAGCGCCAAGCCGCACGGAAAGAACCAAGCAGTACACTCTCGACCCGATCCAAAAATAGATCGGAACGAGAGTGGGGGGCTAATGATGATGCTCAATAACGGTAATTTCTTGTACGTGTCACATGCGTAAGCCAGTTAGGCCCCTGAGGTCCACGGAGGGGAAATCAGTGTGCTATAGTGGGGGCTTCCCTCAAACCCTGTCTCCGAGGTTGCACCCCACTCCTTGCCCCTGAACACTTCAGCAGCCAATCCAACCGTCCTTTTGCTCTACTCCGAGCTATCACAGGCCCGAGCTTCCTCGGCCATCCGGCTCGCCTCCGAGCCTTCCTTCGGGCTGAGCTTCCTCGCCCTCCCGGTTCGCCTCCAAGCCATCCTCCGGGCCGAGAAGTCTCCCGACCTTCGGTGGCCTTCCAGACCACCCACAGCTCGCCTCCGAGCTGTCACAGAACAAATGTCACGCCCCGCTTCCCAAAATATGGAAAACGAGGGATGACTAGGCCAGCCATGCTCCTACGGTCAAGGAATCATCCCGCCGTAGTCACACTTCGGCTTCTAGCACTACATGGTAATCAGTAAATAAAGCGCAGTGGTAAAGGAATCACATCACTAATTTATTACATTAATATTCCATTGTTCACAATTTACAGATAACAAGAACAAATACTAACCAAAGTCAATCTCACGATCACTTTTATGGAAAGCAGTAAAGATAGGAAGTACACCAGACTATATCTCTGTGAACTCGAAGGGTAGATCCGTCTCCTGTGCTGGTCCTCCCGCGGGATCTGAGCATGCATACTCAGGTCGTCAGAGCGACACAATAACAATATTATTATAATAAGATGAAACAGGTATATGAGGTAATACTGGTGTAAGAATAATGCAAGTAATCACTATGTCACTATATGATGCAGAATATGTTATGTGTCCCTATCGGTCTCTAGGTCATGTTTGAAATCACATAGTGGAAGGAGGATCATGTTTAACAGGAGTCTCGTACATACCCGAGACAACGGCCCACATGCCCGGGACATAACCCTGTCAGCCGGATCGCTAGATCCCACCCTACATGTATCAGTATCTGTTAGTTATATGTATGCCCTAGAGGCCATTACTATACATAGGATGTATATTGTAGTGGATGCTTGGACATATATAGGGAGGACTTTCTTGCTCGGCATGATAGTATGCTATCTGGTTGCTCTTTACCTTAACGTGTACACTGATTGTCTCTCTGTTACATGTTGGTAAAGCCCTTAGGATGTGTACTTGACTACCTGGACTATGATGCGGATCATACTAGTGGGGACAGGGTAGTCCATAAGTACATCCTTCAAGGTCCCTAGTCGTGGGTATATCGAAACAGGGCATCGATATACCAGAGTAGACTAGCGTATACCTTCTCGACCCATACAGATGGGCGATGGATGATCCCATATCCATTGGTGTTTGACATCAGAGATGATATACGGGTGCTCAGTGGAGACTGGGTACACTGGACGGACTCGCCGAGAACTCCCAGATGGTATTATACCTTATGTCAGATGGCAGTTCTCTGGTGACACTGGTATAGAGTAGTCTGTTGACCCGAGATCGTCATAGAGTCTTGTGTGGTTCCCACTGTGCTTTGATTTCCACCTTACCACGTCCAAGAGGGCGTGCAAAACGGTGGTTTTTGGGTACAGTCCCGAATCACATGGAGGCAATGAGCGATAGGAGGGGATTCGTCTCTCCCGGTATAAGGAGTTGATGTTGCGCTGTGTTCGATTGGCTATAACCGGAAATCCCTGGCCAGGGTTGCTGAGATTTACTGGTAAGTGTTACCAGTAGTTTCTCGAATTGTTATAGACCTCATATCGACACGACTTATCGAGCTATTGGGGTCTGACGTTTACCACCCCTAGGTGAGATATGCGACATATCAGACGACGAGACCGGACTGTACGGTAAGTGTTACTGGTTGGATTCACAGGAGTATGAGCGGGCTTGCTCGGCGATCTTCTGATCGCTCAATACCCGTGTGGCCGTTACGTTTAGCAGACCGCTTGCGGCTTGTGGGTGTTTGATATGATCATCACCTGCTGCCGGCGTATTGACGAGTCTTTAGAGTCCTACACAGAGGTTTCCTGGCTCAAGCGAAACGAAATAGGAGCGCATATGAGATATGTGCGGGACCGAGAATAATGCGTGTATGTGATACCGTATTCTATTCTCGCGATGAATGTATCGATATGGTTGTATGCGATATAACCTAATTATCGAATCAAGGATTGATTCGATAAGCCGATACATTGGATATTAGTCGGTCACATGCGATATGACCGGATCGTTAAATCAAGTGTTGATTTAATGATTTAATGCATAATTATATATTTGATATATTACTTTGCATTAACTAGTATCGGTTCACTTTAAATGGTTTTTCTCACTTGTTTGTGCACATTGTATATGTGATATATTTTTGTGCACAAGTTTGTATCATGTTTGATGATGCATGCTAACTTGGGTTTGTGTAAAGATTAAACCATGGTTATATGAATGGTTAGGGTTTTGTTTTCTTATTCATTTATTTATTTATTTATTCTTTTTGGAAAATAATAAGCATAAAGAGAAAATTGTGGCTTTCTTTGTTTGTATATTGAAGCTTCATGAAGCTTTGAACAAGTCCACCATTTTTGTCTCATGCTTAACCCTAACCATTCCACTTAACCATGATTCATTCTCTACACTTGACCATGGTTGGTTTATGATAAGTAATCATTTTATTTTCTATTTTGAAAATACTCATCATAATATATTCCATCTTCTTCTTCTTCTTCTTCTTCTTCAAGAAGAAGAAGCTTGCCTCCATCAATGGCAACTGGTGAAAAAGAGTGAGAAATCCAATTCTAAAGTGAACCCACTTCCTATTTCTTCATCCTCTACCTCTTGCCAAGTAGTATAGGGTGTTTTCTTCACAAGTTTCATGACTTGGTGAAGTGGGAGCTTGATCTTGTGATGCCTCGACGTAGATCATCTTCGGCATCGAAGTCGACGACCTAGCCCGCCCATTTCTCCGATGAAGCCGACGCTAGAGTCCGGGATCCGATATGGACAGCGAGGGGACTTCATCACGGAGCCATGGAGGTGGAGAACCGGATCTACAAAGGTTGTAGCCTCTTTCTTTTAGTTAAGTTGTTAACTAGTTTCATTTTTCGCCTAAAATCTAGTTAACGATCCGTATTAGGGTTTCTCGGCACTTGTAAAATTTAAAATTGGCATGGTTGATGCCTTGTGAGACCTCATTAGTGTGCCTAGGAACCCTACAGTGGTATCAGAGACTAGTTAGAGCCTTAGGCGATGCGTAGACGATATTTGAAACCCGAACGAACCCGAAACCCTAATTCGAGACCACTCTCTGTCCAATTTTTGAAAATGTGGATTTTTCAATATTAAAAATATGCAGAAAATTCAGCAGGGTTTTCTAAGAAAAACTGTGAAAAACGAGATCATGATTCCACTACAGTGCGGCGGAACCGCGGCATTAGCATGGCTAATGCGGCGGTTCCGCGGCAAGTTTGTCCCTTCTCCCAGTACTTTTTGCACAGTAACTCTTACATTTTAATGCTGTATTTTCTGGGAATTTTTAATTTGACTCAAGAGTTGAGTGTTCTGGGGTTGTATTGGGAATCGAAGATTCGATCGGATTATCAAGCTTTATCTATGTGTTTTCCGGATAATTTTTGAATATGTTAAAAAGTTCGATCGGATATAAATACCCACTTTTTCCTCTGTCGGGAAATTTCCAAGTGTTGGATCTTTCCGTGGTTTAAAGACGTTCTAAGTAGTGCAAGTAACGCGATGGACCCACTAGAAGACAACAAACCTTAACTCGATTATGTGACCGTCTTGAACTGCCCTTTGAACCTTAGGGTTTGGGGCAGTACGGCGTGCCACATATGAGGCGTTGGCTTGACCCTTCTACGGCTGGACCGTTGGTACTGAGGCACGAACTGAATGTTTTTAGACTTATTTCATGTGTTGAGCTGTATCGGGAAAACTTGGGTGTTCGATTGTTCGATCGGAAAGTTTAACATTTTCTATCTTATCCGGAATGTGATACAATAATTGGAATTCACAAGCAGTTATGAGATAACTGATTTGAATGTTATAAACATAGCACTTTAGTCTCACTTGATCGGTTGCCACGGAATTTTGATGCGATCAAAAGTCCGTCGCAATCACGTAGCGTACGCGGATACTCGCCGGGTAAACTTAATAGACAGCCTCACTCCATAGCCCCGACCAAGTGACTGTAGGAGAACCCCGTCGCCGAAAGCATCTGTTCGGGTGCTCGCGGCAGCGGTGTTCCGTCTTGGTGCACTTAGTCGACGGTATCGGGGGTGCGGCCGCCTACTAAAGTTTGCGACGAGTATTCGATCAGAATGTCGGGAATCCTGTTGAATTGCCCGACTTGATATTGAAAAGTGTTTTCGATTTTGAGACTAAAATGCAGGGTTTATAATTGTTAGGCATGCGATGTCTAAGGAATTCATTTGATTAGGCATGCGATGTCTATGCAGGTTGCGGATTCCAACTGTTGTAGTTTTACACTTTCTTTTCTGTGACCGTAAGTGTAATATGTGATATCGCCGGTTTCGTTGCTATATGTCAACGACAATAGGGATGCGCATATTTACTTACGTTGATGACATGTGATGTTATGTGTTGCTGGATATGTTATATTGGATCGTCGTGTTTGAATAGCCGGGGGTATTTATGTGAGATGAGTGTTTTTCATTTTCATTCATGTAAAAACTTGTATGTAATATTCTTTTATTGGGGCACTTCCAGGTTGCGGAAGATGTCACCCTTTGTATATTATTTTCTTTTCCGCACTAGGATAGACCCAAGGAGGGGAGCACAAGTAACCGGGTTCTGGAGTCCAGTGGGAGACCAACTCGAGGAGTCGAGTCCGGGTCTCCTAACTCTAGAATTGGTAGGGTTGCTTGCCGCTCTCGTAGGGGTCTAGGGGTGTGGGTTTGGCTATTCATCACGACCGTGGAATCCGTGTTTTATACTGGCTCGTATTGAAAACACGGACGTCCTAGTATATCCAATATTTCATATGATTCTTCTGCTGCGATATCTGTGATGTGATCATGTGATATGTTCTGTGATGGATACTGTATATAGTATATATGATATATTATATAGACGTTACTTATGTTTTACACCCGTGCTAGCCCTGCCCCGCTCTGCCGTTAGTTACCTAACCTAACGGTGCACGAGGGGACATCGAGGCGAATGCGGATGGCATAAGTGTACGTCGTATTTATCTGTGATGTTGAGGTACTTAAATGATGGGACTTCATTAATGTGATTAATGAAATAAAAGAAACCTAAGATGTTGTAGAATCGAATTTCAAAATAAAACAGGTAGCTACAGTTCTTGCTTTGCACAGCGGTATATGTGATATATCCTGCACCTTATTCGATGAGGAAAGGACCGAGATCCCTTCACCGGGAGTGACTCCATTAGCAATAACTGGCAGATGCTACACACTCGTTTTGTCTTTTGATTGCTTTTAAGAGTTTTTGCTTTGCACAGTGATATATATGATATATCCCGCACCTCATTCGACGAGGAAAGGGCCGACGATCCCTTCACCGGGAGTGACCCCTTTAGCAAAACTAGAAAAGCCTCAAAAACACTCCATTTTTAAATCATTTGATTCTACAACGATATCAAGTTCATTACGCAATAGGTTTTCAGAAAAACCTGTCGTAACCCTCCGTCATTTCAGATAAGTACTAGTTAGTATTCGTGCTGCGGTAGTTTGGCCTCCGTCAAGGCGTAGTGTACGGCAGCTAACTAGTGCTTATCTGCTAGCATATGATGCGATTGGATTAGGGTATTCGTACGACGTTGTTTGGCCTCCGTCAAGAGTCGTGCGGGTGGGTTTAATTCAATCAGGAAATGATGGGTCGAACTTGACTAGCGGACTATGGGTAGTTTGGCCTCCGTCAAGGTCATAGGACGCTATGGGCAAAATTATCGGGAATTTCAAGTGTTGAAATTTGCAATGAGATTGCATACCTTCTATGAGATAGTTGGATCCCGATACCCGCTGCGAGTAAGAGTTACTCCTGGGAGAGTTTTACACATTACAATTAGCCGATCAAGTAGGTGTCTAGAAAGGTGTTAACGAGGTTACGCCTCTGGGAAAACGAGGTTTACATTAATTAGGTTCGTGCGAAAGCACGGGGGACCTCCCTCAAAGTACCGACACTGGCCTGGCTGAAAGATTGGCGAACTTGTAGTGTGTAATTAATCCCGGCTAGTCTTTCCTTTTAGGGTTTGAAGGAAGATTTGATAAAAACAGTGGGAGCCATCCTGATTAGATAAAATAATAACCAATCTATTCTTGTAAGAGCGCACGCTGAGTGTTTTCTTCTCTCTCTCTCCAGGTAGCGACCATATCACGCCTTAATCAAGATAATAATACGGAATATTGACCGAACCCGCTTGTTATTCTGAGCTGGGGAACGTTGGTCCCGCTCCAACTTATAATTGTTATAAGACAGAGTAGGAAATTGGGGATTACCAAAATTCCCGTGCCGCCCAAACGAAGAGAGTGCATGCTGATGCATCCCCTTCGGGTGTGTTCATTACAAAGAACTGTTTCTCAGTATCCTCCGCATTCTGGGTATATGATACCGGATCAGGATCCTAGAAATGTAATCTGTTACATAAGGCTGCAAAAAGGTAGAAAAACTGAGAACGGGTGATAAGTTTCATGAGGCAGAAAACGGGGCAAGTGTTGCAGCCAAGTCTGTTGGTCACTGTCACCCTGTATTCCAAATACATTGATTCTGAACGAATGTTATTAGATACCGAACCTGATATACAAAATCATATCAATCTCTTTATTAGTAAAGAAATGATAAAATTTTGTATAGTTGGACAATGTTTTGAACATTTCCTATATCAAAAGTTGATCGGTTCAGGCACGTTATCTAAAAGCATTGATGTTCTAAATCAAACTACAGTTCTTTAGTATACGGAACACACACAAGAGGAAGAGTTCAGAAATGAACGAATCCTTCTTGAGGTATTGTAGACTAGGTCATATCAATGCGACCCGACTAGCTTAAGTTATATTTTAGATGCATATTTAAATCAGTTTGAATTTACATCTTATGAAACTTGCCAGTCATGTCACAGAGATAAGATGACCATAGCTCCGTTTACTGGAAACAGAGAAAGAGTTAGTGAACTCTTGGGATGATACATGTTGATGTATGTAAGGTCCCCTGTCTACACATGCCAAGACTGGTTCTTTATACTTTATTACATTCTCTGATGATCTTTCGAGATTCAGACCTATGTTCCTGTTGAAACACAAGTCAGAACCTTTTGAGATATTCACAGAATATAAGTTAGAAGTAGAGAACCAATATGGGTATAAGTATTATGTCCTTTGATGAGATCAAGGAGGAGAATACTTGAGCACGAAATTCTTGGAATTTTCTAAAGGAGAACGAGATTCTCTCTCAGCATTACTCCTCCGTATACACCATAGCACGATGGTATATCGGGACGGAGCAATCACACCCTATATGATAAGGTGTGCTCTATGATGAGTACTACTGAGTTACCTGTTTCCTTTTTGGGAGTTATGCGCTTGAGAAGCTGCATACCTATTGAATAGGGTTCGAATCAAATCAGTTGCTTACCACTTCATATGTGATATGGAATGGGAAGAGCCCATGTCTTAAGCTAGTTAAGATTTGGGGTTGTCCGGCCTATGTCTAAAAGCAAAATCGGGACAAGCTCGAGGCAAGATCTGTTATGTACAACTGGAAATGTTCCAGCTATACAAAATACAGTAGACGATTTGATAAAACCAAAGGATTCAATAGTTACCAATGAACCTCAGCCTCTCCGCCGATCTAGTAGGGTTTCTCACCCACCTGAGAGATACTACGGTTACTCTATGACAGTGGGAGCGAGGATTGCATCATAAGATGATTACCCAACTAGTTTCGAGCAGGCCATCGAGAGTAGGGACTCTGTAAGAATGGCTGGATGCTTAGCGATCTGAGATGGAATCCATGTACACCAACAAAGTATGGACTTTGGTTGCTATATCTGAAGGGTTAAATCCCCATCAGGAGCAAGTATATCTTGAGAAGATTACTTGGTGTAGATGGAAAAGTTGAGACTTTCAAAGCTAGACTTGTTAAAGCTTTTCGTCATCGACCAGGCGTGGATAATGATGAAACCTTTTCAAGTGGCTATGCTTAAGTCCATCCAGATCCTACTTGCCACGGCTACATACCATGACTACGATATCTGGCGGTTGGGTGCCATGACTGCTTTTCTAAATGATGTTTTAGAAGAGAACGTCTATAAGTACACAGCCAGAGGGCTTCGTAGACAGTGGGAGCAGCGGAAACGTGTACAAGATGCTTTATAGGATAAAGCAGGTATCGCGGAGTTGGAACATCTGTTTTGATGTGTTAGTCAAAGAGTTTGACATCATTAAAATGGTAGATGAACCTTGTATATACAAAAAGGTAGTAGGGAGTATAGTGACGATCCTCGTAGAGTACGTGGATAACATGCTCAAGATAGGGAAGGAGTTTCCTATGCTATGCTCGGTCAATCTCCGCTTATCACAATGATTCTCCATATAGGATCAAAGTGATGCCTCCTAAATCCTGGGTTTTGGATCTATGAGATAGATCTAATTGGATGTTAGGATTCTCACTAGTTGTAGTGAGATGGTATCAACCGATCCTGGGGAGAATCACTGGAAGGGTTCCAGGGTGATAAGGACGACTGAAAGTCAGTCACAGGCATTGTCTTTACCCTCAGTAAAGGGACGGTATGTTGGAAGAGTTTCAAGCTAGATACCGTGGCATACTAGACGATAAAGGCTCGATACATCGCTACTTAAGATGCTACCAAAGAGGCAGTCTGGATGTATATTTGTTCATGAGATGAACTTAGTTCCTCCCATTGTGTGACAATGGAGTTGTGGCTTATGCCAAGGAACGTCCGTCCCATCAGTGATCCAGACATATTCTAAGGCAGTATCACCTGATCATGGAGATAGTTGATCTCCAGGGTGATCAAGGTTAGGAGAGTAGACTCAGAGGACAACACGGCGGATCCACTCACAAAGGCCTTTTCCCAGAGAGAGACTTTTATGGGATGGTTGAGTATGAGATACTACAACCACTGCTATCAGATGACCCTAGTGCAAGTGGGAGATTGTTAGTTATATGTATGCCCTAGAGGCCATTACTATACATAGGATGTATATTGTAGTGGATGCTTGGACATATATAGGGAGGACTTTCTTGCTCGGCATGATAGTATGCTATCTGGTTGCTCTTTACCTTAACGTGTACACTGATTGTCTCTCTGTTACATGTTGGTAAAGCCCTTAGGATGTGTTCTTGACTACCTGGACTATGATGCGGATTATACTAGTGGGGACATGGTAGTCCATAAGTACATCCTTCAAGGTCCCTAGTCGTGGGTGTATCGAGACGGGGCATCGATATACCAGAGTAAACTAGCGTATACCTTCTCGACCCATACAGATGGGCGATGGATGATCCCATATCCATTGGTGTTTGACATCAGAGATGATATACGGATGCTCAGTGGAGACTGGGTACACTGGACGGACTCGCCGAGAACTCCCAGATGGTATTATACCTTACGTCAGATGGCAGTTCTCTGGTGACACTGTTACAGAGTAGTCTGTTGACCCGAGATCGTCATAGAGTCTTGTGTGGTTCCCACTGTGCTTTGATTTCCACCTTACCACATCCAAGAGGGCGTGCAAAACGGTGGTTTTTGGGTACAGTCCCGAATCACATGGAGGCAATGAGCGATAGGAGGGGATTCGTCTCTCCCGGTATAAGGAGTTGATGTTGCGCTGTGTTCGATTGGCTATAACCGGAAATCCCTGGCCAGGGTTGCTGAGATTTACTGGTAAGTGTTACCAGTAGTTTCTCGAATTGTTATAGACCTCATATCGACACGACTTATCGAGCTATTAGGGTCTGACGTTTACCACCCCTAGGTGAGATATGCGACATATCAGACGACGAGACCGGACTGTACGGTAAGTGTTACTGGTTGGATTCACAGGAGTATGAGCGGGCTTGCTCGGCGATCTTCTGATCGCTCAATACCCGTGTGGCTGTTACGTTTAGCAGACCGCTTGCGGCTTGTGGGTGTTTGATATGATCATCACCTGCTGCCGGCGTATTGACGAGTCTTTAGAGTCCTACACAGAGGTTTCCTGGCTCAAGCGAAACGAAATAGGAGCGCATATGAGATATGTGCGGGACCGAGAATAATGCGTGTATGTGATACCGTATTCTATTCTCGCGATGAATGTATCGATATGGTTGTATGCGATATAACCTAGTTATCGAATCAAGGATTGATTCGATAAGCCGATACATTGGATATTAGTCGGTCACATGCGATATGACCGGATCGTTAAATCAAGTGTTGATTTAATGATTTAATGCATAATTATATATTTGATATATTACTTTGCATTAACTAGTATCGGTTCACTTTAAATGGTTTTTCTCACTTGTTTGTGCACATTATATATGTGATATATTTTTGTGCACAAGTTTGTATCATGTTTGATGATGCATGCTAACTTGGGTTTGTGTAAAGATTAAACCATGGTTATATGAATGGTTAGGGTTTTGTTTTCTTATTCATTTATTTATTTATTTATTCTTTTTGGAAAATAATAAGCATAAAGAGAAAATTGTGGCTTTCTTTGTTTGTATATTGAAGCTTCATGAAGCTTTGAACAAGTCCACCATTTTTGTCTCATGCTTAACCCTAACCATTCCACTTAACCATGATTCATTCTCTACACTTGACCATGGTTGGTTTATGATAAGTAATCATTTTATTTTCTATTTTGAAAATACTCATCATAATATATTCCATCTTCTTCTTCTTCTTCTTCTTCTTCAAGAAGAAGAAGCTTGCCTCCATCAATGGCAACTGGTGAAAAAGAGTGAGAAATCCAATTCTAAAGTGAACCCACTTCCTATTTCTTCATCCTCTACCTCTTGCCAAGTAGTATAGGGTGTTTTCTTCACAAGTTTCATGACTTGGTGAAGTGGGAGCTTGATCTTGTGATGCCTCGACGTAGATCATCTTCGGCATCGAAGTCGACGACCTAGCCCGCCCATTTCTCCGATGAAGCCGACGCTAGAGTCCGGGATCCGATATGGACAGCGAGGGGACTTCATCACGGAGCCATGGAGGTGGAGAACCGGATCTACAAAGGTTGTAGCCTCTTTCTTTTAGTTAAGTTGTTAACTAGTTTCATTTTTCGCCTAAAATCTAGTTAACGATCCGTATTAGGGTTTCTCGGCACTTGTAAAATTTAAAATTGGCATGGTTGATGCCTTGTGAGACCTCATTAGTGTGCCTAGGAACCCTACAGTGGTATCAGAGACTAGTTAGAGCCTTAGGCGATGCGTAGACGATATTTGAAACCCGAACGAACCCGAAACCCTAATTCGAGACCACTCTCTGTCCAATTTTTGAAAATGTGGATTTTTCAATATTAAAAATATGCAGAAAATTCAGCAGGGTTTTCTAAGAAAAACTGTGAAAAACGAGATCATGATTCCACTACAGTGCGGCGGAACCGCGGCATTAGCATGGCTAATGCGGCGGTTCCGCGGCAAGTTTGTCCCTTCTCCCAGTACTTTTTGCACAGTAACTCTTACATTTTAATGCTGTATTTTCTGGGAATTTTTAATTTGACTCAAGAGTTGAGTGTTCTGGGGTTGTATTGGGAATCGAAGATTCGATCGGATTATCAAGCTTTATCTATGTGTTTTCCGGATAATTTTTGAATATGTTAAAAAGTTCGATCGGATATAAATACCCACTTTTTCCTCTGTCGGGAAATTTCCAAGTGTTGGATCTTTCCGTGGTTTAAAGACGTTCTAAGTAGTGCAAGTAACGCGATGGACCCACTAGAAGACAACAAACCTTAACTCGATTATGTGACCGTCTTGAACTGCCCTTTGAACCTTAGGGTTTGGGGCAGTACGGCGTGCCACATGTGAGGCGTTGGCTTGACCCTTCTACGGCTGGACCGTTGGTACTGAGGCACGAACTGAATGTTTTTAGACTTATTTCATGTGTTGAGCTGTATCGGGAAAACTTGGGTGTTCGATTGTTCGATCGGAAAGTTTAACATTTTCTATCTTATCCGGAATGTGATACAATAATTGGAATTCACAAGCAGTTATGAGATAACTGATTTGAATGTTATAAACATAGCACTTTAGTCTCACTTGATCGGTTGCCACGGAATTTTGATGCGATCAAAAGTCCGTCGCAATCACGTAGCGTACGCGGATACTCGCCGGGTAAACTTAATAGACAGCCTCACTCCATAGCCCCGACCAAGTGACTGTAGGAGAACCCCGTCGCCGAAAGCATCTGTTCGGGTGCTCGCGGCAGCGGTGTTCCGTCTTGGTGCACTTAGTCGACGGTATCGGGGGTGCGGCCGCCTACTAAAGTTTGCGACGAGTATTCGATCAGAATGTCGGGAATCCTGTTGAATTGCCCGACTTGATATTGAAAAGTGTTTTCGATTTTGAGACTAAAATGCAGGGTTTATAATTGTTAGGCATGCGATGTCTAAGGAATTCATTTGATTAGGCATGCGATGTCTATGCAGGTTGCGGATTCCAACTGTTGTAGTTTTACACTTTCTTTTCTGTGACCGTAAGTGTAATATGTGATATCGCCGGTTTCGTTGCTATATGTCAACGACAATAGGGATGCGCATATTTACTTACGTTGATGACATGTGATGTTATGTGTTGCTGGATATGTTATATTGGATCGTCGTGTTTGAATAGCCGGGGGTATTTATGTGAGATGAGTGTTTTTCATTTTCATTCATGTAAAAACTTGTATGTAATATTCTTTTATTGGGGCACTTCCAGGTTGCGGAAGATGTCACCCTTTGTATATTATTTTCTTTTCCGCACTAGGATAGACCCAAGGAGGGGAGCACAAGTAACCGGGTTCTGGAGTCCAGTGGGAGACCAACTCGAGGAGTCGAGTCCGGGTCTCCTAACTCTAGAATTGGTAGGGTTGCTTGCCGCTCTCGTAGGGGTCTAGGGGTGTGGGTTTGGCTATTCATCACGACCGTGGAATCCGTGTTTTATACTGGCTCGTATTGAAAACACGGACGTCCTAGTATATCCAATATTTCATATGATTCTTCTGCTGCGATATCTGTGATGTGATCATGTGATATGTTCTGTGATGGATACTGTATATAGTATATATGATATATTATATAGACGTTACTTATGTTTTACACCCGTGCTAGCCCTGCCCCGCTCTGCCGTTAGTTACCTAACCTAACGGTGCACGAGGGGACATCGAGGCGAATGCGGATGGCATAAGTGTACGTCGTATTTATCTGTGATGTTGAGGTACTTAAATGATGGGACTTCATTAATGTGATTAATGAAATAAAAGAAACCTAAGATGTTGTAGAATCGAATTTCAAAATAAAACAGGTAGCTACAGTTCTTGCTTTGCACAGCGGTATATGTGATATATCCTGCACCTTATTCGATGAGGAAAGGACCGAGATCCCTTCACCGGGAGTGACTCCATTAGCAATAACTGGCAGATGCTACACACTCGTTTTGTCTTTTGATTGCTTTTAAGAGTTTTTGCTTTGCACAGTGATATATATGATATATCCCGCACCTCATTCGACGAGGAAAGGGCCGACGATCCCTTCACCGGGAGTGACCCCTTTAGCAAAACTAGAAAAGCCTCAAAAACACTCCATTTTTAAATCATTTGATTCTACAACGATATCAAGTTCATTACGCAATAGGTTTTCAGAAAAACCTGTCGTAACCCTCCGTCATTTCAGATAAGTACTAGTTAGTATTCGTGCTGCGGTAGTTTGGCCTCCGTCAAGGCGTAGTGTACGGCAGCTAACTAGTGCTTATCTGCTAGCATATGATGCGATTGGATTAGGGTATTCGTACGACGTTGTTTGGCCTCCGTCAAGAGTCGTGCGGGTGGGTTTAATTCAATCAGGAAATGATGGGTCGAACTTGACTAGCGGACTATGGGTAGTTTGGCCTCCGTCAAGGTCATAGGACGCTATGGGCAAAATTATCGGGAATTTCAAGTGTTGAAATTTGCAATGAGATTGCATACCTTCTATGAGATAGTTGGATCCCGATACCCGCTGCGAGTAAGAGTTACTCCTGGGAGAGTTTTACACATTACAATTAGCCGATCAAGTAGGTGTCTAGAAAGGTGTTAACGAGGTTACGCCTCTGGGAAAACGAGGTTTACATTAATTAGGTTCGTGCGAAAGCACGGGGGACCTCCCTCAAAGTACCGACACTGGCCTGGCTGAAAGATTGGCGAACTTGTAGTGTGTAATTAATCCCGGCTAGTCTTTCCTTTTAGGGTTTGAAGGAAGATTTGATAAAAACAGTGGGAGCCATCCTGATTAGATAAAATAATAACCAATCTATTCTTGTAAGAGCGCACGCTGAGTGTTTTCTTCTCTCTCTCTCCAGGTAGCGACCATATCACGCCTTAATCAAGATAATAATACGGAATATTGACCGAACCCGCTTGTTATTCTGAGCTGGGGAACGTTGGTCCCTCTCCAACTTATAATTGTTATAAGACAGAGTAGGAAATTGGGGATTACCAAAATTCCCGTGCCGCCCAAACGAAGAGAGTGCATGCTGATGCATCCCCTTCGGGTGTGTTCATTACAAAGAACTGTTTCTCAGTATCCTCCGCATTCTGGGTATATGATACCGGATCAGGATCCTAGAAATGTAATCTGTTACATAAGGCTGCAAAAAGGTAGAAAAACTGAGAACGGGTGATAAGTTTCATGAGGCAGAAAACGGGGCAAGTGTTGCAGCCAAGTCTGTTGGTCACTGTCACCCTGTATTCCAAATACATTGATTCTGAACGAATGTTATTAGATACCGAACCTGATATACAAAATCATATCAATCTCTTTATTAGTAAAGAAATGATAAAATTTTGTATAGTTGGACAATGTTTTGAACATTTCCTATATCAAAAGTTGATCGGTTCAGGCACGTTATCTAAAAGCATTGATGTTCTAAATCAAACTACAGTTCTTTAGTATACGGAACACACACAAGAGGAAGAGTTCAGAAATGAACGAATCCTTCTTGAGGTATTGTAGACTAGGTCATATCAATGCGACCCGACTAGCTTAAGTTATATTTTAGATGCATATTTAAATCAGTTTGAATTTACATCTTATGAAACTTGCCAGTCATGTCACAGAGATAAGATGACCATAGCTCCGTTTACTGGAAACAGAGAAAGAGTTAGTGAACTCTTGGGATGATACATGTTGATGTATGTAAGGTCCCCTGTCTACACATGCCAAGACTGGTTCTTTATACTTTATTACATTCTCTGATGATCTTTCGAGATTCAGACCTATGTTCCTGTTGAAACACAAGTCAGAACCTTTTGAGATATTCACAGAATATAAGTTAGAAGTAGAGAACCAATATGGGTATAAGTATTATGTCCTTTGATGAGATCAAGGAGGAGAATACTTGAGCACGAAATTCTTGGAATTTTCTAAAGGAGAACGAGATTCTCTCTCAGCATTACTCCTCCGTATACACCATAGCACGATGGTATATCGGGACGGAGCAATCACACCCTATATGATAAGGTGTGCTCTATGATGAGTACTACTGAGTTACCTGTTTCCTTTTTGGGAGTTATGCGCTTGAGAAGCTGCATACCTATTGAATAGGGTTCGAATCAAATCAGTTGCTTACCACTTCATATGTGATATGGAATGGGAAGAGCCCATGTCTTAAGCTAGTTAAGATTTGGGGTTGTCCGGCCTATGTCTAAAAGCAAAATCGGGACAAGCTCGAGGCAAGATCTGTTATGTACAACTGGAAATGTTCCAGCTATACAAAATACAGTAGACGATTTGATAAAACCAAAGGATTCAATAGTTACCAATGAACCTCAGCCTCTCCGCCGATCTAGTAGGGTTTCTCACCCACCTGAGAGATACTACGGTTACTCTATGACAGTGGGAGCGAGGATTGCATCATAAGATGATTACCCAACTAGTTTCGAGCAGGCCATCGAGAGTAGGGACTCTGTAAGAATGGCTGGATGCTTAGCGATCTGAGATGGAATCCATGTACACCAACAAAGTATGGACTTTGGTTGCTATATCTGAAGGGTTAAATCCCCATCAGGAGCAAGTATATCTTGAGAAGATTACTTGGTGTAGATGGAAAAGTTGAGACTTTCAAAGCTAGACTTGTTAAAGCTTTTCGTCATCGACCAGGCGTGGATAATGATGAAACCTTTTCAAGTGGCTATGCTTAAGTCCATCCAGATCCTACTTGCCACGGCTACATACCATGACTACGATATCTGGCGGTTGGGTGCCATGACTGCTTTTCTAAATGATGTTTTAGAAGAGAACGTCTATAAGTACACAGCCAGAGGGCTTCGTAGACAGTGGGAGCAGCGGAAACGTGTACAAGATGCTTTATAGGATAAAGCAGGTATCGCGGAGTTGGAACATCTGTTTTGATGTGTTAGTCAAAGAGTTTGACATCATTAAAATGGTAGATGAACCTTGTATATACAAAAAGGTAGTAGGGAGTATAGTGACGATCCTCGTAGAGTACGTGGATAACATGCTCAAGATAGGGAAGGAGTTTCCTATGCTATGCTCGGTCAATCTCCGCTTATCACAATGATTCTCCATATAGGATCAAAGTGATGCCTCCTAAATCCTGGGTTTTGGATCTATGAGATAGATCTAATTGGATGTTAGGATTCTCACTAGTTGTAGTGAGATGGTATCAACCGATCCTGGGGAGAATCACTGGAAGGGTTCCAGGGTGATAAGGACGACTGAAAGTCAGTCACAGGCATTGTCTTTACCCTCAGTAAAGGGACGGTATGTTGGAAGAGTTTCAAGCTAGATACCGTGGCATACTAGACGATAAAGGCTCGATACATCGCTACTTAAGATGCTACCAAAGAGGCAGTCTGGATGTATATTTGTTCATGAGATGAACTTAGTTCCTCCCATTGTGTGACAATGGAGTTGTGGCTTATGCCAAGGAACGTCCGTCCCATCAGTGATCCAGACATATTCTAAGGCAGTATCACCTGATCATGGAGATAGTTGATCTCCAGGGTGATCAAGGTTAGGAGAGTAGACTCAGAGGACAACACGGCGGATCCACTCACAAAGGCCTTTTCCCAGAGAGAGACTTTTATGGGATGGTTGAGTATGAGATACTACAACCACTGCTATCAGATGACCCTAGTGCAAGTGGGAGATTGTTAGTTATATGTATGCCCTAGAGGCCATTACTATACATAGGATGTATATTGTAGTGGATGCTTGGACATATATAGGGAGGACTTTCTTGCTCGGCATGATAGTATGCTATCTGGTTGCTCTTTACCTTAACGTGTACACTGATTGTCTCTCTGTTACATGTTGGTAAAGCCCTTAGGATGTGTTCTTGACTACCTGGACTATGATGCGGATTATACTAGTGGGGACATGGTAGTCCATAAGTACATCCTTCAAGGTCCCTAGTCGTGGGTGTATCGAGACGGGGCATCGATATACCAGAGTAAACTAGCGTATACCTTCTCGACCCATACAGATGGGCGATGGATGATCCCATATCCATTGGTGTTTGACATCAGAGATGATATACGGATGCTCAGTGGAGACTGGGTACACTGGACGGACTCGCCGAGAACTCCCAGATGGTATTATACCTTACGTCAGATGGCAGTTCTCTGGTGACACTGTTACAGAGTAGTCTGTTGACCCGAGATCGTCATAGAGTCTTGTGTGGTTCCCACTGTGCTTTGATTTCCACCTTACCACATCCAAGAGGGCGTGCAAAACGGTGGTTTTTGGGTACAGTCCCGAATCACATGGAGGCAATGAGCGATAGGAGGGGATTCGTCTCTCCCGGTATAAGGAGTTGATGTTGCGCTGTGTTCGATTGGCTATAACCGGAAATCCCTGGCCAGGGTTGCTGAGATTTACTGGTAAGTGTTACCAGTAGTTTCTCGAATTGTTATAGACCTCATATCGACACGACTTATCGAGCTATTAGGGTCTGACGTTTACCACCCCTAGGTGAGATATGCGACATATCAGACGACGAGACCGGACTGTACGGTAAGTGTTACTGGTTGGATTCACAGGAGTATGAGCGGGCTTGCTCGGCGATCTTCTGATCGCTCAATACCCGTGTGGCTGTTACGTTTAGCAGACCGCTTGCGGCTTGTGGGTGTTTGATATGATCATCACCTGCTGCCGGCGTATTGACGAGTCTTTAGAGTCCTACACAGAGGTTTCCTGGCTCAAGCGAAACGAAATAGGAGCGCATATGAGATATGTGCGGGACCGAGAATAATGCGTGTATGTGATACCGTATTCTATTCTCGCGATGAATGTATCGATATGGTTGTATGCGATATAACCTAGTTATCGAATCAAGGATTGATTCGATAAGCCGATACATTGGATATTAGTCGGTCACATGCGATATGACCGGATCGTTAAATCAAGTGTTGATTTAATGATTTAATGCATAATTATATATTTGATATATTACTTTGCATTAACTAGTATCGGTTCACTTTAAATGGTTTTTCTCACTTGTTTGTGCACATTATATATGTGATATATTTTTGTGCACAAGTTTGTATCATGTTTGATGATGCATGCTAACTTGGGTTTGTGTAAAGATTAAACCATGGTTATATGAAGGGTTAGGGTTTTGTTTTCTTATTCATTTATTTATTTATTTATTCTTTTTGGAAAATAATAAGCATAAAGAGAAAATTGTGGCTTTCTTTGTTTGTATATTGAAGCTTCATGAAGCTTTGAACAAGTCCACCATTTTTGTCTCATGCTTAACCCTAACCATTCCACTTAACCATGATTCATTCTCTACACTTGACCATGGTTGGTTTATGATAAGTAATCATTTTATTTTCTATTTTGAAAATACTCATCATAATATATTCCATCTTCTTCTTCTTCTTCTTCTTCTTCAAGAAGAAGAAGCTTGCCTCCATCAATGGCAACTGGTGAAAAAGAGTGAGAAATCCAATTCTAAAGTGAACCCACTTCCTATTTCTTCATCCTCTACCTCTTGCCAAGTAGTATAGGGTGTTTTCTTCACAAGTTTCATGACTTGGTGAAGTGGGAGCTTGATCTTGTGATGCCTCGACGTAGATCATCTTCGGCATCGAAGTCGACGACCTAGCCCGCCCATTTCTCCGATGAAGCCGACGCTAGAGTCCGGGATCCGATATGGACAGCGAGGGGACTTCATCACGGAGCCATGGAGGTGGAGAACCGGATCTACAAAGGTTGTAGCCTCTTTCTTTTAGTTAAGTTGTTAACTAGTTTCATTTTTCGCCTAAAATCTAGTTAACGATCCGTATTAGGGTTTCTCGGCACTTGTAAAATTTAAAATTGGCATGGTTGATGCCTTGTGAGACCTCATTAGTGTGCCTAGGAACCCTACAGTGGTCAGAGACTAGTTAGAGCCCTTATGCGATAGCGTAGACGATATTGAAACCCGAACGAAACGAAACCCTCTTTAAGACACTCTCTGAATTTCTATGAAAACTGCTGGATTTTGTTCTAATCATAAATCTAACAACCAAATATCAAAAAATTATGCATGGTTTATTCTAAGCAATTATCTAGTAAAAACATGTTAGATTACAGATCATGATTCCACTACAGTGCGGCGGAACCGCGGCATTAGCATGGCTAATGCGGCGGTTCCGCGGCAAGTTTGTCCCTTCTCCCAGTACTTTTTGCACAGTAACTCTTACATTTTAATGCTGTATTTTCTGGGAATTTTTAATTTGACTCAAGAGTTGAGTGTTCTGGGGTTGTATTGGGAATCGAAGATTCGATCGGATTATCAAGCTTTATCTATGTGTTTTCCGGATAATTTTTGAATATGTTAAAAAGTTCGATCGGATATAAATACCCACTTTTTCCTCTGTCGGGAAATTTCCAAGTGTTGGATCTTTCCGTGGTTTAAAGACGTTCTAAGTAGTGCAAGTAACGCGATGGACCCACTAGAAGACAACAAACCTTAACTCGATTATGTGACCGTCTTGAACTGCCCTTTGAACCTTAGGGTTTGGGGCAGTACGGCGTGCCACATGTGAGGCGTTGGCTTGACCCTTCTACGGCTGGACCGTTGGTACTGAGGCACGAACTGAATGTTTTTAGACTTATTTCATGTGTTGAGCTGTATCGGGAAAACTTGGGTGTTCGATTGTTCGATCGGAAAGTTTAACATTTTCTATCTTATCCGGAATGTGATACAATAATTGGAATTCACAAGCAGTTATGAGATAACTGATTTGAATGTTATAAACATAGCACTTTAGTCTCACTTGATCGGTTGCCACGGAATTTTGATGCGATCAAAAGTCCGTCGCAATCACATAGCGTACGCGGATACTCGCCGGGTAAACTTAATAGACAGCCTCACTCCATAGCCCCGACCAAGTGACTGTAGGAGAACCCCGTCGCCGAAAGCATCTGTTCGGGTGCTCGCGGCAGCGGTGTTCCGTCTTGGTGCACTTAGTCGACGGTATCGGGGGTGCGGCCGCCTACTAAAGTTTGCGACGAGTATTCGATCAGAATGTCGGGAATCCTGTTGAATTGCCCGACTTGATATTGAAAAGTGTTTTCGATTTTGAGACTAAAATGCAGGGTTTATAATTGTTAGGCATGCGATGTCTAAGGAATTCATTTGATTAGGCATGCGATGTCTATGCAGGTTGCGGATTCCAACTGTTGTAGTTTTACACTTTCTTTTCTGTGACCGTAAGTGTAATATGTGATATCGCCGGTTTCGTTGCTATATGTCAACGACAATAGGGATGCGCATATTTACTTACGTTGATGACATGTGATGTTATGTGTTGCTGGATATGTTATATTGGATCGTCGTGTTTGAATAGCCGGGGGTATTTATGTGAGATGAGTGTTTTTCATTTTCATTCATGTAAAAACTTGTATGTAATATTCTTTTATTGGGGCACTTCCAGGTTGCGGAAGATGTCACCCTTTGTATATTATTTTCTTTTCCGCACTAGGATAGACCCAAGGAGGGGAGCACAAGTAACCGGGTTCTGGAGTCCAGTGGGAGACCAACTCGAGGAGTCGAGTCCGGGTCTCCTAACTCTAGAATTGGTAGGGTTGCTTGCCGCTCTCGTAGGGGTCTAGGGGTGTGGGTTTGGCTATTCATCACGACCGTGGAATCCGTGTTTTATACTGGCTCGTATTGAAAACACGGACGTCCTAGTATATCCAATATTTCATATGATTCTTCTGCTGCGATATCTGTGATGTGATCATGTGATATGTTCTGTGATGGATACTGTATATAGTATATATGATATATTATATAGACGTTACTTATGTTTTACACCCGTGCTAGCCCTGCCCCGCTCTGCCGTTAGTTACCTAACCTAACGGTGCACGAGGGGACATCGAGGCGAATGCGGATGGCATAAGTGTACGTCGTATTTATCTGTGATGTTGAGGTACTTAAATGATGGGACTTCATTAATGTGATTAATGAAATAAAAGAAACCTAAGATGTTGTAGAATCGAATTTCAAAATAAAACAGGTAGCTACAGTTCTTGCTTTGCACAGCGGTATATGTGATATATCCTGCACCTTATTCGATGAGGAAAGGACCGAGATCCCTTCACCGGGAGTGACTCCATTAGCAATAACTGGCAGATGCTACACACTCGTTTTGTCTTTTGATTGCTTTTAAGAGTTTTTGCTTTGCACAGTGATATATATGATATATCCCGCACCTCATTCGACGAGGAAAGGGCCGACGATCCCTTCACCGGGAGTGACCCCTTTAGCAAAACTAGAAAAGCCTCAAAAACACTCCATTTTTAAATCATTTGATTCTACAACGATATCAAGTTCATTACGCAATAGGTTTTCAGAAAAACCTGTCGTAACCCTCCGTCATTTCAGATAAGTACTAGTTAGTATTCGTGCTGCGGTAGTTTGGCCTCCGTCAAGGCGTAGTGTACGGCAGCTAACTAGTGCTTATCTGCTAGCATATGATGCGATTGGATTAGGGTATTCGTACGACGTTGTTTGGCCTCCGTCAAGAGTCGTGCGGGTGGGTTTAATTCAATCAGGAAATGATGGGTCGAACTTGACTAGCGGACTATGGGTAGTTTGGCCTCCGTCAAGGTCATAGGACGCTATGGGCAAAATTATCGGGAATTTCAAGTGTTGAAATTTGCAATGAGATTGCATACCTTCTATGAGATAGTTGGATCCCGATACCCGCTGCGAGTAAGAGTTACTCCTGGGAGAGTTTTACACATTACAATTAGCCGATCAAGTAGGTGTCTAGAAAGGTGTTAACGAGGTTACGCCTCTGGGAAAACGAGGTTTACATTAATTAGGTTCGTGCGAAAGCACGGGGGACCTCCCTCAAAGTACCGACACTGGCCTGGCTGAAAGATTGGCGAACTTGTAGTGTGTAATTAATCCCGGCTAGTCTTTCCTTTTAGGGTTTGAAGGAAGATTTGATAAAAACAGTGGGAGCCATCCTGATTAGATAAAATAATAACCAATCTATTCTTGTAAGAGCGCACGCTGAGTGTTTTCTTCTCTCTCTCTCCAGGTAGCGACCATATCACGCCTTAATCAAGATAATAATACGGAATATTGACCGAACCCGCTTGTTATTCTGAGCTGGGGAACGTTGGTCCCGCTCCAACTTATAATTGTTATAAGACAGAGTAGGAAATTGGGGATTACCAAAATTCCCGTGCCGCCCAAACGAAGAGAGTGCATGCTGATGCATCCCCTTCGGGTGTGTTCATTACAAAGAACTGTTTCTCAGTATCCTCCGCATTCTGGGTATATGATACCGGATCAGGATCCTAGAAATGTAATCTGTTACATAAGGCTGCAAAAAGGTAGAAAAACTGAGAACGGGTGATAAGTTTCATGAGGCAGAAAACGGGGCAAGTGTTGCAGCCAAGTCTGTTGGTCACTGTCACCCTGTATTCCAAATACATTGATTCTGAACGAATGTTATTAGATACCGAACCTGATATACAAAATCATATCAATCTCTTTATTAGTAAAGAAATGATAAAATTTTGTATAGTTGGACAATGTTTTGAACATTTCCTATATCAAAAGTTGATCGGTTCAGGCACGTTATCTAAAAGCATTGATGTTCTAAATCAAACTACAGTTCTTTAGTATACGGAACACACACAAGAGGAAGAGTTCAGAAATGAACGAATCCTTCTTGAGGTATTGTAGACTAGGTCATATCAATGCGACCCGACTAGCTTAAGTTATATTTTAGATGCATATTTAAATCAGTTTGAATTTACATCTTATGAAACTTGCCAGTCATGTCACAGAGATAAGATGACCATAGCTCCGTTTACTGGAAACAGAGAAAGAGTTAGTGAACTCTTGGGATGATACATGTTGATGTATGTAAGGTCCCCTGTCTACACATGCCAAGACTGGTTCTTTATACTTTATTACATTCTCTGATGATCTTTCGAGATTCAGACCTATGTTCCTGTTGAAACACAAGTCAGAACCTTTTGAGATATTCACAGAATATAAGTTAGAAGTAGAGAACCAATATGGGTATAAGTATTATGTCCTTTGATGAGATCAAGGAGGAGAATACTTGAGCACGAAATTCTTGGAATTTTCTAAAGGAGAACGAGATTCTCTCTCAGCATTACTCCTCCGTATACACCATAGCACGATGGTATATCGGGACGGAGCAATCACACCCTATATGATAAGGTGTGCTCTATGATGAGTACTACTGAGTTACCTGTTTCCTTTTTGGGAGTTATGCGCTTGAGAAGCTGCATACCTATTGAATAGGGTTCGAATCAAATCAGTTGCTTACCACTTCATATGTGATATGGAATGGGAAGAGCCCATGTCTTAAGCTAGTTAAGATTTGGGGTTGTCCGGCCTATGTCTAAAAGCAAAATCGGGACAAGCTCGAGGCAAGATCTGTTATGTACAACTGGAAATGTTCCAGCTATACAAAATACAGTAGACGATTTGATAAAACCAAAGGATTCAATAGTTACCAATGAACCTCAGCCTCTCCGCCGATCTAGTAGGGTTTCTCACCCACCTGAGAGATACTACGGTTACTCTATGACAGTGGGAGCGAGGATTGCATCATAAGATGATTACCCAACTAGTTTCGAGCAGGCCATCGAGAGTAGGGACTCTGTAAGAATGGCTGGATGCTTAGCGATCTGAGATGGAATCCATGTACACCAACAAAGTATGGACTTTGGTTGCTATATCTGAAGGGTTAAATCCCCATCAGGAGCAAGTATATCTTGAGAAGATTACTTGGTGTAGATGGAAAAGTTGAGACTTTCAAAGCTAGACTTGTTAAAGCTTTTCGTCATCGACCAGGCGTGGATAATGATGAAACCTTTTCAAGTGGCTATGCTTAAGTCCATCCAGATCCTACTTGCCACGGCTACATACCATGACTACGATATCTGGCGGTTGGGTGCCATGACTGCTTTTCTAAATGATGTTTTAGAAGAGAACGTCTATAAGTACACAGCCAGAGGGCTTCGTAGACAGTGGGAGCAGCGGAAACGTGTACAAGATGCTTTATAGGATAAAGCAGGTATCGCGGAGTTGGAACATCTGTTTTGATGTGTTAGTCAAAGAGTTTGACATCATTAAAATGGTAGATGAACCTTGTATATACAAAAAGGTAGTAGGGAGTATAGTGACGATCCTCGTAGAGTACGTGGATAACATGCTCAAGATAGGGAAGGAGTTTCCTATGCTATGCTCGGTCAATCTCCGCTTATCACAATGATTCTCCATATAGGATCAAAGTGATGCCTCCTAAATCCTGGGTTTTGGATCTATGAGATAGATCTAATTGGATGTTAGGATTCTCACTAGTTGTAGTGAGATGGTATCAACCGATCCTGGGGAGAATCACTGGAAGGGTTCCAGGGTGATAAGGACGACTGAAAGTCAGTCACAGGCATTGTCTTTACCCTCAGTAAAGGGACGGTATGTTGGAAGAGTTTCAAGCTAGATACCGTGGCATACTAGACGATAAAGGCTCGATACATCGCTACTTAAGATGCTACCAAAGAGGCAGTCTGGATGTATATTTGTTCATGAGATGAACTTAGTTCCTCCCATTGTGTGACAATGGAGTTGTGGCTTATGCCAAGGAACGTCCGTCCCATCAGTGATCCAGACATATTCTAAGGCAGTATCACCTGATCATGGAGATAGTTGATCTCCAGGGTGATCAAGGTTAGGAGAGTAGACTCAGAGGACAACACGGCGGATCCACTCACAAAGGCCTTTTCCCAGAGAGAGACTTTTATGGGATGGTTGAGTATGAGATACTACAACCACTGCTATCAGATGACCCTAGTGCAAGTGGGAGATTGTTAGTTATATGTATGCCCTAGAGGCCATTACTATACATAGGATGTATATTGTAGTGGATGCTTGGACATATATAGGGAGGACTTTCTTGCTCGGCATGATAGTATGCTATCTGGTTGCTCTTTACCTTAACGTGTACACTGATTGTCTCTCTGTTACATGTTGGTAAAGCCCTTAGGATGTGTTCTTGACTACCTGGACTATGATGCGGATTATACTAGTGGGGACATGGTAGTCCATAAGTACATCCTTCAAGGTCCCTAGTCGTGGGTGTATCGAGACGGGGCATCGATATACCAGAGTAAACTAGCGTATACCTTCTCGACCCATACAGATGGGCGATGGATGATCCCATATCCATTGGTGTTTGACATCAGAGATGATATACGGATGCTCAGTGGAGACTGGGTACACTGGACGGACTCGCCGAGAACTCCCAGATGGTATTATACCTTACGTCAGATGGCAGTTCTCTGGTGACACTGTTACAGAGTAGTCTGTTGACCCGAGATCGTCATAGAGTCTTGTGTGGTTCCCACTGTGCTTTGATTTCCACCTTACCACATCCAAGAGGGCGTGCAAAACGGTGGTTTTTGGGTACAGTCCCGAATCACATGGAGGCAATGAGCGATAGGAGGGGATTCGTCTCTCCCGGTATAAGGAGTTGATGTTGCGCTGTGTTCGATTGGCTATAACCGGAAATCCCTGGCCAGGGTTGCTGAGATTTACTGGTAAGTGTTACCAGTAGTTTCTCGAATTGTTATAGACCTCATATCGACACGACTTATCGAGCTATTAGGGTCTGACGTTTACCACCCCTAGGTGAGATATGCGACATATCAGACGACGAGACCGGACTGTACGGTAAGTGTTACTGGTTGGATTCACAGGAGTATGAGCGGGCTTGCTCGGCGATCTTCTGATCGCTCAATACCCGTGTGGCTGTTACGTTTAGCAGACCGCTTGCGGCTTGTGGGTGTTTGATATGATCATCACCTGCTGCCGGCGTATTGACGAGTCTTTAGAGTCCTACACAGAGGTTTCCTGGCTCAAGCGAAACGAAATAGGAGCGCATATGAGATATGTGCGGGACCGAGAATAATGCGTGTATGTGATACCGTATTCTATTCTCGCGATGAATGTATCGATATGGTTGTATGCGATATAACCTAGTTATCGAATCAAGGATTGATTCGATAAGCCGATACATTGGATATTAGTCGGTCACATGCGATATGACCGGATCGTTAAATCAAGTGTTGATTTAATGATTTAATGCATAATTATATATTTGATATATTACTTTGCATTAACTAGTATCGGTTCACTTTAAATGGTTTTTCTCACTTGTTTGTGCACATTATATATGTGATATATTTTTGTGCACAAGTTTGTATCATGTTTGATGATGCATGCTAACTTGGGTTTGTGTAAAGATTAAACCATGGTTATATGAATGGTTAGGGTTTTGTTTTCTTATTCATTTATTTATTTATTTATTCTTTTTGGAAAATAATAAGCATAAAGAGAAAATTGTGGCTTTCTTTGTTTGTATATTGAAGCTTCATGAAGCTTTGAACAAGTCCACCATTTTTGTCTCATGCTTAACCCTAACCATTCCACTTAACCATGATTCATTCTCTACACTTGACCATGGTTGGTTTATGATAAGTAATCATTTTATTTTCTATTTTGAAAATACTCATCATAATATATTCCATCTTCTTCTTCTTCTTCTTCTTCTTCAAGAAGAAGAAGCTTGCCTCCATCAATGGCAACTGGTGAAAAAGAGTGAGAAATCCAATTCTAAAGTGAACCCACTTCCTATTTCTTCATCCTCTACCTCTTGCCAAGTAGTATAGGGTGTTTTCTTCACAAGTTTCATGACTTGGTGAAGTGGGAGCTTGATCTTGTGATGCCTCGACGTAGATCATCTTCGGCATCGAAGTCGACGACCTAGCCCGCCCATTTCTCCGATGAAGCCGACGCTAGAGTCCGGGATCCGATATGGACAGCGAGGGGACTTCATCACGGAGCCATGGAGGTGGAGAACCGGATCTACAAAGGTTGTAGCCTCTTTCTTTTAGTTAAGTTGTTAACTAGTTTCATTTTTCGCCTAAAATCTAGTTAACGATCCGTATTAGGGTTTCTCGGCACTTGTAAAATTTAAAATTGGCATGGTTGATGCCTTGTGAGACCTCATTAGTGTGCCTAGGAACCCTACAGTGGTATCAGAGACTAGTTAGAGCCTTAGGCGATGCGTAGACGATATTTGAAACCCGAACGAACCCGAAACCCTAATTCGAGACCACTCTCTGTCCAATTTTTGAAAATGTGGATTTTTCAATATTAAAAATATGCAGAAAATTCAGCAGGGTTTTCTAAGAAAAACTGTGAAAAACGAGATCATGATTCCACTACAGTGCGGCGGAACCGCGGCATTAGCATGGCTAATGCGGCGGTTCCGCGGCAAGTTTGTCCCTTCTCCCAGTACTTTTTGCACAGTAACTCTTACATTTTAATGCTGTATTTTCTGGGAATTTTTAATTTGACTCAAGAGTTGAGTGTTCTGGGGTTGTATTGGGAATCGAAGATTCGATCGGATTATCAAGCTTTATCTATGTGTTTTCCGGATAATTTTTGAATATGTTAAAAAGTTCGATCGGATATAAATACCCACTTTTTCCTCTGTCGGGAAATTTCCAAGTGTTGGATCTTTCCGTGGTTTAAAGACGTTCTAAGTAGTGCAAGTAACGCGATGGACCCACTAGAAGACAACAAACCTTAACTCGATTATGTGACCGTCTTGAACTGCCCTTTGAACCTTAGGGTTTGGGGCAGTACGGCGTGCCACATGTGAGGCGTTGGCTTGACCCTTCTACGGCTGGACCGTTGGTACTGAGGCACGAACTGAATGTTTTTAGACTTATTTCATGTGTTGAGCTGTATCGGGAAAACTTGGGTGTTCGATTGTTCGATCGGAAAGTTTAACATTTTCTATCTTATCCGGAATGTGATACAATAATTGGAATTCACAAGCAGTTATGAGATAACTGATTTGAATGTTATAAACATAGCACTTTAGTCTCACTTGATCGGTTGCCACGGAATTTTGATGCGATCAAAAGTCCGTCGCAATCACGTAGCGTACGCGGATACTCGCCGGGTAAACTTAATAGACAGCCTCACTCCATAGCCCCGACCAAGTGACTGTAGGAGAACCCCGTCGCCGAAAGCATCTGTTCGGGTGCTCGCGGCAGCGGTGTTCCGTCTTGGTGCACTTAGTCGACGGTATCGGGGGTGCGGCCGCCTACTAAAGTTTGCGACGAGTATTCGATCAGAATGTCGGGAATCCTGTTGAATTGCCCGACTTGATATTGAAAAGTGTTTTCGATTTTGAGACTAAAATGCAGGGTTTATAATTGTTAGGCATGCGATGTCTAAGGAATTCATTTGATTAGGCATGCGATGTCTATGCAGGTTGCGGATTCCAACTGTTGTAGTTTTACACTTTCTTTTCTGTGACCGTAAGTGTAATATGTGATATCGCCGGTTTCGTTGCTATATGTCAACGACAATAGGGATGCGCATATTTACTTACGTTGATGACATGTGATGTTATGTGTTGCTGGATATGTTATATTGGATCGTCGTGTTTGAATAGCCGGGGGTATTTATGTGAGATGAGTGTTTTTCATTTTCATTCATGTAAAAACTTGTATGTAATATTCTTTTATTGGGGCACTTCCAGGTTGCGGAAGATGTCACCCTTTGTATATTATTTTCTTTTCCGCACTAGGATAGACCCAAGGAGGGGAGCACAAGTAACCGGGTTCTGGAGTCCAGTGGGAGACCAACTCGAGGAGTCGAGTCCGGGTCTCCTAACTCTAGAATTGGTAGGGTTGCTTGCCGCTCTCGTAGGGGTCTAGGGGTGTGGGTTTGGCTATTCATCACGACCGTGGAATCCGTGTTTTATACTGGCTCGTATTGAAAACACGGACGTCCTAGTATATCCAATATTTCATATGATTCTTCTGCTGCGATATCTGTGATGTGATCATGTGATATGTTCTGTGATGGATACTGTATATAGTATATATGATATATTATATAGACGTTACTTATGTTTTACACCCGTGCTAGCCCTGCCCCGCTCTGCCGTTAGTTACCTAACCTAACGGTGCACGAGGGGACATCGAGGCGAATGCGGATGGCATAAGTGTACGTCGTATTTATCTGTGATGTTGAGGTACTTAAATGATGGGACTTCATTAATGTGATTAATGAAATAAAAGAAACCTAAGATGTTGTAGAATCGAATTTCAAAATAAAACAGGTAGCTACAGTTCTTGCTTTGCACAGCGGTATATGTGATATATCCTGCACCTTATTCGATGAGGAAAGGACCGAGATCCCTTCACCGGGAGTGACTCCATTAGCAATAACTGGCAGATGCTACACACTCGTTTTGTCTTTTGATTGCTTTTAAGAGTTTTTGCTTTGCACAGTGATATATATGATATATCCCGCACCTCATTCGACGAGGAAAGGGCCGACGATCCCTTCACCGGGAGTGACCCCTTTAGCAAAACTAGAAAAGCCTCAAAAACACTCCATTTTTAAATCATTTGATTCTACAACGATATCAAGTTCATTACGCAATAGGTTTTCAGAAAAACCTGTCGTAACCCTCCGTCATTTCAGATAAGTACTAGTTAGTATTCGTGCTGCGGTAGTTTGGCCTCCGTCAAGGCGTAGTGTACGGCAGCTAACTAGTGCTTATCTGCTAGCATATGATGCGATTGGATTAGGGTATTCGTACGACGTTGTTTGGCCTCCGTCAAGAGTCGTGCGGGTGGGTTTAATTCAATCAGGAAATGATGGGTCGAACTTGACTAGCGGACTATGGGTAGTTTGGCCTCCGTCAAGGTCATAGGACGCTATGGGCAAAATTATCGGGAATTTCAAGTGTTGAAATTTGCAATGAGATTGCATACCTTCTATGAGATAGTTGGATCCCGATACCCGCTGCGAGTAAGAGTTACTCCTGGGAGAGTTTTACACATTACAATTAGCCGATCAAGTAGGTGTCTAGAAAGGTGTTAACGAGGTTACGCCTCTGGGAAAACGAGGTTTACATTAATTAGGTTCGTGCGAAAGCACGGGGGACCTCCCTCAAAGTACCGACACTGGCCTGGCTGAAAGATTGGCGAACTTGTAGTGTGTAATTAATCCCGGCTAGTCTTTCCTTTTAGGGTTTGAAGGAAGATTTGATAAAAACAGTGGGAGCCATCCTGATTAGATAAAATAATAACCAATCTATTCTTGTAAGAGCGCACGCTGAGTGTTTTCTTCTCTCTCTCTCCAGGTAGCGACCATATCACGCCTTAATCAAGATAATAATACGGAATATTGACCGAACCCGCTTGTTATTCTGAGCTGGGGAACGTTGGTCCCGCTCCAACTTATAATTGTTATAAGACAGAGTAGGAAATTGGGGATTACCAAAATTCCCGTGCCGCCCAAACGAAGAGAGTGCATGCTGATGCATCCCCTTCGGGTGTGTTCATTACAAAGAACTGTTTCTCAGTATCCTCCGCATTCTGGGTATATGATACCGGATCAGGATCCTAGAAATGTAATCTGTTACATAAGGCTGCAAAAAGGTAGAAAAACTGAGAACGGGTGATAAGTTTCATGAGGCAGAAAACGGGGCAAGTGTTGCAGCCAAGTCTGTTGGTCACTGTCACCCTGTATTCCAAATACATTGATTCTGAACGAATGTTATTAGATACCGAACCTGATATACAAAATCATATCAATCTCTTTATTAGTAAAGAAATGATAAAATTTTGTATAGTTGGACAATGTTTTGAACATTTCCTATATCAAAAGTTGATCGGTTCAGGCACGTTATCTAAAAGCATTGATGTTCTAAATCAAACTACAGTTCTTTAGTATACGGAACACACACAAGAGGAAGAGTTCAGAAATGAACGAATCCTTCTTGAGGTATTGTAGACTAGGTCATATCAATGCGACCCGACTAGCTTAAGTTATATTTTAGATGCATATTTAAATCAGTTTGAATTTACATCTTATGAAACTTGCCAGTCATGTCACAGAGATAAGATGACCATAGCTCCGTTTACTGGAAACAGAGAAAGAGTTAGTGAACTCTTGGGATGATACATGTTGATGTATGTA
The DNA here is from genome assembly GCA_030015575.1 of Agapanthus africanus. Taxonomy (NCBI): domain Eukaryota; kingdom Viridiplantae; phylum Streptophyta; class Magnoliopsida; order Asparagales; family Amaryllidaceae; genus Agapanthus; species Agapanthus africanus. The sequence goes on along the minus strand of CM057349.1, from coordinate 17,448,195 downwards.
AGGTCCCCTGTCTACACATGCCAAGACTGGTTCTTTATACTTTATTACATTCTCTGATGATCTTTCGAGATTCAGACCTATGTTCCTGTTGAAACACAAGTCAGAACCTTTTGAGATATTCACAGAATATAAGTTAGAAGTAGAGAACCAATATGGGTATAAGTATTATGTCCTTTGATGAGATCAAGGAGGAGAATACTTGAGCACGAAATTCTTGGAATTTTCTAAAGGAGAACGAGATTCTCTCTCAGCATTACTCCTCCGTATACACCATAGCACGATGGTATATCGGGACGGAGCAATCACACCCTATATGATAAGGTGTGCTCTATGATGAGTACTACTGAGTTACCTGTTTCCTTTTTGGGAGTTATGCGCTTGAGAAGCTGCATACCTATTGAATAGGGTTCGAATCAAATCAGTTGCTTACCACTTCATATGTGATATGGAATGGGAAGAGCCCATGTCTTAAGCTAGTTAAGATTTGGGGTTGTCCGGCCTATGTCTAAAAGCAAAATCGGGACAAGCTCGAGGCAAGATCTGTTATGTACAACTGGAAATGTTCCAGCTATACAAAATACAGTAGACGATTTGATAAAACCAAAGGATTCAATAGTTACCAATGAACCTCAGCCTCTCCGCCGATCTAGTAGGGTTTCTCACCCACCTGAGAGATACTACGGTTACTCTATGACAGTGGGAGCGAGGATTGCATCATAAGATGATTACCCAACTAGTTTCGAGCAGGCCATCGAGAGTAGGGACTCTGTAAGAATGGCTGGATGCTTAGCGATCTGAGATGGAATCCATGTACACCAACAAAGTATGGACTTTGGTTGCTATATCTGAAGGGTTAAATCCCCATCAGGAGCAAGTATATCTTGAGAAGATTACTTGGTGTAGATGGAAAAGTTGAGACTTTCAAAGCTAGACTTGTTAAAGCTTTTCGTCATCGACCAGGCGTGGATAATGATGAAACCTTTTCAAGTGGCTATGCTTAAGTCCATCCAGATCCTACTTGCCACGGCTACATACCATGACTACGATATCTGGCGGTTGGGTGCCATGACTGCTTTTCTAAATGATGTTTTAGAAGAGAACGTCTATAAGTACACAGCCAGAGGGCTTCGTAGACAGTGGGAGCAGCGGAAACGTGTACAAGATGCTTTATAGGATAAAGCAGGTATCGCGGAGTTGGAACATCTGTTTTGATGTGTTAGTCAAAGAGTTTGACATCATTAAAATGGTAGATGAACCTTGTATATACAAAAAGGTAGTAGGGAGTATAGTGACGATCCTCGTAGAGTACGTGGATAACATGCTCAAGATAGGGAAGGAGTTTCCTATGCTATGCTCGGTCAATCTCCGCTTATCACAATGATTCTCCATATAGGATCAAAGTGATGCCTCCTAAATCCTGGGTTTTGGATCTATGAGATAGATCTAATTGGATGTTAGGATTCTCACTAGTTGTAGTGAGATGGTATCAACCGATCCTGGGGAGAATCACTGGAAGGGTTCCAGGGTGATAAGGACGACTGAAAGTCAGTCACAGGCATTGTCTTTACCCTCAGTAAAGGGACGGTATGTTGGAAGAGTTTCAAGCTAGATACCGTGGCATACTAGACGATAAAGGCTCGATACATCGCTACTTAAGATGCTACCAAAGAGGCAGTCTGGATGTATATTTGTTCATGAGATGAACTTAGTTCCTCCCATTGTGTGACAATGGAGTTGTGGCTTATGCCAAGGAACGTCCGTCCCATCAGTGATCCAGACATATTCTAAGGCAGTATCACCTGATCATGGAGATAGTTGATCTCCAGGGTGATCAAGGTTAGGAGAGTAGACTCAGAGGACAACACGGCGGATCCACTCACAAAGGCCTTTTCCCAGAGAGAGACTTTTATGGGATGGTTGAGTATGAGATACTACAACCACTGCTATCAGATGACCCTAGTGCAAGTGGGAGATTGTTAGTTATATGTATGCCCTAGAGGCCATTACTATACATAGGATGTATATTGTAGTGGATGCTTGGACATATATAGGGAGGACTTTCTTGCTCGGCATGATAGTATGCTATCTGGTTGCTCTTTACCTTAACGTGTACACTGATTGTCTCTCTGTTACATGTTGGTAAAGCCCTTAGGATGTGTTCTTGACTACCTGGACTATGATGCGGATTATACTAGTGGGGACATGGTAGTCCATAAGTACATCCTTCAAGGTCCCTAGTCGTGGGTGTATCGAGACGGGGCATCGATATACCAGAGTAAACTAGCGTATACCTTCTCGACCCATACAGATGGGCGATGGATGATCCCATATCCATTGGTGTTTGACATCAGAGATGATATACGGATGCTCAGTGGAGACTGGGTACACTGGACGGACTCGCCGAGAACTCCCAGATGGTATTATACCTTACGTCAGATGGCAGTTCTCTGGTGACACTGTTACAGAGTAGTCTGTTGACCCGAGATCGTCATAGAGTCTTGTGTGGTTCCCACTGTGCTTTGATTTCCACCTTACCACATCCAAGAGGGCGTGCAAAACGGTGGTTTTTGGGTACAGTCCCGAATCACATGGAGGCAATGAGCGATAGGAGGGGATTCGTCTCTCCCGGTATAAGGAGTTGATGTTGCGCTGTGTTCGATTGGCTATAACCGGAAATCCCTGGCCAGGGTTGCTGAGATTTACTGGTAAGTGTTACCAGTAGTTTCTCGAATTGTTATAGACCTCATATCGACACGACTTATCGAGCTATTAGGGTCTGACGTTTACCACCCCTAGGTGAGATATGCGACATATCAGACGACGAGACCGGACTGTACGGTAAGTGTTACTGGTTGGATTCACAGGAGTATGAGCGGGCTTGCTCGGCGATCTTCTGATCGCTCAATACCCGTGTGGCTGTTACGTTTAGCAGACCGCTTGCGGCTTGTGGGTGTTTGATATGATCATCACCTGCTGCCGGCGTATTGACGAGTCTTTAGAGTCCTACACAGAGGTTTCCTGGCTCAAGCGAAACGAAATAGGAGCGCATATGAGATATGTGCGGGACCGAGAATAATGCGTGTATGTGATACCGTATTCTATTCTCGCGATGAATGTATCGATATGGTTGTATGCGATATAACCTAGTTATCGAATCAAGGATTGATTCGATAAGCCGATACATTGGATATTAGTCGGTCACATGCGATATGACCGGATCGTTAAATCAAGTGTTGATTTAATGATTTAATGCATAATTATATATTTGATATATTACTTTGCATTAACTAGTATCGGTTCACTTTAAATGGTTTTTCTCACTTGTTTGTGCACATTATATATGTGATATATTTTTGTGCACAAGTTTGTATCATGTTTGATGATGCATGCTAACTTGGGTTTGTGTAAAGATTAAACCATGGTTATATGAATGGTTAGGGTTTTGTTTTCTTATTCATTTATTTATTTATTTATTCTTTTTGGAAAATAATAAGCATAAAGAGAAAATTGTGGCTTTCTTTGTTTGTATATTGAAGCTTCATGAAGCTTTGAACAAGTCCACCATTTTTGTCTCATGCTTAACCCTAACCATTCCACTTAACCATGATTCATTCTCTACACTTGACCATGGTTGGTTTATGATAAGTAATCATTTTATTTTCTATTTTGAAAATACTCATCATAATATATTCCATCTTCTTCTTCTTCTTCTTCTTCTTCAAGAAGAAGAAGCTTGCCTCCATCAATGGCAACTGGTGAAAAAGAGTGAGAAATCCAATTCTAAAGTGAACCCACTTCCTATTTCTTCATCCTCTACCTCTTGCCAAGTAGTATAGGGTGTTTTCTTCACAAGTTTCATGACTTGGTGAAGTGGGAGCTTGATCTTGTGATGCCTCGACGTAGATCATCTTCGGCATCGAAGTCGACGACCTAGCCCGCCCATTTCTCCGATGAAGCCGACGCTAGAGTCCGGGATCCGATATGGACAGCGAGGGGACTTCATCACGGAGCCATGGAGGTGGAGAACCGGATCTACAAAGGTTGTAGCCTCTTTCTTTTAGTTAAGTTGTTAACTAGTTTCATTTTTCGCCTAAAATCTAGTTAACGATCCGTATTAGGGTTTCTCGGCACTTGTAAAATTTAAAATTGGCATGGTTGATGCCTTGTGAGACCTCATTAGTGTGCCTAGGAACCCTACAGTGGTATCAGAGACTAGTTAGAGCCTTAGGCGATGCGTAGACGATATTTGAAACCCGAACGAACCCGAAACCCTAATTCGAGACCACTCTCTGTCCAATTTTTGAAAATGTGGATTTTTCAATATTAAAAATATGCAGAAAATTCAGCAGGGTTTTCTAAGAAAAACTGTGAAAAACGAGATCATGATTCCACTACAGTGCGGCGGAACCGCGGCATTAGCATGGCTAATGCGGCGGTTCCGCGGCAAGTTTGTCCCTTCTCCCAGTACTTTTTGCACAGTAACTCTTACATTTTAATGCTGTATTTTCTGGGAATTTTTAATTTGACTCAAGAGTTGAGTGTTCTGGGGTTGTATTGGGAATCGAAGATTCGATCGGATTATCAAGCTTTATCTATGTGTTTTCCGGATAATTTTTGAATATGTTAAAAAGTTCGATCGGATATAAATACCCACTTTTTCCTCTGTCGGGAAATTTCCAAGTGTTGGATCTTTCCGTGGTTTAAAGACGTTCTAAGTAGTGCAAGTAACGCGATGGACCCACTAGAAGACAACAAACCTTAACTCGATTATGTGACCGTCTTGAACTGCCCTTTGAACCTTAGGGTTTGGGGCAGTACGGCGTGCCACATGTGAGGCGTTGGCTTGACCCTTCTACGGCTGGACCGTTGGTACTGAGGCACGAACTGAATGTTTTTAGACTTATTTCATGTGTTGAGCTGTATCGGGAAAACTTGGGTGTTCGATTGTTCGATCGGAAAGTTTAACATTTTCTATCTTATCCGGAATGTGATACAATAATTGGAATTCACAAGCAGTTATGAGATAACTGATTTGAATGTTATAAACATAGCACTTTAGTCTCACTTGATCGGTTGCCACGGAATTTTGATGCGATCAAAAGTCCGTCGCAATCACGTAGCGTACGCGGATACTCGCCGGGTAAACTTAATAGACAGCCTCACTCCATAGCCCCGACCAAGTGACTGTAGGAGAACCCCGTCGCCGAAAGCATCTGTTCGGGTGCTCGCGGCAGCGGTGTTCCGTCTTGGTGCACTTAGTCGACGGTATCGGGGGTGCGGCCGCCTACTAAAGTTTGCGACGAGTATTCGATCAGAATGTCGGGAATCCTGTTGAATTGCCCGACTTGATATTGAAAAGTGTTTTCGATTTTGAGACTAAAATGCAGGGTTTATAATTGTTAGGCATGCGATGTCTAAGGAATTCATTTGATTAGGCATGCGATGTCTATGCAGGTTGCGGATTCCAACTGTTGTAGTTTTACACTTTCTTTTCTGTGACCGTAAGTGTAATATGTGATATCGCCGGTTTCGTTGCTATATGTCAACGACAATAGGGATGCGCATATTTACTTACGTTGATGACATGTGATGTTATGTGTTGCTGGATATGTTATATTGGATCGTCGTGTTTGAATAGCCGGGGGTATTTATGTGAGATGAGTGTTTTTCATTTTCATTCATGTAAAAACTTGTATGTAATATTCTTTTATTGGGGCACTTCCAGGTTGCGGAAGATGTCACCCTTTGTATATTATTTTCTTTTCCGCACTAGGATAGACCCAAGGAGGGGAGCACAAGTAACCGGGTTCTGGAGTCCAGTGGGAGACCAACTCGAGGAGTCGAGTCCGGGTCTCCTAACTCTAGAATTGGTAGGGTTGCTTGCCGCTCTCGTAGGGGTCTAGGGGTGTGGGTTTGGCTATTCATCACGACCGTGGAATCCGTGTTTTATACTGGCTCGTATTGAAAACACGGACGTCCTAGTATATCCAATATTTCATATGATTCTTCTGCTGCGATATCTGTGATGTGATCATGTGATATGTTCTGTGATGGATACTGTATATAGTATATATGATATATTATATAGACGTTACTTATGTTTTACACCCGTGCTAGCCCTGCCCCGCTCTGCCGTTAGTTACCTAACCTAACGGTGCACGAGGGGACATCGAGGCGAATGCGGATGGCATAAGTGTACGTCGTATTTATCTGTGATGTTGAGGTACTTAAATGATGGGACTTCATTAATGTGATTAATGAAATAAAAGAAACCTAAGATGTTGTAGAATCGAATTTCAAAATAAAACAGGTAGCTACAGTTCTTGCTTTGCACAGCGGTATATGTGATATATCCTGCACCTTATTCGATGAGGAAAGGACCGAGATCCCTTCACCGGGAGTGACTCCATTAGCAATAACTGGCAGATGCTACACACTCGTTTTGTCTTTTGATTGCTTTTAAGAGTTTTTGCTTTGCACAGTGATATATATGATATATCCCGCACCTCATTCGACGAGGAAAGGGCCGACGATCCCTTCACCGGGAGTGACCCCTTTAGCAAAACTAGAAAAGCCTCAAAAACACTCCATTTTTAAATCATTTGATTCTACAACGATATCAAGTTCATTACGCAATAGGTTTTCAGAAAAACCTGTCGTAACCCTCCGTCATTTCAGATAAGTACTAGTTAGTATTCGTGCTGCGGTAGTTTGGCCTCCGTCAAGGCGTAGTGTACGGCAGCTAACTAGTGCTTATCTGCTAGCATATGATGCGATTGGATTAGGGTATTCGTACGACGTTGTTTGGCCTCCGTCAAGAGTCGTGCGGGTGGGTTTAATTCAATCAGGAAATGATGGGTCGAACTTGACTAGCGGACTATGGGTAGTTTGGCCTCCGTCAAGGTCATAGGACGCTATGGGCAAAATTATCGGGAATTTCAAGTGTTGAAATTTGCAATGAGATTGCATACCTTCTATGAGATAGTTGGATCCCGATACCCGCTGCGAGTAAGAGTTACTCCTGGGAGAGTTTTACACATTACAATTAGCCGATCAAGTAGGTGTCTAGAAAGGTGTTAACGAGGTTACGCCTCTGGGAAAACGAGGTTTACATTAATTAGGTTCGTGCGAAAGCACGGGGGACCTCCCTCAAAGTACCGACACTGGCCTGGCTGAAAGATTGGCGAACTTGTAGTGTGTAATTAATCCCGGCTAGTCTTTCCTTTTAGGGTTTGAAGGAAGATTTGATAAAAACAGTGGGAGCCATCCTGATTAGATAAAATAATAACCAATCTATTCTTGTAAGAGCGCACGCTGAGTGTTTTCTTCTCTCTCTCTCCAGGTAGCGACCATATCACGCCTTAATCAAGATAATAATACGGAATATTGACCGAACCCGCTTGTTATTCTGAGCTGGGGAACGTTGGTCCCTCTCCAACTTATAATTGTTATAAGACAGAGTAGGAAATTGGGGATTACCAAAATTCCCGTGCCGCCCAAACGAAGAGAGTGCATGCTGATGCATCCCCTTCGGGTGTGTTCATTACAAAGAACTGTTTCTCAGTATCCTCCGCATTCTGGGTATATGATACCGGATCAGGATCCTAGAAATGTAATCTGTTACATAAGGCTGCAAAAAGGTAGAAAAACTGAGAACGGGTGATAAGTTTCATGAGGCAGAAAACGGGGCAAGTGTTGCAGCCAAGTCTGTTGGTCACTGTCACCCTGTATTCCAAATACATTGATTCTGAACGAATGTTATTAGATACCGAACCTGATATACAAAATCATATCAATCTCTTTATTAGTAAAGAAATGATAAAATTTTGTATAGTTGGACAATGTTTTGAACATTTCCTATATCAAAAGTTGATCGGTTCAGGCACGTTATCTAAAAGCATTGATGTTCTAAATCAAACTACAGTTCTTTAGTATACGGAACACACACAAGAGGAAGAGTTCAGAAATGAACGAATCCTTCTTGAGGTATTGTAGACTAGGTCATATCAATGCGACCCGACTAGCTTAAGTTATATTTTAGATGCATATTTAAATCAGTTTGAATTTACATCTTATGAAACTTGCCAGTCATGTCACAGAGATAAGATGACCATAGCTCCGTTTACTGGAAACAGAGAAAGAGTTAGTGAACTCTTGGGATGATACATGTTGATGTATGTAAGGTCCCCTGTCTACACATGCCAAGACTGGTTCTTTATACTTTATTACATTCTCTGATGATCTTTCGAGATTCAGACCTATGTTCCTGTTGAAACACAAGTCAGAACCTTTTGAGATATTCACAGAATATAAGTTAGAAGTAGAGAACCAATATGGGTATAAGTATTATGTCCTTTGATGAGATCAAGGAGGAGAATACTTGAGCACGAAATTCTTGGAATTTTCTAAAGGAGAACGAGATTCTCTCTCAGCATTACTCCTCCGTATACACCATAGCACGATGGTATATCGGGACGGAGCAATCACACCCTATATGATAAGGTGTGCTCTATGATGAGTACTACTGAGTTACCTGTTTCCTTTTTGGGAGTTATGCGCTTGAGAAGCTGCATACCTATTGAATAGGGTTCGAATCAAATCAGTTGCTTACCACTTCATATGTGATATGGAATGGGAAGAGCCCATGTCTTAAGCTAGTTAAGATTTGGGGTTGTCCGGCCTATGTCTAAAAGCAAAATCGGGACAAGCTCGAGGCAAGATCTGTTATGTACAACTGGAAATGTTCCAGCTATACAAAATACAGTAGACGATTTGATAAAACCAAAGGATTCAATAGTTACCAATGAACCTCAGCCTCTCCGCCGATCTAGTAGGGTTTCTCACCCACCTGAGAGATACTACGGTTACTCTATGACAGTGGGAGCGAGGATTGCATCATAAGATGATTACCCAACTAGTTTCGAGCAGGCCATCGAGAGTAGGGACTCTGTAAGAATGGCTGGATGCTTAGCGATCTGAGATGGAATCCATGTACACCAACAAAGTATGGACTTTGGTTGCTATATCTGAAGGGTTAAATCCCCATCAGGAGCAAGTATATCTTGAGAAGATTACTTGGTGTAGATGGAAAAGTTGAGACTTTCAAAGCTAGACTTGTTAAAGCTTTTCGTCATCGACCAGGCGTGGATAATGATGAAACCTTTTCAAGTGGCTATGCTTAAGTCCATCCAGATCCTACTTGCCACGGCTACATACCATGACTACGATATCTGGCGGTTGGGTGCCATGACTGCTTTTCTAAATGATGTTTTAGAAGAGAACGTCTATAAGTACACAGCCAGAGGGCTTCGTAGACAGTGGGAGCAGCGGAAACGTGTACAAGATGCTTTATAGGATAAAGCAGGTATCGCGGAGTTGGAACATCTGTTTTGATGTGTTAGTCAAAGAGTTTGACATCATTAAAATGGTAGATGAACCTTGTATATACAAAAAGGTAGTAGGGAGTATAGTGACGATCCTCGTAGAGTACGTGGATAACATGCTCAAGATAGGGAAGGAGTTTCCTATGCTATGCTCGGTCAATCTCCGCTTATCACAATGATTCTCCATATAGGATCAAAGTGATGCCTCCTAAATCCTGGGTTTTGGATCTATGAGATAGATCTAATTGGATGTTAGGATTCTCACTAGTTGTAGTGAGATGGTATCAACCGATCCTGGGGAGAATCACTGGAAGGGTTCCAGGGTGATAAGGACGACTGAAAGTCAGTCACAGGCATTGTCTTTACCCTCAGTAAAGGGACGGTATGTTGGAAGAGTTTCAAGCTAGATACCGTGGCATACTAGACGATAAAGGCTCGATACATCGCTACTTAAGATGCTACCAAAGAGGCAGTCTGGATGTATATTTGTTCATGAGATGAACTTAGTTCCTCCCATTGTGTGACAATGGAGTTGTGGCTTATGCCAAGGAACGTCCGTCCCATCAGTGATCCAGACATATTCTAAGGCAGTATCACCTGATCATGGAGATAGTTGATCTCCAGGGTGATCAAGGTTAGGAGAGTAGACTCAGAGGACAACACGGCGGATCCACTCACAAAGGCCTTTTCCCAGAGAGAGACTTTTATGGGATGGTTGAGTATGAGATACTACAACCACTGCTATCAGATGACCCTAGTGCAAGTGGGAGATTGTTAGTTATATGTATGCCCTAGAGGCCATTACTATACATAGGATGTATATTGTAGTGGATGCTTGGACATATATAGGGAGGACTTTCTTGCTCGGCATGATAGTATGCTATCTGGTTGCTCTTTACCTTAACGTGTACACTGATTGTCTCTCTGTTACATGTTGGTAAAGCCCTTAGGATGTGTTCTTGACTACCTGGACTATGATGCGGATTATACTAGTGGGGACATGGTAGTCCATAAGTACATCCTTCAAGGTCCCTAGTCGTGGGTGTATCGAGACGGGGCATCGATATACCAGAGTAAACTAGCGTATACCTTCTCGACCCATACAGATGGGCGATGGATGATCCCATATCCATTGGTGTTTGACATCAGAGATGATATACGGATGCTCAGTGGAGACTGGGTACACTGGACGGACTCGCCGAGAACTCCCAGATGGTATTATACCTTACGTCAGATGGCAGTTCTCTGGTGACACTGTTACAGAGTAGTCTGTTGACCCGAGATCGTCATAGAGTCTTGTGTGGTTCCCACTGTGCTTTGATTTCCACCTTACCACATCCAAGAGGGCGTGCAAAACGGTGGTTTTTGGGTACAGTCCCGAATCACATGGAGGCAATGAGCGATAGGAGGGGATTCGTCTCTCCCGGTATAAGGAGTTGATGTTGCGCTGTGTTCGATTGGCTATAACCGGAAATCCCTGGCCAGGGTTGCTGAGATTTACTGGTAAGTGTTACCAGTAGTTTCTCGAATTGTTATAGACCTCATATCGACACGACTTATCGAGCTATTAGGGTCTGACGTTTACCACCCCTAGGTGAGATATGCGACATATCAGACGACGAGACCGGACTGTACGGTAAGTGTTACTGGTTGGATTCACAGGAGTATGAGCGGGCTTGCTCGGCGATCTTCTGATCGCTCAATACCCGTGTGGCTGTTACGTTTAGCAGACCGCTTGCGGCTTGTGGGTGTTTGATATGATCATCACCTGCTGCCGGCGTATTGACGAGTCTTTAGAGTCCTACACAGAGGTTTCCTGGCTCAAGCGAAACGAAATAGGAGCGCATATGAGATATGTGCGGGACCGAGAATAATGCGTGTATGTGATACCGTATTCTATTCTCGCGATGAATGTATCGATATGGTTGTATGCGATATAACCTAGTTATCGAATCAAGGATTGATTCGATAAGCCGATACATTGGATATTAGTCGGTCACATGCGATATGACCGGATCGTTAAATCAAGTGTTGATTTAATGATTTAATGCATAATTATATATTTGATATATTACTTTGCATTAACTAGTATCGGTTCACTTTAAATGGTTTTTCTCACTTGTTTGTGCACATTATATATGTGATATATTTTTGTGCACAAGTTTGTATCATGTTTGATGATGCATGCTAACTTGGGTTTGTGTAAAGATTAAACCATGGTTATATGAAGGGTTAGGGTTTTGTTTTCTTATTCATTTATTTATTTATTTATTCTTTTTGGAAAATAATAAGCATAAAGAGAAAATTGTGGCTTTCTTTGTTTGTATATTGAAGCTTCATGAAGCTTTGAACAAGTCCACCATTTTTGTCTCATGCTTAACCCTAACCATTCCACTTAACCATGATTCATTCTCTACACTTGACCATGGTTGGTTTATGATAAGTAATCATTTTATTTTCTATTTTGAAAATACTCATCATAATATATTCCATCTTCTTCTTCTTCTTCTTCTTCTTCAAGAAGAAGAAGCTTGCCTCCATCAATGGCAACTGGTGAAAAAGAGTGAGAAATCCAATTCTAAAGTGAACCCACTTCCTATTTCTTCATCCTCTACCTCTTGCCAAGTAGTATAGGGTGTTTTCTTCACAAGTTTCATGACTTGGTGAAGTGGGAGCTTGATCTTGTGATGCCTCGACGTAGATCATCTTCGGCATCGAAGTCGACGACCTAGCCCGCCCATTTCTCCGATGAAGCCGACGCTAGAGTCCGGGATCCGATATGGACAGCGAGGGGACTTCATCACGGAGCCATGGAGGTGGAGAACCGGATCTACAAAGGTTGTAGCCTCTTTCTTTTAGTTAAGTTGTTAACTAGTTTCATTTTTCGCCTAAAATCTAGTTAACGATCCGTATTAGGGTTTCTCGGCACTTGTAAAATTTAAAATTGGCATGGTTGATGCCTTGTGAGACCTCATTAGTGTGCCTAGGAACCCTACAGTGGTCAGAGACTAGTTAGAGCCCTTATGCGATAGCGTAGACGATATTGAAACCCGAACGAAACGAAACCCTCTTTAAGACACTCTCTGAATTTCTATGAAAACTGCTGGATTTTGTTCTAATCATAAATCTAACAACCAAATATCAAAAAATTATGCATGGTTTATTCTAAGCAATTATCTAGTAAAAACATGTTAGATTACAGATCATGATTCCACTACAGTGCGGCGGAACCGCGGCATTAGCATGGCTAATGCGGCGGTTCCGCGGCAAGTTTGTCCCTTCTCCCAGTACTTTTTGCACAGTAACTCTTACATTTTAATGCTGTATTTTCTGGGAATTTTTAATTTGACTCAAGAGTTGAGTGTTCTGGGGTTGTATTGGGAATCGAAGATTCGATCGGATTATCAAGCTTTATCTATGTGTTTTCCGGATAATTTTTGAATATGTTAAAAAGTTCGATCGGATATAAATACCCACTTTTTCCTCTGTCGGGAAATTTCCAAGTGTTGGATCTTTCCGTGGTTTAAAGACGTTCTAAGTAGTGCAAGTAACGCGATGGACCCACTAGAAGACAACAAACCTTAACTCGATTATGTGACCGTCTTGAACTGCCCTTTGAACCTTAGGGTTTGGGGCAGTACGGCGTGCCACATGTGAGGCGTTGGCTTGACCCTTCTACGGCTGGACCGTTGGTACTGAGGCACGAACTGAATGTTTTTAGACTTATTTCATGTGTTGAGCTGTATCGGGAAAACTTGGGTGTTCGATTGTTCGATCGGAAAGTTTAACATTTTCTATCTTATCCGGAATGTGATACAATAATTGGAATTCACAAGCAGTTATGAGATAACTGATTTGAATGTTATAAACATAGCACTTTAGTCTCACTTGATCGGTTGCCACGGAATTTTGATGCGATCAAAAGTCCGTCGCAATCACATAGCGTACGCGGATACTCGCCGGGTAAACTTAATAGACAGCCTCACTCCATAGCCCCGACCAAGTGACTGTAGGAGAACCCCGTCGCCGAAAGCATCTGTTCGGGTGCTCGCGGCAGCGGTGTTCCGTCTTGGTGCACTTAGTCGACGGTATCGGGGGTGCGGCCGCCTACTAAAGTTTGCGACGAGTATTCGATCAGAATGTCGGGAATCCTGTTGAATTGCCCGACTTGATATTGAAAAGTGTTTTCGATTTTGAGACTAAAATGCAGGGTTTATAATTGTTAGGCATGCGATGTCTAAGGAATTCATTTGATTAGGCATGCGATGTCTATGCAGGTTGCGGATTCCAACTGTTGTAGTTTTACACTTTCTTTTCTGTGACCGTAAGTGTAATATGTGATATCGCCGGTTTCGTTGCTATATGTCAACGACAATAGGGATGCGCATATTTACTTACGTTGATGACATGTGATGTTATGTGTTGCTGGATATGTTATATTGGATCGTCGTGTTTGAATAGCCGGGGGTATTTATGTGAGATGAGTGTTTTTCATTTTCATTCATGTAAAAACTTGTATGTAATATTCTTTTATTGGGGCACTTCCAGGTTGCGGAAGATGTCACCCTTTGTATATTATTTTCTTTTCCGCACTAGGATAGACCCAAGGAGGGGAGCACAAGTAACCGGGTTCTGGAGTCCAGTGGGAGACCAACTCGAGGAGTCGAGTCCGGGTCTCCTAACTCTAGAATTGGTAGGGTTGCTTGCCGCTCTCGTAGGGGTCTAGGGGTGTGGGTTTGGCTATTCATCACGACCGTGGAATCCGTGTTTTATACTGGCTCGTATTGAAAACACGGACGTCCTAGTATATCCAATATTTCATATGATTCTTCTGCTGCGATATCTGTGATGTGATCATGTGATATGTTCTGTGATGGATACTGTATATAGTATATATGATATATTATATAGACGTTACTTATGTTTTACACCCGTGCTAGCCCTGCCCCGCTCTGCCGTTAGTTACCTAACCTAACGGTGCACGAGGGGACATCGAGGCGAATGCGGATGGCATAAGTGTACGTCGTATTTATCTGTGATGTTGAGGTACTTAAATGATGGGACTTCATTAATGTGATTAATGAAATAAAAGAAACCTAAGATGTTGTAGAATCGAATTTCAAAATAAAACAGGTAGCTACAGTTCTTGCTTTGCACAGCGGTATATGTGATATATCCTGCACCTTATTCGATGAGGAAAGGACCGAGATCCCTTCACCGGGAGTGACTCCATTAGCAATAACTGGCAGATGCTACACACTCGTTTTGTCTTTTGATTGCTTTTAAGAGTTTTTGCTTTGCACAGTGATATATATGATATATCCCGCACCTCATTCGACGAGGAAAGGGCCGACGATCCCTTCACCGGGAGTGACCCCTTTAGCAAAACTAGAAAAGCCTCAAAAACACTCCATTTTTAAATCATTTGATTCTACAACGATATCAAGTTCATTACGCAATAGGTTTTCAGAAAAACCTGTCGTAACCCTCCGTCATTTCAGATAAGTACTAGTTAGTATTCGTGCTGCGGTAGTTTGGCCTCCGTCAAGGCGTAGTGTACGGCAGCTAACTAGTGCTTATCTGCTAGCATATGATGCGATTGGATTAGGGTATTCGTACGACGTTGTTTGGCCTCCGTCAAGAGTCGTGCGGGTGGGTTTAATTCAATCAGGAAATGATGGGTCGAACTTGACTAGCGGACTATGGGTAGTTTGGCCTCCGTCAAGGTCATAGGACGCTATGGGCAAAATTATCGGGAATTTCAAGTGTTGAAATTTGCAATGAGATTGCATACCTTCTATGAGATAGTTGGATCCCGATACCCGCTGCGAGTAAGAGTTACTCCTGGGAGAGTTTTACACATTACAATTAGCCGATCAAGTAGGTGTCTAGAAAGGTGTTAACGAGGTTACGCCTCTGGGAAAACGAGGTTTACATTAATTAGGTTCGTGCGAAAGCACGGGGGACCTCCCTCAAAGTACCGACACTGGCCTGGCTGAAAGATTGGCGAACTTGTAGTGTGTAATTAATCCCGGCTAGTCTTTCCTTTTAGGGTTTGAAGGAAGATTTGATAAAAACAGTGGGAGCCATCCTGATTAGATAAAATAATAACCAATCTATTCTTGTAAGAGCGCACGCTGAGTGTTTTCTTCTCTCTCTCTCCAGGTAGCGACCATATCACGCCTTAATCAAGATAATAATACGGAATATTGACCGAACCCGCTTGTTATTCTGAGCTGGGGAACGTTGGTCCCGCTCCAACTTATAATTGTTATAAGACAGAGTAGGAAATTGGGGATTACCAAAATTCCCGTGCCGCCCAAACGAAGAGAGTGCATGCTGATGCATCCCCTTCGGGTGTGTTCATTACAAAGAACTGTTTCTCAGTATCCTCCGCATTCTGGGTATATGATACCGGATCAGGATCCTAGAAATGTAATCTGTTACATAAGGCTGCAAAAAGGTAGAAAAACTGAGAACGGGTGATAAGTTTCATGAGGCAGAAAACGGGGCAAGTGTTGCAGCCAAGTCTGTTGGTCACTGTCACCCTGTATTCCAAATACATTGATTCTGAACGAATGTTATTAGATACCGAACCTGATATACAAAATCATATCAATCTCTTTATTAGTAAAGAAATGATAAAATTTTGTATAGTTGGACAATGTTTTGAACATTTCCTATATCAAAAGTTGATCGGTTCAGGCACGTTATCTAAAAGCATTGATGTTCTAAATCAAACTACAGTTCTTTAGTATACGGAACACACACAAGAGGAAGAGTTCAGAAATGAACGAATCCTTCTTGAGGTATTGTAGACTAGGTCATATCAATGCGACCCGACTAGCTTAAGTTATATTTTAGATGCATATTTAAATCAGTTTGAATTTACATCTTATGAAACTTGCCAGTCATGTCACAGAGATAAGATGACCATAGCTCCGTTTACTGGAAACAGAGAAAGAGTTAGTGAACTCTTGGGATGATACATGTTGATGTATGTAAGGTCCCCTGTCTACACATGCCAAGACTGGTTCTTTATACTTTATTACATTCTCTGATGATCTTTCGAGATTCAGACCTATGTTCCTGTTGAAACACAAGTCAGAACCTTTTGAGATATTCACAGAATATAAGTTAGAAGTAGAGAACCAATATGGGTATAAGTATTATGTCCTTTGATGAGATCAAGGAGGAGAATACTTGAGCACGAAATTCTTGGAATTTTCTAAAGGAGAACGAGATTCTCTCTCAGCATTACTCCTCCGTATACACCATAGCACGATGGTATATCGGGACGGAGCAATCACACCCTATATGATAAGGTGTGCTCTATGATGAGTACTACTGAGTTACCTGTTTCCTTTTTGGGAGTTATGCGCTTGAGAAGCTGCATACCTATTGAATAGGGTTCGAATCAAATCAGTTGCTTACCACTTCATATGTGATATGGAATGGGAAGAGCCCATGTCTTAAGCTAGTTAAGATTTGGGGTTGTCCGGCCTATGTCTAAAAGCAAAATCGGGACAAGCTCGAGGCAAGATCTGTTATGTACAACTGGAAATGTTCCAGCTATACAAAATACAGTAGACGATTTGATAAAACCAAAGGATTCAATAGTTACCAATGAACCTCAGCCTCTCCGCCGATCTAGTAGGGTTTCTCACCCACCTGAGAGATACTACGGTTACTCTATGACAGTGGGAGCGAGGATTGCATCATAAGATGATTACCCAACTAGTTTCGAGCAGGCCATCGAGAGTAGGGACTCTGTAAGAATGGCTGGATGCTTAGCGATCTGAGATGGAATCCATGTACACCAACAAAGTATGGACTTTGGTTGCTATATCTGAAGGGTTAAATCCCCATCAGGAGCAAGTATATCTTGAGAAGATTACTTGGTGTAGATGGAAAAGTTGAGACTTTCAAAGCTAGACTTGTTAAAGCTTTTCGTCATCGACCAGGCGTGGATAATGATGAAACCTTTTCAAGTGGCTATGCTTAAGTCCATCCAGATCCTACTTGCCACGGCTACATACCATGACTACGATATCTGGCGGTTGGGTGCCATGACTGCTTTTCTAAATGATGTTTTAGAAGAGAACGTCTATAAGTACACAGCCAGAGGGCTTCGTAGACAGTGGGAGCAGCGGAAACGTGTACAAGATGCTTTATAGGATAAAGCAGGTATCGCGGAGTTGGAACATCTGTTTTGATGTGTTAGTCAAAGAGTTTGACATCATTAAAATGGTAGATGAACCTTGTATATACAAAAAGGTAGTAGGGAGTATAGTGACGATCCTCGTAGAGTACGTGGATAACATGCTCAAGATAGGGAAGGAGTTTCCTATGCTATGCTCGGTCAATCTCCGCTTATCACAATGATTCTCCATATAGGATCAAAGTGATGCCTCCTAAATCCTGGGTTTTGGATCTATGAGATAGATCTAATTGGATGTTAGGATTCTCACTAGTTGTAGTGAGATGGTATCAACCGATCCTGGGGAGAATCACTGGAAGGGTTCCAGGGTGATAAGGACGACTGAAAGTCAGTCACAGGCATTGTCTTTACCCTCAGTAAAGGGACGGTATGTTGGAAGAGTTTCAAGCTAGATACCGTGGCATACTAGACGATAAAGGCTCGATACATCGCTACTTAAGATGCTACCAAAGAGGCAGTCTGGATGTATATTTGTTCATGAGATGAACTTAGTTCCTCCCATTGTGTGACAATGGAGTTGTGGCTTATGCCAAGGAACGTCCGTCCCATCAGTGATCCAGACATATTCTAAGGCAGTATCACCTGATCATGGAGATAGTTGATCTCCAGGGTGATCAAGGTTAGGAGAGTAGACTCAGAGGACAACACGGCGGATCCACTCACAAAGGCCTTTTCCCAGAGAGAGACTTTTATGGGATGGTTGAGTATGAGATACTACAACCACTGCTATCAGATGACCCTAGTGCAAGTGGGAGATTGTTAGTTATATGTATGCCCTAGAGGCCATTACTATACATAGGATGTATATTGTAGTGGATGCTTGGACATATATAGGGAGGACTTTCTTGCTCGGCATGATAGTATGCTATCTGGTTGCTCTTTACCTTAACGTGTACACTGATTGTCTCTCTGTTACATGTTGGTAAAGCCCTTAGGATGTGTTCTTGACTACCTGGACTATGATGCGGATTATACTAGTGGGGACATGGTAGTCCATAAGTACATCCTTCAAGGTCCCTAGTCGTGGGTGTATCGAGACGGGGCATCGATATACCAGAGTAAACTAGCGTATACCTTCTCGACCCATACAGATGGGCGATGGATGATCCCATATCCATTGGTGTTTGACATCAGAGATGATATACGGATGCTCAGTGGAGACTGGGTACACTGGACGGACTCGCCGAGAACTCCCAGATGGTATTATACCTTACGTCAGATGGCAGTTCTCTGGTGACACTGTTACAGAGTAGTCTGTTGACCCGAGATCGTCATAGAGTCTTGTGTGGTTCCCACTGTGCTTTGATTTCCACCTTACCACATCCAAGAGGGCGTGCAAAACGGTGGTTTTTGGGTACAGTCCCGAATCACATGGAGGCAATGAGCGATAGGAGGGGATTCGTCTCTCCCGGTATAAGGAGTTGATGTTGCGCTGTGTTCGATTGGCTATAACCGGAAATCCCTGGCCAGGGTTGCTGAGATTTACTGGTAAGTGTTACCAGTAGTTTCTCGAATTGTTATAGACCTCATATCGACACGACTTATCGAGCTATTAGGGTCTGACGTTTACCACCCCTAGGTGAGATATGCGACATATCAGACGACGAGACCGGACTGTACGGTAAGTGTTACTGGTTGGATTCACAGGAGTATGAGCGGGCTTGCTCGGCGATCTTCTGATCGCTCAATACCCGTGTGGCTGTTACGTTTAGCAGACCGCTTGCGGCTTGTGGGTGTTTGATATGATCATCACCTGCTGCCAGCGTATTGACGAGTCTTTAGAGTCCTACACAGAGGTTTCCTGGCTCAAGCGAAACGAAATAGGAGCGCATATGAGATATGTGCGGGACCGAGAATAATGCGTGTATGTGATACCGTATTCTATTCTCGCGATGAATGTATCGATATGGTTGTATGCGATATAACCTAGTTATCGAATCAAGGATTGATTCGATAAGCCGATACATTGGATATTAGTCGGTCACATGCGATATGACCGGATCGTTAAATCAAGTGTTGATTTAATGATTTAATGCATAATTATATATTTGATATATTACTTTGCATTAACTAGTATCGGTTCACTTTAAATGGTTTTTCTCACTTGTTTGTGCACATTATATATGTGATATATTTTTGTGCACAAGTTTGTATCATGTTTGATGATGCATGCTAACTTGGGTTTGTGTAAAGATTAAACCATGGTTATATGAATGGTTAGGGTTTTGTTTTCTTATTCATTTATTTATTTATTTATTCTTTTTGGAAAATAATAAGCATAAAGAGAAAATTGTGGCTTTCTTTGTTTGTATATTGAAGCTTCATGAAGCTTTGAACAAGTCCACCATTTTTGTCTCATGCTTAACCCTAACCATTCCACTTAACCATGATTCATTCTCTACACTTGACCATGGTTGGTTTATGATAAGTATTCATTTTATTTTCTATTTTGAAAATACTCATCATAATATATTCCATCTTCTTCTTCTTCTTCTTCTTCTTCAAGAAGAAGAAGCTTGCCTCCATCAATGGCAACTGGTGAAAAAGAGTGAGAAATCCAATTCTAAAGTGAACCCACTTCCTATTTCTTCATCCTCTACCTCTTGCCAAGTAGTATAGGGTGTTTTCTTCACAAGTTTCATGACTTGGTGAAGTGAGAGCTTGATCTTGTGATGCCTCGACGTAGATCATCTTCGGCATCGAAGCCGACGACCTAGCCCGCCCATTTCTACGATGAAGCCGACGCTAGAGTCCGGGATCCGATATGGACAGCGAGGGGACTTCATCACGGAGCCATGGAGGTGGAGAACCGGATCTACAAAGGTTGTAGCCTTTTTCTTTTAGTTAAGTTATTAACTAGTTTCATTTTTCACCTAAAATCTAGTTAACGATCCGTATTAGGGTTTCTCGGCACTTGTAAAATTTGAAATTGGCATGGTTGATGCCTTGTGAGACCTCATTAGTGTGCCTAGGAACCCTACAGTATCACGGTTCGAATGATCATCCTCTAAACACGGTCCCGCTAAATACGATACTCTTTCCACTTTGATTTCCCCTTTTTCCCCAGGTTCTCACTAGTTATGATCTTGATTTAGTCGTGTACGAGTATACCACTGGCACGGTTTTATCACTGTTCACTGTATCAATCACTGTCACGAATATTCACTTCCCCTTTGATATACTCGTCACTCCTAAACCAACATCAACCACGCACGATAATGCAATGTCCACTAACTCTAACACGCACTAGCACTAAGTATATGGTAAATGGGGTATGATATATGTATGTATGCCATCATTACGCTAAGGGTAATATGAATCAATAGGCATGTCATTATTTTCCAGAAATTTCATAAATTCATATGTTAAGAATTCCACAAAGTGATACAATTGAGATAAATAGAACATTCAGTCAGCAATTCATCAAAATTAGTTTCAGTTCAATCGGGATTCTAGTTTTCAAGATACAGCTGTCTCATTTTAAGTGCTCGCGGCTGGAAATTCATTTTCAGAACTGAACGTCCGTTTCGCGACACGAATTGCACCCAGTTGGGCTCAGAATTTAGCGATATTGCAGTTAAATGAAGTCTAGAGTTTCCAATAGAGTATTCAACGCAATAGACGGATCCTCAATCGCATCTGTATGTTGAAAGTTATGCGCAGTTTAATCTCAATATGTCATTTCTGAATCTGTTCTGGACAGATATATGTTCTGCCCTTTTAATTACAGTTTAAAATAGCAAACGGCGATGAAATGGAATGGAACCACTTGGTTTGTTTAGATAACGGAGTTATCTTTAACCTACTGTAGAGTTCCGCAACATACGACTTCAAGAAACACAGTGACATAGGTATTGGGACAGTACACAATAATCAGGAACGCTCTGGACTGCAGTCCAGAGTCGCATTACGATCTAATTGTCATCATGGTTACTGAACAGAAATCATTGAAATTTTACACAGGGTTAAAGTTCGTCGAGTCGGCTTCGATTTAAGCCCTCGAACGCGTCATTCCAGTTTGAATATGATTTATGGTGATTTTATTCGCTTTCAGGTACGAGAGAATATTAGTTTTAACGGCATATTTGGGGGTATCAATTTTTGTCACTAACAATCGTATTTTCCAGCGAGATTCATACACAATATTTATCACCATATGGGCCAACAGAAAATATCAGTTTCCGTCAAAATAATCTATTATTTCCATTGGGGTCTAGCATCGAACACGTAGGTCACATTATGTATCGGGGATCGGTAAATTCGTAAACTAGATTATTTGGGTTTGTACCACTAATATTTTAGCATGAAGCCTGGGAAATGTCTCGGGGTCGCACGGCAGCAACGATGTCGCGAACGCGCGTTGTACGCCGCGAAACAAGTTCGCGCGAGCTTGGCTCGAGACACGGGTTTGACGTCGGAGTTCCCCGGAGCCGTCAAGTGCTTACTGAAAGCGGAGGTGGTGCTCTGTGGTTGGCCTGGGACTTGCTGGGGTCGACGATGTCGGCGATGGTCGCTCTGGCGATATGCACAGTGAGTGTGCAGTGATCACTCGGTGTGGGTTTTGGAGAGAGAGGGGGAGCAGTGGGGGGTCGGGTTTGGAGAGATGAGGGTGGTGCTGAGGATGTAAAGGGTCACAGAGGTGGTTCAGGCGAAGTGGGGCTCGCCGGCGTTGAGTGCCAGGGGGTGGCCGAGAGGATGTGTAGGGGGTTGGAGATCGAGTGAGGTGGCTGAGTTGTTGGGGTGAAGGCGAGGGATTTAGGAGGAGGTTAGGGTGAGGTGATGAAGAAGGGGGTCGGAGGAAGGTTTGTCGTCGTCGTCGTGGAGGTTGCAGTGGGTTGTTCGAAGTTGGGGCTCGGTGGGTGTAGAGAGCGAGATAAGGAGTGAGTTGGAGAGGGAGAGTGACGAGAGGAGTTGGAGACGGGGAGTTTAAGGGGTGTGGAAACGTGGTCGGGGGTCGCGGGTCGTGGGCAACGGCTGAGGGCGACGTGGGGAGTGTGGGTTCGCGACGAGGGAAGAAGAAAAACGAGCGGGAGTTTTTTTTTGGACGTGGGGAAGAGGAGGTAAAGAAACGGGTCGGGTCGGTTTCGAAGAAGAGGAAGCAGGCCGGGGGAGTGGGCCGGGCCCGCTAAATAATTCCCCTTCTTATCTTTTAAAAATCTTGGTGGGCTGGGAGTGAGCAACGGGCCGGGGCTTAATGAATTTAAGGATTTTATTAAAAATTTGAATGGGCTGGGTTTTTATATAGATTGGTTAATAAAGAAAATATTAGTGGGCTGAGGGAATGTAATATAGTTTTGGGTTAGGATTTTTATTGATAAAATTTTGGTTTTAGTTTTATTTAGCCTTGGTTTTAATTGTTTTAAATCTTGGATTTTTACTTTTAGGGTTAGGACTATGATTTCAAAAGAGTTGGAAAAATAAATGTTAAGCTTAAACAACCAATTCAAACACGAAGGGAAAAGAACCCACTGGAATTCAGAGAATACGAAACTTTTATTAAAATGGAAACGGGGATTTACATCATACCCCCCTTAACAAAAATTTCGTCCTCGAAATTTGACAAGGATGCAAGAATACATGGTACTAAACAAAAAGATGCGGATAACGATCACGGATGTCTTCCTCCCGCTCCCAGGTGGATTCTCCTGGGGAACGACCGCCCCAAGACACTCGGACTAACGGAATGACCTTATTCTTCAGCACTTTCTCTCTGCGGTCGAGAATGGTAGTAGGCTGCTCTTCGTACGATAAATCGGTACCCAAAACTAGCTCCGAATGGTCCAGGACATGGCTCTCATCTCGAACGTATCGCCGCAACTGTGACACGTGGAAGGTATTGTGCACACCAGCTAGCGATGGAGGCAAGGCAAGTCGATAGGCCACCTCTCCTACTCGCTCTAACACCTCAAAAGGTCCGATAAAGCGGGGACTAAGCTTTCCCCGGCCTCCGAACCTGATAACTCCACGAGTAGGGGAAATCTTCAAGAACACATGATCTCTGACTTCGAACTCGAGTGCCCTTCTGCTGGTATCTGCCCAACTCTTCTGTCGATCCTGAGCCGCCTTGATACGCTGTCTGATCATTTGAACTTTGTCGACTGTCTGAACAATGAGTTCGGGGCCCAGTAGTCTTCGCTCTCCCACATCATCCCAACATACTGGGGATCGACACTTCCGCCCGTATAGCGCTTCAAAAGGGGCCATCTGAATACTAGCCTGATAACTATTGTTATAGGAGAACTCGACTAGATGCAGATGGTCCTCCCAGGAACCCTGAAAGTCCAACATACAGGCTCTCAACATGTCCTCGAGCGTCTGAATCGTACGCTCGGATTGTCCATCCGTCTGTGGGTGATAAGCTGTGCTGAAATTAAGGCGGGTACCCAAGCTCTCCTGTAAGCTCTTCCAAAAGTGTGACAAGAATCTCGTGTCCCGGTCTGACACAATGCTGACTGGAACACCGTGAAGTCGTACAATCTCCTGCATATATCTTTCTGCCAATGATTCTGTCGACTGTCCCACTCGGAAAGGTAGAAAGTGTGCAGCTTTTGTGAGGCGATCGACGATAACCCAAATGGCGTTATTGCCCCTAGGGCTCCGTGGTAAGGCCGTCACGAAATCCATAGTAATGTGTTCCCACTTCCATTCCGGTATCGGCAGGGGTTGTAACAGTCCTGCTGTCCTCTGATGTTCCGCCTTCACCTGCTGACATACCAAGCACCTGGATACGAACCTCGTAATTTCCCGCTTCATTCCGTTCCACCAAAAGTGTTGCTTTAGGTCCTGATACATTTTTGTACTTCCCGGATGCACAGAATAAGCTGAACTGTGTGCTTCAGCCAATACTTCTTCTCGAACACCTCCCTTAGGTACGCAGAGTCTGCTACCGAATCTCAGAGAGCCATCTTCATGTATAATCAAATCCGTTCTCAGTCCAGCTTCCACTTCCTCTCTGAACTTTTGCAATCGGGGATCATCCGCTTGTGCAGTCTTGATGCGATCCACCAGAGAAGATTGCACCTGTAGCTGCCAAAGTTGACTGAGTGCGTTCGGCGTAACGACTTCAAGTTCAAGTCTCTGAAAGTCCTCAATAATGCTCCTCTGATCGGTCAACATCATGACCGCTGGCTTGCGACTGAGCGCATCTGGTACAACATTCACCTTCCCCGGGTGATACTGAAGGTCCAAGTCATAATCTGCCATCAGCTCTAGCCATCGGCGCTGCCTCATATTTAGTTCCTTCTGGGTGAAAACATACTTCAAACTTTTGTGATCTGTGTACACCTCCACTTTCTCACCCAATAGATAGTGCCTCCAAATCTTCAATGCAAAGACTACCGCAGCTAACTCCAAGTCATGTGTGGGGTAGTTCTTCTCGTGATTTCTCAGTTGTCGAGAGGCGTAAGCAACCACTCGACCGTGCTGCATCAAAACACAGCCTAAACCCTTCCCTGAGGCATCGCTGTGTATCACCAAACCACCTGAATCATCTGGTCCAGTAAGAATAGGCGCCGTGGTTAGTTTCTGCTTTAGTGTGTCCAATGCCTGAGTGCACTTCTCTGTCCATGTAAACGGCACGTCCTTCCATGTCATCCGCGTCAATGGTTCCACGATTCTGGAGAAATCTTGGACGAATCTCCGATAATAACCTGCCAATCCCAGAAAACTCCTGATCTCAGCCACTGACTTCGGCGTCGGCCAATCTCTGACAGATTCTATCTTTGCCGGGTCCACCGAGATGCCTTCGCCCGAAACAATATGTCCCAAAAACTGTACCTTGTCGATCCAGAACTCACACTTGCTTAGCTTCGCATACAGCTTCTCTTCCCGAAGAATTTATAGGACTGTGCGCAAGTGTTCAGCGTGCTCTTCCTGGGTCTTCGAGTAGACAAGTATGTCGTCGATAAACACAACGACAAACGTGTCCAAGTACTTTGCAAACACCCTGTTCATCAAGTCCATGAATATTGCTGGGGCGTTGGTAACACCGAACGGCATCACAAGGAACTCGTAATGTCCGTATCGGGTCCTGAAAGCCGTCTTGCACACATCCTCGGCTGCTACTCTGATTTGATGATATCCAGAACGAAGGTCCAACTTCGAGAATATCTTGGCTCCACTTAGTTGATCGAATAGGTCGTCAATGCGCGGGATTGGGTACTTGTTCTTTATTGTGACCTTGTTCAGCTCCCGGTAATCTATACACATTCGCAATGATCCATCCTTCTTCTTTACCAATAGAACTGGTGCACCCCACGGTGAAGCGCTGGGCCGAATGAATCCTTTCTCCAATAGTTCTTCAACCTGCTTCTTCAATTCCGCCAATTCAACTGGTGCCATTCTGTATGGAGCTCTGGATATTGGGGCTGTACCTGGAGTCAAGTCGATTGAGAACTCCAAAATTCGAGGAGGTGGTAGACCTGGTAAATCCTCGGGAAATACGTCCAGAAAGTCCCGAACAATTTCTGGGGCTGGGCTCCTATCAATCTCCATAGCTGTCAGCTCCTTAGGCTTTGCTCTGTATTTAGCTGGCTCCAAAGATTCGCTTCCGCCCTCGAAAATAAACTCCGGGTGATTGGGAATGCGGAAGATCACATTCCTTGCACGACAATCGATAACCGCATGAAAAGTGCTCATCCAATCCATCCCAAGAATTGCGTCGTAACAGCCTGTCCCAATTAGGAGGAAATTCGCATAGAATTCCCTGCCACACACTACAACCGGGCATAATCTACATTCTCGACTAGATATTATGATGCCATTACCCGTATGAATTTCCCATCCCTTAGTTAGTGGTTCATGTGGTATTGAGTGTGTATCAGTGAAATGCTCAGACAAGAAACAATGCGATGCTCCTGAATCAAAAAGTACTCTAGCTGGTAAGGAATGTACGAGCAGAGTACCTGTAACCACGTCTCCTGACACCTCTGCCTGCTCGGCGGTCAAGGTGAAAGCCCGTCCCTGACCGCGACCTGTAAAGGGTTGTCTCTGCTCCTGCGGTCTCTGCTGTGGCGGTCCAGAACTTCCCTGTATCTCTGCTCGCTCAGGGCAACTGCCAATCCTGTGCTGACTGGAACCGCAAATCAAACACTGTCCCTTGGCACGGCGACGGTCCTTCTGGGTATGTCCACCTCTACCGCAATAGCCGCAAACTACGCCCTGTCTCTGGGGGCGATGATGTGGTACGAACGGGCGCTTCATTTGTGTCATTCCTGGCCTGTGAACCGGTATGGTTCCTCGAGATGGCGCGTGGGTACGTGCTGGAACGGCTGGGGGTCTCCTGAACTTGTTAATCAATTGCTCCTGAACTCTCGCCGCGTTGAGTACCTATGCGAAAGTCTGCAAATCCAACGATGCAATCAACTGCTGCAACTCAAAATCTAACCCCTGAAGGAAACGTCTGGCCCTGGTGACCTCTGAGGCGACCATGTACGGAGCAAAACGACTCAAGCGGTTGAACTCTGCCGCATAAACATCCACTGGGCGTCCATTCTGCTTCAAAAGAATAAACCTCTCCTCCATTTCTGCCTTGGCTGTGGAAGGAAAGTAATGATCTAGGAAGCACTCCTTAAACTTGCTCCATTCGATCGGCCCGTCAAGTCTGCTTTCTTCCACCGACCACCATGTACGGGCCTCGTCTTCTAATTGTATCTTTATCACGTCCGCTCTGTCTTCCTCTGGAACTCTGGCGGCTGTCAATAAATTCTCCATGTTCACTAGCCATTGTTCAGCCTTAAGGGGTTCAGCTAGCCCTGTGAACGCAGCTGGGTGTAACCGTCGGAAGTCTGATACTGTACCAGCCCTGGCATGATAAGCTGGTGGAACAACGCCCTCGGGGGCGGTAATAAGTGCGGAGGGTCCTCCTGCGGCGGTAATCGCCCTGAGTCCCTCAGTAAGCAAATCTGTCTTCCTCTCCTGAGCTTCCGCGAGAGTGGTCAGTGCACTGAGTATTCTTTCCGTGCGATCCTGAGAGCTGGAGTCCGAGGAGGGGTCGTTCGGGGACGTCATCACTGGAAGATTCAAAAGGATAAGATCAGATTCAAGGATGGAAATCAAGAGTAGTGAAACAAGAATAACGTAATACATCATAGTTAATGTTATCCCTTGATACTAAACACAGGCTCTGATACCAACTAAACCATATCACGCCCCGCTTCCCAAAATATGGAAAACGAAGGATGACTAGGCCAGCCATGCTCCTACGGTCAAGGAATCATCCCGCCGTAGTCACACTTCGGCTTCTAGCACTACATGGTAATCAGTAAATAAAGCGCAGTGGTAAAGGAATCACATCACTAATTTATTACATTAATATTCCATTGTTCACAATTTACAGATAACAAGAACAAATACTAACCAAAGTCAATCTCACGATCACTTTTATGGAAAGTAGTAAAGATAGGAAGTACACCAGACTATATCTCTGTGAACTCGAAGGGTAGATCCATCTCCTGTGCTGGTCCTCCTGCGGGATCTGAGCATGCATACTCAGGTCGTCAGAGCGACACAATAACAATATTATTATAATAAGATGAAACAGGTATATGAGGTAATACTGGTGTAAGAATAATGCAAGTAATCACTATGTCACTATATGATGCAGAATATGTTATGTGTCCCTATCGGTCTCTAGGTTATGTTTGAAATCACATAGTGGAAGGAGAATCATGTTTAACAGGAGTCTCGTACATACCCGAGACAACGGCCCACATGCCCGGGACATAACCCTGTCAGCCGGATCGCTAGATCCTACCCTACATGTATCAGTATCACGGTTCGAATGATCATCCTCTAAACACGGTCCCGCTAAATACGATACTCTTTCCACTTTGATTTCCCCTTTTTCTCCAGGTTCTCACTAGTTATGATCTTGATTTAGTCGTGTACGAGTATACCACTGGCACGGTTTTATCACTGTTCACTGTATCAATCACTGTCACGAATATTCACTTCCCCTTTGATATACTCGTCACTCCTAAACCAACATCAACCACGCACGATAATGCAATGTCCACTAACTCTAACACGCACTAGCACTAAGTATATGGTAAATGGGGTATGATATATGTATGTATGCCATCATTACGCTAAGGGTAATATGAATCAATAGGCATGTCATTATTTTCCAGAAATTTCATAAATTCATATGTTAAGAATTCCACAAAGTGATACAATTGAGATAAATAGAACATTCAGTCAGCAATTCATCAAAATTAATTTCAGTTCAATCGGGATTCTAGTTTTCAAGATACAGCTGTCTCATTTTAAGTGCTCGCGGCTGGAAATTCAGTTTCAGAACTGAACGTCCGTTTCGCGACACGAATTGCACCCAGTTGGGCTCAGAATTTAGCGATGTTGCAGTTGAATGAAGTCTATAGTTTCCAATAAAGTATTCAACGCAACAGACGGATCCTCAATCGCATCTGTATGTTGAAAGTTATGCACAGTTTAATCTCAATATGTCATTTCTGAATCTGTTCTGGACAGATATATGTTCTACCCTTTTAATTACAGTTTAAAATAGCAAACGGCGATGAAATGGAATGGAACCACTTGGTTTGTTTAGCTAACGGAGTTATCTTTAATCTACTGTAGAGTTCCGCAACATACGACTTCAAGAAACACAGTGACACAGGTATTGGGACAGTACACAATAATCAGGAATGCTCTGGACTGCAGTCCAGAGTCGCATTCCGATCTAATTGTCATCATGGTTACTGAACAGAAATCATTGAAATTTTACACAGGGTTAAAGTTTGTCGAGTCTTCTTCGATTTAAGCCCTCGAACGCGTCATTCCAGTTTGAATATGATTTATGGTGATTTTATTCGCTTTCAGGTACGAGAGAATATTAGTTTTAACGGCATATTTGGGGGTATCAATTTTTGTCACTAACAATCGTATTTTCCAGCGAGATTCATACACAATATTTATCACCATATGGGCCAACAGAAAATATCAGTTTCCGTCAAAATAATCTATTATTTCCATTGGGGTCTAGCATCGAACACATAGGTCACATTATGTATCGGGAATCGGTAAATTCGTAAACTAGATTATTTGGGTTTGTACCACTAATATTTTAGCATGAAGCAAGTAAACACTTGCCTGGGAAATGTCTCGGGGTCGCACGGCAGCAACGATGTCGCGAACGCGCGTTGTACGACGCGAAACAAGTTCGCGCGAGCTTGGCTCGAGACACGGGTTTGACGTCGGAGTCCTCCGGAGCCGTCAAGTGCTTGCTGGAAGCGGAGGTGGTGCTCTGTGGTTGGTCTGGGACTTGCTGGGGTCGACGATGTCGGCGATGGTCGCTCCGGCGATGTGCACAGTGAGTGTGCTGTAATCACTCGGTGTGGGGTTTGGTGAGAGAGGGGGAGCAGTGGGGGGTCGGGTTTGGAGAGATGAGGGTGGTGCTGAGGATGTAGAGGGTCGCAGAGGTGGTTCAGGCGAAATGGGGCTCGCCAGTGTTGAGTGCCAGGGGGTGGCCGAGAGGATGTGCAGGGGGTTGGAGATCGAGTGAGGTGGCCGAGTTGTTGGGGTGAAGGCGAGGGATTTAGGAGGAGGTTAGGGTGAGGTGATGAAGAAGGGGGTCGGAGGAAGGTTCGTCGTCGTCGTCGTGGAGGTTGCAGTGGGTTGTTCGAAGTTGGGGCTCGGTGGGTGTAGAGAGCGAGATGAGGAGTGAGTTGGAAAGGGAGAGTGACGAGAGGAGTTGGAGACGGGGAGTTTGAGGGGTGTGGAAACGTGGTCGGGAGTCGCGGGTCGTGGGCAACGACGAGGGCGACGTTGGGAGTGTGGGCTCGCGACGAGGAAAGAAGGAAAACGAGCGGGAGTTTTTTTTTGGACCTGGGGAAGAGGAGGTAAAGAAACTGGTCGGGTCGGTTTCGAAGAAGAGGAAGCAGGCCGGGGAAGTGGGCCGGGCCTGCTAAATAATTCCCCTTCTTATCTTTTAAAAATCTTGGTGGGCTGGGAGTGAGCAACGGGCCGGGGCTTAATGAATTTAGGGATTTTATTAAAAATTTGAATGGGCTGGGTTTTATATAGATTGGTTAATAAAGAAAATATTAGTGGGCTGAGGGAATGTAATATAGTTTTGGGTTGGGATTTTTATTGATAAAATTTTGGTTTTAGTTTTATTTAGCCTTGGTTTTAATTGTTTTAAATCTTGGGATTTTACTTTTAGGGTCAGGACTATGATTTCAAAAGAGCTGGGAAAATAAATGTTAAGCTTAAACAACCAATTCAAACACGAAGGGAAAAGAACCCACTGGAATTCAGAGAATACGAAACTTTTATTAAAATGGAAACGGGGATTTACAACAAAGAAGCCCTGGCCTCCCGCTCATGCCTGAGCCTCCTGCCAAGCTCATATTCCTCGGTCTCACCGACCGACCCACAGCACTGATCACAGGCGCCTCCGCCACGGCTCCGTGAATCTCGCCACGTGCGAGATATCCGCCGCCCGCGATCCCGCGTTCCACGCCATCACGGTCCCCCATTAACGAGCCTGTCTCGTCATTAATGTGGAATCCCGTCTATCACGCAGGCGTGATGCTAGGGGCGTAACGGCCGGCGTGATTTCCGCTCCTGCCTGCCTGTGGCCAGCACTATATAAACCCCTCTTTCAGACAATCGAAGTAAGTCATTTTTTCCTCACTAGGCCGTTACTCTGCTCAAATATCCGGTCTAACTTGATCGTCGGAGGGTCCTCGGTGGCACAACCATCCCGGGACTTCCTTGCAGGTAGCTCGACCACAACAACCTCAAACCCATTGAGATCCACACGCTTCAGGGGGCAACCTCCAACTCAATCTCAGTCGTTCATCATCGCTTGCAGCAGATCTATGGAAGGTAACATCTTGACGAGATCCGACATCCGTCACACACGCTGCCCAAAACTGTTCGAATTTCCTCCCCTCTCTCTCCCTACTCGGGTGTTACACCCGGCTTATGAAATAATTTCTCTTAAAAACAGCCCAACAGTGGAAGAGTCCCTGCTGTTGGCGAAAAATGGCTGGGGTGCTCTGGGCCATAGATCATGCGTGCTTTGCATGTAGCATATACCAACACACAAGGCTCGTCCTGTTATGCATAAATCTCGACCCTCGAATTCGATTTTGGATGAATCTTGGTTGTTTGATGCTTATAATGGATGCTATTTTCGTTCCCATGGCAGGCCTCTGAATCTCCAAGAGTCTTCAAGTCAACTGAATAAATCCCCGCAGTCTGCGTCAACACGGTTGCGATTTCATTGTTATCTTATGTATGGTGGAGAAAAAAAGGAGCCGGTTGACTCGTTGGAATCTTTTTAATGAATTTTAAGAGGGGTTAATTATCCTACCATTTTTCTAAAATTATTATGCAAGTCCGTTGTAACTTCATAAATTTACATATTCTTTTTTGTACGGATACCCTAATTCAAAACTGAATCCAGACGAGAACAAAGTCACGTGATTGTTTGCATCAACGCAGCTGCATTTTTCCCCTCACAATAGAAGCTTCACGTGTCGGCTGATTGGTTCTTAAATATTTTTTCCCCTGCTGCTAAGAATTAACTTGGTTTACATTAAGGCCCTCACCGTTTCTTATCTCGATCTGCAGCAACGAGACACTGCGGTAGATGCTCAAAAAATAAAAAGGTCAACAGCATAAACACTCCTATAGTTTACCCTAAGCAGCACGTACATCCCTTCAAGCAATTTATTGGCATAAACCTCCTCCTCTCCTCATTGACTAGAACCCTAGAAAATGCTTTAAATTGCTCAAAATCAATCATAAACAAACCAAATAATTCTCTAATTGCTTTTGAGAACTTGTTTTTGTTGTTCAGGGTTGAATTCGTGCAAATTTTAAGGGTTTTATTGATGAGCAGCGGGGGGTTTTGTGCCAATAAATTACTTGAGAGCTGTAAGAGGGAGGGGTGTTTTGCGCGATTAACCCAAAATAAAAAAGAAAATAAAAAAAAAATTGCATCTCATACCATTAACTATTGCTGCTCAAAGGACACAAACAATGCAATCTAGGTGGGCCCTTCCCTGTCCCCGCACACCCAAAAAAACCATTCCCAAGAAAAAATATCCATCTTTGCCATGTGTAAACGAGCCGAACTTCAAGGAGCTGCATTACAAAGCAAACCTAGGTCATAAACAAACAAACAAACAAGTTTTACTTGGGCTCATCTACCAGTCAGACTCGGTTGCAGCTTGTTAATGAACATTGCCAAAATATCATCTATCAATAAAAAAATAAAATAATTAAGATAGGTTTTTGGGCCATCATCATCATCTAAGGCTTTTCTCATCAAAACGGGATTGACTACATGCGTCTGGGGTATTGTATATTCGGGTACCAGACACAATTTTACCATACACATGATATTCAAATCTATTACTTGTCTATTTGGAAAATGGTTATTATCTTAAAATTACGTAAACTACGATACAATATGCATAAACGAGCCAAACTCAAACCAAAAACGAACAAGCCAGAAACAGTCCGGATCCGGCACGTAAGGTAAAACGCACCCAATTTCATTGATCAAGCTAGGTTTTTTTTTCTTTTGGGGATTGGCCCGTAAGCCCAATCCACATGTACAGCACACCCATCGACCTTTGGTTCCTTTATAGAACAATGTGCTTCAAATGCCACCATGGGCTTTCTCACTTGGGTTCAACCCTAGGGTTTTATTTCCCCCTCAAAAAATGGCTCTCCGCCGCCTCCTCCGCCCTCCTCCCGCCATCTCCGCCCTCCTCTGGCGATCTCCGCCTCATCCCGCTCCTCCTCCACTGCCTCCTCCTCCTCCGCCGATCCGGACCTCCCGCGCCATCTCCTCCTCCCTGACCACCGTCGCCGCCTCCGGCCTGGACCTCCCTCCCACTTCTCCCTCCACTTCTCCGACGTCCGATTCACCACCCGCCTCCTCTCCGACTTCCTCGACGCCTCCCCCGCCTCCGGCCGCTCCGCCCTCGACCTCTTCCACTACCTCATCCGCCACCGTGCCTTCTCCCCTTCGGACCTCACCCTCTCCCACCTCATCCACTTCCTCGGCCGCCGCCGCGACTTCAAGCCCATCCCCTCCCTCCTCGCCGACTTCCCTTCCACCTTCGGCCCCCGTTCCATCTCTGCCTCCCTCGACCGCCTCGCCCGTGCCGGCCGTGCCGCGCAGGCCGTCTCCTTCTTCGATTCCCTCCCGGCCAACAAGAAAACCCTCCCCAACCTCAAAACCCTCATCAAATCCCTCGCCGACCACAAGTTCGCCGGCCACGCCGAGCGGGCCGTGAAGAGATACGCGGATTCCATCTTCCCCGACCAGGAGATCTGCGACGAGCTCATCCGGGCGTGGTGCGTGGAGCTGAAGCTCGACGAGGCGCGGCGGCTTGTGGGGGAGATCCTTAGAGGCGGGTTCGAGCTCGGGACGCCCGTGTATAACTCGATCCTGGATTGCATCTGCCGTCTGTGTCGGAAGAAGGACCCCGTGAGGATGAAGTCGGAGGCCGAGAAGTTCCTGATGGAGATGGAGGGGGACAATGTGGCAAGGGATGCGGAGACTTTCAGGGTTTTGATATACAACCTGTGCAAGATTCGGAAGACGGAGGAGGCGTTTGGTCTGTTTAGGAGGATGGAGGAGTGGAATTGCTCGCCCGACGCGGAGACGTATCTGATTTTGTTCAGGAGCTTGTATCAGGCCGCTAGGGTTTCGGAAGGTGACGAGATGGTTGGTTTCATGAGGTCGGCAGGGTTCGGGGACGCTATTGATAGGAAGGCTTATTACGGGTTTGTGAAGATCTTGTGTGGGATCGACAGGGTGGATCATGCGATGAAGGTGCTTAGGATGATGAAGGTGTACGGGCACGCTCCGGGGATTAAGACGTATGATTTGTTGATCGGGAAGTTGGCGGAGCATAATCAGGTTGATAGGGCGAACACGTTGTTTAAGGAGGCGGTGGCGAGGGGGGTGCCGGTGGTGGCGAAGGTTTATAAGCTGAACCCAAGGTTTGTGAAGAAGAAGGAGAAGAAGAGGGAGACTTTGCCGGAGAAGATGAAGAAGAAAGGAGGAGGTTGAAGAGGTTGCGGCTGAGATATGTTAAGAAACCGAGGCCGCAGAGGAGGCTTGTTTAGTCGCGTCGGCGATGTTCCGTGGGTAATTTTGATATCTTTTTACTGTAGTGTTTGTTTAGCGATGTTTGAATTTCTTCTGCTTGCTTGGATAATATGAGAGCTAGATTTTTTGCAAAGTTGATTCCATTTATTTGGAATGTCATTTTGATTTTGCATCAGTTGAAGGGATCTTAGACGTTTTCCCCCATGCTGTTTATAAATCAATCATTACAATATAATATTCAAGTTATATTGATAAGCTTACAAAAAATAAAAACAAAAACAACTACTCACCAATAACAGCAGGAAATGCCTATAAACAAGCATCGCAATAATAACATAACTCCTCTTTCTACCGATTACAAACTATGGAACTATGTTATGAGTGCTTCATTCGGCTACATGCTCTTGTCGTCTTTGTCGCTGCTCTGCAATTAGCGCCGCTGCTTAGTTACCTCACTCATGATATCTGTGTCCTCCCCGCTAGTAAATCTAATTTGACTCGAAAGTTCCACCAAATTGAAATAACAAGTGAATAAGCTGAGCTCATCCAAGATCCTTTCTGATATTGTCGATCTCATGCCTTTTCTAACATCCCTATTACTGCTGGAACTGCCGTGGTTTTATTGTTTGTTTATGTCAAGTCTCGCTATTTCCGCCCAAAAGATTTAATCCAAAATAAGTGAGCTAGATTTGCGTTGGTTAAATAGGACACACTTTTGTTGTTCAATATTCATACTTCATCTCATCATCCACTGTGGAGCTGGCAAATTATAATTGAGCAACCTCCACATGAACCAATAATTTCTGCTTGACTTCATATTTTTATAGGCAGCTTCACATCATGGCTGTTCGCTTGATTTTGGTCTGGCAACTTTCCATTGTGAGCTGCCCGCACTGCGAATCTTATAGCTACCACAATGTCTGATCTTGTGACGAGGGTTTTATATCAAGGATTTTTTTCTTTAATGTATGGGGGGAAGACATTAAGTTTGCCAATATCCCAGTTTCCCTCCTCATTTAGCAGAAATGCACACGGTCATTGCAATTACAACTTCATTTTCGCTAATCAATGGGTGTTGGTTTAGAGGCTCTTGCAATAAATAACAGTCCCTCGAATGCTAATCTTCTGTTTTCAACTTGCCATCGAACTTGTTTCCGCAACTTCTGAAGCTCTGTGTGTATCCGTCTCCATGTTGTTGTTGCCAGGTTAATGCGCCACCCTTCCTGGGAGTTGCCTTTTTCATCTTCTCGTCCATAGTGCCCCTTGCCAGTTAGCTTCGTTGTATGTTTAGATACATGACATTGTTGGATTCTTCACTGCTGCAGGTGTCCAAGCCTCCCAAATCAATAGGTGTACAAA
Organism: Agapanthus africanus; assembly: GCA_030015575.1. NCBI lineage: Eukaryota > Viridiplantae > Streptophyta > Magnoliopsida > Asparagales > Amaryllidaceae > Agapanthus > Agapanthus africanus. The sequence goes on along the minus strand of CM057349.1, from coordinate 17,412,134 downwards.
ATTGATTGAGCGCATTCTTGATAACTTAAGAAAAATTATGTCTCACAGGGAAGCCACCCATTAGCATACCTCCATTTTTCATAGGAAGTTGGGAACCACTCATTTACATACATTCTTCATGTTTTAACAAACCATTACTCTTTATTTTACCAAGAAACCAAGATATACTCTTAGCATACCCAACATTTAAATATATTCTTAGTGTCCTATGAGCATTTACCTCGCTTCATTGTATACCACCAAGATCAACAAGAAGAATCTTTATCCTAAAATTTGGGGCCTGCTATATGATCTTTACTTCTATTCCGTTATATGTTAAATGCCGTCTCTTCAGGTAAGTCAACAACAAACATATCTTTTTTTACTGTCCCAATCCATGTTTGTTAGGGTATACCCCTAGTGTTAGTTGCACCATGAACTGCAATCTAGTTACTTCTACTAACTAGAGCAAATATTATGATGCACATGTCCCACATTTTATTCTCTATAGCTTATTTATAGAGTTTGAGGGTCTTTGAGTTCCCTTGTACAGTTTTGTTCTCCATTTTTTTGCGAATTTCTGCATTTCTAATTATTATTTTTAATACATGTATAGACATGTATTTATTTTTCTTCTTAATTGGCTGTTTTTATGGATCAACTCTTTAGTCATTTATAGTGAGGTCATGTTGTGCATGGTAGATAGTGATGACATTGTTTTAATTTTGGGACCATAAGAATTTTTTGTATAGTTGAAACTTGAAAGGTGAGGAGAAGTTTAGAATTTAAAGGATTCAAAATCAACAACATAAGAATGTACATGGAATCTATGAGAAGAATGTATGATGTCCTGGAAACAATGTTGAGAAAGTTGAATTATGCAATCGCATTTGCACCTGCATATGTGAATGCGTGGTCTCGCCACAATAAAATTGAGCATAATATTTTCAATACGTGGTCAAGAAACCAGTGAGGATTCATGGAAAAGATTATGCTGCCACATATTGCAGTATACAGTCGCATAAGCCACTTAAATTTATATGGCTTAGGTTCAAGTTTATTCTTTTAATTGAGTTGGGTCAGTTTTTTTTTGGGTTTGGGTGGGGGAAGGGGGGAGGGGGAGGCATGGCTAGTTTGTGGTGATGATAATAATTTCATGGTTTATTTTGAACTATTTTGCTATTGTGGCATGATTGATGTCAATCTGTTTCAGACCAATGCTTATGAAATTATAATCCTCATTTCATTTTTTTAATCTTGGAGATAATTTAATGCTTTATGATTTTTTATGAAATAGTGTCAATTTGCACCTATAATTGATATCCTTTTTTTTATCTTACCATTTACATTATGTTTATACATTATGTTGTTTAATAACTTCGGTTTTAGCATGAGAAGATATTATTGCTTCTTTTGTATATATGTACACTTGAAATGAATTAGTAACTCAATAAATTCATTAGTTTTGTTCACATTTTTCGTTTTCATTTTCATATTTTTTTCTTGCCTTTTGTCTTATAAATGTAATTTCAGAATTTTTAATTATAAAAATGTAAAACAGGCGCCATCACATACGTGCTGCATGATTTTGTTTATGCAATATAAGGCCCTCAAACATATAGGGTTCCATAACTTTGCCTAGAAATACCTGGGGTGATTATTTCACGGTATAGGATCTGGCATACGTTATGTGGTAAGCTTGTGAGGATATCGTTCCTAAGATTGAGGTTTGAGTCATGATCTTAAGGGTGGAAAAGCCAGATATATGATGCACGCAAACTCACTTAACTGTTCACATTGCACTAAACCTGAATTCAGCCAATATTACCGAAGTATCATCAGTACAAAAATAATAATAAATAAAACAGCTTTGGGTCGTCGTCATCATCTAAGCCATTTCCTATCAAAATGGGGTTGGCTATTTGAGTCTGGAGTATTGGATATTTAGGTATTAGACATGATTTTATCAAGATATGTTATTCAAATTTACTATCCTTTATTTTGGAAAATGGTTATCATTTTAAAAATACATAAATTTTAATAAGATATTTAAACAAGCCAAACTCCTGTCATAAACAAATAAGCCATGATCATCTTGAGTTCGGCCGCCAAATTTCCGAGCCCCAAGTTTGGGCTTTAAATACCAGCATGGGCTTTCTTGAATGTGTTTAATTTTCAAAATTCTTACCCAAAGATCAACTGACGACAACTGTATAATTTTATATCGCCTTCCTCACTCTCTCAACTTCCACTCCCCTAAGAAAATGTCCCTTTGTCTCTTTTTTCCCTCAATCTTTGCTTTCCTCTGCGATCTCCTTCGCCAGATCCTCAATTGTTGCGCGCCATCTCTGCCACCTTGGTCATGCCACCCTGGTCACGTGTCCGCTTGACCTCATCTACTTTTCCCTCCACTTTTGTGATGTCCGCTTTCTACTCGCCTCTTCACCGACGTCCTCCATGCCTCCCCCTCCGTCGCTTGCTCCACAGTCGACCTCTTCTGCTTCTTCCTCCGCAGCCGCACCTTCTCCCTCTCTGACCGTGCCCTCTCCCACTTCATCCACTTTGTCGGTCGTCGCCGCAACTTAAAGCCCATCCACTTCCTCGGCTGTCGCCACAACTTCAAGCACATCCTCCCGTTTCGCCTTTCCTTTATCCTTTGGGCCTATTCCAACACCATTGTCGATCCGTGCCTATCATGTCGCTCAGGTTATCGTCTTATTTGGATCCCTTTCCAACGACAAGAAATATCCTCCCTATATGAAAATCCTCGTGAGATGCCCTTTCAATCGCAGGTTTACCGAACACGTGGAGCATATCATGAAGAAATACCCAAACATTATCTTTCCCGGTTGGGAGGTTTACGACGAGCTGATCCATGCCTGGTGTGTCGAGCTGAAGCTCGACGGGACGAGAGCGTATAATTCCATCATGGACTACGTCTATCAGCTGTGTAGGAAGGACATGGTGAGCATGAAGGCCAAGGTGAAGTTCTTTGCGGAGGTGGAAGTCGTAATGTGATGGGATGCAAAGACTTTCAGGGTTTTGATATACAACTTGGGCAAGATTAGGTAGACGGTGGACACACTAGGTCTGTTTAGGATGATGGGGGTGGAACCGTTTGCTGTTCGTCGAGTATCTGATCTTTGTTAGGAGTTTATCAGGCTGCTAGGGTTTCTGAAGGCGATATGATTGGTTCCATGAGGTTGACCAGTTTCGGGAATGCGCTTGATAGGGAGACTTCTTACGGGCTTGTTAAAATGTTGTGCTGGACCGAGAGGGTGGATCATGCACTGAAGATGTTTAAGATGATGAAGGTATACGGGCATGCATCGGGGATTAATACGTAATCTGTTTATTGGAAAATTGGAGGAGCATAACCAAGTCTATAGGACGAATACATTGTTTAAGGATGCGATGTTGAGGGAGTGCCAATGATGGCGAAGGCTTATAAGCTGAATCCGATATATGTGAAGCAGGAGAAAAAGGAGAAAAAGGAAAAGAGAGACTTTGCCGGAGAAGATGAGGAAGAAGAGGCTAAAGAGGTTGCGGCTTAGCTATATGAAGCCTAAGCAACGGAGGAGACTTGTTTAGTCATGACGGCGATGTACTATGGGTAATTTTGTTATCGTATTGTCTCTTTTGGACTCTTTAGTTATGTTTGATATATTTTGCTTGCTTTGGTAATATGTGAGCTAGGTTGTATGCAAGGTTGATTGTGTAATAAAATAGTTCATAAAGTATTGTCTATTTTTTTTAAATGTAGAAGCCATTACATCCCTCAATCACACCATTTTAATATTTTTACCCGCCTTTAAATTAAAATACTAAAAAGCAACAACCATGTTTATTAACATCGGAACAAGTAGGTTTTTGCATCGAACGAGTTGATTTATTCAAGCAGGTTAGGTTTGGATGGGTTTAAGTATAGGCGGGTTTAAATATAGGGTTGGACGAGCTGGTTTTCTGTGAAACCCAAACCAACCCGTATAAACCCGCCTAAGTAGGTCGGTAAGCATGTATTTGTGAGAAATAAAACTTAGAAAAATCGGATCGGGTAGAGTTTGGGTCAAACCAACCCGACTTGTTTGAAATTAAAAAAAACCTAAAACACAAACTCAACTTGAACCCAACCGTACATGACTAATAATTTTGATTCGAATTATAACTCGATGCGAGTCCGTCGGGTTCAGATCCAAACTAGTATTTAGGTCGTGGTAATTGATCCAAATCAAACTCTCTAGTTAGATCCTCATTTATTTACTATTGCCCACCATATAACTAAATTCATGCATTTTGTGTGCGCTTGGGGTAACCTCACCTTTTAGTTATGGCCAGGAAAATCGTTAGAGGCGGATTCGAGCTTGTGACACCACCATATAATTCTATCTTGGATTGAGGGTGTCGGTTGTGCTGGAAGGATTTGGTGAGATGAAGGCCGAGACCGAGAAGTTCTTAGCATAGATGGAAGCTGAGAATGTGGCGAGGGACACGAAGACTTATAGGATTTTGATAAACAACTTGTGCAAGATTAGGAAGACGGAGGACATGTTGGGTCTTCGACATCCACTTCACTACCCGCCCCTTTCCGACGTCTTCCGCCAGTTTCTCCGCTCTCAACCTCTTCTGCTTCCTTGTCCGCTGCCGCACCTTCTCCCCCTCGGACGTTTCTTTCTCCCACCTCATTCACTTCTTCGGCCGTCGTCGCGAATTCAACTCCATCTCCTCGCCGACCAGCCTTCCTCCTTCGGCTCCCTTTCTAGTCGCCGCCCTTGACCGCATCGCCGGCGCCTTCTAATTTTTCCCCGTCGCAAAGAAAACCTCTCAAATCTCGAAACCCTTATCAAATTCCTCGCCGATCACAAGTTCACCGGTCGCACCGAGCGGATTGTCAAGAAATACACATGCTTCATCTATCCTGATATGGAGACTTGCGACGAGCTCATTCGAACCTGGTGGCGGTGATTTAAATGCGAAAGGCGATGCCGAGGCGACGGAGTCCGCTCAAGGCCAGAGGCGCTAAAAAGCGAGCGGCCGAATTAAGCGAGGCGACGAATGTATAATAATAATTGTACACTATGCATATATAGTATTTATTTATCAACAATATTGGTTTAATGTATTCTATCTACAAATGCCACATGGATCATATGAAATTGAAAACAAATAGCACAAATATGACATTGAATGCCAATAACATAAATAATTGATGCTAAATCATCTCATAATAAGTCACAATGGCGGATATAGCATTCAAATCACAATTTAAAGTTTTCAACCAAGTCTAAATTCCTAAAATAAAGATGACATAAGCCATAAAATTACTAAAATGGTTTGATAAATATGGAGTGAGTAACCAACACAATGGTGGTACAAATAACACATAAGAAACAAACCAGCGCCGCTAGAAGCGTCTCGAAGTGGCGTCTTAGCCTCTCTTTCGCTTCATCTAAGTTGGCCATCTAGATGCTTTTTTAGACGCCGCTGGCCACGAAAGCCTCGCCTGAGCGCTTCAGACAAGCTGCCTTTAAAACACTGCCTGGTGGAAGTGGCTTGCGGGGTGCACAACTCTATCTTGAACCGTGTCTGCCTGTTGTGTCGAAAGGACCCTCTAAGGATGAAGGCTGAGGTGAATAGCTTGGCGGAAATAGAGAAGGACAATGTGTCGAGGGACGTGAAGACTTTCAGGGTTTTGATATACAACTCTTGCAACATTCGGTAGAGGAAGGATGCGTTGGGTCTGGTTAAGAGGATGGGAAGTGGAACTGCTTGTCGTACACGAATATGTATTTGATTTTTATTAAGAGCTTGTATTAGGCTGCAAGGGTTTCGGAAGGCGATGCGATAGTTGATTTCATGAGGCCGGTGGTTTCAGGGACACTCTTGATAGGAAGGCTTACTACGGGTTTTTTAAGATCATTTGTGGGATCGAGAGGGTGGATTATGCGATGAAGATGTTTATGATGATGAAGGGGTGTGCACATGCGTCGGGGATTAGGATGTAAGATTTGCAGGTTGGGAAATTGGCGGAGCATAATTAGGTCGATAGGGCGAATGCGTTATTTAATGAGGTGATGACAGGGGTACCTTGGACGGCGAAGGTTTATAAGCTGAACCCGAGATTTGTGAAGAAGGGGGAGACTTTGCGGGAGAAGGTTAAGAGGAAATTGAAGAGATTGTGGCTGAGCTTTATTAGGAATCCGAGGCCGCAGAGGAGGCTTGTTTAGTCGTCGTGGCGCTGTTCTATGGGTAATTTTGTTATATTATTATCGTCTTTATATGTTTGATTTATTTTTGTTCTATGGGTAATTTTGGTATCTTATCGTCATCTTTGAGTTATTAACTCGCGTTTGATTTATTTTGCTTACTTGGGTAATATAGGAGCTGGGTTTTACGCAATCTATACCATTTGGAATATTTGGAATATCGTTTTGATGTTGCATCAGGTAAAGGATCTTAGATGTTTTTTTATCTTGCTATTAGTAAATCAACACAATATATTATTCAAGTTATACAAATATGTTTACAATCGTACAAGTAAAAAAACTACATACTAATAAGAGTAGGAAATGCCTATTAAATAAGCCTAACAATCCAAACTTCTCTTTCTATCTATTACAAATTATAGAGCTATGTTATGGATTCCTTCTTCAATTAGCGCTGCTGCTTTACTCGTCTCACAATATTTGACTCCTCCATGTTAGCAAGTCTAATTTGATCTCAAGATTTCTACCAAATTGAAAGAACGATCGAATATGCTGAGCGAATCCAAGATCCTTTTCTATGTTGATCTCCCGCTTTTCTTAAAGAAACTATTACTGCTGGAATTGTCGGGATTTTCTCGTGTTTGTTTTTCTCAAGCCTCGCGATCTCCGTCGAAAACATTTGCCATGCAGGGCAATTACAAAAGAAGTGACTTGAAGTCTCTAATTTGCCTTGGTTAAATAGGACGCTCTTTTTCAATATTCAAACTTTATCTCATCACCCACTCTACAGCTGGCTATTTATCATTGAGCAACCTCCACATGAGCCAAATTTCTTCTTGACTTGAAATTTTTATAGGCAATTTCACATCATGTCAATTCACTTGTTTTGGTTTGCCAACTTTGTATTGTGGGCCGCCTTCATTGTGAATCTTATAGCTTGTATCCACCACAATGTATGATCGCTTTGCATAGTGTTGTAAAGAACGGATTTGGAGTGTGTTCGGTTGGTCAGCGAATAAAGAATATTCAATTTATTCGGTGAATATTTGATTCATTCGGATTATGCGGCTATCAATATTTTCATATTAGTATTACATATAAAAATTCAAAAAATATAAAGAAATAGTAAACTAATATATCCGTGGCCTAATGGTAAAGCGATCGAACTAAATCAAAAAATTATGGGTTCGAGAAAGAAGAACGAGGCGAATGAAGAGAGAGTGTTTGTGAAATAATAAGTCCATGTTCCACTTATTTTTTTAAAATTAAGTTGTGAATCACACATTTGTTTTTTTAGTTGTGAGTTTTGTTGTTTTGGGCGTAATTGGCCGATATTTGCATTATTTGCCTGAATATGTAGTTTGCGCGGCGAATATTCGGTTTGACCACATATTTGACAAAATATTGCCGAGTTGGTTTGTTTTGCCACCGAATCCGAATGTTCGGCCGGATATTCCGTTTTTTCAACACAACTCTCACAACGAAAGCTTTATATATAGCATTTTTTCTGTAATATATGAGGGGAAGACATTAAGCTTGCCTATATCCCATTTTCCTTCATTTAGGGCATGTTTGGTTAGCAACAAAAAAGAATTGCAACATTTGTTGCAAAAAAAACCGAATTCATTGTTTGGTTATCTTTGAGTTTTGTAATTGGATTTCCAACTCCAAACCATTTTTGTGTTTGGTTGAACAAAAAACTAAAGGAAATACAACATTTGTTTTAAATATGCGAATGTGGCATATACAAAGCTTATGTGGCATCCCATAATAATTACTACGCTCACCATTCCTAAAGTTGCTACTCTTGTTACAACTAAAATGAGTGCAACAAATATTGCAAGAATTTGATGCTTTTTGCATCTCCATTTCCAACTCAAGTTTGTTGCTAACCAAACATAGAAAATATAGATTTTTTGCAAGAAATGTTGCATGCATCTCTATTTCCTAGCTACCAAACAACAGCTTGGTAGAATATGCACACGATCATTGCAATTCCAACTTCATTTTTGCTAATTAATGGGTATTGGTTTAGAGGCTCTTGCAATAAACAACCGTCCTTACAAATGCTAATCTTCCTTTTGTCTCCTACTTGGCATCGAACTTGTTTCCGTAACTTTTGAAGCTCCGTGTTTTCGTTTCTATGTTGCAGTTGCTCGGTTAATGCGCCGGCCATCAGAGGAGGTGCCTTTTCCCATATTTTGTCTTTTTAATCTCGTCCGTAGAATCTCATCCTTGCCGATTAGTTTTGCCATGTGTTTGGATAACATGCTAATTTTTAAAATCCATCCCGATAGTTTCATGGGTTTCCAAGAAACTCCCTTATAGTTTAAAAACGACAGAAAACTACCCTTTTTAACGGCGCCACGTCAGTCATTTAGCCATGTCATAAAAAATGTTAATTCCTAAACTATCCTCAACTTCATCTTCCAAACCCTGACCTTAGCCCTAACACTTATCTTGGCCATGCCGCCGCCTCGTTGCTTGCGCTAGTCGTGCCTTGTCGCCGTCCTCCCCTCGCCTTCCCCACCCCTTCCTCGATGTCCGCCTTTCCTCGAGCCTCCCACACCCCTTCCCCTCTTTCACGACCTCCACCAGGCCCCATAACCCCCACCTCTCCCTTCCCGTCGCCGACCTTCCCCCACCCTTCCCCGTCTCTCCCCCCGTCCCCACCCGCTCCCTTACATCTACCCTCCATCGACCCCGCTCCTGCCCCCATCTCCTCCACCCCATTACCAAACCCTAACCCCAACTCTAACTCTAACCCTAACCATTGCCGCCGCCGCCTTGTCGTCGGCCCACCTCGTGCCTGCGCCTCACCGCCGGCCCCATCTCGACATGATGGACTTTGTCTCATTAATTATTTAATTAACTATTATCTAGGTTGCACGGATACTTCCAATGGGTTGTTGTATCCGTGTCCGACACGTATCGGACACCAATACTTGCACGACACGTATCAGAAGCGTTGTATATATATCATATATGTATAATATATGTTCTATGTGTATCGTTTGCGTATAAACATATTTTTAGTATGTTATTAGCGTAGAACATTTTAGACTTGTTAATTTTTCGTTGTTTAATATTGACATAATAGTTTGATATCTTATTTATCTTTATAAGATTATATATATAGCCGTGTCCCCGTATCCAATATTTTAGGATTTTGCCGTTTCGCATCGTGTCGTATCCGTGTCCCTGGATCCGTGTCCATGCAATCTTGACTATTATAATGATCTAATATTATTAATATTTTAATTAATAAATATTTAAGTTAATAAATTATATTTAGCATAGGGCAAAACGGTCATAACTAACACCAATGGACATTGACCGTCGTTGATCGTTAAAAAGGTTAGTTTTCCGCCGTTTTCAAATTATAAGGAGTTTCTTGGTAAATTATGGAACTGTAGGAGAGTTTTTTTTAAAGCCTTGGATAACAAGCCATTTTGATTCTTCACTGCAGGTGCCCATGCCTCCCCAATTAACATGTGTACAAAATTGATTGAATACATTCTAGATAACTTGAGGAAAATTATGTCTCACAAGAAAGCCATCCATCAGTATACCTCCATTTTTCCATAGGAACCCCTCATTAACATACATTCTTTATGTTTCGACTAACCATTACTCTTTATTTTACCAAGAAACTAAGATCTAATCTTAGCGTACCCAACACATAAATATCTTCTTAGTGTCCTATGAGCATTTACATCTCTTCATTGTATGCAACGATAAGATCAACAAGAAGGCTTTATCTTAAAATTTGGGGTCAGCTATATTATCTTTTACTTCCATTCTGTTTTATGTTAAAGGCCGTCTCATCAGGTAAATTGACAACTAGCATATCTTTTATTATTGTCTCTATCCATGTTTGTTAAGGTATATCCCTAGTGCTAGTTGCACCATGAACTACAATTTTGTTACTTCTACTGGCTGGAGCAATTATTATGATGCACATGTCCAAATCGTCATAACTAGTTCTCCCCCATTTTATTCTTTATAGCATATTTTATAGAGTTCGAGGATCTTTAAGTTCCCTTGTACAGGTTTGTTCTCCAGTTTTGCGACTTTCTGCATTTCTAATTATTATTTTTTGATACATGTATAGACATTATTTATTTATTTTTATTTTTTAATTGGCTGTTTTTTTATAGACGAACTCTTTAATCATTCAAAGGTCATTTAGTGCATGGTAGATAGTAATGATATTGTATTACTTTTGGGACCAGAAAAATATTTTGTGTAGTTGAAAGGCGAGAAGTTTTGCATTTAAAGGATTCAAAATCAACTACATAGGAATGTATATGGAAACTGTGAGAAGAAGAATGTATGATGTCATGTTGGAAAAGTTGAATTATGCAATCACATATGCCATGCGGAGGCTCACCACATAAAGTAGAGCTTAACTTTTCAATACGTGGTCAAGAAATGAGTGGGGCCGCATGAAAAAGATTGTGATGCCATGTTTTGCAATATACTGTCGCATTAACTGTTTACATCGTGGGTTTAGGTTTATTCTTTTAACCAGGCCGGGTTGTTTTATTGTGTGTTGGGGGGGGGCACTTTAATAAACTCATCCAAATCCGAACTTATGGACTGTTTTGCTGGTTGTGGTGATGCTAACCATTTTTCCAAGTATCGCGCCAATATATATTGAATATCGGTCGATATATCGGAAATGGAGAGGAGACAATACGATTTATTGATTTAATATCTTTTTGTAGTTTTAGAAAAATATCGGCCGTATTTCTTAATATTTTCCGAGATATCGGTTTAAACATTATGATTTTTTCCTTGGAAGTTATTTGAGATTTCGGGCAATATTGGAATAAGATCCGACTTGACCAGTATGAGAATAACTTAAAGTCAAAAAAGCTAAAAAAAATAGCCCGGATAACTTTTCTTATCTTTATATCCAAAAAGACTCCATCAAAGCCCTAGATCCGTGTCTTCCAATTTCGAAATCCTTTGCTCTGTCTTGAAGCTTGCCAGAGTAAGACAAAGTCAAATTTCTTTCTTATGGCAAATTTCTCAGAAATCTATGTCTATATTTCTCAATTTTCTGAGAAATTCGCCGTTCAAACAGTGAGTTGCTTTCGAAGACAAGGGAGAAGGAAAAACCTCATATAAGAACCTGAGACTAGTCACTTAATATGATGCTTTACCACTAAGCTATTTAGGAAAAACTCATTCAACAAAGTCAACTATTTATATTGAGTTACATTTACAATATTTATAATAAAAAAATATTCAGCTCGATTTTTAGAAAATATTTTCCGATATACATGATATCCGATATAAAAATTTTCGGGCAGAGACAATACCAATATCCGATATTTAGAATATTGATGATAATACTTTAATAATTTATTTTGAACTATTTTTCTATTGTGGCATGATTGAGGATTCAAACTAATCCTTACGATATTATAATCCTCATTTCATTTTTTCAATCTTGGAGATAATTTAGTGTTCTATGATTTTTTGATGAAATAGTGTGAATTGTCACCAATAACTAAGATACACTTTTTATCTTACCATTTACATTATGTTTCTTTTTTTAGTGGAAAGGAGCTGAGCTAAAAAGGCCTGTCTTACACATGTTTATACAATATGCATTATGTTGTTTAATGATAACCTAAGCTTTTATTATCATAAGATATTATTACCTCTTTTGCATGTCTATACACTTGAAATGTATTAGTAACTCAATAATTCGTTAGTTTTGTTCACATTTTTAGTTTTCTTTTTCATATTTTTCTTGGTTTATATGTACTTTTAGAATTTTTAATTCTAAAAATGCATAACGCACAGCGCTGCATATTTTGTATAAGCAGCATGTGACCCTCAAACGCATAGGGTTCCAGAACATTGCCTAGAAACACTTGGGGTAATTATTTCATAGGATCTGGCACACTTTATGTGGTAAGCATTGAGGAGGATATTGTTCCTGAGATCGAGGTTCGGGTCATGATCGTATTGGTGGAAAATTTACACACGTACACATGTCATTAAACAGTTCACATTGCACTAAACCTGACTTTAGCCTAGGACCAGGTATCTTCATTACAGCACGACTTTGTTACCATCAGTCTATGCCTTGTAATTTTGCTGGTATACAAAGGTGAGAAGGTTAAGCCTATGGGACCTGATTGTGGAGATATGGTTGAGATGAGAAGGATGTTTAAAATGCTGATTCATTCTGGTTTATAGCATCTCTTGTCATTTATAAGCTATCTAGGCCTCTCTGAAACATGATTGTTAAATGGTTGAGATGTAAAGGACGATTAAAGTGCTTATTCACCGACTACAATAGCATCATCAATCAGCTCAGTACAATAGCATCATCAATCAGCTTTCTAGGCTTTTCCTTTTCCTGTATAGCTTGTCATTCGGTACAAGTGTGAGGAATGATTTAGGCAAATGATTGAGTTTTCATCCTTGGAAAAGTCTGGTTTCGACTAAGGTTATGGTTTCTTTTGGCCTGCTCTTGGCTGAACATAAATGCTTGGTTAATTGTCAAAAACAAACAAATATAATATCTTTTTAACTGACACCCTAATTAATCATTTGATTCTACCGAGTGAGTTTCGCTATTATAAGGTTGAGTGTTCTGGTTTTGTATATGGGAATTTGAATGTAAATTGAATTAAGAAATTAAGATGTAAGGGTTAAACTTTGAATCTGGTTTTCTTGATATCAATTTTCTAATAGAATACGATATTGTTACTCTTAAGTATTTGTTTTAATTCATTTACACTCTTTGCAATTACCAAACTGATTTGTTTCACGGGTTTCAAAGCAAATCTATAAATTATCTAATTAATTGCGAAGCTTATGTCCATGGCTTTATATCATTTGTTTCGCCCAGTTACTCCTGAATTTATATCCAGGAATCGTTCGCTTCATTCGCACATCATTTGTGTGATCTATTCATCTGCATTTATATTAGCTTTCTTTTCTTTTCTTTTCTTTTTTAACGTGCATGCCAAAATTGTTCTCAGAGCAATTATCCCAATTATTATGTACTGCGCCAGTTAGTGCCGTCGACATTGTGACAGCCTGCTGCCCAGAGAATAACATTGAAGGGTTGGCGAATGTTTTGTTTTTTGATTTTTTAATTAATGGTTAGATTAACGTTAATATAATATGATGTTTTGATAGTGTAGAGGACATTTTTATACAATAGTTATCCATTGTCACCCATCTTTGTAGGATTGTACGATTATAAAGGGTTGAGATGTAAAGGACAATTAAAATGTTTATTCATTCAGTACAATAGCATCATCAATCAGCTTTCCAGGCCTTTCCTTTTCCTGTATAACTTGTCGTTCACAGTACATGCGTGTAGGAATGATTTAGGCAAATAATTTGAGTTTTCATCCTTGGAAAAGTTGGTTTTGACAAGGTTACGGTTTCTTCTTGCCTGCTCGCTGGCCGAGCATAAAAGCCTGGATATTACTTCTCTTCTTGGCACAGAAAATTGCCGGTTTGGCTTGGTGAACCGTTGAAAACGAACAAATATGTTTACCTTTTAACCGACGCCCTATTTAATCATTTTATTCTACTGAGTGGGTTTTGCTATTGTAAGGTTGAGTGTTCTGGTTTTTTATATGGGAATTTGAATGTAAACTGAATTAGGAAATTAAGTTATAAGTGTTAAACTTTGAATCTGGTTTTCGGGATATCAATTTTCTAACAGAATACGATATTGATGCTCTATAGTTGTTTTAATTCTTTTTCACTCTTTGCAATTACCAAACTGATTCATTTCGCGGGGTTAGGAAGCAAGTCTATAAATTCTCTATTTAATTGTGAAGCTTTTGTCCATGGCTTTGTTTGTATCATTTGTTTTGCTCAGTTGCTCTTGAATTCAGATTCAGGAATTGTTCTCTTCATGCACACATCATCCTTGTGATATATTCATCTGCATCTATATTAGCCTTTTTTTAACATGCATGCCAAAATTGTTCTCAGAGCTATTCGCCCTATTATTATGTACCTTGTCAATCAGCGCAGTCCACATTGTGAGATCCTGCTGTCCAGAGAATAACATCGAAGGGTTAGCGAATGTTTTGCTTTTTAATTAATGATGAGATTAATGTTAATATAATAAGATGTTTTGGTAGTGCAGAGGACATTTTTAGACCATATTTATCCATTATCACCCATCCTTGTATGATTATATGTTGGAGAGAGCTAACAGGTTTTTGCGGCTTTAATCTATGTTTCAACAAAATACTACTTCCCTTGCATGATCTTATTGATTAAAATTTTCTGGGTAAATTGCTTATTAACTCTTCAATGTTTCACAACTTCTGCACTGTAAGACCTTAATAGTTTTTTCTCTGCATTTTAATATCCTAATGTATTTTGCCGTTGGCATTTTGCTACCATCAAATTTTCCTGCTATGTCTATTTTATATCGGTTTATTCCTAGCATCATGTAGAAAAGCAGTTGCAGAATCAAGTCACAATAAATAAACCGATGCAAAATAAACACGGCGGCAAAAACAAAAGGTAGCAAAGTGCTACGGAGAAATAAATTAGTGTATTAAAGTTTTGGATAATATTGTTTTATGGCACTTGCCATGATCTTACTTTTACGAAACTGTTGCATTATTGAAGACATAATAGTTGCGCTTGATGCTCACTTCAATCCTCATACAGTGCTGCTCTGCTCTATTTCATATTATTTTAGGCCCAAGGGCACCATATTTGGAGATAAGTTTGAGACAAAGAAGATGATTAAAATACCTATTCATTTAGTACCATTGCATCACTTATCATCTGTTGGTTCATGTAGCCTATTCATTTAGTACCATTGCATCGCCTATCATCTGAGAATTCATGTGCTGGACCCGGCGAGATTCTCATGTTGGTTCATGTAGCCTACCCCATATGCTTGGGATAAAATGCTCAGTTGTTGTTGTTGCATCACCTATCATCTATCTAAGCCTTTCCTTTTCCCATCAAATAGCGTCAACTTCATTCTGTCCGTTTCCATAGAAATATATTAATTATGAGGTGAATGATTTGTGGTTGCTTTCTCTGGTTTTGACAAGGTTATTGTTTCTTTCGGCTTTGCTTCATTGGGTTTTCACATGGTTATTTTTCTCTCTTTCAACTTGCTTCATTGGCCAATTGGGAGAAACCTTATTTTAGTTTCTTTCTATGTTTGCCACACAAACTGGTATTCTGGCTTGTTATATTATTGAAAACAAACACACGTGCCTGCGTGCACAAAAGAAAAAGAAAGGAAATCTTTGTATTGACACCAGAATGCATCGTTTTTGTGCTACCGGGATGATATTTCATTGCGAGCTTTTCAATTTAGTTGTATTCCTTGGTGTTTCAAGTAAGAATGTAACCTCAATGGTATTGGATGTTTTAGAAAATGATTTACTTTCATATGCTTCGAGGATGCTGATGCTCAGTGGTTTTTGTTGCAAAATAATAATTGATGCCTCTTTACACGCTTCATTTATTATTAATGTCACGAATTTATACCATTACCTCTATATTTGTATATCGCGGCGACAGTTCTCTTAGTATGGATAACAGCATGAAGACCTGAATTAGATATCCTGCGCTTTCCTGAATATCCTTGTATTATTGACTATTGAAAATACAACTGGATAATATGCTAGCGTTGGCTATATAATCTGTTTCAGGTCCTCCCGAGTTCTGAGTTTATGGTCTATACCCATATACCGACTAGATACCTCTGATATGTAATATACCTTCAATGTTAAAGAAGTTGCCACAGATTTGTTGATTTTTCCAGTGGAAAATTCCAAATTCTGAAGCCTGGCGTTTGGATGTAGTCGAATAAGCTGATATTAGCATGCTCGATTTAAAGAGCCTTCGTCGGAATTATTTCCCGACATCATAAGGCACATAATCCTTGTGTCAATTGTACAACTAACATGCTTATTTAAGATTTGGTAGAATTTTCTTTATTAGATGCAAGATATGGCTGATGATGATGATTTGGTATGTCGGCTCATTGTACACTCGAAGAGCTTAAAACATACTTTGTTTGTAATGGGCCATTAGAGATGCTCTATGTTTCATTTTTTATTATTGCGTTTTCTAGTGTCATGTGGAAGATCATGAATGAAATCTGAATGAGATTATGTGAGCTCATTAGGACAAATTATTTATGTATCTGTGTCTAAATCATCTGATTATATGCCTTGAGTCTAAGATTCCAAGCTTATTTATAACTGTTTTGTAAGTCAAATGTTCATCTCATTGTTTTGCTTTCAGTTGACTAATTAGAAGTGGTTTTTTTCTCTGTCATTTATCACTTTTGCTTGTCTAACTGTATGTAAAGTTGCCAATTGTTTAAAAAGATTTTTGATAGCAAACGGTAAGAGCCAACTTTACCTATTAATAATTATTTTTTTTTGGTTTCCATGCCATTTCTAAATCCTTCTCACAATAATAACTTCAATGATCCATCCATGAAGCCACTGTAAATTTTAGTTGATCGTGCACAACACAGATTATAAGTGAAAAACCAAACACATTTCTTACAACAAATATTACATGCAACAAATCTCATTGGGATCCAGAGACCCTGCAACAAATATCACATGGTTATTTTCCTCTGCCTCCACTTGGAGTACCAACCTCTTGCATGAAATGATATAGTGGGATCCAGAGACCCTGCTATTTTCATCCACTACTTTTCCTTGCTAATAAGATAAACGATTCAGAATTTTTTGATTTTAAAATCAACGGTCACGATCGGCTGCTAAACGGTGTAAAACGTAGGGTTTTGGTGTTGGTATTTTCACATGCTTTGCACGTGGGAGGTACATGTTCCAATATCATTATAGGAATAGGAAGGAAAATTTAAGTGACGGAGGCAGAAGAAATTAATTAGACAATGATGGGTGATGTGACTCCTTGATAGGAGCACACAACAGACGAAACTATTTAATCATGAGAGTGAGAGAGAGAAAGAGAGAGAGATACAAATGCTGAATTTTTTTTTGGCATGCGCTTCACCCATGCAACTAGAGTGCTAACATTAGAACATTTCAAAACAATTATAATTCTTAATTTTCTAAAAAAATTTAAGGAGATCCTCCGAATCTAAGAACAAGTTATAGAAACGTTTTTCACATAAGGCCCCGTTCGCACAAATCTACATAATATAAAGGACAGAAATATTCTTTTTTTCTAATTTTTTGGTTGTGCAGCATATAAAAAAATGACCATGCGTTTAAATATTCATGTTTAAAAGTTGTAATTATAAACGGTGGACTCTTTCTTTCATTATTCTCTTATAAGCATGGGAAGGGATTTGAATATTAAAAGCAGATGTGTGCGTGTGATGGGGGAAGAGAGAGGGAGAGAGGGAGAGTGGAGAAATGGTTGAGTTCATTAAATTAAGATACGTGACTATATAGATTGATAGCTAGGCAAAGTTAAGGGATATATTTATATGCTTTAATTGACTCTACCCATGTGACTATAGGCTTTCCCAAAAATTCATTTAATGGGGGACCTAGAAATTTAAATGAATGGGAGTAATTAATTTTATAGCTTCAACTGCTGCAAAGACCATCTCTTGATTTTGTTCTTGTCTTGCCTTGGAGGAAACCTCCTACATGCTAGGGTTAGAGTAACATAACAACATATATGATCTCTAAGTTAAGTGTGATGAATGGGGTTGGGATATGGAATGGAGTTCATTATCCTCAAAATAAACATTGGTACATAGCTGTAAAGTGTCCTTACAGCGGCAGATGTTATAAATCCTACCGATTATGCATTTGAAACAGATTTAATAGTTATTGATAAATAAACAAGTTCAGATTTCTGTCGATGATAAAAGAGTGTCCATTTTGTAGAAAGAATCAAAATAACATGCCGCAGTCTCCAAAAAGTTGATTGATGCTTTCATTCCCCCCCTTCAATAATGCATTCTTTGGTGTTCAATCTATCTATAACATCATTATCTTGACAAGAGGATGGGTGATGTTGATCAAGAGAGAGTGGGATTGTATATACTTATCATAAGGAACTTGTGCAAATGCTTAATTAATTACATGATCTTTGTTTTTTTCTCCAGAGAGAGAGAGAGAGAGAGAGAGAGAGAGAGGGACTCTACTCCTTGGCTGGTGGTTTGGGTACAATAATTGTTGATGGTATTTGATTTGATTTGGTAAACAAGAAATCGCCTATTGTACCTACATGAAGTATCCAAGTCCCCCAAGAAATGCCTCCCCAAAGCAAAAGATGTGAAGGTGTGAGATCATTGTGTTGAAAGTTTCAAATTAAGCAAAATGTCTACATTGTGCATGCTTAACTATCACACCAACCAACAGTCAATGAGAGAATATATAAGTTCCCAAAAAAAAGAAAAAAAAGAGATGAATTAAAAGTGTAAATACATGTGACAAATGTCGAATTAATGGGTTGTTTGGTTCTATGGAAAATGAAGCTACTAACATGCAGAAAATATTAACAATTAAACAAACATATAACTGCTGCAGCTATGGTAAACTAAATTTTTAAGCACCTACTATGCACGTGAAAAATAAGAGAGAATGATACTGCTAGAGCGAGTATGTATAAATAAATGTCGAGCGTGTTATGTTTAATTTTTCCATTTCAAATTCCTAATTAGTGCGTGCATGTTTTTTTTTGTGTGTGTGTTGTCCGCGCCCGGGATTTGGGGATGACTGTTTTGAGTATCGTGATGAAATTTTATTATACTTCTTTAATTTTTCCGTTAAAAAATCCAAAAAAGCCTCATGCTTCCTCTTGCGTTATAGTCACAACCGTGGAGATCATAGAACCATTTTAAAGTAAATATTTGTAAAAAGAAACGGATTGTTATGTTCAGCATATTTATTGTAACTAATCTGCTGCAAAATAGGCAATGCTCATTTTCAACTCGTAACCATTTGTCTTTTTCTGATGTTGGTCATGCAGCAGTGATATGTTAGAGATGTAACAAAGTTTACTTACAATTATCCATCCAATCTCCTTATATATTCAATACCATTTATAACTAAAATAAACCATGGACACTACTACAATATAGGATTGTCCCTACGGGTACAGGAATCCGTAGGTCCCCATGGTTGTCGCTACGGTGCCTTATGTTTTAATTTAAAAATATTAAATCGTAATTTGTTATTTGGCCCTACGGAGCCGCAAACGACGGCCCTACGGTTAGGTCCGCAGGAGCATATAAATGGGTTATTAATTAAAAAAAAAGCACAGAAAAGTCCTCGATCGTTCCCAAAAATTCTTTCTCTCACTCTCCCGCGCCTCGTCGCCACCGCCCTCCGCACCTTGTCGCCACCTTCCTCGATCGTTCCCAAAACTTCCTCGTCGCCACCGTCCGCGACTCGTCGCCGATTGCGTCGTCGACCACCGGTCTCTTCCGTCGTCTCCTCCACCGTCCGCTACAGGTTGGTAAATCTCAAATTATTTATAATTTTGATGATATTAGGTCTAGGGTTCAGGGTGAGGGTAGGGGTGAGGGTTAGGGTTAGGCATCGGGTTCAGTTTAGGGTAGGGTTAGGGTTCGGTTGGGGTTGGGGATAAGGTTCGGGTTCGGTTGGGGTTAGGGTTAGGGTTCGGTTGGGGTTGGGGTTGGGGTTAGGGTTTGGTTGGGCTTGGGGTTAGGGTAATTAGGGTTAGGGTTTGGTTCAGATTTAGGGTTAGAGGCTAGGGTTAATTTGGGTTAATTAGAGGGTAGGGTTAATTTGAGTTAATTAGTGATAATTTGAAAGGGTTAGGGTGTTGATTAGGGTTAATTAGGTTAATTTGGGTAAATTGGGTTAAAATTGGGTTGATTAGGGTTAATTAGGTTAATTTGGGTAAATTGGGTTAAGTTTGGGTTAATTAGGGATACTTTGTGTTAGGGTAACGATTATGGTTAATTATGGTTAATTAGGTTAATTTGGGTTATTTAGGGTTAGGGTTTAGGGTGCACTAGTTCATTGCAGTAGGATACTCGATGATAACGTAAACGTACAATTTTAGCGTAAACGCAAGAAAAATTTACCCTAAACTTGAAATTTCGAACCTTTAATAACGAAACGTAAACGTAAAACCTATTCATGTTAAATGTTCAAGTTAAAACCAATATATGATACTCGATGATAATATGAAACTTTCATATTCTCATCGATACTCATATATGAAACTCAAAACGCCACTTAGTCCCCGTCTATCGGTTAACATACGTTCGATATTCGTCGTGACATAGAACTATACGAAATTTGTTAAATATTGGACGGTATAACTCGGTACTAACAACCGTCATGTAGTCTATATGATGAGAAGATTCAATCGTATGATAACCGATAGATTTGTCCTGTGTGGACAAATTAAGAATGCATAAAACAAATACCTGCATTCACTTATGTTTTCATCCGTTTCGAGATATTTTGTCGGTACTTTTCCGCTGGTTCTCCGTGTACAAATATAGATTAGATGTTCATTTCACAGTTTTGAAATGATTATCTATTCTATTACAGTATACTCGGAGAACAGCGGGGAGGTGCTGTCGAAATTTACTCGAACGGTTGAAAGTACAAGCGAATGGATGACTGCTCTATACATTCTTAATGGGATAGAAACCTTACACCCGACAGCCGAAACACACACATAGAACACGAATACACAACAAACGCATCATTAGAGAGTGATTCAAGATGTTCAAGTTAAAACCAATATATGATACTTGATGATAATATGAAACTTTCATATTCTCATCAATACTCATATATGAAACTCAGAGCGCCACTTAGTCCCCGTCTATCGGTTAACATAAGTTCGATATTTGTTGTGACATAGAACTATACGAAAGTTGTTAAATATCGGACGGTATAGCTCGGTACTAACAACCGTCGTGTAGTCTATGTGACGAGAACATTCAATCGTATGATAACCGATAGATGTGGACAAGTTAGAAATGTATAAAGCAAACACCTGCATTCACTTGTGTTTTCATCCATTTCGAGTTATTTCGTCGGTACTTTTCTGCTGGTTCTCCGTGTATAAAGATAGATTAGATGTTCATTTCAACGTTATTTCACAGCTTTGAAATGATTATCTATTCTATTACAGTGTACTCGGAGAACAGCGGAGAGGTGCTGCCGAAATTTTCTCGAAATGGTTGAAATCACAAGCGAACGGGTGTCTGCTCTATACATTCTTAATGGGATAGAAGTGTTAGTTATATGTATGCCCTAGAGGCCATTACTGTACATAGGATGTATATTGTAGCGGATGCTGGGACATATATAGGGAGGACTTTCTTGCTCGACATGATAGTATGCTATCTGGTTGAACTTTACCTTAACGTGTATACTGATTGTCTCTCTGTTACATGTTGGTAAAGCCCTTAGGATATGTACTTGACTACCTGGATTATGATGCGGATCATACTAGTGGGGACATGGTAGTCCATAAGTACATCCTTCAAAGTCCCTAGTCGTGGGTGTATCGAGACGGGGCATCGATATACCAGAGTAGACTAGCGTATACCTTCTCGACCCATACAGATGGGCGATGGATGATCCCATATCCATTGGTGTTTGACATCAGGGATGATATACGGGTGCTCAGTAGAGACTGGGTACACTGGACGGACTCGCCGAGAACTCCCAGATGGTATTATACCTCACGTCAGATGGCAGTTCTCTGGTGACACTGGTACAGAGTAGTCTGTTGACCCGAGATCGTCATAGAGTCTTGTGTGGCTCCCACTGTGCTTTGATTTCCATCTTACCACGTCCAAGAGGGCGTGCAAAACGGTGGTTTTTGGGTACAGTCCCGAGTCACATGGAAGCAATGAGCGATAGGAGGGGATTCGTCTCTCCCGGTATAGGGAGTTGATGTTGCGCTGTGTTCGATTGGCTATAACAGGAAATCCCTGGCCAGGGTTGCTGAGATTTACTGGTAAGTGTTACCAGTAGTTTCTCGAACAGTTATAGACCTCATATCGACACGACTTATCGAGCTATTGGGGTCTGACGTTTACCACCCCTAGGCGAGATATGCGACATATCAGACGATCAGACCGGACTGTACGGTAGTGTTACTGGTTGGATTCACTGGAGTGTGAGCGGGCTTGCTCGTCGATCTTCAGATCGCTCAATACCCGGGTGGCCGTTACGTTTAGCAGACCGCTTGCGGCTTGTGGGTGATTGATATGATCATCACCTGCTGCCGGCGTATTGACGAGTCTTTAGAGTTCTACACAGAGGTTTCCTGGCTCAAGCAAAACGAAATAGGAGCGCATATGAGATATGTGCGGGACCGAGAATAGTGCGTGTATGTGATACCGTATTTCATTCTCGCGATCAATGTGTCGAATGGTTGTATGCGATATAACCTAGTTATCGATTCAAGCGTTGATTCGATAAGCCGATACATTGGATACTAGTCGGTTATATGCGATATGACTGGATCGTTAAATCAAGTGTTGATTTAATGATTTAATGTATAATTATATATTTGATATATTACTTTGCATTAACTAGTATTGGTTCACTTTAGATGGATATTCTCACTCGGATGTGCGCATTATATATGTGATATGATTTTGTGCACATGCTTGTATCATGTTTGATGATACATGTTTACTTGGTTAAGTGTAAAGAATTAAACCATGGTTAAACTTATGATTAGGGTTTTATTTCCTTTTCTCATTTATTTATCTATTTATTCATTTTGGAAAATAGATGGAAAAAGGAGAAAAGAATGGTGGCTTTTTTTGTTGTTTAGTGGAAGCTTCATGAAACCTTGACCCTAACCATTTATTTAACCTAAGTTAATTCTCTACACTTTACCATGGTTACTTTTATGATAAGAATGATTATTCTTTTCTTTTCTAATTAATCTTATCATAATATTCTTCTTCTTCTTCCTTGAACTCAAGAAGAAACCTTCACTTCATCAATGGTGGATTGATGAAATGAGTGAGAAATCCAAAACTAAAGTCTACCCACTTCCTATTTCTTCATCCTCTACCTCTTGCCAAGTAGTAGAGTGTGTTTCCCTCACAAGTTTTCAAGACTTGGTGAAGGTGGAGCTCGATCTAGCGATGCCTCGACGTAGATCATCTTCGGCATGGACATCGACCACCTAGCTTGCCCATTCTCCGACGAAGCCGACGCTAGAGCCCGGATTTGATTTGGACAGCGGAGAGGACCTCATCTCGGAGCCGTGGAGGTGGAGGACCGGATCTACAAAGGTTGTATTTCCGTATTCCCTTAGTTAAGTGTTAACTAGTTTATGTTTTCGCCTAGATTTCTAGCAAACGATCCGTAGTCGGGTTTCTCGGCACCTAGAATTTTTGATATTGGCATGGTTGATGCCTTGTGAGACCTCATTAGGATGCTTAGGAACCCTACAAGAAGCCTTACCCTCGACAGCCGAAACACACACATACAACACAAATACACAACAAACGCACACACAGCACATACACACTAACAACCCTACACTTAAGCGAAATCATAAATTGAAACACACATATATAGAATACAACTCATACATGGGTATCCTCAAATCTAATTTTGATTATCGATAATTTATTTTTTTCAACGACAAACGCACATACAAAACATATACACGGATTTTCTCTTCTGTCAGTAACCATCCCGTTCTTAGATTTCTCAATATAGTCATCATAATCTACAATTTATATGTTATACAGTCTAACATGGCCCATGAGTACGTCAGAATTAAGGACTGGATGTATGTGGATTGGCAACAACGTATGCAACCTAAGTTTGTTGCAAGAGTTGCTGCTTTTATTGAATTTGTACGCGCACATAATAAGATCGTGATAGAGAAGATTCTCTGCCCGTGCGATAGATGTGGGAATAAGTATTGACAGAAGGTAGAATTTGCAGAGCTTCATATCGTTAAACATGGTTTTACTAGACTTTATACAACTTGACTATATCACGGGGAAGGAGAAGAACGCAGTAATGCGGCAGAAGAAGAAGAAGAAGACGGTAATGCGGCAAAAGGAGAAGACGGTAATTTCTTTCCATCAGAAGAAATGGAGGATATGGTAGAGCCTGTCCTAGGTGAATCTATTCGTACCGAATATGACATTCCTTCCGGTCAAGAACCGCGTGCGGATAAGTATGAAAATTTCATGAATGATGCTAGAAAACCAATTTATGAGAATACAAAGTATTCTACCCTCTCATGGTTCGTCTAACTTTTCCAGATTAAGTGTCTAAATGGATGGTGCAACAAGTCATTCACAATACTTCTTTCGTTCTCGAAAGATTCTATGCCCCCGGGAAATAAGTGGAGAAGCAATCTCGGAACTTGGAAAGATGAATATGGATTGACCAGTGTGAATACACTTCGATTTTACGGTCAGGAAGATCCGTTTATCTTTCCGAACCAAGCGTTCCAAGTATACTACTCACAGTGTTTGAAGCATCCGGGATGGAGTGTCGTATGCCGTTGGAAACCCAGGGATGTTTACGATGTTCCAGAATTCGAGGACAGCGATGAGGATGAAGAAGAGAGAAGACTTAGAGTGCTCCGACTTTCTGTTTCGAAAGACGGGTTGTCTTCGGCTGATCATGAAGTTACGTGGGTTAGAAATGATATGGATGATGAAATCCAAGTAGATATGTCTAATGCGTCCACGAAACAAAAAAGGTTATCAGTAATGTTATATTATTACTTCACATTTTACGATCTATACATATATAGCATGCATATGTAATGATTGTCTAATGCGTCCACGAACCGTTTTATCTAGATTTAATGACGACGACGGAGCAGCGAGGGGCGGCAGGAGCTCCAGCCGCGGCACCGGCAGAGGCAGAGGCAGAGCGGTTCTGCCGCCCGGAAGCTGTGTAGGGAGCTTCAGAGGGCCGGTATTGCACCCCGATTGGAGACCCCTTCGGATGCCTCCTTCCGTGTGGACTTTGCTACACCTCCAGGTATATTACACGCATATTCATTTTGAATGTAATATTATAGATGTACATGCATATTCATGTCAAAATTACTTACATAGTCAATGTTTGATTGTCTAGTTAGTGGTGGTGCGTCCACATCAGGGACAGAGGCCACTCCCGCACCTCCAGGTATGTTGCATGCATATTCATTTTGATTGTAATATTATAGATATACATGCATATTCATGTTAAAATTACTTACATAGTCAATATTTGATTGTCTAGCTGTTGATGCGTCCACATCATGGACAGAGGCCACTCCCGCACCTCCAGGTATGTTTATATATCATATAGTGCATGTATATTGATTTAGAATGCTATATCATAAATATACATATATTCTTTTTGCTCTTACGTACTTACATCAGGGGCAGAGCCCACCACCGCACTTGTGGGTATGTTTATATATCCTATAGTGTATACATGTTGATTTAGAATGTTATATTATTGATATACGCATTCTTTTTGCAATTACTTATATAGTCAATGTTTGATTGTCTAATTATATGTGGTGCGTCCACGTCTGGTGCAGGGGACACTCCCGACACTTCCATACCTTCCGCTCAATCTGCAGGTTTGTATGAATAAATATAAAATATTTATTCATTTTACATATCCTTTAAGAATAAACATGAACTTCATGTAATTTTATCGATATTTATTTTCTAGTTGGAGGGGATGGGTCCACGTCCGGGTCACCGGCCGTTCCTCACCGGAGGTTCTATCGTCCCGCTCGTGCTGCTGTCCGGGCCCAGGCTCATGCTTCTGTCGCCGGAGGTATATATCACACTTCAATTTTTGTTAAATCTTGATTTCTTAATACCACTTTGTCTTAATATTGATTGTCTTGATATTTCTTGTAGATGCAGGGCATCCCCACCCCGAGAGGGGGACTCGAGACCCGAATCAGTCCCACAGGCTGAGGCCCGACAGAGGTAGGGGAGGCAGCATTCCCCCTCTTCTTTACCCCTGATTATCGCTATACCGGCGATTATGCCGAGAGGTTCGGCCGGTATATTGGGGATGAGAGCCGTCTCGTGAAAAACTATCCACTTCACGTTGAGTGGGGCGACCAGCACCGGCGCTCATTCATCCTCTTTTGGGATCAGGCTCGGGTATTAATATATATTTTCATTTGATTTATCCAATATATTTATTATTAATACTTGCAATTTAATAACATTGTTTTTTTTGTATTTGCAGTTGGATTACGATTTTCAGCCTGTACCCGACCCTGATCATCCTGGGAGGGTGCTCGATCTTCACGCTCTGTACCATGGCCTGATGAAGAACATGCAATCGAAGGTCCGATAAAATAGGAACGAGTTGAAGATCGACCGCTATTCCCTGTGGATGGCGATCCTCGAGGCAGAGAGAGCGGCCCTCTTACATACTCCGGCCTTTGCGAGGGTCGACGTAGATACATGGCCTCTATTGTGCCAATATTTCGACTCTCGGCGCAAACATGTATATATTTTAAATGTAATCCATTATTTAGTATATAATTTATTTTTCTGTGTTGCTTAATTAGAAAACTAAATCTGAATGTGTTGTGCAGAAACACGCCGATCAAAATAAAGAGAATAGGAAGTCGGCGAAGAGGGGTCGCCTCACTTACACAGGTGGCTCGAGAAATATTACTCGTGCCATGGAGTTATCGGTAAATTACAATAGACCTATTGTGATATAATCTAATATTAAGAGTTATTTTCTAATATATGTAAATTTTTTGCGAAATGCAGAGAGCTCAGACCCTGGCGCAGGGTGGTACACCGAGCGTGCTGTCCGCGTATCTTACCGTCCACAGCATCTCGACAGATCCCGCCATGGGCGAGCTTCGATACTCCGTCACCGCTACCCAGGAATATTGCGTAAGTGTTAATATTTATTCAATCTTTATTTAAAATTTTTTGTTTTGAAAAGTTCGAATTTAAATGATATACTTATATTTTACTAGTTAATATGGGTATAGGAGTGGGTGGTTGAGTAGGCGGAGGTATCGGAGATCGATTTTACTGGACAGAATGATCCGATATTGCTGACCCCAGTCCTAGACGCCGCACACGGAGGGCACCACGGAGGTTGGGAGAGAGGCCGGGGACTGGGTCCTAGCAGGGCCCATATGAGGTTGGACTCCACTCCGGCGGTTACTTTTTCTATCTCCTGTAAGTGACGTCTAGAGCAAGAGCTTGACACCTTGAAGGCCACCGTCCAGGAGTTGAAGGAGATAATGGTATGTATACTACTTAATAGTAAAATATTATGTCATATTATAGATAGCAACATATCCAATATTAGTACGTAGCCTGAGTTTATTAGGTTGTAGATTTAGATTTGATTAATTATACATATAAAGAACTGTCTAATTAAAATAAACTACGGTTTTCCAAACTAGATATCCAAACGAGGCCTAAGTCCATAAGTATTCATAGATTGGAGTTTGGCAATAAACTGATAATGATACGAATTCGATTAATACACAGTTCTTACCCGTTTATTATACGCAAAACTGAACAGACGTGACAGGGTACTTCGGCTGAAGCTCCACATGCATCTCCTTCGGCTGAGGCTCCGCAAGCCACTACCTCGGCTGCGGTTGCGCAGACCACTCCTATAGCTCCACATCCCGCTCAGACTCCCGCAGCTGCGGCTCCGCAAGCCACTATCTCGGCTGCAGTTGCGTAGACCACTCCTATTGCTTCACAGCCCGCTCAGACTCCCGCACCGTCCGCATTGCTTGAGTTGTTGACTCAGGGTTTATCCGAGAAGCAGGTGCGCCAGATTACGGCGATTATCAGAGGTGGAGCTGGACCGAGTTAGGGTAGCTTTTTGATTTTTATATTTTAAACATGTATTTACTTATATGATATATATTGTATATATTTTGGACGATATTGGTGGTGTTTGCGTGTTTATATTGATTTAGATTGATATTGAATTCTGCTTGTTGATTTCTTTTATATATTATACGTGAGATGTTGATTATGAATACTGCGGTATATATTCTGCTTGTTGATTACTTTCATATATTATATATATATTATTGTGTACAGGACGAGGAAAAAACAGACATCCCTTTTAAAAAAAAACCTGATAATATGTCCCTACGGAGACACATGTTGCACCTACCGTTTAATCCGTAAGGTCTAATTTTGTCCCTACACATTTATTCGTAGGGACAAAATATCAGGATACCTGATATTTTGACCCTATGGACTTAGTAACAGGGGTTAGGTTTGTCCCTACGGAGTAATCCATAGGGGCCTTTGCTTTACCCCTGCACATTTACCCATAGGGACAAAATATCAGAATACCTGATATTTTGCCCCTACACATTTGGACCTGCGCATTACGCCGTAGGGACATGTATTTGTCCCTACGGAGTTATCCGGAGGGGCAACTATTTTATTTTTTTAACCGATAAATTAAATAAATATTTTGTCCCTACGGTTTAATCCGTAGGGACATATGGACCTATGTATTAAACCGTAGGGGCAATGATTACTCCGTAGGGGCATATTTGAGGCTAAGACTTGCACCTGCGGTGTATGCACCTACGGCTTATTTTTGTGCCCTTACGAATATATCCGTAGGGGCAGTGGGTTGTCCCTACGGATTTATCCGTAGGGGCAACCCCTATTTGTAGTAGCGGGAGCTACCTAGGTGTCATAATTCCAATCAACAAGTATGGGATGATGATAGATTTGCTGTAGAAAGCTATGTCCAACCATAAAGTAATGCTTATGTTATCCATACGGTGATGGTAGATAAGAGACACGTTAGGATAAATGATGCAATTTCATATACAGTGGATATCATGTTTTGTATACTTCTTATCTAATGTGAAGCCCGGCAACATAGATTCTAAAAATGTCTAAAAATTAAAACAGATCAAATTCAATAGAGTATTTTTCATTACAGCACATCAAGCAATCCATAACTATTAAATGGAATGGATTGATATTTATTTCATATATTCATCTCATTAATCAGTGCTCCTTCCACTGAAAGAAAGAAAAAATTCCTTCAAAAATCTTTTTCACAAAAAAGATATTCAAAGAAATATAAAGATGATTCCTTTTCCCCAAAGAAATTCAAGAGATTCAATAGAAAAAAGGAGTATGGCTCTCAAACAGCCAATTTACTGGAGAAGTAATTCTCCACAACAACGTCATATGTAGAACGGTTCAAATCTACATGCTAGCCCAATCTCAAACGGTGGTTGGTAAAGGCATATTAAATCCGTTAATGGCTGCGGATTTGCCAAAAATTCGATTACTAAAGATTCCTCTCAAAAGCAAGGACAGCTCAAAAGTAAAGAGCCTATTCAAAAGATGCCAGTTCAAAAGAAGACAAAAGATGTCTACTCAAAAGATGCCAGCTCAAAAGAAGCCAAAGATGTCTACTCAAAGATGACAGCTCAAAAGAAAAAGAAAGATGCTTTCTCAAATAATTAAAGACAGACTCAACTATTCAAAAAAGGAAGGACAAGACATCTACTCATATAATTGAAGACAGACTCAACTATTCATAAAAGAAAGGACAAGACATCTACTCATATAATTGAAGACAGACTCAACTATTGAGAAAGGAAAGACAAGACAACACTAAAAGATTCGTGTTGATCCAATTCAAAGAGAATTCAAGTCTATATAAACAAAACTCATTCATGTAACTAGGATTTGTGGAATAGGAGGGATTTTTTGAAATGTTCACCTCCCGTTCTTTGGACCCAAGTTTGGAAGGCCTTTAGAACAACAGGTGGAAGTATGTCTGGAACGGGGCCAAAACGTAGCCACCATTCATAGAACCAGATAGGAATATTGTCAGCACAATTTGAGTGGAAGGTAAGGAACCATGAATGATTGAATGGCCTATAGAATAAGGTTCGAAACCAAGCCATTTGATAGTCTTGGTATGTATAACCTTTGGGAACGTAAGTAATTAAGAATTCTTTTGTAGTCCAGATGCTGGACCATTCATTTGGTAGAATAACCTTCTTTATGACGCATTTTGAATAAGAAATCAGTGAAGGAGTTTTTCTATCAGGAGTATGAGTGATTTCAGCGGACCCAGAGTCAACTAAGATCAACTCATAGAATTGTTGAGTTTTGAGGGGATCATCCAGCCAATAGGAGTTTGGCGGGAATAATTGATGAGTGTAGATTTAAGCTTCTTGAGTTTTTCTGGCCATCTCTTTGAAATAAAGATTTTCTTTCTTCAGCCTTTTAACCTGTGAATTGAAACGCTCATTTTCTTTTTTATACTCACTCATTTTAGTGGAACTCTCATCCTCACTTATTTGAATTGGGGATCCCAACGGATCTACTATGATAAATGTCACAATTCTTACCCGTTTATTATACGCAAAACTGAACAGACGTGACAGGGTACTTCGGCTGAAGCTCCACATGCATCTCCTTCGGCTGAGGCTCCGCAAGCCACTACCTCGGCTGCGGTTGCGCAGACCACTCCTATAGCTCCACATCCCGCTCAGACTCCCGCAGCTGCGGCTCCGCAAGCCACTATCTCGGCTGCAGTTGCGTAGACCACTCCTATTGCTTCACAGCCCGCTCAGACTCCCGTACCGTCCGCATTGCTTGAGTTGTTGACTCAGGGTTTATCCGAGAAGCAGGTGCGCCAGATTACGGCGATTATCAGAGGTGGAGCTGGACCGAGTTAGGGTGGCTTTTTGATTTTTATATTTTAAACATGTATTTACTTATATGATATATATTGTATATATTTTGGACGAAATTGGTGGTGTTTGCGTGTTTATATTGATTTAGATTGATATTGAATTCTGCTTGTTGATTTCTTTTATATATTATACGTGAGATGTTGATTATGAATACTGCGGTATATATTCTGCTTGTTGATTACTTTCATATATTATATATATATATATTATTGTGTACAGGACGAGGAAAAAACAGACATCCCTTTTAAAAAAAACCCTGATAATATGTCCCTACGGAGACACATGTTGCACCTACCGTTTAATCCGTAAGGTCTAATTTTGTCTCTACACATTTATTCGTAGGGACAAAATATCAGGATACCTGATATTTTGACCCTATGGACTTAGTAACAGGGGTTAGGTTTGTCCCTACGGAGTAATCCATAGGGGCCTTTGCTTTACCCCTGCACATTTACCCATAGGGACAAAATATCAGAATACCTGATATTTTGCCCCTACACATTTGGACCTGCGCATTACGCCGTAGGGACATGTATTTGTCCCTACGGAGTTATCCGGAGGGGCAACTATTTTATTTTTTAACCGATAAATTAAATAAATATTTTGTCCCTACGGTTTAATCCGTAGGGACATATGGACCTATGTATTAAACCGTAGGGGCAATGATTACTCCGCAGGGGCATATTTGAGGCTAAGACTTGCACCTGCGGTGTATGCACCTACGGCTTATTTTTGTGCCCTTACGAATATATCCGTAGGGGCAGTGGGTTGTCCCTACGGATTTATCCGTAGGGGCAACCCCTATTTGTAGTAGCGGGAGCTACCTAGGTGTCATAATTCCAATCAACAAGTATGGGATGATGATAGATTTGCTGTAGAAAGCTATGTCCAACCATAAAGTAATGCTTATGTTATCCATACGGTGATGGTAGATAAGAGACACGTTAGGATAAATGATGCAATTTCATATACAGTGGATATCATGTTTTGTATACTTCTTATCTAATGTGAAGCCCGGCAACATAGATTCTAAAAATGTCTAAAAATTAAAACAGATCAAATTCAATAGAGTATTTTTCATTACAGCACATCAAGCAATCCATAACTATTAAATGGAATGGATTGATATTTATTTCATATATTCATCTCATTGGATGAATGGATGTGTCCAAATAAAGGACAACATTTACAACTCACCTCCCACTGTTTGTCATCAAGGCATCTCTATCCTCAAACAAAGAAAGTTTGGAGATATCTAGATGTTAATTTGTTTATACCCTAATTTTTTCCTCTTAACTTGTCCTAATAAATATAAATCAAGTGTTTTTTTTTTTCGAACAAGTCATTTTCCAAGCAGTAGTTTTTCAACCATTACTACCTCCCTCTCTCTTCCTTCATTTTCTATGTACTTGTGAGTTGAGAATTAATGTTTGGTTAAATAATGTGATTGGATGTTTTATTTTTTTTCATAAACAACAACATCAAAGGTTGGTGGGACTTCTTTTCTTAGATATTGACATGATCATGAGCTAAGCAATTTTATCTTTTAATTCTTTGTGTTTGTGTGTTCTCCAAAGAGCCGCACACACATTATGAAGTCTCTTAAGATACTTTAAAAAGAAAATTGGTATTGCATATTTACTTCAAAGAATTGGTAGTTTTATTGTTATATACATTATAGAGCTGGATGCAATGGATCTGTCGGAGCTTTGCTTAATTATCTTATTCTTCACTGTCTATCTCAGTCCAGAATAAAAGAGCAGAGTTGTATTAGATTGCCGACAGCCAGCGTAAAATATAGTCGGATTTTTATGAAATGAATCCTACGAAAATTATGTTCGGGTGTTCCCAATTTAACAGAGGAAATGGCCTTTTGACAAAACAAAATTTAAAAAAATAAAGGATTTATGTAGTAGACCCAAAAGATTGGAAGAATGCATCTTCTTGTTGTTGTAAACCTGGATGCAATATCTATGGTAGAAATGCCATATATTATAATTAACAATTTGTGCAACTTTTGTATTATCTAAACATTTGTTCTGCTTTGAAATTGAAACTTGCAATAAAACTTGGAAACATCAAACAATGGACGAATACAATTAATTCTTATGTTTTTTTCTCCTAATTTAGCAAACCAAAAATCCTCCAAGCTATAATAATACAAATGACAAAGATGTAAACGGAAACAGAAAATCCGAGTTGACCCTTTATCCGCATATGATTTTTAACAAATAGGAATAGTATATCCATATCCGTATTCTCTAATAGGTATCGAGTATGAAAATTGTAATACCTATATCCGATCTACATCCTTATCCGGTAACAAAAATAGTAATATTTAATTTTATTAGGTATACTTTCCCAATTTTCATTTAATATATGTATCCATATCCAACTTTATCATATAAAGATAGTATTTTTCATTTCAGATAACTATCCGTATCCGTATTCATATCCGTTTATGACTATTAGATACAAATACGGCAATATCTATATCCTTTCCATATACAATCCGATTATATTCCAAACAAGTAGATGCTTGATTCCTTTTCAGGAGAGAAAGGACATTGTTTAAGACTAATGGTTTTACTACTAATTATCAATAAAGGCAGCTTGGAATATAGCATTTTATGTATGATGACATTGCTGTCTCAATAAATAATTGATGCTTAAGGTTAGAATTCTGGTTCTTTTTTTCTTCATTCACAGTGGTCAATTCAAGAATGGATATAACAATTGTTTATTCTAATGGTTCAAACTATTTTATTGATATGAATATTCTACAAGAGAAAAAAATATAACCCATTTTCACCTTTATTAAGTTTTTTTTTTCCCTTTCTTTTTTTTTTTTAAAAGAGAAAATATATAGTAAGTTATAAGTTGATCGCAACTATGCAACTTGAAAATAAAGTAACTTGAAATGGAAGAATCATCTTTGTATAAGCTTTAAGGTGTTTTTCGTCGTCTCATTAAGATACGAATACGCGTCGTTTGTCAGGCATATACAGATCCCCCCTACTTAGGATAGGCTGGAATTTATTGATTGTGAGGATCCGAATCTCCGATAGGCGCGGACTAAACTGTCGTTAATTACCTCTCGTTTTTGGAGCGAGAGAACCTCCGATTGACGGGTAAAACTGGTCATGCGAACTCAATATGCAATATCCGTGTGTCGTGTTTTGAAGGTGTTTTGGAAGTATCGGGGGCCTCACAGAGTTTACGGGGTCCCGCCATCTGGATAACGGGCTGGGGGTCAAAGGGGCTAGCAGCCCCCTTACAGGATGCGGGACAGCGCACTGTTAGAATTTTTTTTCTAACGGGGGACGTGTTTTGAGTGTGGAGCGTGTAGGAAAAAAAAGGATGAGGAGTGTCCTAAGGATGCATGAGATGGCACATGGACGCTGGGCGTCCGCGGAAAAATGGGCTTAACCCTTGGATTGGAAGTTGAACTTCCGAGTGACTTTGGGAGTTAAACTCCTATAAAAAGATCTTTTGTGGAGTTAAACTCCCCAAAAATCTGGATTTTTGGGGTTCAACTCTTTCGAAATTTAGATTTGGAGTTAAACTCCTTTGAGAATTTGGATCTTAAAGTTGAACTTCTCAAAGATTTTCGGAGATGATCAAAGATAACCCCTTTCTTCTCCCTTGAGCTTAGGAACCTCCCAAAGGGGGATTTGTGGAGGTAGGTCTTTTTCCTCATCCTCTCTTTTTAATGGATCTTAGAGAAAAAAGGAGACGGGATTAAAAATCTCCCTTTCAGAGATTTGACGGGAGATCTGAACTTCTCTTCGAGGGTTTTATGGTGAAACTTTATTTGTTTTTTGAGAAAAAGAGAGCTAAGCAATTGATTTAATTGAAAATGCAAAGAAAGATGGAGAACCTGAGAGAGAAGAGATAGAGACACAAACCCTAATATGTTTTAGGGGAATGAGTATCCTCTTTCATTTCATTGTCATATTGCCTTATATAGGCTTACAAGTTTACACATAATCCCTTGGGTTTTACAAAATGACATTTTGCCCATCTCATACCTCATGTGCTTATTTCTTTTTGTACATGAGCTATGGGCTTTAAAAAAATTTGGCTTTTTGCCTATTTATTTTACATTCATGTATGAAAATTACATCAAACTTATTTATTATATAATTTCTTCTTGACATGGGGAAGGCCGATCTCTTCATATTCGGGCTCGACTTGGACTTGGGCACACTTGACTTGGAGCTGACTTTGACTCGGTCAACTAGGATGTAATTTTTTACCCTAACAAAATACCCCCCCATCAATGAATGGACACTGTATATATAGGTCGTGTGCATAAAATTGATGGATTTTCTTTCGTGAAGAGCTTGACTTCGAGGTGGAACTTCATTCCGAGGGCGGAGTATCATTCCAGGAGCATAATTCCGGGGATCGGAGTATAATTCCGATGTGCGGAGCATAATTCCGGGGATCGGAGCATAATTCCGGGGGCCGGAGTATCATTCCAAGATGCGGTGCATAATTCCGGGGGTCGGAGCATGATTCCGACACGGGACGGGTATATCCTGAGACGAAGTATAATTCCAACGCAGAGTTTGTTGGTTGACTTGATTTGGTTCCCGTTTTGACGACGCGGAGGTCGATACTGCCCTTTTTGCGACTTGAACAGTCGATGCTGCTCTTTTAGTGACATGGACGGTCGGTGGTGCCCTTTTAGCGACTTGGACGGTAGGGGCTGCCCTTTTTGTGACTTGGACAGTCGTGCTGCCCTTTTTGCAACTTGGACGGCCGGTGCTGCTCTTTTAGCGACCTGGACACGCCGGTGTTGCCCTTTTAGCGACTTGGACGGTCGGTGCTCGATTTGACTTACTCCGTTTCTTACGGTGTCGAGATTGCAGTTGACTTGCTCCCGTGGTGGAGCTTGATTCCGTCTGGGAGGTTATTGGTTGACTTGTTTCCGAGGCGGAGCTTGATTCCGACAGGGAGGTTATTGGTTGACTTGTTTCCGAGGCGGAGCTTGATTCCGACAGGGAGGTCGTTGGTTGACTTGATTCCGAGACGGAGCTTGATTCCGACGGGAATGTCGTTGGTTGTTTTGCTGATTTGATTTGATTTGGGAGTTTCTTATCCATCCAACGGGGCTTTTGAGCCTGAGACTAGGAATTTGGGTTTTTATTTGGTGTCAGTATTGCTATACTGGAATATGGTATCAGGAGCGAATCATCATTTGCTATGGAGAACATGGGATTTGGGTTGGCATCAGCATCGCTATACTGGAATATGGTAGCAGGAGCGAATCATCATTTGCCGTGAAGAGATTTCCCTTGTTCCCAGTTTAACGACTCAAAGGTCATCTGTTCCCAGTTTAACGACTTAGAGATCTATTAGATCGAAAGTTTGGAATTTTGGGGTTGAGGTCGGCATCAGCGTTTTTAACACTGGAGCACAAGTGTCAGGAGCAATTCATCGTTTGCCTTTGCCTGTTGGGGAGCGATGGTTTAAGAGACAGGTTTAGGCCCCTATCACCCAAGGCTTTTCAATTTTATGAGCCGTAAGGGTCCTATAAAAGCATTTTTCTCCCTACAAGTCGAGAGGATCTCGCAGGTGTATTTTCTTCTTAGAAGTCGTGAGGACCCCTAAGTGTGTTTTTCCCTTGTGAGTCGTAAGGATCCCACGAAAGTGTTTTCTTACAAGTCGAGAGGATCTCGTAAGTTTTGTTCTCCTCATGTATCATGAGGACACATGAGTGGATCTTCTCAAATGGAGCATAATTCCAATAGAGGAGACGGGCCGCGAGGCTGGAGATTGTGGTAAGGCATGGGTGTGATGAGGATTATTTGAGCCTGTGGATTGTATACGGTAATCAATTTGAGAACCAACTGTAGGACTGGTGTAACTGAATTTGGTTGGGATTGGGATTATTGCTGGGTTCCTTAGCACCCTCACTATGTTTTCTAGGGCATCAAGCATGCAATTTTAAAAAACGTAGAGTGCTAAGCAAGCTATAACCAAGGATCTAACTAGAGAATTAGGAGTAAGCAAGCATGTAATCAAACATTATACTAAGTGAAATACGAATACAATCTTTGTAGACCGGTCCTTCACTTCTAAAGCTCCGTGTAGTAGTCCCTTCGCTCCAAGTAGTGGTCTCCCGGACTCTTGTTAGGCTCCATTAGGTGAAAGGAATAAGCTTGCTTGAAGAACTTCAAGGCCGAAAATGATCTATGTCGAGGAATCTCCAATTCAAGCTACCTCTTCACTAATAGATGAACTAGTGAAGAAACAACCTATACTAAATGACTAGTTTGGTATAGATTGGTGAAATAGGATATTTGCTCACTTTAGAATTATTTTTCTCACTAATTTTCTTCACCTCTTGAAAACCTAGAGAGCTTTCAAGAGATCAAGAAGAAGATGAAGTGTTGAATGAATGAGAGAGTCCAAGCTACCATGAGTGAGATAATATCTCATATTCTCAATGTAGAGACTTAACCATGGCTAAAGATAATGGTTGTGTTAATAAATATCTAATGCGAGACAAAATTAGTGGACTAAGTCAAGATTACCACAAGCTTCTCCAAGCTTCCAACCATGCTTAATTTCCATATAATTTTGAATTACTTTAAATAAATAATAACCCACTTATTATCTATGGAATGGTGTAAGTCTCATACACCCATGTAGTATGTATCATCAAGTATGACACAATAAATACAATAATATATATCACATATATATTAAATGTACAAAGAGAAAACATTTTCTTAAGTGAGCTAATATTAGTTAATGTATATTAATATATCAAATATATAATTACACATTAAATTATTAAATCAACACTTAATATAATAACCTGGTTGTATCGCGTACAACCGGCTAATATCATTTATATGCATATCACATATACATATAACATATCATTGAATCAACACTTGATTCAACAATCCCGTTATATCTCATATAACCATCATCGTGAGATTGGAATACGGTATCACATACACGTATTAATCTCGGTCCCGCACATATCACATATGTGCCCTACTTCGTTTCGCATGAGTTAGGAAACCTCTGTGTAGGACTCTAATGACTCGTCAATACGCCGGCAGTAGGTGATGATTATATCAGTCACCCATAAGCCGTCAGCGGTACTAGCTGGACGTAACGGCTACCCGGGTATTGAGCGATCAGAAGATCAATAAGCATGCTTGTCCATACTCCTATGAATTCAACAGTAACACTATCGTACAGTCCGGTCTCTTCGTCTGATATGTCGCATATCTAGTCTAGGGGTGGTAAACGTCAGACCCCAATAACTTTATAAGTCGTGCCGATGTGAGGCTCAAAACGGGTCGAGAAATTACTGATAACACTTACCAGTAAATCTCCGTATCAGCCCTAGCCAGAGACTTCCTGTTATAGCCAATTGAGCATAGCGCAACATCAAACCCCAATACCGGGAGAGACGAACCCCCTCCTATCGCTCATTCCCTCCATGTGACTTGGGACTGTACCTAAAAACCACCGTTTTGCACGCTCACTTGAATGTGGTAAGGTGGAAATAAAAGCATAGTGGGAATCACACAAGACTCTATGAAGATCTCGGGTCTACAGACTAACCTATACCAGTGTCACTAGAGAACTGCTATCTGACGTCAGGTATTATACCATCTAAGAGTTCTCGGCGAGTTTTGTTCAGTGTACCCAGTCTCTAATGAGCACCCGTATACTATCTTTGATGTTAAACACCTATGGATATGGGATCATCCATCGCCCATCATATGAGTCAAGAAGCGTATACGCTAGTCTACTTTGGAATATCGATGCCCCGTCTCGATACACTCTAGACTAGGAACAATTAAAGGAAGAACTTATGGACTACCCTGACCCCACTAGTATGTTCTCCATCATAGTCCTGGTAGTCAAGTACACATCCTAAGGACTTTATCAACATGTGAGAGAAAGACAGTATCATAATACAAGTCTACATTTTAAGATAAAGAGCAACCATATGGCATACTATCTATTCCCCTCCGAATGGCGGCTCGACGTAGAGACGTCTTGCCTGAGATTCGGGGCAGATGCTATTTGGTTTTATCCGTCCACCTCTCCGAAGATGCCAAGTTGATTTATGGCACCGTATATCGGAGGTTTAGACGGATGCGGCCGATGTAGCAGACTTCGTCAGATTCCCCCTCGCTTGAGGGGTTTTTGATTGTGGGGACGCTCTTTCCTGCAGGCGCAAGCCTCTGCAGTTAATTACGCTACCGCTTCGCGGTAACAACTTTCTCCTTCTCCAGAATTTCACTTCGTGTCGTGGATGTTTGTTTTGTTTGTGATTGCCCATGGATTGTATACGGAGACTAATTTATGTCGTCGCCCGTAGGACGTGGATTAGTCCAAATCCGTATTTTCTTAGATTTGGGTTTGGGTTTTGGTTTAAGGATACGTTAGCCATATTTGAGGCTAAGATCAACTTAAACGTTTGTTAAGGATACATTAGTCTAATTTCCAGACTAAGATCAACTTAACGGGATCGTTTAGATCCAACAAGAGAGCATTTGGAGGCTCTATTGTTCCAGTTTAGGGACATAGTGGTCCATTGAATGTATGGCCGTCGGGACCCGTCACCTCTCTGACGACGTTGAAGGATTACAACGATATATATCAGAGGAGTTCAGAGATGTACCCTTGAACCAAAGTTGGTTGGGAGATCTATAGTCCAATTTGGGACTAAAATCTATTTGAAGGTTTTGGTTTAAGAATACGTTAGCCATATTTGAGGCTAAGATCAACTTAAACGTTTGTTAAGGATACGTTAGTCTGATTTGAGACTAAGATCAACTTAACGGGATCGTTTAGATCCGACAAAAGAGCATTTGGGCTCTATTGTTCCAGTTTAGGGACATGGTGGTCCACTGCCAGTTTAGGGACATGGTGGTCCAATGCCAGTTTAGGGACATGGTGGTCCAACATTCCCATTTTGGGGACGAATATTGGTTTAAGGACGCATTAGTCCATAAGTTTAAGGACCCCACAGTCCGTATTACCAGTTTAGGGACATGGTGGTCCAACATTCCCATTTTGGGACGAATATTGGTTTAAGGACGCATTAGTCCATGAGTTTAAGGACCCCACAGTCCATATCAATGTGTGGTTGTCGGGACCCGTCACCTCTCTGACGCCGTTGAAGGATTACAACGACAAATATCAGAGGAGTTCAGAGATGTACCCTCGAACCGGATGTAAATTGATTTGAAAGAGCAGTCGTGCTCGGTTCAATTTAATTTGAGGACTCATGGCCAGAATTGGGTTGAGTCCAGTTAGAAAATGTCTAACATTTATTCACATTTGGCCTGTTAGGCCTTTGATTGGGCTCTGCCCTTTTTAAATGATGCACAACATCTAAATTGGTCTGTTAGACCTTTATTTGGGCTTTGCCCTTTTTAATAATGCATTGCATTTTTTATTAGGCCTGTTAGGCCTTTTAATTGGGCTCTGTCCCTTCTTTAATAATGCAAAGCATTTATTGTTCTGACAGTGCGCCACGTGGCTTGTCAGGCGCTTTGCGCCAATTGAGGAGCGCAAGGCGCAAACTCATGTGGGGGTGACACGTGTCATGCTCTGGTGAGCGCAAGCGCAGTGTGCTGCGCTAGCGCGCTGCTGACACGTGGCGCGCTCTGGTGACTTGCGCCAAACCAAGAGAGCAGTGCTATGTTTTTAGAAGCGCATGGCGCAGCTGTTCTGTGATTGACACGTGGCGCTTCCTGGTGGTTTGCGCCAATCCAAGGAGCGCAACAGTGCAAACTTCAAAAGTGCAAGGCACTGTTTAATATTTGGATTAAATTAGATCAAAGAGAACAAATTTTTCTTATTTTCCAGAGAGGTTCTA
Source organism: Agapanthus africanus (assembly GCA_030015575.1). Lineage (NCBI taxonomy): Eukaryota > Viridiplantae > Streptophyta > Magnoliopsida > Asparagales > Amaryllidaceae > Agapanthus > Agapanthus africanus. The sequence goes on along the minus strand of CM057349.1, from coordinate 17,371,400 downwards.
TCTCAAATCTCAAGAACCAGTGGTTCATCAAAAGGCAATGCCTTTATACAGAAGTAAATTACTTCTTCCCCCTTTTTTTAAATTATTATTATTATTTTTTTATCAAAGATCTTGATCTTGTTCTTAGATCAATGATCTTTTTTAGAAGAAACTCTTCTTTTTCAAAGGTTTACCTTTTCTCTCTTTGAGTTCTTCTCAAAATTTTAGAGGAATTCTCTGGTTTCTCTTTCTCTGTCTGTCTTTTAGACTTGGAGTCTAGGGGCCTTTATATAGGGCCAATTGATTTGTTAAATCAGTTAAAGGGATCTTTCTTTGAGTGATTTAGGGATTTTTCCCCACCGTTGGATCTTTGATCCAAGGGCTTCTGTTTTACAGAAGATAATCTTCTTGTTTTAACAAGATCAGAAAGATCTTTCTGGAATTTTAATTCTGTTTTAGTGCTGGCACAGTTGGCGCAAGCGCACCTGCGCTTGACACGTGTCGTGCAGCACAACTGCGCTAGCGCAACTGCGCTAGCGCAACTGCGCTGACACGTGTCGCGCAGCGCAGAGCACAGCGCAACTGCGCTGACACGTGTCGCGCAGCGCAGAACGCAAGTCAACTGAAGCGTTGCTTCTTTATTTTTAAAATTTGAATTTTATTATCTTTTTTAAAATAGAGCCTTGCTCTGATTGGGGGAAACAGAAGCGTTGCTTCATTTCCCGTCTTGGGATTTGAACAGAGCTTTGCTCTGAAAGGGAGATTTTCTCCTTTATTATTATTATTATTTATTTATTTATTTATTTATTATTATTTTATAAGGAGCGGGTTTTGAGCCAAAATTTTGGCGGGAACAAATGCCCCCCACTATTTTGCCCACGTAAGTATGTACGTGGGTGAAGTAGTGCAAAGTTATGAGTAGCCATGGAATCGAGGGCTTAGGAGACAAGTTTAGGGTCCTTGTAGCCTAAGACTTTTCAACTTTATGAGCCGTGAGGGTCTCACAAAGACTTTTCTCCCTACGGATCGATAGGATCTCGTAGGTGTATTTTCTCCTTAGGGGTCGTGAGGACTCCTAAGTGTGTTTTCTCTTATAAGTCGTAAGGATCTTATAAGAGAATTTTTCCTCTTACGAGTTGAGAGGACCCGTAAGCGGTTGTTTCCCTCCTTGTCGAGATTCGACTTTGGAGAGTGTGACCCGTGAATAGTGTGCAAGAGTTCATTTTGGATTGACTTGCAGGGTCCCAGTGCTTAGAAAACAGGTTTTTTAATCCCCACTGCCTAAGGTTTTATCTCACAGGTCGAGACGAATCGAGGAGTTCTCACGAAGACACTAATTTACTCACGAGTCGAGACGAATCGAGCAGCTCTCGTCAAGGACACTAATTTCCCTGAATCGAGGTATTTGTCAAGGACACTGATTTCCTCGGAGTTGAAATGAATCGAGGTAGTCTTGCAAAGACACTGGTTTCTCTGCGGGTCGACGCGAATCAAGGTGCTCTCATCAAGGACGCTAATTTCCCTGAATTGAGGTATTTGCCAAGGACATTGATTTCCTCGGAGTTGAACCGAATCGAGGTATTCCTGCAAAGACACTGGTTTCTCTGCGGGTCGACGCGAATCAAGGTGCTCTCATCAAGAATGCTAATTTCCCTGAATTGAGGTATTTGCCAAGGACACTGATTTCCCTGGGACTGAGACGAATCGAGGTATTCCTGTAAAGACGTTGATTTCTCTGTTGGTCGATGCGAATCAAGATGCTCTCGTCAAGGACGCTGATTTCCCTGAATCGAGGAAGTTGCCAAGGACACTAATTTCCCTTGGGGTGAGACGAATCGAGGTATTCCTGCAAAGACGCTGATTTCTCTGCGGGTCGACGCGAATCAAGATGCTCTCGTCAAGGACGCTGATTTCCCTGAATCGAGGAAGTTGTCAAGGACACTAATTTTCCTGGGGGTGAAACGAATCGAGGTATTCCTGCAAAGACACTGGTTTCTCTGCGGGTCGACACGAATCAAGGTGCTTTCATCAAGGACGCTAATTTCCCTGAATCGAGGAAGTTGCCAAGGACACTAATTTCCCTGGGGTTGAGATGATCTCTGGTGGCCCTTCAGGTTTTATATGAGTTACCGTCAAGACCCTGAAGCTAGGAATTTGGCCTTCGCTTCGCTTGCTGTGGTGTGTCCGAATCCTGTTGGAGGAGGGACGCTGTAGTGACATTTCTTCTGTTGTGTAGAGACGGACGTCGAAGTGGTGATCACTCCACGCTGGGGTGAGATGATCTCCAATTGTCTTTCGGGCTTTATATGAGTTGCCGTCAAGACTTGGCTCCATTTTCTGATGGAGCGTGGGGAGGGAAGATATGTTTCCTTCTGTGTTTGCGCCCCTGGATTGTATACAGGGATTGCTGTGACATCGCCTGTCGGGCATAAATTTCATTATATATATTTTTCATTTTATTTCTTTCCGTGATGCTCCATCATTTCAGCTTTTATATCGCGAAAGTCGCGATTGCCCAATCATTTCGGCTATTTTTCGTGGTGCCCAATCATTTCGGCTATTTATTTTATTTTTACTCGCTGCTTTTTATTGCGAGTTGCCCAATCATTTCGGCTATTTTGCATGCATACATTTTTACTTGCTGATTTTTATTGCATGTTGCCCCATCATTTCGGCTATATCGTGTGCATGTGTGGTTTTCTGTTTTTTCGCCGCAAGCTTGGGATTAGACACTGATTTCGGTATCAGCACCGCTACAACTGGGATATTGCCAGGAGCGAATCATCATTTGCCCCTGTCGATGTCGAACAAAGGTGGCTTAGTAAACAGGGTTAGGATCCTGTTGACTAAGGCTTTTGACTTCATGAGCCATAAGGGTCTCACAAAGGTATTCCTCCCTACAAGTCGTGAGGATCTCGTAGGTGTGTTTTCTCCTTAGGGATTGTGAGGATTCCTAAGTGTATGTTCCCCTGTAAGTCGTAAGGATCTTATAAAAGGGTTTTCTCCTTATAAGTCGAGAGGACTTATAAGGGTTGTTCACCATATGGACATATCCCTAGTCACGGGTGGGACTTTATTAGGGAAATGTTTATTCGCGTCCATGAATTGTATACAAGGGTCAGTATTGAGCCGCTTGTAGGGCCATATCGAAGGTTGTGGGGGGTTTGCTTAAGAACAGGTTCAGGTCTCTGTATCTTAAGACTTTCAAATCTTATGATCCGTGAGGGTCCCATAAGAGAGTTCTCCTTACGAGTCATGAGGATCTCGCAAGTGTAACTTCTCCTTAGGAATCGTGGGGATCCCTAAGTGTGTTGCTCCCTTGTGAGTCGTAAGGATTTCACGCAGGTGGTTTCTCCTTACAAGGTCGAGAGGACCTTGCAAGTGTCCTTTAACGAGGTTGCGCCCTTTCGGGTTTTCATAAACACTCACCGGTAGCCCTGCTGTTTTTACTCACGGAGCCCTTTCGGGTTTTCATCCGTGCCCATTTTGCTTATGGACATACCGTTTTTTATTATTATTATTATTTTTATTCTTTTTTTTGTATCGGCTTTGGGATGTTGCGATCCACCGTAGTTTATCGACATCTCGGTCAATGGCTAGTTTTAGGACATAGTGGTCCGTCATTAGTTTAAGGACGTTTCGGTCCACCGTCGCCGTATTTGAGGCGAATCTCCAGTTTACTGACTTTTCGGTCTATAGGGCTTTCCCTATGAATGAGCATGATGCCCCTGGCGTGTCCACCTTTTTAGGAGCATGAGGCTGTGGCGGGTTCATCTTCCAGTATTCGGACAGCGCGAACTTGCCCTGTTGGTATTGGTCTTCAACCCAGTTTTTGAAGACGAAGCAGTTTTCGATCGGATGACCCAATACTCGGTGGTAAGGGCAGTAATTAGGATTATTCACTTCGCTGGGTTGCGGTGGTCGCCTTGGATTCGGGAGATTGATAAGCCTATTGCGCATCGCCAGCTTGAACAGCCTCTTCGTTTCATCCATGGGAAATGAGTAAGGACGTTTCAACCTCTCATAGAGGGGCTGCCGCTTGTTGTTTTGGCGAACAACCGGTCTAGGGCTACTCGATTGTTGTTGAGCGTTGGCGACGAAGGCCATTTTTTTCCTTCCCTTTATCCTTTTTGTTTGTAGCGCTCTCCATAGGTGGAGGAGATCTTTTTAGCACGGCTATCGAAGAGTTCTTGCGTACCCTCCTAAGTGGTTCAAAACTGTTCCCAGTTGGAACAACAACATCAATTTCCACCGTTGGAGCCGGCGGAGTCAATCCAGAAGGAGAGTTGCCCCCAACTTTCCTTACTCGGCGCCAGTGGCATATCCCCAGTAGGAGGAGTGTTGTCTCCTGAGGGTTTTCAGCGGATTACACCCACAAAATCCTATAATAAAAGAGAGATGGTGAAAGTTATATAAAGATAAGAACTATAAAAGAAAGAACTTGAAAGTAAGAGTTTTCAACTATACCAGCTTTTCAGTTGCTATGAGCCCTATCTTAATGGTCATGAAAAAATGTTAGAAATCACATTATCCCTCAATAAAACATCGCCTTTAGTTTTCATTCCTACCTTTCTTCCAAACATTGATCATATACCCCTACGTGTGTAAACTGGACATCCCTACACTCAGAGAATTCAATTCAAGCAATCGTACTCTTGTCCATCTACCTTAGTACTTTTTAATAGATATTTAGATGGAATTTGCTCACACATTCTTCATGCGACCGTTAATACTTCTTGAGGTACTAACCGACCGATTACTCATGTGCTTGCTAATTAGGTGTTTTTCCTCGTCTTGCAACACCTAAGGCTTAGCAGTGGCTCCCAAACCAGTTGGTCTAAGGCACAAGGTGATAAAGCACCCTCGCTATATTTTTTTATTGCTGCCTCGGTGATAACAAAACCAGTGTTCATTTTTCTTTTCACCATTTCATTTTCTTATTCTCCACTTTTATTTTCTTCATACTTTGGCTTTTAGACAAGAGCATTTCAAGGTATCCTCTACTATCCCGAGTTTCAAGATGTGTGTAAGTGCGTATAGTAGGGTATCAATGTTCAAATGTCTGGCTTCCAGAATAGGAACTATTTTTCAGGCTTATTTTTATGCTCAGATTAGTAATTTCCTTTATCTTACTAACCCTTGGGACAACGGCTCATAACTACTTATTACTAGTTTCATTTAAGAAAACATCTAACTTTCTTGTTTTTCTTAAACTATTCCTATCTTTTAAATATAATTTTTCACTTTCTACTCTTTTATTATCACAATTTTTTGTGTGTGTGCTTGCAAAGTAGGGCGTAAATAAGCACAGGAGCGCTGAAAAACGACTTCTTGGGTGCTTCTTGCGATGGTACAGGAGCGCTGAAGCTCGTTGGCGGGAGCATGGTCCCGAAGAATGGTCCAGCGGTGGCTTGAGTTACCTGCTCCACTCGCATAGTGAAAAGGGCGGCCGCTTGGGGCCCATAGATTACTCCTCTAGATGGGACAGAGCGAGAGTCGCTGTTACAGTTAGTGCAGTTTGAAGCCATTGATTTCTTGAAGAGCTTGAATATTCTGCCCCCTGTGTCGACCTTGGTCCTTGGCATGTGCCAACTGTTTGAGGACCGATTCCGTCGGTAAGGCTGCTGCTTGAGGAGCCTGCCTGTGGGCGACAGACATCCTCTGGGCTCCCTCCATCGGCGTTGAGGCACCGAGGGTGGGAGGTGGGAGCATCGACCCAAAAAGAAGCCCGTTGATTTCTTGAAAAGTCGGATTGCAGAGATTTAAGGCTGCAAATGACCCATACTTGACTCTGCCGGATATGACAGAGCCTGAGTTGCTAGGGTGAGAGCAAACGCCATTCTTCATAGAGACAAAATGCCGGCTTCAATATCCACTCCCCTAAGGGCAATCAAAAACATACACACCGTGATTATCTGATCGCGGGAAAAACACGACACACGAAGTGTGGAGTGGAAAGAGGAAAAGGTCCCACCGGGCGTGCCAGAATCTGTTCCCCTCCGAATGGCGGCTCGACGTAGAGACTTCTTGCTTGAAATTCGGGGCAGATGCTATTTGGTTTTATCCGTCCACCTCTCCGAAGATGCCAAGTTGATTTATGGCACCGTATATCGGAGGTTTAGACGGATGCGGCCGATGTAGCAGACTTCGTCAGATTCCCCCTCGCTTGAGGGGTTTTTGATTGTGGGGACGCTCTTCCCTGCAGGCGCAAGCCCCTGCAGTTAATTACGCTACCGCTTCGCGGTAACAACTTTCTCCTTCTCCAGAATTTCACTTCGTGTCGTGGGTGTTTGTTTTGTTTGTGATTGCCCGTGGATTGTATACGGAGACTAATTTATGTCGTCGCCCGTAGGACGTGAATTAGTCCAAATCCGTATTTTCTTAGATTTGGGTTTGGGTTTTGGTTTAAGGATACGTTAGCCATATTTGAGGCTAAGATCAACTTAAACGTTTGTTAAGGATACGTTAGTCTAATTTCCAGACTAAGATCAACTTAACGGGATCGTTTAGATCCAACAAGAGAGCATTTGGAGGCTCTATTGTTCCAGTTTAGGGACAGAGTGGTCCATTGAATGTATGGCCGTCGGGACCCGTCACCTCTCTGACGACGTTGAAGGATTACAACGACAGATATCAGAGGAGTTCAGAGATGTACCCTTGAACCAAAGTTGGTTGGGAGATCTATAGTCCAATTTGGGACTAAAATCTGTTTGAAGGTTTTGGTTTAAGGATACGTTAGCCATATTGAGGCTAAGATCAACTTAAACGTTTGTTAAGGATACATTAGTCTGATTTGAGACTAAGATCAACTTAACGGGATCGTTTAGATCCGACAAAAGAGCATTTGGGCTCTATTGTTCCAGTTTAGGGACATGGTGGTCCACTGCCAGTTTAGGGACATGGTGGTCCAATGCCAGTTTAGGGACATGGTGGTCCAATATTCCCATTTTGGGGACGAATATTGGTTTAAGGACGCATTAGTCCATGAGTTTAAGGACCCCACAGTCCGTATTACCAGTTTAGGGACATGGTGGTCCAACATTCCCATTTTGGGGACGAATATTGGTTTAAGGACGCATTAGTCCATGAGTTTAAGGACCCCACAGTCCATATCAATGTGTGGTTGTCGGGACCCGTCACCTCTCTGACGCCGTTGAAGGATTACAACGACAAATATCAGAGGAGTTCAGAGATGTACCCTCGAACCGGATGTAAATTGATTTGAAAGAGCAGTTGTGCTCGGTTCAATTTAATTTGAGAACTCATGGCCAGAATTGGGTTGAGTCCAGTTAGAAAATGTCTAACATTTATTCACATTTGGCATGTTAGGCCTTTGATTGGGCTCTGCCCTTTTTAAATGATGCACAACATCTAAATTGGTCTGTTAGATCTTTATCTGGGCTTTGCCCTTTTTAATAATGCATTGCATTTTTTATTAGGCCTGTTAGGCCTTTTAATTGGGCTCTGTCCCTTCTTTAATAATGCAAAGCATTTATTGTTCTGACAGTGCGCCACGTGGCTTGTCAGGTGCTTTGCGCCAATTGAGGAGCGCAAGGTGCAAACTCATGTGGGGGTGACATGTATCACGCTCTGGTGATACGTGGCGCGCTCTGGTGACTTGCGCCAAACCAAGAGAGCAGTGCTATATTTTTAGAAGCGTATGGCGCAGCTGTTCTGTGATTGACACGTGGTGCTCCCTGGTGGCTTGCGCCAATCCAAGGAGCGCAACAGTGTAAACTTCAAAAGTGTAAGGCACTATTTAATATTTGGATCAAATTAGATCAAAGGGAACAAATTTTTCTTGTTTTCCAGAGAGGTTCTACCTCAAATCTCAAGAACCAGTGGTTCATCAAAAGGCAATGCCTTTATACAGAAGTAAATTACTTCTTCCCCTTTTTATTATTATTATTATTATTTTATCAAAGATCTTGATCTTGTTCTTAGATCAATGATCTTTTTTAGAAGAAACTCTTCTTTTTCAAATGTTTACCTTTTCTCTCTTTGAGTTCTTCTCAAAATTTTAGAGGAATTCTCTGGTTTCTCTTTCTCTGTCTGTCTTTTATACTTGGAGTCTAGGGGCCTTTATATAGGGCCAATTGATTTGTTAAATCAGTTAAAGGGATCTTTCTCTGAGTGATTTAGGGATTTTTCCCCACCGTTGGATCTTTGATCCAAGAGCTTCTGTTTTATAGAAGATAATCTTCTTATTTTAACAAGATCAGAAAGATTTTTCTGGAATTTTAATTCTGTTTTAGTGCTGGCACAGTTGGCGCAAGCGCACCTGCGCTTGACACGTGTCGCGCAGCGCAGAGCGCAGCGCAACTGCGCTGACACGTGTCGCGCAGCGTAGAGCGCAAGTCAACTGAAGCGTTGCTTCTTTATTTTTAAAATTTGAATTTTATTATCTTTTTTAAAACAGAGCCTTGCTCTGATTGGGGGAAACAGAAGCGTTGCTTCATTTCCCGTCTTGGGATTTGAACAGAGCTTTGCTCTGAAAGGGAGATTTTCTCCATTATTATTATTATTTATTTATTTATTTTTTTCTTTTATTATTATTATTTTATAAGGAGCGGGTTTTGAGCCAAAATTTTGGCGGGAACAACTATCATGTCGTGCAAGAAAATCCTCCCTATATATGTCCAAACATCCATTGTAATATACAATCATGTACAACAATGGCCTCTAGGGCATACATACAACTAACAATTATTTGTGCCCGTAGAGTGTATAAGGTGGTCAGTGTGGGGACCGACCGTGGGGCTGGGAGCATTTCGGGGATTTGGAATTTTGTTGGCGTCTACATCGCTAACACTGAAATATGGTTTCAGGAGCGACTCATCATTCGCCTTTGGAGGGGTTTGAAATATTTATTTATATACATTTTTTTACCGCGACTGCTCTATCATTTCATCTTTTCTTATCGCGAAGGTCGTGAATTACCCTATCATTTCGGCTATTTATTCGTGGTTGTCCCATCATTTCTGCTTTTGTTTTCATTTTTATTTTACTCACTGATTTTTATTGCGAGTTGCCCCATCATTTCGGTTTTTTTTATTTACACTCCCAGTTTAACGATTTAGGGGTCGAATGTTCCCAGTTTAACAACGTAGTGGTCAATTATTCCTAATTTAACGACGTGGTGGCCATCTTTACCTCTTGAGCTCGATTCTGTAGGAATCACGGGCTCCTTTGGCTTAATGGCATGAGTAAGCTCTTCATCATCTGGACCGAGCTGGTGTTGGATGGCAACAAGCACGTCATTGTCATGACTATAAGGCGTAGGAGGATTTGTTCTTCTGGGCTCCATCATGTAGACCGTATGGGTTGTGTACCTGTCTATCGCTTCTTCATTGGCAATATTGCGCATTTAACTTGTTGCCTTGGTCCGCTCTTTTCAGAGAAGGGCAGATGACTGAGGATAGTAGATTCCCAAAGGGTTTTGGACTCTGTTTGTATGAAATTGGCAGTCGCAGCTTGATTGTTTGCTAACACGCCTTTAGACAGTTCTATCTCTCCAGCCTTGTATTGCTTTTCGACCCAATCTTTAAAAACAAAGAAGTCTTCAATAGCATGACCTATCACTCTGTGATAGGGGCAATATTTGGGGTCGTTGGTCATATTCGCTTCTTACGGTCTCTTTGATTCTGGCAATTGTAGATCGTTTCTTAGGGCATCTTTGAATATTTTACGGATTTTGTCCCGTCTGAAAGATAGATCTTATCCAGCTTCTCTTTCAGTGGAGATTCTCCCCCCTCTCTCAACACTGGCTTCTGAGACTTGTTGGCATTAGGCCCGCTCATCCCTCGCTTATTTCGGTTATCCGAAATGTTAAAAGATTCAGCATCATCGGAATTTCGTCTTTGCGATTATCGTCCTTTCGATTTCTCCGGGATTTATTGTTATTTTGGAAATCCGAGAAAGATCCTGCTTTGAGCGCTCTAACATTTGAAATTTCTTGGTCAGTTCTTAGAACATCTTGAGACCCGTGGTGCATAGAAAAGGATTCATCCAGGTGCCAAGATTTCGGATGAGGAGATTGACAGATTGGTCTTGTTCCAACGGTGGCTCACATTTGACGGAGAGATTACGCTATCGGGTTATAAAATCCGTGCTGCTTTCGTTGTTCTTTGGCTTGGTCCTCATGAGGTCGGCAATGGTGATCTTGTCGCTGGCACTCACGAACTTTTGCTGAAACAGAGATTCCATTTGGACGAAAGTAGTAACGGAGCCATCCGGTATGTTCGTGTACCAGTCGAAAGCGACATCGTTTAAGCTGTTAACGAACCGGCGGAGGAGAAGCGTAGCATTGCCCCCAGTATTCCCGCATGAGGCTTTAAAGTGGGCAATATGTTGATTCGCATTTCCCGTCCCACCGAATCTTCAAAATTTGGGGATGACATAGACACTAAGAAACTCTACCAGATCATACCGAGCAGGATATGGTCTCCCATTACTGCTGACATCTTTTTGTGCTTCAGTTTCGGCTACTAATGTTTTGACTTTGTTGGCGACCAAATCCATGATTTGATCCTGAGTTAGCGGGTTGCTGTCATTGATAATCAAGACAATTCCCGAGATAGGATGCGACCGACTTTCATGCGGTTAGCCCATCTTTGCATTTGAAGGAATATGCGTCGGCTGCCTTGGGACACCGTTTCCCGGTTCATGAGCAGAGCCCTGCACTTGATAGGGTGGCTGAGAGGCAACTTGGGCCGTGAGCTGTAAGACGACGTTTGTCAAGTCGTCAATCTTCGAGTAGAGCTTGGCCATCTCTTTGTCTTCGTTTTTGAGCTGCTTCTGGAGCTGTTGGAGAAGTTGCTGCTCTACAGTCTTGGGACGGAAGATTGGCCTCTCTTCGCTTTCTGAGCCCGACTTCTCATGAACCGAGAGATCTCTCTGCTTATCAGCCTCACTGGAAATGTCTTCATTGTAAATATGTCATGCAAATCGCTACAGCAATATGTGCGCGGCGGAACGTAGAAAACATAATTTATAAGCATGCATAACACACATTAAACTTGATCACCTAGAGATTGAAACTTATAACAAAAAAACCAAAAGAATTAGAATATAATGATGAGACTTTTACCAAAGAGTTCTAGTCCTTCGAGTCTTCAAACTCCTCCTCCTTGAGCTCCAAGGATGGTTGTAAGGTAGCTCTTCTTTGTTTAAACTCTTTGCTAGGCTTTAATAGTTTACCGGACAGAGCTTGGTTGCCGATCTTTCCGTCGAGGATTATCCACGGCGAGGAATTGCGCACTCAAGCTACTATTTTAATCTCATATGGTGCTAAGATATGAGATTAAGATGATGTAGAAAAATGAAACTCTCTCTTTTTCTCTCTTCTCCTTTTTCTCTCAACTCTCTCATTTTCTCTCTACACTAGCATTAAAGAGAAAAATGAATTAGGTTATGGCTACTAGAATCTCAACCATACCATAACCCTTGACACCTTTCATTTTCCATGCTAACACATGTCCTAAGGAGTGAGAGATGGCTACACCTCACCTTTATGCATGCAATAAAGAGAAAAAAGGAAAAAATTAAATAAGAAAAAAGATATGTCATGGTTAAATAATATTAACCATGACATTTTGTTCTCATCACATGGAACAAAAAAATAAAAGAGGGAGAAATATGATAATAACTTAATTAAATGTATTATCACATAATAACGTATAATTAATCATGTCCTTAAATTAACAATCAATTTAATGACCCGGTTTAATCATATAACCGGCTAGTATCAAAAATCTATCCGGTTCATGACAAATGTCTAACCGGACCCCGCATGAATCCCCATGTGTGCACTACATCATATCGCTCGAGTGGACAAACCCTCTGTGTAGGACTCTAAAGACTCGCTAATATGCAGGAAGTGAGTTGTCGGATCACATCCACATCATACAAGTGCGTCAGCGGTACTAGCTGTACGTAATGGCTATCCAGGTGTTGAGCAAAAGAAAGGTCGAAAAGCAAGCTTGTCCGTACCCTACTGGGCCTATCGATGACACTCACCGTACAGTCCGGTCTCTTCTTCTAGGAGTGTCGTATATCGGGCTGAGGAGGAGGAATCGGTCAAACTCCCAATAACCCGATAAATCGTGCCGATATCAAGCTCATAACCAAATGAGAAACTACTAATAATGCTTATCAGTAAATCTCGCTTGCCCTGGTCAGGGATTTATGGTTATAGCCAATCGCGCACTGCACAATATCAACTCCTAATACCAGGAGAGACAAATCCCTTCCGATCGCTCACTGCCTCCATACGATACGGGACTGCATTCAACTACTACCTATTTGCATAGCTCTTTAAAGCCGTGGTAGGGAAGTAATCTAAGTACAGTAAGGACCACATGAGACACTATGATGATCTCAGGTCTACATCCTACACTGTACTAGAGTCACCAGAGAACTGCTATCTGACGATAGGTAAAATACCATCTAGGAGTTCTCGGCGAGTTTGTTCGGTGTACCCAGTCTCCAATGAGCACATGTATACAATCTTTGGTGTCAAACACTAATGGTTGTGGGATCAACCATCGTCCCGTACAGGGTCATGAAACATATACACTAGTTTGCTCTGGAATATCGATGCTCTCTCGATACCCCTACGACTAGGAACATTTAAAGATGTACTTATCAACTACCCAGGCCCCACTAGTATGATTGACATCATAGTTCTGGTAGTCAAGCAAAATATTCTAAGGGTTTTATCAGCATGTATATGTAATAGTAAGAATAAGTTTGTATACACGTTAAGATAAACTCAAAACCAGATAGCATACTATCATTTTGAGAAAGATTGTTCTGTACATACATATGTCCCAGTATCCAATATAATACACAATAATGGCCTTTAGGGCATACATATCTAACATTCATTACCTTTCAGAGGAGGCTGGTCTTGGAAAGTGGTAGCCACATTCACACCGGATTGGATTTGAGATGTGGTAGCTGTTGGCTATAGTGCCCTCAAGGCAATTATCATAGTCGTATGCAGGTGATTATGGTGATTGACGGAGGACCTATATTGGTAGAACAGTCTTACTCAAGATGATAGTATGCTATCTGGTTTGTTTTTATCATCATGTACAGCATTAGGTGGCATTACAGATCACTATTACATGTTGATAGAGTCCATAGGATTCTTGCTTGACTATCAGCAGTATGATGGCGATCATATACATGGGAGCTGGGTGGTCTATAAGCACATCCTTAAATGTCCCTAGTCATGGGAGTTTCGAGACTGGGCATCGATACTCCAGAGTAGACTAGTGTATACTGATCGAGACCCCGACGAGGGGCGGTGTCCGGTCTCACAAACCATTGGTGTCAGTTTGTTCACCTAAGATGTATACAGGTGCTTATTGGGTTATGAGCATACCGGACGGACTCGCCGGGAACATGCTAGTTGGTATTATACCTATTGTCGGATAGCAGTTCCCAGGTGACATGTGTATAGGTTAGTCTATCGACCTGAGATCGTCATTTTTCTCGTGTGAGTTCCCACTGTGTTTTGATTACTACCCTACCACGGCTCAAAGGAGTCGTGCAAATAGGTTTTAGTTGGATACAGTCCCGAGCCACATGGAGGCAGTGAGTGGATCGTCAGGGGATTCGTCTTTCCCGGTATTTGGGGTTGATGTCGCGTTGTGCACGGGTGGCCATCACCAGAAATCCTTGGCTAAGGTAGTCGAGAATTACTGATTCAGATCAGTAGTTTCTCAGTGGGTGATGGGCTTCATACAGACACTAAATGTCACGTTGTTAGGGGTCTGACTTTATCCACCCACTAGACTCGATATGCGATACTCATAGACGAACGGACCAGATTGTACGGATATTGTCACCGTCAGGCTCAGTAGGGGTTTCAGGATGAGTTTGCTCGTCGGCCTCATTTTCGCTCAATACCTGAGTAGTCGTACATACAGCTAGTGCCGCTGACGTGCTTGTGGTTAAACCCACTGCCAGCGTATTGATGAGTTTTTAGAGTCCCACACAGAGGGTTTCCCTACTTCGAGTGAAATGATGTAGAGGCCATATTGTTTTACGGCAGGGTTCGATCATATACGTGCACTTGTGCCCGTATCATGATTCGGACGGATAATACTAGTGGGCTTTGGTTTAAGCCGATCCTAGTATTATATTGTTGGATTATTTTCGTCTCATTATATTCGTATTTTTCGGAATACGGATGCGGGTATGTATATACGGATGAGAGGTATTCTTGTAATTTCTCACAAGATTACTTTTAGAAGATTACACCTCACTATGGTTTAGAACTTTTTGGATTAAAAGGTTATTGAGGTGTAGGATGAGGTGTTTATTGCATTTTTGGTGGCATGGCTTATTAGTGACCCACGGTTACTATTCTAAGTATGCTTAGGGTTTTTGTTTGTTGTGAGAATTTTGTTGACTTGAGATATTTTAGTTGACTCTAGATATTTTTGGATGGCTCCATTTATTAATTCTCACAACACACAAAAATCATTCAAGCCATTATTTTTCTCTCTCCTACAACACTCTCATCCTCATGGCATCTTCTTCTTCCTCCACCCAAACCCGCTCATGTGTTAAGAAACCTTGGATGTCTTGAGACAAATTAATCCTTCATCACTCTCTACTTCTTCTACGGTATCTAGTGTAGCGATCTAGGTACCCTAGTTACCTCGGATATGAGGTTGGAGCTCGATTCATAGACTCTCGGGTGGATCATCTTCGATGGAGGGAGACCGGAGATCAAGCTTGATCTAGGAGGCCTCTAGGAGCTTGGAAAGTTGGTTGAAGACCGAAGGACACAGATCAATTTGGTATAATCACTCTAACCTTTTAGTTTAGCTCCTATGCATGTTTTTGTTATCTAGGGCTTATGGGTCGTCCCGGGTTATAGGGTTGTGTTAGCGCCGGTTTATAATTTTTTGTTCCGCATTTAGCCACAGATTGATGGACGGGGTGCTTGCATAACCCAACATAGTATCAAAGCCACTCCATAAGCCTTAGTTAACTTATTGGGACATTAGAAATCCGCCGTTTTCGTCGTGTAAAAACTGCCGACAAAAACAGTTTCAAAAACTGAAAGTTTGAGATATTTGCACACCCCGCGGGCTCACAGTTTGATCTGAGAAGTCACGGGGTGGTGCATGGGCATCCCGGGGAACCCCCCCGGGGGGATCGAATGGCTGGGCCCACTCCCCAAGACCACCACAAGGTGGTCTTGGCGGTGGGGACCCGAAACTGCCCCACCTTGGGCAGTTTCGGGTCTGCCTCACCCCCTAGCCACCTCGTAGTGGCCTCGGGGGTGTGGTACCCCCTTTAGGACCTCCATCTCGAAGTTAATTTCGTGCTCTAACTCTCCTCGAAGGTTCGTGCACATTTCATTTTGATTCGGACTTCTGAATTGGCTTAAAACAGTCGGATTTTGGAACTTTAGCTCACTGTTTTTTCATGGTTTTGGAAATTGGTTTAGTTTGCTAATTGTGTAGGGTTAGATTAGAACCTTAGGAAGGTTTTGGCAAGCATCAAATATGCTATATTAAAATTTTAGGGTGCTAAACAAACTAACCAAGTAATCGAACTAGAAAATTAGGGTTAACTTTGCATGTAAACAACTTTACATCTAAGTGATAGGGATTACAACCTTTGTAGTCAGTTCCTTCGCTTCAAAAGCTCCGAGTAGTGGTCCCTTCACTGCGATCCATGAACCCTCAGACTCTTTAGAGGCTCCACAAGATGTATGATGCATCCTTACTTGTAGTCTTCAAAGTCTGTGATGATCTACGTCGAGAAAACACGGACTCAAGCTATTTCTTCACTAAGTAGGAACTAGTGAAGCTAATACACTAATCTATATGGATAGTATAGAAGAGGATGATGAAGTAGGAATTTAGCTCACTTTAGTATTTAATTTCTCACTATTTTTCTTCTTGATCTCAAAATCTAGAGAGCAAAAATGAGATGAGGAAGAAGAAGATGAATGAATGAGATGAGATTAGAAATGCAACCCTTGGTTAGTATATGTGAATACCTAATCCTTGTAGAGAGTTAACCATGGCTATGCGTCATGGTTGGGTTAGAAAATATCTTAAGCAAAACAAAAAGGGTGGACTTTGTCAATGGTTATCAACAAGCATCATGAAGCTTCCACCATGACTCATTTCCACATTTTTGAATTACTTAAGAATTTAAACCCAAACATTACATGTAGCATGGTATAATTCTCATACATCCTTGTTGCATGTATAACCTAGCATGTCACAATATTATCTATCACATATATAATATTTATGTAACAAAAGAAAACAATATAATAAACATATATCACATATATGTTAAATGCATCATAAGTGAGAATAATAAATATTTAAGTGAGCATAATACACACACACACACACATTATATATAATTTCATCGAATCAACACTTGATTCGATAATCCGGCTATATCACATATAACCGGCCGATATCACATATCGCGAGAATTGAATACGGTATCACATACTCGTATCAATCTCGATCCCGCACATATCACATATGTGCTCCTACTCCGTTTTTCCTGAGCCTGGAAACCTCTATGTAGGACTCTAAAGACCCGGCAATACGTCGGCAGTAGGTGATGATCACATCAAACACCAACAAACCGCAAGCGGTCAGCTAAACGTAACGGCCACCCAGTTATTGAGCGATCGGAATATCAACAAGCAAGTCTGCTCTAACTCCTGTAAATCCAATCAGTAACACTACCGTACAGTCCGGTCTCTTCGTCTGATATGTCGCATATCCAGTCTAGGGGTGGTAAACGTCAGACCCCAGTAACCGATAAGTCGTGTAGATGTGAGGCTCATAACAGGTCGAGAAACTACTGATAACACTTACCAGTATATCTCCATATCAGCCCTGGCCAGGGACTTCCAGTTATAGCTAATCGAACACAGCGCAACATTAACCTCCAATACTGGGAGACACGAAACCCCTCCTATCGCTCATTGTCTCCATGTGATTCGGGACTGTACCCAAAAGCCACCGTTTTGCACGTTCTCATGAACGTGGTAAGGTCGAAATCAAAGCACAGTGGGAATCACACAAGACTCTATGACGATCTCGAGTCTACAGACTAACCTGTACCAGTGTCACCAGAGAACTGCTATCTGACGATAGGTATAATACCAACAAGGAGTTCTCGGCGAGTTCGTTCAGTGTACCCAGTCTCCACTGAGCACCCGTATACCATCTTTGATGTCGAACACCAATGGATGTGGGATCATCCATCACCCATCAAATGGGTCAAGATGCGTATACGCTAGTCTACTCTGGAGTATCGATGCTCTATCTCGATACACCCTCGACTAGGAACAATTATAGGATGTACTCGTGTGTTGGATATAGTGCCCTCAGATTCAATTATTGGATCGCAGGCACGTGATTGCAATGATTGCGGAGGATTTATATCGGTAGGACAGTCTTACTCGAGATGATAGTATGCTATCTGGTTTGCCTTTATCAGTCGTGTACAGGTTCAGGTGACTGATCATTGTTACACTTTGATAGAGCCCTTAGGATCTTGCTTTACTACCAACAGTATGATGGCGATCATATACGTGAGAGTTGGGTGGTTTATAAGTATATCCTTAATTGTAGTCCCTAGTCGTGGGAGTTTCGAGACAGGGCATCGATACTCCGGAGTAGACTAGTGTATACAGTCGAGACCCCGACGAAGGGCGGTGGCCGGTCTCACAAGCCACTGGTGTCAGTTGGATCACCTAAGATGTATACAGGTGCTCATTGGGTTATGAGTACACCGGACAGGACTCGCCAGGAACCTGCTAGTTGGTATTATACATATCGTCAGATAGCAGTTCCCTGGTGACATGTGTACAGGTTAGTTCATCGACCTGAGGTCGTCATTTGTCTCGTGTGAGTTCCCACTGTGCTTTGATTTCTACCCTACCACGGCTCAAAGGAGTCGTGCAAACAGGTAGTTTTTGGGTACAGTCCCGAGCCACATGGAGGCATGTGAGCGGATCGGCAGGGGATTCGTCTCTCCCGATATTGGGGGTGAGATCGTGCAGTGTCTAGGAGAGCCATTCCACAAAGCCCACGGCCGTGGCAGGAGATTTACTGGTAGGTACTCCAGTAGTATCTCAGGATGTTTTCGGGCTACACTCCGACACGACTTATACTGCTATTGGGGGTCTGACGTTACTAGCACCCTAGGCAGATATGCGATACTCATAGACGAACGGACCGGACTGTATATACATTGTCACTGTTAGGCTCAGTAGGGTTTCCGGATGAGTTCGCTCATCGGCCTCCCTTGAGGTCAGTCCATGGGCAGCCGTTACGCACAGCTAGTGCCGCTGACGGCTTGTGGTTAAACCCACTGCCAGAGTACTGACGAGTCATTAGAGTCCCCCACAGATAGTTTTCCAAATTCGGGCGAAACGTTGTAGAGGCCGTATGGTTTTAGGCAGGGTTCGGAAAATGCACGTGCGTTTACGCACGTGTCATATTTCGGGCAGATAATACTGGTGGGCTTTGGTTTAAACCGGATCCGAGTATTATATTAAGTAGATATAATATCTTTGTCTCAGTGGCATTTGTATTCGGTCATAATACAAATGCGGGTATATTTATACAGTTACGGGGTTGTCCTGAAATTCGTTTCAGGATCGCTTTTGGAAGTTGCCAGTTTCCAGTTTTCTATCGCCCGTCTTTTAACATTCGGTTAAAGACGGATTTATCTTTTCTTGAGATGAGTGTGGAAGCTTCTAGAAGGTTCTAGAAGTGGTGATGAGGTTAGTGACTCATGGCTGCATTTAATGATTCATTTAAAGCATGATGACTAGGTTAAGTGATTCATTGGTTTGCTTTAATGTGTTCATACTAGGTGTATCATGACTCATGGTTATGATAAGCTTCTTGTTTATTGTCACCCTCCTTCCTTGCTCCTACACTCACCCCCCACCTCCTTATAAGTGGCCGGCCCCTCCCCTCACTCTCTCTCTCACTTGATAGATTTCATTTTGGAAAAATAACTATGGTTTAAAGTGTATGGAAATTTGATAACTCATTTCTCATTCCATTTCATTTCGAGTGGCAACTTCATTAACCGATCGTCCATGGCTTTGGACGAAGTGAGACAAAGTATTCTACTCATTCTCTACATCAATCTTGGTCGTCTCTTTTAGCAAACTTGACGACCGAGTTGCCTCGGGTCAGAGGCGGGAGCCCGTTTAAAGAATCGTTGACGTGGTGCCACATGGACGAGCAGATCGGAGATCGACGAGATCGGAGCAGCCGCAACAGAGCGTGGGATGATGGTTAAAGAACGAAGGACTCAGATTGTTCGGTATAACCTTTCTACTCTCTTTACAGTTTGTTAGTTTAGCAATAATGGCAGATCCGGGTTATAGTATATGATAGCGCCAGTTAAAAGTTTTTGTTCCGCATTTGGCGTCTGTTAGACGGCCGGGGCGCTACCGTAGACTTACATCGTGGACTACCCTGGCCTCACTAGTATGATCCGCATCATAGTCCTGGTAGTCAAGTGCTCATCCTAAGAGCTTTATCAACATGTGATCACAAAATAGTATTTGTTAACATATTAAGATAAAGTGCAACCAGACAGCATACTATCATGTCGAGCAAGAAAGTCCTCTCTATATATATCCAAGTATCCACTATAATATACATTATATGTACAACAGTGGCCTCTAGGGCATATATATAACTAACAAATTGCGTGCGGAATTCTAATGTCGTAATTTTCAGTACATATATTACTATCTGCGACCGTGAATGCCATTAGAGCGGTACAACTCGTCTAACTGTTATATTCTCTTTTAGACGAGTTTGCGAACGTGGCATTCACGTTGATTTTCTGTGTTGTGCTGTGGTTGTGTTTGGATCATCGTGGTGGATAGCCAGTGGTGCAATAGTAGTACAGTTTAGTTTCATTTATACATTTGATATATGCGGGGCGAGCGTCCGACATGTGGACTGCCGTCACTGCCTGTTTGTATATTATTTGTTTTGGGGCACGACCGGGTTGAGGTCGATGTCACCCTTGTACATATTATTTTCTTTTCTGTACTAGGATTACCCCAAGCCGGAGTGCACGGTTAGTCAGGTTCTAGAGGGCAACGGGTCCGCATCTCATGGTGTTGAGATGGAGGGGACCTTACTTTAGAATTGGCGGGCTATTCGCCGCACTCGTAGGGGGTAAAGGTTGACCCACGGAGGGGTGCCCAAGTTACCGGATTCCGTGAAGTGCTGGGTGGCCCATTCACGTTGTTGATTGGGGCTGCTTCGCTTCTGGGATTGGCGGGTAACTTACCTTGCTCTTAGGGGTCTCGTTTTTCATTGCACATGCTATCCACACGACAGGGAATGTCGGGTATCATTTGCGGCTCAAATGAAACCCGAGGCTCCAGGATTATCCACCACTCTGTGTTGCTTGGCTGAAATTCTGTGATGTTTCTTTATATCATGCCCGGGACGATTGTTATATATATTTATATATATACTAGTAGATGTTGTATATGTTTTGCACCCGCGCTAGTCCAGCCCCCGCTATGCCGTTAGTTAAGTAACCTAACGGATGATGACGGGGCCCAGTGGCGAAAGCGGGTGGCATATATGTACATAATATTTTTCGTTCTTTTCTGGTGTGATTAATTGATGGTACTGCGTTAATTCTGATCAATGCAAAGATAAAACAAACCTATTTGAAGTTGTTGGAACCATGTTTTTTGAAAACAGACATTACCGTCGTTCTCTTTTGCTTTGCACAGTGGTATTCGGTTATGAATATCCAGCACCTCATTCCACGAGGCAAGGGCCGATATCCTTTCATCGGGAGTGACCCCTTGAGAAGAAGTTTGCATCAACATAATAACATTACTATAGTCGATTATTTTTGCTTTGCATCGTGATATTCAGTTTGTAATATCCTGCACCTCATTCGATGAGGAATGAGCCGAGATCTCTTCACCGGGAGTGACCTCTTTAGCAAAAGTTTTTTGCCACTATATATTTGTAAAACCACCTGGATTCCTTCGACGATATCAAGTTCATTACGTAAAAGGTTTTTCGCCAAAAACCAGCCGTAGCCCTCCGTCATTTCAGACGGGTAGCACTTAGTATTCATGCTATGTTTGTTAGCCTTCGTCAAGGCATAGTGTATGGTAGCTATGTGTTATTTTTCTGTTGCATGGATTTGCATTAATATAGGACAATCGTACAGCTTTGTTGGCCTTCGTCAAGGACGAGTACGGGTGGGTTTAGATTAATCTGAATAATGACGGGTAGAATTTGATTTGCGACTTCTGATTTGTTGGCCTTCGTCAAGCTTATAAGAGCATGGGGCAAAAATTACATCGGGAATTTCAAACATACAGGAAACTTGCTAGGCATGCACATACCTTCTGGAGTGTGATAACTTGAGTGGCTTCCATCAAGTTATCATGCGATGATAGTTGCATCCCGATTCCCACCGATGAGTTGCTTTATAGTATCAAGCAGATCGCATGCAAGGGATACCCTATGCTTCGGCAGTAGGATCTATCATGTACGTGATGCTATGTACCGGATCCGATGTAGCATACTCACTAAGTATAGTGAGTAGGTATCAAGCATATCCAGGAGAGAGTCACTGGACAGCCGTGAAGAATATTCTCAAGTACTTGAGAAGGACTAAAGAGATATTCTTGGTGTATGGTAACGGATAACTCCAGGTGGAATCCTTTACCGATTCGAGCTTCCAGAGTGATAAGGATGACTCTAAGTCGAACTCGGGATTTGTCTTTATCCTCAATGGAGGGGCGGTTTGTTGGAAGAGTTCCAAAAAGAAAACAGTGGCAGACTCGACGATGGAGGCTGAATATATCGCTGTCAACGATGCTGCCAAAGAAGCTGTCTGGATGAAGAAGTTCATAACTGAATTTGGAGTGGTTCCATCCATTGAGCATCCAATACCTTTGTATTGTGATAACAATGGAGCTGTGGCTTTGGCCAAGGAACCCAGGTCCCATAAGAGATCCAGGCATATTCTGAGGCGGTATCACCTGATCCGGGAGATAATTGATCGCCGGGAGATCGAGGTCAGGAGAGTTGACACGAAGGACAACACTGCAGATCCACTCACGAAGGCCATACCCCAGATACAATTTGAGAGACTCTTCGGGATGTTGGATATGAGATACTACAACTGCTGGCCTTAGCGCAAGTGGGAGATTGTTAGTTATGTATATGCCCTAGAGGCCATTGTTGTACATATGATATATATTATAGTGGATACTTGGATATATATGGAGAGGACTTTCTTGCTCGATATGATAGTATAATATCTGGTTGCACTTTGTCTTAACATGTTGACTTGTATTATGTTACTGTCTTGCTTTCATATGTTGATAAAGCCCTTAGGATGTGTACTTGACTACTAGGACTATGATGGAGATCATACTAGTGGGGCCAGGGTAGTCCAAAAGTACATCCTATAACTGTTCCTAATCGAGGGTATATCGAGACAGGGTATCGATACTCCAGAGTAGACTAGCGTATTCGCATCTTGACCCATATGATGGGCGATGGATGATCCCACATCCATTGGTGTTTGACATCAAAGATGGTATACAGATGCTCAGTGGAGACTGGGTACGCTAAACGGACTCGCCGAGAACTCCTAGATGGCATTATACCTATCGTCAGATAGCAGTTCTCTGGTGACACTGGTACAAGTTAGTCTGTAGACCCGAGATCGTCATAGAGTCTTGTGTGATTCCTACTATGCTTTGATTTCCACCTTACCATGTTCATGAGAACATGCAAAATGGTGGCTTTTGAGTACAGTCCCGAATAACATGGAGGCAATGAGCGACATGAGGGGTTTCGTCTCTCCCGGTATTAGGGGTTGATGTTGCGCTGTGTTCGATTGGCTATAACTGGAAGTCCCTGGCCAGGGTTGATATGGAGATCTACTGGTAAGTGTTATCAGTAGTTTCTCGACCCGTTATGAGCCTCACATCGACACGAATTATCGGTTAATAGGGTCTGACGTTTACCACCCCTAGACTGGATATGCGACATATCAGACGAAGAGACTGGACTGTACGGTAGTGTTACTGATTGGATTCGTAGGAGTATATACAGGCTTGCTTGTTGATCTTCTGATCGCTCAATACCCGGGTGGCTGTTACGTTTAGCTGACATCTTGCAGCTTGTAGGTGTTTGATATGATCATCACCTACTGCCGACGTATTGACGAGTCTTTAGAGTCCTACACAAAGGTTTCCTGGCTCAGGCGAAACGGAGTAGGTGCATATATGTGATATGTGCGGGACCGAGAATAATACGTGTATGTGATACCGTATTCTATTCTCGCGATATGTGATATCGGCCGGGTATATGTGATATAGTCGGGTTATCGGATCAAGTGTTGAGTCGATAAAATGATACATATTATATTAGTCGGTTATATGTAATATAGCCGGATTATTAAATCAAGTATTGATTTAATAATTTAATGTATAATTATATATGTGATGTATTACATTACATTAATTAATATAAGCTCACTTAAGAAATTCTTTTTCTCACTTAGGATGCATTGATATATATGTGATATATGTTGAATGTATTCTTTTCTTTTGTTACAAAATTATATATATGTGATATGTATAATTGTAACATGCTAGGTTATACATGCAACTAGGGTTTATGAGATTCGCACCATGGCTAGAGATTAGAGTTAGATTTTAATTGTATTTTAGTTAATTCAAAATTGTGGATTTATGCTAAGATATTTTTCATAGTTGACTAAGTCCACCTTGTTGATATTTACTAAGATATTTGTTAACCTAACCTTTAACCCTAACCCATGGTTTATTCTCTACATGAGTTAGCCATGACATATACTAACTCACCATGGTTGCATTTCTAACCTAAGCTCATTATTCATTCATCACTTCATTTTTTTCTTCCTCAAAAAGCTTGTTAGCTTTTTTCTTTGTGATGAAAGATTGTGAGAAAAAGAAAACTAAAGAGGGCAAAATTCCTACTTTATCATCCTCTTCTAAACTAGCCACTCAGATTAGGGTGTTAGTTTCACTAATCCCTAATTAGTGAAGAGATAGCTTGGCTTTGTGTCTCCTTAAAGTAGATCATCTTGGATTGTGAAGATTTCAAGTAAGCATGCATCATACGCCTTGTGGAGCCTCTCAAGAGTCCGGGAGTTCTTGGATCGCAGCGAAGGGATGACAACTTGGAGCTATAGAAGTGAAGGAACGAACTACAAAGGTTGTAATCCCTAATCACTTAGAAGTAAAGTAGTTTACATTTCGATTCCACATGATTCTCTAGTTAAAGATCTTGTTTAAGATTGTTTAAGCATGGCAAAATTTTAATTTGGTATGGATGATGCCACCCGAAACCTTGCTGTCATGCTTAGGAACCCTACAGTGGTATCAGAGCCTAGCTAGTGAATTAGACGGATTGTGTAGGATTACGAAACCGAAACAACTCCGAAACTTCCGATTTAAAACCCTAGTTTCTGTCGAATGTTTTAAGTAGTCAATTTTTTTTTAAACAACTGCAGAATGTTATATAAGATGCAACATGAACACAGTGTAAAATTCAACCCTCCTCACCTTTTTTGGGCCGGCCAGAGTGCTATAAAAACCGGCCACCTCGGCCAAACTGCAGGATTCTGGGTTGAAATTTTCAGTGTGTTCCAGTCTTTGGGGTTTGGTATTTCTGGTGTTGTTTGTTTTTTCTAAATTTGCATGTGATGTTATCTTTTTACAAAGGCAATTCGGAGTGTTTCGTATTCGTAATTCTAGTTTATTTTCGGGTTATTTAGATAGTGTTAAAAAGTTCGATCGGATATCAAATACCCACTTTAACCCTTGCCGGAAAATTTTCAAGAGTTGGATTTTTCCATAGTTAAAAAACATTCAAATATCGTGCAAGTAATGCGGTGGACCCTTTAGAAGAACGAAACCCTAACTCGATTTTGTGCACATAAGAACCGCACTAAACCCTAGGGTTTGCGGTAGATCCTCGGCGCCACAGGTGAGGCATTGGTTGACCCTTCTACGGCTGGTTCATTGGTACTGTGACATGTATTGAGTATTTTTAAACTACACTCAAGTGTTGAGCTTTTTAGGAAATTTTGGGTGTTTGTTGATTCGATCGGAATGTTTAACGTAGTCTAGCTTTTTCTGGAATGTGATACAATATGTGGAATTCATATAGTTAGGCATGAAATCCGTAATATGTGATATTTCGGGTTTATGATGTCTAAGGTGATTGTGGATTCCAAATGTTGTAGTTTGACATTTTCTTTTCTGCGACCGTAAGTGTAATATGTGATGTATCGCCGTTTTCGTTGCTATATGTCAACGACAATTGTGATACGCATATTTATTTACGTTGATGACATGTGATGTTATGTGTTGCTGTGATATGTTATATTGGATCGTTGCTTTTGAATAGCCGGGGTTTTATGTGAGATGGGAGTTTTTATTTTCATTCATGTAAAATTCAATGTATGTAATATTCTTTTATTGGGGCACTTCCGGGTTGAGGATGATGTCACCTTTTTTGTATATTATTTACTTTTCCGCATTAGGATAGACCCATGGTGGGGAGCGCAAGTAACCGGGTTTTAGAGTCCAGTGGGAGACCAACTCGAGGAGTCGAGTCCGGTCTCCTAACTCTAGAATTGGTAGGGTTGCTTGCCGCTCTCGTACGGGTCCAGGGATGTGGGTTTGGCTATTCATCGCGACCGTGGAATCCGTGTTTTATACAGGCTTAAAATAAAACACGGACCTCCTAATATATCCAATATTTCATATATTATCTTCTGCTGCTGATATTCTGTGATGCGATCATTTTATAAGCGTGAGACGAATGCTTTATTATTGTATATATGATATATAATAAACGTTACTTATGTTTTGCACCCGCGCTAGTTCCGTCCCGGTATGCCGTTAGTTAAGTACCTAACGATGCATAATGGGACACTGTGGCGAATGCGGATGGCATAAGCGTACGTTGTATTTTCGTTTCTTCTGTGATACTTAGGAATCATAAATGATGGGACTTCATTAATGAGATTAATGAAAGAAAAAGAAACCTAAAAGATGATGTAGAATCAAATTTTCAAAAAGGGTAGTTCTACCTTTTTCTTTGCATAGCGGTATTCCTTGTAGAATATCCAGCACCTCATTCGATAAGGAAAGAGCTGAGATCCCTTCACCGGGAGTGACCTCTTTAGCGAAACTAGCAGATGCTACAACTCACTCGGTTTTGTTTTTGATTGCTTCTATAGTTCTTGCTTTACATAGTGATATTTGTGAAATATCCCGCACCTTATTCGATAAGGAAAGAGCCGAGATCTCTTCACCGGGAGTGACCTCTTTAGCGAAACTAGTAAAAGCCTAAAAAACACTCCTTTTCAAAATCACTTGTTTCTACAACGATATCAAGTTCATTACGCAAAAGGTTTTTATAAAAACCTGTCGTAGCCCTTCGTCATTTCAGATAAGTCCTACTTAGTATTCGTGCTACGTTTGTTGACCTCAATCAAGGCGTAGTGTGCGGTAGCTGACCAGTATTTATCTGTTGCATATAATGCGATTGTTTTAGGGTAGTCGTACGACCTTGTTGACCTCCGTCAAGGGTCGTGCGGGTGGGTTTAATTCAATCAGGAAATGACGGGTTGAACATGACTAGTAGCCTATGGTTTGTTGATCTCCTGTTTCCCCCAATCAGAGCAAAGCTCTGTTTTGAATTTCAAAATTCAAAAATTGAAGCAACGCTTCAGATCCCTTGCGCTGCGCGCTGCGTGCCACGTGTCAAGCGCAGACGCGCTAGCGCCAGGTGCGCTGCGCCCTAAGCAGCGCACCCCCAATTAGAGCAAAGCTCTGCTTCAAAATTCAAAATTTAAATTGAAGCAACGCTTCAGATTCTGCGCGCTGCGCGCCACGTGTCAAACACGGGTGCGCTAGCGCAGTTGCCTGCGCTCTGCGCTGCATGCCACGTGTCGAACGTAGGTGCGCTAGCTCAAGATGTGCCAGCGCTGGAATTAAAAATTCCCCCATCGTCAGATCAAAAGATTTACTAATAATAAATTGTTAATTAATTAGAACTAAAATTCTGTTATGGAAAGATCTTTCCAATCTTATTAAAACAAGAAGATTATTTTCTGTAAAACAGAAGCTTTAGGATCAAAGATCCAACGGTGGGAAATATTCCAAGTCAATTAGAGAAAGATCTCTTAAAACTGATTTAACAAATCAATTGGCCCTATATAAAAGCCCCTAGACTTCAAGTCTCAGATATAGAAAAGAGAGAGAAAAACCCTCTGCAAAATAAGAGAAAGCTCTTAGAAAAAAGAAGATTTTTCTTCATCTTCAAGGTAAAAAAAAGAACCATGTTCTTGAATAATAGAGATGAAGCCATCTTGTAAAAAGAAGAACCATCTTCTAAAAAGATCAGAGATCTAAGAAAAAGACCAAGGTCTTTAATAAAAAAGAAAAAGATCAAAAAGATCTAATCATAAAAAAAAACTAAAAGAAGTATTTTACTTCATTCTCAGATCTTTTGATCTATAAAGGTAGAGCCTTTTATAAAAAACAAGAACTTTTGTTCTTGGATCTTGAGGCAAAGCCTCCTTTGAAGAATATAAATTTGTTCTTTGATCTTAAAATTGATCAGATGCGATTTGCGCTATTGAAAAGTGCTTTGCACTCATGAACTGCGCTCTTGCGCTCCTTGGATCGGCACTCAGCGCCAAAACTTGCCACGTGTCAACCATAGACACCACTTGCGCTTTGCGCTTTTAAAACAGCGACTGCGCTCATGAGCTGGCGCTCAGCGCCAAGCGCCCCACGTGTCGCTCATTGGCACGCCCACAGACTAGCGCAATGCGCTCATAAACTAAAAGCGCAATGCGCTAATAAACTAGCGCTTAGCGCTAAGCGCGACATGTGTACTCTTCATGTGCGTTACCAAAGTGCAATGCGCTCTTTGACTGGCGCACCATGTGGCGCACTGTCAGAACACACTTTGTTCTGATGAATGCTATGCATTCAGTATAAGACAAAAAAATGTCAGAGCCGAATGCTTAGCATTATTAAAAGGGCAGAGCCCAAATAAAGGCCTAATGGCCAGAACAAAAATAAAATGTTAAAATTTTTTAACCGGACTTACCCCAATTCTGGCCATAAGTCCTCAACTTGTATTGAACTGAGCACATCTGCTCTGTCAACCAATTCACATCGGTTCGAGGGTACATCTCTTTACTCCTCTGATATCTGTCGTTGAAATTCTTCAACGTCGTCAGAGAGGTGACGGGTCCCAACAACTACACATAACAATGGACTGTGGGGTCCCTAAACCCATGGACTATGATGTCCTTAACCTCGACCGTGATGTCTTTAAACTAACAACGGACTGTGGAGTCCTTAAACCCATGGACTATGATGTCCTTAACCTCGACCGTGATTTCTTAAAACTAACATCGGACTGTGGGGTCCTTAAACCCATGGACTATGATGTCCTTAATCTCGACCGTGATGTCTTAAAACTAACAAAGGACTGTGGAGTCCTTAAATCCACGGACTATGATGTCCTTAACCTCGACCGTGACGTCTTAAAACTAACATCGGACTGTGGGGTCCTTAAATCCACGGACTATGATGTCCTTAACCTCGACCGTGATGTCTTTAAACTAACAACGGACTGTGCAGTCCTTAAATCCACGGACTATGATGTCCTTAATCTCGACCGCGATGTCTTAAAACTAACATTGGACCGAGATGTCCTTAAACTACCAATGGACCACCATATCCTTAAACTGGTAATCGACCGCAATGTCACTAAACTAAACAAATACAGCCCAATTGCTCTCTTGGTGGATCTAAACGATCCCGTTAAGTTGATCTTAGTCTAAAATTAGACTAACGTATCCTTAACAAACGTTTAAGTTGATCTTAGTATCAAATGAGGCTAATGTATCCTTAAACCCAAACCCCAAACCCAAATTTAAGAAGATACGGATTTGGACTAATCCACGCCCTACGGGCGACAACATAAATTAGTCTTCGTATACAATCCACGGGCAACCACAAACAAAACAAACACCCACGACACGAAGTGACCATCTGGAGAAGGAGAAAGTTGTTACTGCGATGCGGTAGCGTAATTAACTGCAGAGGCTTGCGCCTGCAGGGAAGAGCGTCCCCACAATAAAAAACCCCTCAAACGAGGGGGAATCTGACGAAGTCTGCTACATCGGCCGCATCCGTTTAAACCTTCGACGCATGGTGCCATAAATCAACTTGGCATCCTCGGAGAGGTGGACGGATAGCACCAATTAGCATCTGCCCCCAGATTCAGGAAAGACGTTCTCCGCATCTTCCCGGTTTCCGGAGGGGAACAGATTCTGGCACGCCCGGTGGGACCTTTTTCTCTTTCTGCTCCACACTTCGTGTGTCGTGTTCGCGAACGAATCGCGGTTTGATATGGTTGCCCTTGGGTTTTAGGTACTAAGATTTGGTTTCTTACTTGGTGCAGAAAGCGAAACATCAATGGCATTCACTTGCGTGAAGTGCTCCAGCTGCAACTGCAATTCGCGCTCCGTCTCATCTGGAGGCATAGCCTATGGTCCCCAAGCGGCTTCCCTGTTCACGATGCCGGTGGAACAGGTCACTCAAGCCACCACAGGATTGTTTTTCGGGACCATGCTCCCGCCAGCAAGCTTCACCGCCCATGTGCCAATGCCGGAAGCTCCCAAGAAGTCGGTTTTCGATTGGCTTGCTACTACCATGTCCCCTCTCAACGGGTCGTCCAGCTCCAACCCCTCAGTCTTCGCCAGGCTGGGCCAGAATTCCCGTGGACTCGTAATGAAGCTTGCAATACCTGAAATGGCCATCTCAAAGGGGATAGCCATCCCCGCTCCTGAAGTCGCCAAGACGGCTTCCCCTGCCAAAAGGTCGGTCTTTACAAGATTAACCACTCCGGCTCCTGCTCTAAAGTCTGTCTTCGACAGATTAAATATTGTTACTCAACGAACCTCAGTATTCAAGAGGCTGACAACGGCGACGCCTCACCAGAACAGGGGGCATGACGAAGTCACCCCTTAAGCTGAAACCATCCCAACAGCTCGACGCGCTCGACGTCGCCATTGGCACCGAGTAAGGAAGGCTGGGGGCAACTCCCCCTCTGGGCTATCTCCACCATCCCCAATGGTGGTAGTCAATGCTGCTGTTCCAACTGGGAACAATTTTGAGTTGCTGAAAAAAGTATGCAGGAACTCTCCTACCGCCGTACTGAAAAAATCTCCTCCATCCGTGGAGAATGTTGCAGAAGCAAAGCCAGAACAGTCCCCTCAGCTGCTGTCCTCCAAAATCTACAAAGTCTGGCGACAGGTTCGGGACTCAGTAATCGATCAAGATTACCCTCGCCTACAGAAAAGGGCGAAGGTTCAGCTGGAAGAGAACCGTCCTAGCAAACCACAAAGGACGACAACCACCTGGGTGCCCACCGCAGCGGCCCCCTCAACTTCGACCGCTCATAAGAGGAGAAGGCCGGAAAAAATCCCCATGCCTTCGACAAATGTCAAAGGCACTGAGCCTAAACGCCCTAAGTCTGGGGACATGGTGGTGCATACTGTCTATATGGCATCCAGAAAAGAGGATAGCCGTATCTCTACAGTTCATCGACCGCTTACGCGATCCGTGACAAAAGCTCAAGAGCAGCAACAGAAGCTTCAGAAGATGATGACTGCGATGGCCGCACTCACCAGGCCAAAAGAAAGCCCAGAGGCATCCTCGGAGCAACGCCATGAGCAAGAAACTGATACCGAATTCCTTCGGAGAATACTTGAGAAGAAGGACAAAGAGGCTGCGGAACAAGCAGCCAATATAAAACGAATGGCCCTTCTATTCCAAGATATGGTGGGCATGATGATCCAGCCAGATCCCCCAGCCGAAGATCCTCCCGTGATAATTGAAGATGATAGAGGAGAAACATCAAACCCTCTACCGGCTCTATTAGCAGCCAAGGAAGAGACCATCTCCCAAGCTGCCCTAGATGATTACATCGCTCAGCAGATACGAGTTCACCAGGCGAATGAAGCGGCTGGGCAAATTGTTAAAATTAGGCGACCGTATCCCGTCTGGTATGATCAAATAAAATACCCGCCGGGATACACGATCCCCAAATTCTATGTGTATAAGGGGACATGCAATCCTCACCAGCACGTCGCCCAGTTCAGGGCTCTTTGCGGTAACACCGGCGGCGATGATAAGCTCTTGCTTCGCCAATTCGTCGGCAGCTTATCGGAGACGGCATTCGAGTGGTACTCCGAACTTCCAAACGACTCCGTCAAAACTTTCGCAGAAATGGAGTTGTTGTTCATCCAGCGATTCGCGAGCGCTAGTGAATGCACCCCGATAACAGCATTGATCAATGCAAGGGTAAAGCCGGGCGAAACTTGGGTTCAATATGCAATCCGATGGCGAAATCTATGGTCAAAGTGTGAACAGCGTATCGAAGAAGCACCGGCGGTGGGTATGTTCATGGGCACTCTGGACCCTCACGCGACTATTTCCCAGTTCATGATGTTCTTCAAGCCGACCACTTTCCAGGCCTTGATCGACAAACTGGCCCAAATAGACCAGATGGGTCATAGACCGTCTCCTCCAAAGCCAGACTCTCGAAATGAGAAAGGAAAAGGGAAAGCGATCGTTGTCGCCAACGCTCAACAACAACCGAGTGGCCTGAGAGCGGTTGTTCGCCAAAGCAACAAGCGGCAATCCCTCGATGAGAAATTGAGACGTCCTTACTCGTTTCCCCGAGATAAAACAAGGAGACTGTTCGAACTGGCAGTGCGCAATGAGTTCATCACTCTACCGGAGTCGAGACACCCACAGCAACTGAATGACATCAACGATCCCAATTACTGCCCTTACCATCGAGTATTGGGCCATCCACTCGAAGATTGCTACGTCTTCAAAAATTGGGTTGAAGTCCAATTCCAGCAAGGCAAGTTCGCGTTGTCTGAAAATTGGAAGGTGAACCCGCCACAACCACATGCTCCGAAAAATATGGACATGCCGGGGGCATCGTGCTCATTCATAGAGGAAGCTCCATGGGAAGTTGTTCTTCCGGCAAAAACTAAAAGAATGCCGAAAGATCTTCAAACATGTCCAGCAACCAGGTGGAAAAGTTCGCTAGAGCCGGAGATCATCGAGGAGATGCTGAAACTACGCCCAACATTGGGAATTAATAGTGATGGTGGACAAAACATTTGGGCCCAGCCGTCACAGTCTTCGAAGAAAATGAAGAAGACCAAAAAGCCCGCGCTGTCTAACGACAAGAGCACGGATCTGCAAAAGCATATTGACGCGCTGAAAGAATACAACCAGAGGGCGCGAACTCCAGTCACGCTTCAAGAGTTCCTCAGTCACATCCTTGAGAATGAAGATAACGACAATGATGAGGGAGACAACTTATCAGAAGAATCAGAAGATTATGTAGCAAGTTGCCACATGATCGCTCATTTGTCGTTAAGTAACAAAGCAGCTCACTCGGCGTTAGGAGATAACGTAGAGGAGCTGGGGGCAGGAGCAGTGCCAAAACCCTTGGATTATGTGACAAGGTCTATCAAGGAGAAACCTACTTGTTTATAAAGCATCTGGAGAAACTTCGCCTCAAAGCTACAGTGGACCGAAACGTCCTTAAACTAACGATGGACCGCAACGTCCCTAAACTAACAACGGACCGAAACGTCCTTAAACTAACAACGGACCGAAACGTCTTTAAACTAACAACGGACCACTGTGTTCTAAAACTGGCCGTTGATCGAGATGTCGATAAACTACGATGGATTGCAGCATCCCAAAGCTGATACAAAAATAAAGAATAAAAAAAAGAGAAAAAAGAAAACGGTATGTCCATAAGCAAAATGGGCACGGATGAAAACCCGAAAGGGCTCCGTGAGTAAAAACAGCAGGGCTACCGGCGAGTCTTGTGAAAACCCGAAAGGGCGCGACCTCGTTAGAATAAAAAAAAAAGAAAGAAAAAGAAAACGGTATGTCCATAAGCAAAAAGGGCACGGATGAAAACCCGAAAGGGCTCCGTGAGTAAAAATAGCAGGGCTACCGGCGAGTTTTGTGAAAACCCGAAAGGGCACTGTTTCTTGATTAAAAATCAGGAATCACCTCAATGAGGTATCACGTGTTCACACGTGACCAATGGTCACGTGATGACACGTGATGGTTAAAACTTCATTAAACAGAAACGAAAATAAATGGCTGAAAGATGACTCAATTGGGGGTCACGTGCTCACACGTAACTAAGGGTCACGTGCCAGCATGTGACAGGCTTTGAAAGCCCTGCAGCTTAAATAGAATTTAATTCTAAAAATAATCAGAATATACCTCAACGAGGGTCACGTGCTCCCACGTGACCAAGGGTCACGTGCCAGCACGTGACAGGCTTTGAAAGTCTTACAGTTTAATTGAATTAAAATTCTGAATTTCTCCAAAATCTTTCCAAATGGGAAAGGATTAAGGAGAACCGTTGGATTAAAGATCCAGAGGTGATTAAATATCACCAATTTATGGAAAAATCTTAGATAAGGAAAGATTTCCCTAAATCTCACCAAAAATAACAAACAAAATATCTTTGGAATAAAAATCCAATGGTGAATAAAATTCACTTAATAATCTAAAGGCCATATTAATTATGAAAACAAACAAAATCTTTCAAAGAAAGATTTGCTAAACAAATTGATTCTCTTCCTTCTCCTATAAATAGGAGCCAAGAGAAGAGAAGAGATATAGAGTTTTTGAGAGAGAGAGCCTTGGAATCTTGAAATTTTAGAGAGAAAAGAAAGGAGAATTTAATTCTCTACAAAGAAAAACCTTTGGTGAGAAAAGAAAGGGGATCAAAACTTCAAATAGAGAATTTAATTCTCAAAATCTAAGAGTTTAACTCTTCTGCAAAAGAACTTAGTTCTTCCTCTTGTTGAAGATCTGCACAGAGCACATCTCCCCATAAGTTGAGAATTTAATTCTCATCGGGTTGAGATCCTGCCATGCAGATCCAAAACTTAGAGGGGGAATTGAGTTTAGAGAATTTAATTCTCCCAAAACAAAATTAGGGTTTAACCCTATATGAGAATTTAATTCTCCCAAACTCGCAGGAATTTAATTCCTTCATGATGAGATCAGGGTTTAAACCCTATCTGAGAATTTAATTCTCTTAAAACTATAGGAATTTAATTCCTTCAAAATGGGCAAAACTAGGATTTAACCCTAATTGAGAATTTAACTCTCTCAGATTAATGGGAATTCAATTCCTTTAAAAGAAAGTAGGGTTTAACCCTATATAAGAATTTAATTCTTCCACAAACATAGGAATTTAATTCCTCCAAAATTATAATTAGGGTTTAACCCTGCAGAGAATTTAATTCTCAAAATAAAATAAAGGGACTAAAGAGATCTCTGTGCATGCAAAGAATTTGGGTCACGTGTCCCCACGTGACCCCTGAAAAGATCCCCCAAAATAGGAAGGAATTAATCCTGAGGCAATGCCTCACGTGCTCCCACGTGACCTACAAAACACAGAAAGGAAAAGCAAAGGAAATGAAGGCTTTGGGTGCTCTCAAGTGTTACCACGTGACCCCTCAGCAAACGCTTTAACAGCCAGCGCATGAATCACCATCACGTGTCAGCACGTGATGCTCAAAAATAAAAAATATAAAAAAAGTGTTTAACACTTATCTGAATATCCTGAGAACAAAATAAGGGGATCTGGCCCTACTTTTTGATGCTATCACGTGCCCCTACGTGATCCCACCTTCTTCTAGTGTTTAACACTAATCTGATAATTTTGTTGCAAGTGTTTAATACTGTTATCTGTTAGTGTTTGATACTAATTTGAGAATCACATTTCTAGTGTTTAAACACTAATTTGATAATCTCATTACCAGTGTTTAACACTATTGTTCTTTAGTGTTGAACACTAGCTTCAGCCCAATTGGTTAATTTTCTAGAGGCAAAGCCTCCCATTCAATGGACCAACAGAGGACCAATATTTCAAACTTGATTGGACTTAGCCCAAGAAGGCCATAAGTCCTCAATTCAGACTTAACTGAGCCAATGTGCTCATAATATAATTAATTGGTCTTAGTTCCAAACCGGGCTATAGATCATTTAATCCACCTGGGTTTAAGGGTACATCTCTTCACTCCTTTGATATTTGTCGTTGTAATTCCTCAACGTCTTCAAAGAGGTGACGGGTCCCGATAACCATACATTTCTACGGACTGTGGGGTCCTTAAACTCATGGACCATGATGTCCTTAACCTCGACCGTAATGTCTTAAAACTAGCAACGGACTGTGGAGTCCTTAAACCCACGGACCGTGATGTCCTTAACCTCGACCGTGATGTCTTTAAACTAACATTGGACCATGGAGTCCTTAATTCCATGGACTATGACGTCCTTAACCTTGACCGTGATGTCTTAAAACTAATAATGGACTGTGAAGTCCTTAAATCCTTGGACTATGATGTCCTTAACCTCGACCGCAATGTCTTAAAACTAATATTGGACCACCAGGTCCTTAAACTGGTAATCGACCGCAATATCATTAAACTAAACAATAGAGCCCAATTGCTCTCTTGTCGGATCTAAACGATCCCGTTAAGTTGATCTTAGTCTAAAATTAGACTAACTTATCCTTAACAAACGTTTAAGTTGATCTTAGTCTCAAAGGAGGCTAACGTATCCTTAAACCCAACCCCCCTAACCCAAATCTAAGAAAAATACGGATTTGGACTAGTCCACGCCCTACGGGCGACAACACAACTTAGTCTCCGTATACAATCCACGGACAACCACAAACAAAACAAACACCCACGACACGAAGTGAAAATATGGAGAAGGAGAAAGTTGTTACCGCGATGCGGTAGCGTGATTAACTGCAGGGGCTTGCGCCTGCAGGGAAGAGCGTCCCCACGATCAAAAACCCCTCAAACGAGGGGAATCTGACGAAGTTTGCTACATCGGCCGCATCCGTTCAAACCTTCGACACATGATGCTATAAATCAACTTGGCATTTTCGGAGAGGTGGACGGCAAGCACCAATTAGCATCTGCCCCGAATTTCAGGCAAGACGTCCGTCCTGCGCCGTCTTTCGGAGGGGAACAGATTCTGGCACGCCCGGTGGGACCTTTTACTCTTTCCACTCCACACTTCGTGTGTCGTGTTCGCGAACCAATCACGGTTTGTTAATGGTTGCCCTTGGGTTTCAAGGTACTAAGATTTGGCATTTTGCTTGGTGCAGAAAGCAAAGGATCAATGGCTGGCACCTGCTCGAAGTGTTCCACATGCAACTGCAACCTATGTTCCGCCTCACTTGGAGGTGTAGCTTATGGGCCCCAAGCGGCCTCTTTATTCACGATGCCAGTGGAACAGGTCACCCAAACCACCACAAGATTGTTTTTCGGAACCATGTTTCCGCCGATAAGCTTCAGCACCCCCGTGCCCGTACCGGAAGCTCCCAAGAAGTCGGTCTTCGATCGACTTTCTACTACCACGGCCCCTCTCAACGGGTCGTTCAATTCCAACTCCTCGGTCTTTAACAGGCTGAGCCTCAATTCTGATGGGCCTGTCAAGAAGCACATGATACCTGAAATGTCCATCCCAAAGAAGATAGCCATCCCCGCTCCTGAAGTCGTTAAGGCGGCTTCTCCTGCCAGAGAGTCAGTCTTTACAAGACTGACTGCTCCTACTCCCGTTCCTGCTCGAAGATCTGTCTTTGACAGACTGGATACCGCTATCTAAAAGACGTCAGTCTTCAAGAGGATGGCACCAGCAGCCTCTCATCTGAACAGGGGGCAAGACGAAGCCATTCCCATCGCTGAACCAACACCAACGGATCGACACGCTCGACGTCGCCACTGGCGCCGAGTAAGGAAGGCTGGGGGCAACTCCCCCTATGGGCTAACTCCGCCAACTTCAACGGTGGAAATTAATGCTGCTGTTCCGACCGGGAACAGCTTCGAGCTGCTGAATAAGGTGCGCAGGAATTCTCCTACCGCCGTACTGAAAAGATCACCTCCTCCGATGGAGAATGTTGCGGAAGCAAAGCCAGAACAATCCCCTCAGCGGCTGTCCTCCAAGATCTACAAAGTTTGGCGTCAAGTCCAAGACTCGGTGATTGATCCAAATTTCTCCCGCCAACAGAAAAGGGTAAAGGTTCAACAAGAAGGAAGCCATCCTGCCAAGCCACGAAAAGCTATTTGGGTGCCCACCGCGACGACCCCCTCAACTTCGACCGCTCATAAGAGATGAAGGCCAGAGAAAATCCCCATGCCTGCAGGCACTGAGCCCAAACGCCCCAAGTCTGGGGGCATAACGGTCCATACTATTTACATAGCATCTGGGAAAGAGGATAGCCGCGCTTCTACAGGCCACCGACCACTCACCCGATTCATCACAAGAGCTCAGGAGTAGCAACAGCAGAAGCTTCAGGAGATGCTGACTGCCATGGCTGCACTCACCGGGCCAAAAGAAAGCCCGGAGGCGTCATCGAAACAACGTCACGAACACGAGACTGATGCTGAATTCTTTCGGAGAATGCTCGAAAAGAAGGACAAGGAGGCTGCAGAACAAGCGGCCAATATAAAGCAAAAGGCTTTTCTATTCCAGGACATGGTGGGTATGATGATCCAGCAGGATCCTCCGCTGAAGATCCTCCGATTATCCTCGAAGATGATAGAGGAGAGACATCGAATCCTCTACTGGCTCTGTCAACAGCCAAAGAGGAAACAATCTCTAAAGCTGCCCTGGATGACTATATTGCTCAGCAAATAAGAGTTCACTAGGCAAATGAGGCAGCCGGCCAAGTTGTCAAAACAGGACGACCGTATCCAGGCTGGTATGATCAGATAAAGTACCCACCAGGCTACACAATCCCGAAATTCCATTTCTACAAGGGGACAGGCTATCCCCATCAACATGTCGCCCAATTCAGGGCTCTTTGTGGCAACACCGGCGGCGATGATAAGCTCTTGCTTCGCCAATTCGTCGGCAGCTTATCGGAGACGGCATTTGAGTGGTACTTCGAGCTTCCAAACGACTCCGTCAAAACATTCACAGAGATGGAGTTGCTATTCACCCAGTGATTTGCGAGCGCCAGCGAATGCACCCCAATAATGACGGTGATCAATGCAAGGGTGAAGCAGGGCGAAACTTGGGTTCAATACGCAATCCGATGGTGGAACCTGTGGTCGAAGTGCGAACAGCGCATCGAAGAAGCACCAGCGGTGGGCATGTTCGTGGGCACCCTAGACTCTCATGCAACTATTTCACAGTTCATGATGTTCTTTAAAACGACCACGTTCCAGGCTTTAATCGATAAGCTATCCTAGATGGATCAAATGGGCCACAGACCGTCTCCCCCGAAGCCGGAACCGCGGAACGACAAGGGTAAAGGGAAGGCGACCTTCGTCGCGAACACCCAACAGCTGCCCAGTTCCCCAAAGCTAGCGGATCAACTGGTGGAGAGACGGCGCTATTACAATGAGAAAATGAAGCGTCCTTACTCATTCCTACGGGACAAAACGAAGAGGCGATTCGAGCTGGCTATGCGCAATAGGCTTATCAATCTGCCGAATCCAAGGCGACCACCGCAACCCAACGAAGTGAATAATCCAAATTATTGGCCTTACCACCAAACGGTAAGCCATCCGATCGAGGATTGCTTCGTCTTTAAGGGATGGATCGAAGATCAGTTCCTACAAGGCAAGTTTGCGCTATCTGAGAAGTGGAAAGTAAACCCACCACAACCGCACACTGCTAAGAAGATGGACACACTGGAGGCAACGTGCTCTTTTGTTGAAGAAGCTCCGTGGGAGGTCATGCTTTCAGCCAAGACCAAAAGGATGCTGAATGATCTCCAGACATGCCCGGCGATCAGGTGGAGGAACCTGCTGGAACCGCAGATCATCGAAGGGATACTGAAGCCACGCCCAACTCCAAAGATTGGTGGTGATAGCCAAAGTGCTCACACCCAGCCGTCAAAATCTTCAAAGAAGAAGAAGAAGAGATCCAAAAAGCCCGTGAAGCTTGGCGACAAGCGCACGGACTTACAGAAGCAGATTGACGCGCTGGAGGAGTATAATCAGAAGGCGCGGACTCCCATCACGCTTCAAGAGTTCCTCGGCCACGTCCTGGAGGACGAAGATGATGGAGAAGACTCATCGGATGGATCTGAGGATTATGTAGCAAGCTGCCATATGATCTCTCATTCATCGCTAGACAATGAAGAAGCTCCCTGCACAGAGAGACTGGGGGCAGGTCCCGTGCCAGAACTTCTACGGCCGTCAGACGAAATGATCGACGCCTTCCTGAATGAGATTCATCTGAAAAGTAAAGCCAATGGGGAGCGTGAGATGGCTATATTTGAAAGGGCCAAGCGTCGACGACCGGACGAAAGAGTCAAGACACTTCCGCCGAATCAAGGGACATCCGTCGCGAATAAAAACAAGTTCAAGACAAGGAAAAGGTTTGCTAAAGCCCTATCAATAGGAATGAAGCTACCACCCTCTGAAGGAAACACTCCTGGTGAAACAGAAACACATCCTAGCTACTGCTTATATCATCAAAAGATTTCGCACCATACTGAAGAGTGCGACACTTTTAAAAGATGGTGGCAGGGATATGTTTCTTACCGGCAACATTTTAAGCGGGTGAAACGCAAAACTCGTCGGGAGCAAAGAAGTGCAACCGAGGAGCATAAAAGAACTACCGGTAACTGTCGCATGGTCAACACCGGGGGATCGCAGGTTCTCACTTTCGGGAGCGACTCTGACGAAGAGATGGCTCTTGGTCCTCTCTTTAAAGAATCCGCCTTGGGGAAGGAAGAAGAACCGAAGGCCTGCGAAAACATTCAGTTGCGCAATCGCACGCTTCCAGAGAAGAATCTCGGACCAACGAGTAGAAAAGATAGGGAAAAAAAAGGTCTCTGAGGATATCGCCCTGGATGACCAAGTCATGAAAGAGCTGACTGCCAAGGACCCGCCAAAGAAGAGTAAGGTGGACTACAACGTGCTGGCGCACTTGAGAAAGTTACCCTCGCAACTCAGCATTCTCGACGCCCTTCTACTATTCAAAGAAGCGAGAGATTCACTGATCAAGGCGCTATAAGAGCCAGAACAATTCCAAGCTTTCCTCGCCGAAGAAAAGATGAAGGACGGGCTGGAAGAAGTACATACATCCGATATTACCTTCGGCGATGAAGATCTCCTTTTTGGGACGTGCGGGCACAACCGTCCCTTCTATGTCTCAAGATACTGCCACGATATAAAGATAGGCAAAATTCTGGTCAACAATGGGTCTTCCGTCAATCTCCTCAACGTGCGAGTGTTGAAGGAAATATGCATGAGCGTCCAGCATCTCGCTCGTGATAAAATCACCATCTCTGGTTTTGACTCCCAGTCATCGCGGACTCTCGGGTCTGTGATATTGACATTACGATTCGGGCTACTTGTCACGGATATTAAATTTCATGTCATTGACGCCAAGACATGCCATAACGCTTTGCTCGGCCGGCCTTGGTTACACGAGTACAATATCATCCCTTCTACACAACATCAGTGTATGAAATACTTTAAGGATGGTCTCGAGTATACCGTAACGGGAGAGCTGAACCCATTCTCCGTGAACGAAGTCCACAAGTAGAAAGATGCAAAATACTTTTTGACAGATTTCGAGGACACAGAGAGATGTCATAAGCCGGAGAACAAAGCTATTACCACCATTCCTGTCTTCGGGAGTGATACTGAGGAAGAGGAAGAGATAGTTTATCCAGGCCCGCCCCAGTACAACAAGCCAGGACCGTCCGCTCCCATGTTGATCTTTGGCAGTGACTTGGAAGATGGGGTCCATGCTATATTCTCCGCTCGGCCTTCAATACAAACATTCACCGATGAAGAGCAAAGTTTGCAAGTTGCCATAGTTCCGCCCAAACATCATAAAGAACTAGACGCGCTTGATACCTATTGTGTGGATGAGTTGCAGACGTTCTATGTCCCTCCCAGGCGAAAAGGCGATCCTATTCTACCATTCCGGGGAAACCAAAGTGGAGAAAGAAATCTGGCACGGCGCGGATTCTACACTTGACAGGCTCCAGCCCATCCGTCTGCCTTGATATTATACAGAAGGCTTGAAAAGGCTGTTGAAGCGCCAAGGGATACCCTTCAAACAGACCGCTCGAGAAGCTAAGTTCTATGACAGGATCTGGAATGTTCCCGGAACTCAGCGAAAGTTGCCCAACGGGAGAATGGAAGCGATCGGGCTTGGATATGTTCGGTCCAAGTAACGGGAGCTACTCCGCGACTGCTATGTCGTACATGACTTTGATGAAGAAGGAGATGCTCAATGAGAGAATGCTAACCCTGAACCAGAAAGAGCCCCCGACATGAAAGTGCCCAGTCCGTCGTTCGAAGAACAAATGGACAAGCTTATAAGGGAAGCTGGTCAAAAAGTTCGAGACGACCATAATCGCGAAATGGCCATCTAAGAGAAAACCAGGACACGACGCCTTCTTCAATAGACTGCGAAAGATAAAAATGCTCCTCCCTGTCAACCTGTTGTGCAAAAGGCCCGACGCAGAGGCAGAAACAAGTCAAAGAGCGGAAAAGGCATTCATCAACGACAAAGCGCGACCAAGAAGTCACGCGGTCAGGAATCGAGCGGTCCGGATTTGTCCCTTATGAAGAAGATGAGAAGAGCATACTCTTTTCCTCAATACAAGACAAAGAAGATACTTGACCTTGCTATAAAACATCAAATTATTACACTCCCGGAGTCCAAGCATCCCGAGCAAGACAACGAGGTCTCTCACCCAGACTATTGCTCGTATCACCGAGCAATAGGACATCCTCTCGAAGACTGCTTCACCTTCAAGAACTGGGTTGAAGACCAATATCAGCTCGGAAAGTTCGCTCTATCCAGCAGTTGGAGGATAACTCCACCGCAGAAGCACGAATCAAAAGCCGCGCATACAGCAAGAGTGGAACCAGATCAACATCGGTCGTGGAAGCGAGCTCGTACTTGTCATATGATAACACTATTAAAAGAAGAGCCTGAGGATAGGGGTGACCTCCTTTGGTGTTTCGAAAACAATGATGACAAGGTGATCTCAGAGTTTCCGCCGGCGCCAAAAGAGCTGGAAGATGGAATACACACCACTGCAGATAACCTCGAGAAAATTGATTTGGGGACGGCAAATGACCCGCGACCGACATTCGTCAGTGAGCTGCTATCTGAAGAAAGGGTGGCTGCGCTAAAAGACGTGCTTATGCAGCATAGAGATTGCTTCACATGGAACTATTCCGAAATGCCAGGATTAGATCCAGAGATTGCTGTCCATAAATTGGCAATATCTCCGGACGTCAAGCCAATTAAACAAGCACCGAGAAGAATGCGGCTCGAGCTTGAAATGAGCATCAATGCTGAGGTCAAGAAGCTGATCGACTCTGGCTTCATCCAAGAAGTTTAGTACCCTGATTGGATCGCCAACATCGTCCCGGT
Organism: Agapanthus africanus; assembly: GCA_030015575.1. Classification (NCBI taxonomy): domain Eukaryota; kingdom Viridiplantae; phylum Streptophyta; class Magnoliopsida; order Asparagales; family Amaryllidaceae; genus Agapanthus; species Agapanthus africanus. Next base: position 17,328,805 of record CM057349.1, on the reverse strand, counting down.
GATGAAGAAAAATGGGACAGTGCGCATCTGCGTAGACTTTCGGGATCTCAATAAAGCCTGCCCGGAGGATGACTTTTCGGTACCGGTCACCGAGCTGATGATAGACAATACGTCCACTCACGAAGTCTTCTCCTTCATGGACGGATCGTCAGGATACAATCAAATAAATATGCATCCCGAAGACCAGAAGCACACCGCTTTCCGGACCCTTTTGGGTATATTCTGCTACAAGGTGATGCCCTTCGGTCTAAAGAACGCCGGTGCCACCTATCAGAGGGCCATGACGAGGATCTTCGATGATCTCATACATGAAATCGTCGAATGTTATATCGATGACCTTGTGGTGAAAAGCAAATCATACGGGGAACATCTCGAGCATCTGAAGATCGTGTTTCAACGCCTTCGGAAATACAACTTGAAAATGAACTCTCTCAAATGCGCGTTCGGGGTGTCCTCAGGTAAATTCCTAGGATTCATCGTCCGACATCGAGGTATCGAGATAGATCTGTCAAAGATCAAGGCGATTAGGGAAATGCCTCCACCAAGGACTCTCAAGCAGCTGCGGTCTCTCCAAGGAAAGCTCGCATATATCCGGCGATTTATAGCCAATCTCTCAGGCAAGTGCCGTCCTTACAGTCACCTGATGAAAAAAGGGACCCCGTTCGTCTGGGATCACAAATGCCATGGCGCGCTAGACGAAATCAAGCAATACTTGCAGAATCCGCCAGTACTAGCCACTCCGGTCAAGGGAAAGCCCCTTATTCTTTATACAACAGCCCTCGAAGGTTCCTTAGGCGCATTATGGGCACAAGAGAACGACCAAGGGAAAGAAAGAGCTCTCTATTACTTGAGTCGAGTTCTCCTGGGGGCAAAAAGCAATTATTCTCCCATCTGCCTGGCATTGATCTTCACGATAACGAAGCTCAGGCACTATGTGTTGGCGCATGAATTCCGTCTCATATCGAAGGTGGATCCCCTCAAATATTTGATGTCAAAAGCCATATTGACGGGACGACTCGCTAAATGGGCCCTACTCTTGATGGAGTTCTCGATAACTTATCGACCTCTTAAGATAGTGAAAGGCCAGGCCATCGCCGATTTCCTCGCTGAACATCCGATACCGGCCGATTCCCCTTTGAATTGCGAACTGCCAGACGAACATGCGTTTGATGCGATCGACGATGGTGGTAACCAGTGGGAACTTTATTTTGATGGAGCGTCTTCCATGGAGAAGCGCAAACAGAGCGCGTCTATAATCAAATCAGGGGTAGGCCTTATCTTCGTGACCCCACAAGGAGGGATAATGCGATTCGCCTTCTCCTTGACAGAGCCGAGGACAAACAATGAAGCCGAGTACGAAGCTTTGATAGCAGGCCTCGAGATCGCCATTGACATGGGAATTGAAAACCTCCTCATATACGGAGACTCTCAGTTGGTCGTCAGTCAAGTAAATGGCGACTACCAAACGTGCAAACCAGAACTGGTAAAGTACGGCGAGAGGGTACAACAACTGCTGACCTAAATACCTTCCTATATCTTGGAAAGCATACCACGTGCAGAAAATAGCAAAGCGGATGCACTAGCTAAGCTCCATAAAGAACTGGCCGACGAGAACCTCGATGACGTGAGAATCGTTATGCAAAGCCGTCGGGTTCTTGCGCTGGCGGAAATATCTCCAGAGTCGTCCGGAGAAAAAGGAGTGACTGAGCAAATGGCTATGCAAATAAAAGACCAGGAAAAGACTGAGGATTGGAGAGAAGTCTTTATAGACTACTTCAAATCCCATCGAACACCTGAAGACGCATCCTCAAAACATCAACTCATGAAGCGAGCCCTATCTTTTGCCTTCGTCAATGATACTCTATACAAGAGGTCATTTGATCTCCTATGGCTAAGATGCCTGGGAGCTAAAGAGGCAAAAAGAGTCGTCCAAGAAGTTCACGACGGACTCTGCGGTTCTCACCAAGCCGGACCGAAGATGAAGCTGAAGATTAAAAGGATGGGTTATTATTGGCCCACGATGATCCAGGACTGCCTCGAGTATGCGAAGCAATGCCACTCGTGCCAGATTCATGGGGACTTTATCCATCAACATCCAAATCCACTACATCCAACGGTGGCTAGCTGGCCATTCGAAATGTGGGGGACTGACATAATCGGCCCCATCGAGCTAGCATCGTCCAGAGGACATCGATTCATTTTGGCGACAACCGATTACTTCTCTAAATGGGCAGAAGCAGTACCGCTGAGGGAGGTGAAGACAGAGAATATCCTCCACTTTTTCAAGACACACGTTATTTATCGGTTTGGAACTCCGCGACGGATCATCTCCGATAACGGGCCAACCTGAAGAAGCCACAAGATCAGCCGCTTCGCACAACAGCACAACATAAACTGGAGATACTCCTCAGTTTATAATCCCCGAGCTAACGGTCTAGCTGAGGCTTTCAACAAGACCTTGACGAAGATTGTGAAAAAGACGGTGTCTTGAAATAAGAAAGACTGGCATGAGAGACTGCATGAAGCTCTCTGGGCATATCGAACTATGTTCAAGACGGCCACAAACACAACGCCCTACGCGTTGGTATTCGGTACAGAAGCGGTACCCCCCCTCGAGATAGAGTTACCCTCTCTACGAGTGGCAATGTATTACGAGCTGACGGACGAAGAGAACGCTCACCTTCGGCTTGAGGAGCTCGACGCCCTTGATGAAACCCGGCTCCTGGCGCAGCAAAATCTGGAAGCTTATAAGGCAAAGAAGACGTGCTCATATGAAAGATTGACCAGGCCGAGGACATTCCGCCAAGGCGAACTTGTGCTAGTGGTCAAAAGACCTATGATCCCCAATCGCGCCAAGCGGGGAAAATTCGAGCCGAACTATGAAGGCCCATACATTATAGACAAGGTCTACTAGGGTGGAGCCTATCTACTCATGTACATGCATGGCGAAAGGCCCTTCAGACCAATAAATGGTCGCTTCCTGAAGAAGTACTACGCTTGACGAGTCACGGCCTAGGTCAATGATAGATGACGACGACTATGCCCGCTCACTATCTTCCTAAGCCTAAACTCTATAAGTAGTGACATGCCTTCTTCAACAACGGACCGAAACATCCTTAAACTAACAACGGACCGAAACGTCCTTAAACTAACGACGGACCGAAACGTCCTTAAACTACCAATGGACCACTATGTCCTAAAACTAGCCGTTGACCGAGATGTCGATAAACTACGGTGGATTGCAACATCCCAAAGATGATACATAAAAAAAAGAGAGAAAAAAGAAAACGGTATGTCCACAAGCAAAATGGGCACGGATGAAAACCCGAAAGGGCTCTGTGAGTAAAAACAGCAGGGCTACCGGCGAGTTTTGTGAAAACCCGAAAGGGCGCAACCTCGTTAGAAAAAAAAAAGAGAGAAAAAAGAAAACGGCATGTCCACAAGCAAAATGGGCACGGATGAAAACCCGAAAGGGCTCCGTGAGTAAAAACAGCAGGGCTACTGGCGAGTGTTTGTGAAAACCCGAAAGGGCGCAACCTCGTTAAAAGACACTTGCAGAGTCCTCTCGACCTTGTGCGGAGAAACCACCTGCATGAGATCCTTACGACTCACAAGGGAGCAACACACTTAGGGATCCCCACGATCCCTAAGGAGAAAATACACTTGCGAGATTCTCACGACTCGTAAGGAGAACCCTCTTATGGGACCCTCACGGCTCATAAGATTTGAAAGTATTAAGTTACAGAGACCTGAACCTGTTCTTAAGCAGCTCCCACAACCTTCACTACTGCCCTACAAGCGGTGCAACACTGACCCTTGTATACAATCCACGGGCGCGAATAAACATTTCCCTAACAAAGTCCCATCCGTGACTAGGGATACGTTCGCACGGTGAACAACCCTTGTGAGTCCTCTCGACTTATAAGGAGAAAACTCTTTTATAAGATCCTTACGACTTATAAGAGAACATGCACTTAGGAGTCCTCATGATTCCTAAGGAGAAAACACACCTACGAGATCCTCACGACTTGTAGGGAGAAATACCTTTGTGAGACCCTTACGGCTCATGAAGTCAAAAGCCTTAGTCGACAGGATCCTAACCCTGGTCGCTAAGCCACCTTTGCTCGATATCGACAGAGGCAAATGATGATTCGCTCCTGGCAATATCCCAATTGTAGCGGTGCTAATGCCGAAATCGGTGTCTAATTCAAAGCTTGCAGCAAAAAGCCAGCTAAGCCAAACATGCATACGAAATAGCCGAAATGATGGGGCAACTTGCAACAAAATCAGCAAGTAAAAAAAATGTATGCATGCGAAATAGCCGAAATGATTGGGCAACTCGCAATAAAAATCAGTGAGTAAGAATAAAACAAATAGCCGAAATGATTGGGCACGTTGAAAAAATAGCCTGAATGATTGGGCAATCGCGACCTTCGCGATATATAAAAGCTGAAATGATAGAGCATCGCGGAAAGAAATAAAATAAAAATAAAAATGAAATTTATGCCCTACAGGTGATATTACATCAATCCCTGTATATAATCCAGGGGCGCAAACGAAGAGGGAGTCACACTCCTCCTCCCCAGGTTTCATCGGAAGAAGAAGCCAAATCTCGACGGGTCACAGATAGCCTAGAGATCATCTCAACATTCGTCTCATTGCAACAGACACAACATCAAGCAAAGCGGAACAGCGGCAACACCCAGTTCCATGACTCGGCGGTGTACAGATGATCGAGAGTCAAATTCCGACTCCGTGAAATGCGGATAAAGTCAAAAAATTCCTGGTCACGTGGAACGCGGATAACGTCACTTCTGACCCCGTGGAGAACGTCCACAGCGGATCCTGGTCCTCGCAGAGCACGACAGTGAACCCGTGTGAAGCGTCCAGAGTGGAGCCTAGTCCTCGCCGAACACGACAGTAAACCCGTGGGAAGCATCTAGAGCAAAATTCCTGGTCACGTGGAACGCGGATAACGTCACTTCTGACCCCGTGGAGAACGTCCAGAGTGGAGCCTAGTCCTCGCCGAACACGGCAGTGAACCCGTGGGAAGCATCTAGAGCAAAATTCCTGGTCAAGTGGAACGCGGATAACGTCTCTTCTGACCCCGTGGAAAACGTCCAGAGCGGATCCTGGTCCTCGCAGAGCACGGCAGTGAACCCGTGTGAAGCATCCAGAGCGGAGCCTGGTCCTCGCCGAACACGGCAGTGAACCCGTGGGAAGCATCCAGAGCAAAATTCCTGGCTACGTGGAACGCGGATTATGTCACTTCTGACCCCGTGGAAAACGTCCAGAGCGGATCCTGGTCCTCGCAGAGTACGGCAGTGAACCCGTGTGACGCATCCAGAGCGGAGCCTAGTCCTTGCCGAACACGGCAGTGAACCCGTCGGAAGCATCTAGAGCAAAATTCCTGGTCACGTGGAACGCGGATAACGTCACTTCTGACCCCATGGAAAATGTTCAGAGCGGATCCTGGTCCTCGCAGAGCACGGCAGTGAACCCGTGTGAAGCATCCAGAGCGGAGCCTGGTCCTCGCCGAACACGGCAGTGAACCCGTGGGAAGCATCCGGAGCAAAATTCCTGGTTACGTGGAACGCGGATTATGTCACTTCTGACCCCGTGGAAAACGTCCAGAGCGGATCCTGGTCCTTGCAGAGCACGGCAGTGAACCTGTGTGACGTATCCAGAGCGGAGCCTAGTACTCGCTGAACACGGCAGTGAACCCGTGGGAAGCATCTAGAGCAAAATTCCTGGCTATGTGGAACACGGATTACGTCACTTCTGACCCCGTGGAAAACGTCCAGAGTGGATCCTGGTCCTCGCAGAACACGGCAGTGAACCCGTGTGAAGCATCCAGAGCGGAGCCTGGTCCTCGCCAAATACGGCAGTGAACCCGTGGGAAGCATCCAGAGCAAACATCGGACTGCGGGGTCCTTAAACCCACGGACTATGATGTCCTTAACCTCGATCGTGATGTCTCAAAACTAACATCGGACCGTGGAGTCCTTAAATCCGCGGACTATGATGTCCTTAACCTCGACCGTGATGTCTTAAAACTAACAATGGACCGTAATGTCCTTAAACTAATTTTACCTTGGTTCAAGGGTACATCTCTTCACTCCTTTGATATTTGTCGTTGTAATTCCTCAACGTCTTCAAAGAGGTGACGGGTCCCAACAACCACACATTTCACGGACTGTGGAGTCCTTAAACTCATGGACTATGATGTCCATAACCTCGACCGTGATGTCTTAAAACTAACAACGGACTGTGGGGTCCTTAAGCCCATGGACTATGATGTCCCTAACCTCGACCGTGATGTCTTAAAACTAACATCGGACTGTGGAGTCCTTAAATCCACGGACTATGATGTCCTTAACCTCGACCGTGATGTCTTAAAATTAACAACGGGCTGTAGAGTCCTTAAATCCACGGACTATGATGTCCTTAACCTCGACCGTAATATCTTAAAACTAGCAACGGATGGTGAAGCCCTTAAATCCACGGACTATGATGTCCTTAACCTCGACCGCGATGTCTTTAAACTACGGTACCCAGGAAAACTACGCCAAACACGGTAGTGAATCCGTGGGAAGCATCCAGCGCAACACCTGACCCCGTGAAATACGGATAAGGGCAACTTCACCCATCACTCGCGGGTCCTCACGACTCGTAAATGAGCAAAATCTCTTGTGAGATCCTTACGACTTTCAAGAGAAAACACGCTTAGGAATCCTCACGATTCTTAAAGATAAATTACACCTACGGGATCCCTTCGACCTGTAGGGAGAAAAATTCTTTATGAGACTCTTACGGCTTATAAAGTTGAAAAGTCTTAGGAGGCAGATCTTAACCCTGAATCCTAAGCCATCGTTGTCCTGCAAAGAGGTCAAGATAGACTATCCGCAGAATACATTCAATAAAAAAGGGACACACCACTAAGAAGAAAAATATGACTTTTATTCATGAACTAAAAATGGAAACAAAGTACAATTCATGAAAGAACAAAAATATACTCTTATTCAGGAGTATGTACAAAAGAAAAAAAAGAAAAAGATATACAAGTCTTTAGGTCGGCGGGCGATTTAGCAGCTTGGTCAGCTCATCCTTCTTTCGCTGGGCCACGCCTTCGTGATTCAGTATCGCCAGAAGCCTTGCCTCCGCCTGAGCCTGCCGGGCCTGATATGAGGCAAGCCGGCCTTCGAGCTCTTTCTCGGTAGCTTTGTGAGCCTCGACCCTTTCGCGAGTAAACACGGCGGCCTTGTCGATAGCCATCACCTCCTTGATGGCCTCTTGAAGCACTCGCCAGAGTTCATACGCTTTGTTGGCCTTGGCTGTAAGATTGGCTTGAAGCTCATTCAGCGCTTTCGAAGCCAGCTCCCTTTCCGAGAATTTGCGGCCGAGCCTCTTTTCGCATGACACCATGTTCACCGCGCACCGCTCAATCAGACCCCGCAAGCCCGCTTTCGTAGCCACAACCCCTGAAGAAAGACGGGAACACTCGAGCACCGTATAAACAAGTCTCCATTCGACGACAATACTCGATCTAGAACACGCAAAAATCACCTGATATGGGAGGCAACAAGGAAAGTATCCGATGAATATCCTACCGAGCATGCATTTACAATTATATGAATATTCGAAAGGAAATGATACCCAAAGCTCTGATGTGCATGCAACATAACGATGGTGCTCGCAATTAAAGAAAATTTCCGTGGAAAAATATGAAGGTCATTTACGCAAGCAAGACGCACATACGAGTACCTGGTAAACATGAAATTCAACAGAAAAGCATACAACAGCCAATGATAAAAAGAGTGCATAGATTTAAGCATACTACACTACCGGGAAAAGATCGCTAAACAAGGGAAGGCATTGGAAATCAAGGAGATGGAACTATTTCCAAGGCTCCTTTTCTGCATCTAATGTTGTGCACAGAAAATATGGCATAAAAAATTAAACAACCCCATCAAAAGGGCCCCACGTGTAGAGCACGTGAGCACCAAACTCGATATGCATTGAAAAGTAAAATGGTGCCTCACACGCCAAACACGTCAGCAGCAACAGTGACAATATGACAAAATCCCATAAAGAAGGCATGCAAACACAGAAGGGAAGGAAAAACTTATCACCCATACTTTAAAAGTTCATACAAAAATAAGAAGAAACAATTACAATAGCAAGACCTCAGATTCGGGGCATGGATTGAGAAACTCAAAAGTGACCTTGTCCAAGATCTTCCAGGCATTTCGAACCATCCTAGTATGGTTTTTTCGCGATCACAAGCGTCGGGATCCTCACGGAAGTCCTCCACCCTCCGATAGGCAGCAAGTATGGCCGACTGCTGAAAAGCCTAATGCAAGAGATCAATAAGATCGTCTCGCCTTCTCTTCGAGATTAGGCTCATCAGGTACACCGAATGCACCTTATCCTCGGCGGCATCCAATGCCCTAAGCGGTACGCCGGTGCAAAATAGAGGGAGCGCCTCCCAGATCGCCGTCACGATGAGTTTCAAAAGCGAAGAGCGACGACGGAGTAGCCGACCGTTGTACTCGTCGAAGCGGCTCATGATCTCAGCACATTGAGCGTTGGTGAACTCATGGTTCTTGCTGCGGCCCAATGCACGAATGTTTCCGTAAGAAATGATCTCATCAAGATCGTACAAATGGGCATCCATAATACCTGAAATAAAGATCGTGAGAATTTAATGGATAAGCCAATTGAGAAGAATGTTTGTCTAGATAAACAAAGGATTTCAAGCAACTCGGTACATTCCCTAGGGAAAGGCACCATTACAGGCCTTTTACTCTTGGTTACAGAAGACAACTCAGGGCAAAAAAAACCCAAGAAGTCCCCTGAGAAGAACTAAGTTCTTCATAGGAATTAAATTCCTTTTTGAAAAAGGGAATTAAATTCCCAGAAATTCTTTTCCCATAGCCAGAGCTTTTTGATGATTCCATGGAAAAGACAAACACCACCACCGATCCCTAAAGATTAAAGAAACCCTAAGAGATCTACTATTTGAAGGTTAAATGGTTTTCTGTTCTTGTTAAAGAACTTAAAGAAGAATGGGTTCTTATTAAAAGGGAAAACCCTTGGTGTGGATTTAAAATCCAAAGAGTTTATGTGTATGAAAGTTCTTCGATCGTCCAAAGTCATTACCTGAAGAGATGGGTCTTTCTTCAACAGAGTTAAACTCTGGAAAATTTGCAAGACAGAGAACTAAGCTCTAAGAAAAGAGAATTAAATTCTCAAAAGAAAAATAAATCGTAAGGAAGAAGATGAAAGAGTGGAGGCGCTTCTGAAGAGACCCCTGCATTTATAGGATGTGATGGAAAAGCTTCATCTTCCCGATTCCCTAGATGGATCCAACGGTCACAAAAGAGACAGCGTTGCACTCACGTGTAGACACATGAGAGCGACGCTGTTGGGGCATTTGTTTCCTGATTAAAAATCAGGAATCACCTCAATGAGGTATCACGTGTTCACACGTGACCAATGGTCACGTGAAGACACGTGATGGTTAAAACTTCATCAAACAGAAACGAAAATAAATGGCTGAAAGATGACTCAATTGGGGGTCACGTGCTCACACGTGACCAAGGGTCACGTGCCAGCACGTGACAACGTGACAGGCTTTGAAATCCCTGCAGCTTAAATAGAATTTAATTATAAAAATAATCAGAATATACCTCAACGAGGGTCACGTGCTCACACGTGACCAAGGGTCACGTGCCAGCACGTGACAGGCTTTGAAAGCCTTACAGTTTAATTGAATTAAAATTCTGAATTTCTCCAAAATCTTTCCAAATGGGAAAGGATTAAGGAGAACCGTTGGATTAAAGATCCAAGGGTGATTAAATATCACCAATTTATGGAAAAATCTTAGATAAGGAAAGATTTCCCTAAATCTCACCAGAAATAACAAACAAAATATCTTTGGAATAAAAATCCAACGGTGAATAAAATTCACTTAATAATCTAAAGGCTCTTATTAATTATGAAAACAAACAAAATCTTTCAAAGAAAGATTTGCTAAACAAATTGATTCTCTTCCTTCTCCTATAAATAGGAGCCAAGAGAAGAGAAGAGATATAGAGTTTTTGAGAGAGAGAGCCTTGGAATCTTGAAATTTCAGAGAGAAAAGAAAGGAGAATTTAATTCTCTACAAAGAAAAACCCTAGGTGAGAAAAGAAAGGGGATCAAAACTTCAAATAGAGAATTTAATTCTCAAAATCTAAGAGTTTAAATCTTCTGCAAAAGAACTTAGTTCTTCCTCTTATTGAAGATCTGCACAGAGCACATCTCCCCATAAGTTGAGAATTTAATTCTCATCGGGTTGAGATCCTGCCATCCGAACATCGTACGTGCATAAATGCACGTGCATGTCCGAACCCTGTCGTAAAACCATACGACCTCTATATCGTTTCGCCTGGAGCAGGGAAACTCTCTGTGTGGGACTCTAAAGACTCGACTACTACGCTGGCAGTGGGTATAACCACAGACCGCAAGCGGCACTAGCTGTACGTAACGGTCCCTAGATAGATGTCGATAAGAAGGCCGATGAGGAAGCCCATCCGAACACCTACTGAGCCTGATGTGACAATCTCCATACAGTCCGGTCTGTTCGTCTAGGACTATCGCATATCGGGCCTAGGGGGCGGCAAGCGTCAGTCCCCTAAAAGCGGTATAAGTCGTGTCGGAGCGAAGCCCATTACACCATGAGAAACTTTTGGAACCTACCAGTAAATCTCGCTTGCCCTGACCAGGGACTTTGCGTAATGGCTCTCCAGACACAGCGCGATATCAACTCCCAATACCGGGAGAGACGAATCCTGTCTAACCACTACTGCCTCCAAGTGCTCGGGACTGCACCCAACTGCTACCTGTTTGCACGACTCCTTTGAGCCGTGGTAGGGTAGCAATCTAAAAACAGTGGGACACACTCGAGGCGAGGTAGCAGTGTCAAGTCTGCGGACTATGCTGTACTCATGTCACCTGGGAACTGTTAACTAACGACGGGTATAATACCAACCAACAGTTCCCTGCGAGTCCTGTCCGGTGTACCCGTAACCCAACGAGCACCTGTATACTATCTCCAGTACGACGTACTGATGGCTGTAGGACAGACCATCTCCCTAACTGGGATGAGAAGCATACACACTAGTCTACTCCGGAGTATCGATGCCTTGTCTCGATAATCCTACGACTAGGGACCTGAAAAAAGGATGTGCTTGTAGACTACCCAGCTCCCCACTAGTGTGACTGCCATCACAACGCTGGTAGTCAAGCAAGATCCTAAGGGCTCTATCAATACGTACACACATATTAAGATAGATAAAACTAAGTAGCATACTACCATGTTTAACAAGACTGTTATGTAACTGTGAATTTCCCAAGCTTCCATTAAGTAATATAGAAGCTAGTATGATACAATAATGGCCCCTAGGGTATATACACTAACAATCTCCCACTTGCACTAGGGCCATGTACTGGCATATCGAAGACCGATCATCTCGAGTAACCTCTCGAACTGAATCTGAGGAAAGGTTTTTGTGAATGGATCAGCAGTGTTCTCCTCTGTAGCAACTCTCCGGACCTCGATCTCCCGGCGATCTATGATCTTCTTGATCAGGTGATACCGCCTTAAGATGTGTTTGGACTTCTGATGGGACCTGGGTTCCTTCGCTAAAGCTATAGCTCCGTTGTTGTCTCAATACAGCGGTATTGGATCAACAATGGTAGGAACCACCTGAAGTTCTGTAAGGAACTTCTTCATCTAGACCGCTTCTTTTGCGGCATCGCAAGCAGCAATATACTCCGCTTCAATCGTCGAGTCAGCAACGGTGTCCTGCTTGGAACTCTTCCAGCACACCGCCCCTCCATTGAGGGTAAAGTCATAACCTGACATGGACTTGGAGTCATCCTTGTCACTCTGGAAGCCGGAATCAGCAAAGGCCTCGATCTTGAGGACTTTTGCGCCGTAAACCAAGAACATCTCCTTAGTCCTTCTCAGGTATTTGAGAATGTTCTTTACTACTATCCAGTACTTCTCCCCTGGGTCTGACTGATACCTGCTTACCACGCTCAGTGCGTAAGCTATATCTGGTCTGGTGCACAACATCGCATACATTATAGAGCCTACCGCAGAAGCGTAGGGTATAATAGACATGCGTTCCCTTTCCAAATCAGTCTTGGGAGACATCTCTTTGGAGAGGGTGATTTCGTGACAAGCCGGTAGATTACCGCGCTTAGAATCTTCCATACTGAATCTTTTCAGTATAGTGTTGATATACCTGGACTGCAAAAGTCTCAACATCCTCTTGGATCTATCACGATAGATCCGGATCCCCAGAATGTAAGAGGCATCACCCAGGTCTTTCATGGAGAACCTGTGTGACAAGAATCCTTTGACAGATTGTAGCATAGGAATGTCATTTCCTATCAATAGAATGTCATCCATGTACAAGACGAGGAATATGACAGTTCGTGCTACAATTTTACTATATATACATGGTTCATCTGGATTTTTGATAATGTCATATTCTTTGACCGTTTCATCAAAACAGATGTTCCAACTCCGCGATGCCTGCTTTAGTCCATAAATGGACTTAAGCAGCTTGCATACTTTTCCGCTGCTCCCACTCTGATTGAAACCTTCTGGCTGATCCATATAGACGCACTCTTCTAAATTAATATTCAGAAAAGCCGTCTTTACGTCCATCTGCCAGATTTCATAATCATGGAAGGCAGCAATAGCAAGAAGGACCAGAATGGATTTGAGCATAGCTACTGGAGAAAAAGTTTCGTCATAGTCCAAACCAGGTCTTTGACGAAAACCCTTTGCAACAAATCTAGTCTTATAGGTTTCCACCTGTCCATCTACACCAATCATTTTCTTGAAGATCCATTTGCATCCTATGGGTTTTACCCCATTTGGAGCAAAGTCCAAAGTCCATACTTTGTTGGTGTACATGGACTCCATTTCGGTCCGCATTGCATCTAGCCATCATACCGAGTCGCCGCTCTGGATGGCCTGCTGGAAGTCAGTAGGTTCATCATCATCAATGACGCAATCCTCTCTATCCCCATCTATGAGAAAACCGTAGTATCTCTCAGGCGGATGAGACAGCCTACTACTCCTGCGGAGGGGTGCGGGAATGTCCTATTCTTCTTGAACTACTGGTTCTACCAAACTTTTAGTAGTAGTTTGTGGTTCTAGTATTTCTTCCAGTTCTATTTCGCTCCCACTTGTTTCCTTTTCTAAAAACTGATGTTCTAGAAAATGGGCATTACGAGAAACAAAAACCTTTTGTTCCTCTGCGTAATAGAAATAATACCCCCTGGAGTTCTTTGGATATCCCACAAACTTATATTGTACCGATCGTGCCTCGAGTTTGTCCGCATGCTGCTTTTTAACAAAAGCTGGACATCCCCATATCTTTAGATACTGAAGATAGGGTTTTTTCCCACTCCACATCTGATATGGCGTGGTAGGCACAGTCTTGGTAGGAACTATGTTCAAAAGATATGCTGCTGATTCTAGCGCATAACCCCAGAAAGATCGCGGTAACTCAGCATTACTCATCATGCAACATACCATATCCAATAGGGTTCGATTCCGTCTCTCCGATACACCGTTATGCTGTGGAGTGTCTGGAGGAGTAAGCTGAGAGAGAATTCCTTTCTCTTTTAGGTAACATAGGAACTCGGCACTTAAGTATTCACCACCTCGATCAGACTTCAGTGTCTTGATACTTTTGCCGGTTTGGTTTTCTACTTTATTCTTATACTCTTGGAATTTCTCAAAAGCCTCGGATTTATGTTTCATCAGAAAAATGAATCCGTACCTAGAGTAACCATCCGTAAAAGTAATGAAATAGGAAAAACCACCTCTTGCATGTGTAGACATTAGACCACATACATCGCTGTATATGAGTCCTAAGAGCTCGCTCGCTTTTACTCCATGTCCATTGAATGGAGTCTTTATCATCTTTCCTTTGAGACATGATTCACAAGTGGCATAAGATTGATATTCGAATGAATCCAAAAATCCTTCTCTATGTAACTTAGTTAACCTTGTCTCATTGATGTGACCTAGTCTACAATGCCATAAGAAAGCTTTATTTAAATCTGGAGACTTTCTTTTTAGTGTGTTCTGGACATTGAAAATCTGTAATTGGTTTAAGACATATATACCGTTATCCAGTGTACCGGACCCAATCAAACCATGATTAAGGTGGATGTTAACAACATCGCTTACAAACGTGAAATCATAATCTTTATTTGATAACAAGGAAACTGATATGATATTACACGTTAAACTAGATACACAAAAACAGTTATGCAAAACCAAAATATGTCCACTCGTCAATCCCAGGTGATAATACCCTACGGACACAGCTCCCACGCTAGCTCCGTTAGCAACCATCAGGGTCATATCACCAACCTTCAGCACTCTACGGTTTCTCAGTGCCTGCAATGAATTGCATATATGAGATCCTGATCCGGTATCCAATACCCAGGAAGTAGAGTTGATTGACAGACAATTCTCAATTACATACACACCTGAAGTCGAAGCCACAGCTTGCTTCGGTTCCTGGTTCTTGGCATTCCACGCCTTGCAATCTTTCTTCCAGTGCCCTTTCCTATGACAATGGAAGCACTCATCCTTGGCTACTACTGGTACCGCAATTTTTTTCTTTCCCTTCACTCCCACCTTACTAACACCCCCTCTAGGTTTGGCGGCGGCCTTATTCTTCCTTCCTTTGGCCCTAGCCTTGGACCCGGAAGAAGAAGCACCGCGAACAAACATAGCGGGTGTTTCCCTTGCCTTTTGCAAGGTGCCCTCTGCACTCCTAAACATGTTAAGGAGTTCTGGAAGATCAACTTCTTTTCTTTGAATGTTGAAATTCAGAATAAACTGGGCGTAGGTGGAAGGAAGGGACTGAAGAACCAAGTCTGTATAGAGCTCGTTCTCCAAAGTCGTCCCGAGGTCTGCGAGCTCTTCTATATAGCTAATCATCTTTAGGACATGTTCTCCTACAGATGATCCGACGGCCATCCTCGACTGAAACAAGTTCTTCGAGGTCTCGTATCTTGCTATACGAAATTGCTCTCTATAAAGTTCCTTTGTATGGAGGAATATGGCATCAAGATCCATATCCTCGCGCCTCCTCTGATCATTATTCATCGAGGCAAGCATGATGCACTTGGCCTTCGTGCAATCTAACTCCCAAGTTTTGCGTATTTCCTTATCTGCATTACTGGATTTGGGACCAGGGACAGCAGGTGCCTTAGCGGTAAGGACATACCCCAATTTGTCATAGGTCAAAACCATCTTAACATTCCGCAGCCAATCTTTATAGTTTGGCCTTATCAATATATTTTTCTCTAATAGTAACTTAAGGCCTGTCATGTTTTGGGTCGCTGCAATGAGAAAGAGAGGGAACACTTTAGCATGATGCTCTTGCAAGTTTAGAGTGGTTTTTAGTTTATCTAAACTGGATGGCTCCCACTGTTTCTCGAATCCCTCCTCAAACCAAAAAGGAAGAACTAGCCAGGACTATTCTCACTATACAATACTTGCTTGACCGTTCAGCCAGGCTGGTGTCGGTACTTCGAGGGAGGTTTTCCAACGCTTTCACGAAGTTCCTTAATTAAATAACCTCTTTTCTCTGGGGGCGTAGCCCCGCTGACACCTTTCTCGGCACCTACTTGGTTTATAGCATTGATCGTTAAGTGACGAATCTCCCGATGAGTAGCATATACTCACAGTAGGATCGGGATCCAAATATCATCGTGTGATAATGCTGAAGGAATCCTACCAACATTCATCACACTCCAAATGGTATGCATCTCTTTGCAAATTTCAGTTTCTTTAGAAATTCCCGATATAAATTTTTGTCCCATGCTCTTATGACCTTGGCGTTAGGTCAAAATGTCATAAGTCACATGTCAAGTTCTACCCATCATTATCTTGTTAATTTGAACCCATTCGTACATATCCTTGACGTTCAGCCAAAATGATAATACGACTGTCCCAAACTAATTCATCTATCTATGCAAAAAATGAATACCAGCAGCTACCAAACACTATGCCTTAGCGTTAGGTCAAAATACATAGCTTGAATACTACTGAATACCCAAATGAAATGACGGAGGGCTACGAATGGTTTTGACGAAACCGTGAACGTAGTGAACTTGATATGACCGAAGGAACCTGATAGCTTTTAAAAGGAGTGGTTAAAGCTCCGCAATTAAAAATAACCGAGTGGTTTCTTTTAAACTGTTCCAACTATTCAACTTTGGTTTATTTTCTTTGCATTAATAATAATGCATCCCATCATTAACCTATCATTGTAGAAAACAACGAAAATACAATGTCCTCTTATGCCATCCGCATTCGCCACTGGGTCCCGTCATCACCCGTTAGGTTACTTAACTAACGACAGAGCGGGGGCTGGGCTAGCGCAGGTGTAAAACATAAGTGATGTCTAAATAGCTATCATATATAGATATTATACATTCGTCAGACGCAATAATAGGCATTCCAGATCACAGATGAATATTATTGGATATGCAAGCAATCCCCATTTCATTTGAGCCTGCAACGAAAGACGGATTACACAGTTGTAATGAATAGCCATTACCCCATCCTAGACCCCTACGGGTATGACAAACTACCCGCTAAGTACCCGAAGTGAAGCGGTCTCCCTCAACAACGTGAATAGGCCACTAAACACTTCAAAGTACCCGGTAGTTTGTGCACCCCACCTTGGGTCTATCCTAGGAGCAAAAACAGTAAAATGAAATAATACAACGGCGGCTACAACCGCAACCTGGATGTGCCCCGCAAAATAATATTACAACAATTTACAATTACATCGAATGAATGAATATAATAACCCATCTCAAACCCCGGCTAATCATTACAACAATCCAATCAAGTTCATAAGCACAAACAGTAAAATCATTACAGAAATGTGCAACCCCCTGCCAACCGACATACTAGCAGTTAGGGGAGGTTTACGAACACATTATACAGTTCACAGATATAATCTAATTAACCAAACATCGTATAATTTCGATCGAGCAAACACATTAGATTCTACTCCAAAAACTTCTCTGTGCACCTGAGACTTGAGCAGAAAATAAACATTTCAGAAAAAACAAAAACATCACAGAAGAGTTACTGGGGAAGATTGGGGTGAATCGGCTTCAACTCGGCCGCGGATCCGCGGCGGATCACTTGGATCGGCCGCGGTTCCGCGGCTGTTTGGCCGATTCATGCACCCAATTTTCTCCAGTATTCTTATATTTTCCTGCTTGTATTTTTAGAGGTCCCTGAAAAATTTTTAGACCTCATTTTAAATTCGACAGAAACTTGGTGATTTCGATGTTTTTTCCGGTTCGTTTTGCGTTCGAAATTGTAACGACTTTGCTAATAAATTAGTTATTATTTAGAGAGGCTCTGATACCACTGTAAGTCAATGTACAACACCCCACGAGTTGCGGGGAGGCGGAAATATGAAAAACAATCTTGTTCTTTGAACTAACATCGACAAACCGAAAGGATCTTTGCTAAACTATAACTAACACTAACATAGGAGTTGTTAACTACTATGAAAGAAGATTATACCTAATGAACCGTATCCTTCTTCTTCTCGTTATCCACCTCCTCGTCGGCCTCCTCTATATAATAGACGATCCACCCGAGAGCTTCTACTCCAAGCTTTGCCTCTAATCTTGAGGTAACTAAGTTTCTCCAATTGCTAATCAAAGTCACTTAGGTAATATAGATTATGGTTATGGATTAATTAGTCTTGCTAATCCTTGATCTCAACACATGAGAGGGTAGGATTAGGGTTTGAACAGAGAGAGCTTGAGGAGAGAGAAGGTGAGCATGAGAATGATATGAGATAATGATCTCTCTTGAATATATGAAGCATAATCATTTATCAAAATAAATAAATCAAATGATTAATCATCATGCTTCATTTATTCATTATGTGTGATTCATTACATGAGTCATTAACCATTTAATGCAACATTAATGACATGAATGAATTATACAAATGAGTCATTAAATCAATAAATGCTCATGCCACCTAAACCCCCAAGTCATCATCCTTCTAGAAGCTTCCCGCCAAATTACGAGAACGCCCCTCCTATCCGTGAAAACACGGAAAAACTTTAGAATGTATAAATCCAATAATCCGATACTAGAATCTGGCTTAAACCAAAGCCGACTAGTAAAAACTGTCCGAACATCGTACATGCATAAATGCACGTGCATGTCCGAACCCTGTCGTAAAACCATACGACCTCTATATCGTTTCGCCTGGAGCAGGGAAACTCTCTGTGTGGGACTCTAAACACTCGACTACTACGCTGGCAGTGGGTTTAACCACAGACCGCAAGCGGCACTAGCTGTACGTAACGGTCCCCAGGTAGATGTCGATAAGAAGGCCGATGAGGAAACCCATCCGCACTCCTACTGAGCCTGATGTGACAATCTCCGTACAGTCTGGTCTGTTCGTCTAGGACTATTGCATATCGGGCCTAGGGGGCAAGCGTCAGTCCCCTAAAAGCGGTATAAGTCGTGTCGGAGCGAAGCCCATTACACCATGAGAAACTACTGGAACCTACCAGTAAATCTCGCTTACCCTGGCCAGGGACTTTGCGTAATGGCTCTCCAGACACAGCGCGATATCAACTCCCAATACCGGGTGAGACGAATCTTGTTTAACCACTACTGCCTCCAAGTGCTCGATACTGCACCCAACTGCTACCTGTTTGCACGACTCCTTTGAGCCGTGGTAGGGTAGCAATCTAAGAACAGTGGGACACACTCAAGGCGAAGTAGTAGTGTCAAGTCTGCGGACTATGCTGTACTCATGTCACCTGGGAACTGTTAACTGACGACGAGTATAATACCAACCAACAGTTCCCTGCGAGTTCTGTCCGGTGTACCCGTAACCCAACGAGCACCTGTATACTATCTCTAGTACGACGTACTGATGGCTGTGGGACAGACCATCTCCCCAACTGGGATGAGAAGCGTACACACTAGTCTACTCCGGAGTATCGATGCCCTGTCTCGATAATCTTACGACTAGGGACCTGAAAAAAGGATGTGCTTGTAGACTACTCAGCTCCCACTAGTGTGACTGCCATCACAACGCTGGTAGTCAAGCAAGATCCTAAGGGCTCTATCAATACGTACACACATATTAACATAGACAAAACCAAGTAGCATACTACCATGTTTAGCAAGACTGTTATATAACTGTGAATATCCCAAGCTACCATTAAGTAATATACAAGCTAGTATGATACAATAATGGCCCCTAGGGCATATACACTAACAGATCCAAAACTTAGAGGGGGTATTGAGTTTAGAGAATTTAATTCTCTCAAAACAAAATTAGGGTTTAACCCTATATGACAATTTAATTCTCCCAAACTCGCAGGAATTTAATTCCTTCATGATGAAATCAAGGTTTAAATCCTATCTGAGAATTTAATTCTCTTAAAACTATAGGAA
Organism: Agapanthus africanus; assembly: GCA_030015575.1. NCBI lineage: Eukaryota > Viridiplantae > Streptophyta > Magnoliopsida > Asparagales > Amaryllidaceae > Agapanthus > Agapanthus africanus. Next base: position 17,309,256 of record CM057349.1, on the reverse strand, counting down.
TTTAATTCCTTCAAAATGGGCAAAACTAGGGTTTAACCCTAATTGAGAATTTAACTCTCTCAGATTAATGGGAATTCAATTCCTTTAAAAGAAAGTAGGGTTTAACCCTACATAAGAATTTAATTCTTCCACAAACATAGGAATTTAATTCTTCCAAAATTATAATTAGGGTTTAACCCTACAGAGAATTTAATTCTCAAAATAAAATAAAGGGACTAAAGAGATCTCTATGCATGAAAAGAATTTGGGTCATGTGTCCCCACGTGACCCCTGAAAAGATCCTCTAAAACAGGAAGGAATTAATCCTGAGGCAATGCCTCACGTGCTCCCACGTGACCTACAAAACACAGAAAGGAAAAGCAAAGGAAATGAAGGCTTTGGGCGCTCTCACGTGTTACCACGTGACCCCTCAGCAAACGCTTTAACAGCCAGCGCATGAATCACCATCACGTGTCAGCACGTGATGCTCAAAAATAAAAAATAAAAAAAAAATGTTTAACACTTATCTGAATATCCTGAGAACAAAATAAGCGGATCTGGCCCCACTTTTTGATGCTATCACGTGCCCCCATGTGATCCCTTCCTCTTCTAGTGTTTAACACTAATCTGATAATTTTGTTGCCAGTGTTTAATACTGTTATCTGTTAGTGTTTGACACTAATTTGAGAATCACATTTCTAGTGTTTAAACACTAATTTGATAATCTTATTATCAGTGGTTAACACTGTTGTTCTTTAGTGTTGAACACTAGATTCAGCCAAATTGGTTAATTTTCTAGAGGCAAAGCCTCCCCTTCAATGGACCAACAGAGGACCAATATTCCAAACTTGATTGGACTTAGCCCAAGAAGGCCATAAGTCCTCAATTCAGACTTAACTGAGCCAATGTGCTCATAATATAATTAATTGGTCTTAGTTCCAAACTGGGCTATAGATCATTTAATCCACCTGGGTTTAAGGGTACATCTCTTCACTCCTTTGATATTTGTCGTTGTAATTCCTCAACGTCTTCAAAGAGGTGACGGGTCCCGATAACCATACATTTCTACGGACTGTGGGGTCCTTAAACTCATGGACCATGATGTCCTTAACCTCGACCGTAATGTCTTAAAACTAGCAACGGACTGTGGAGTCCTTAAACCCACGGACCATGATGTCCTTAACCTCGACCGTGATGTCTTTAAACTAACATTGGACCGTGGAGTCCTTAATTCCATGGACTATGACGTCCTTAACCTTGACCGTGATGTCTTAAAACTAATAATGGACTGTGGAGTCCTTAAATCCATGGACTATGATGTCCTTAACTTCGATCGCAATGTCTTAAAACTAACATTAGACCACCAGGTCCTTAAACTGGTAATCGACTGCAATGTCATTAAACTAAACAATAGAGCCCAATTGCTCTCTTGTCGGATCTAAACGATCTCGTTAAGTTGATCTTAGTCTAAAATTAGACTAACGTATCCTTAACAAACGTTTAAGTTGATCTTAGTCTCAAAGGAGGCTAACGTATCCTTAAACCCAACCCCCCAAACCCAAATCTAAGAAAGATACGGATTTGGACAAGTCCACGCCTTACGGGCGACAACACAACTTAGTCTCCATATACAATCCACGGGCAACCACAAACAAAACAAACACCTACGACACGAAGTGAACATATGGAGAAGCAGAAAGTTGTTACCGCGATGCGGTAGCGTGATTAACTGCAGGGGCTTGCGCCTGCAGGGAAGAGCGTCCCCACAATCAAAAATCCCTCAAACGAGGGGGAATCTGACGAAGTCTGCTACATCGGCCGCATCCGTTCAAACCTTCGACACACGGTGCCATAAATCAACTTGGCATCTTCGGAGAGGTGGACGGATAGCACCAATTAGCATCTGCCCCGAATTTCAGGCAAGACGTCCGTCCTGCGCCGTCTTTCGGAGGGGAACATGCACAATCTCGTTAAAAGATACTTGCAAGGTCCTCTCGACTTTGTAAGGAGAAACCACCCGCGTGAGATCCTTACGACTCACAAGGGAGCAACACACTTAGGGATCCCCATGATTCCTAAGGAGAAATTACACTTGCGAGATCCTCACAACTCGTAAGAAGAACTTTCTTATGGGACCCTCACGACTTATAAGATTCAAAAGTCTTAAGCTACAGGGATCTGAACCTGTTCTTAAGCAGCCCCCACGCCTCCAATACTGCCCTAAAAGCGGCTCAATGCTGACCCTTGTATACAATCCACGGGCGCGAATAAACATTTCCCTAACAAAGTCCCATCCATGACTAGGGATATGTCTGCACGGTGAACAACTCTTGTAAGTCCCCTCGACTTATAAGGAGAAAACCCTCTTGTAAGATCCTTACGACTTATAAGAGACCATGCACTTAGGAATCTTCATGATTCCTAGGGAGAAAATGCACCTACGTGATCCTCACGACTTGTAGGGAGAAATACCTTTGTGAGACCCTTACGGTTCATGGAGTCAAAAGCCTTAGTCGACAGAATCCTAACCCTGTCTACTAAGCCATCTTTGTTCGACATTGACGAAGGCAAATGATGATTCGCTCCTGGCAATATCCCAGTTGTAGCGGTGCTGATGCCGAAATCGGTGTCCAAATCTAAGCTTGCAACAAAAGCTGGCAAGCCACACATGCATACGAAATAGCCGAAATGATGGGGCAACTTGCAAACAAAATCAACAAGTAAAAATGTATGCATGCAAAATAGCCGAAATGATTGGGCAAATCGCAATAAAAAGCAGCGAGTAAAAATAAAACAAATAGCCGAAATGATTGGGCACCGCGAAAAATAGCCGAAATGATTGGGCAATCGCGACCTTCGAGATATAAAAGCTGAAATGATAGAGCATCGCGGAAAGAAATAAAAGAAAAATGAAATGAAAATTATGCCCTACAGGTGATATCATATTGATCCCTGTATACAATCTAGGGGCGCAAACAAAGAAGGAATCACGCCTTCCCTCCTCAGGCTCCAACAGAAAGAGAGCCAAGTCTCGACGGCCACATTTACAGCCTGGAGACCAACAACGGCGTTCCTCCTCATTCCAGCAGGATTCGAACGCAACGTTAACAAAGCGGAGCCATGGCAAAGTCCCTAGTTCCAAGACTCTACGGTCCACAGACAACCTAGAGTCAACCAATGACCTCCCCGCCGGATCAATGCTCCGTCTCGGAAACAAGTTAACCGACCTCCAGGGAAATCAGTTTCCTTGGAAAAATCCTCGATTCAGGGAAATCGACGTTCTCGACGAGAGCATCTCGATTCACGTCGACCCGCAGAGAAATCAGCGTCTTTGCAGGACTACATCGATTCATCTCAACCCGAGAAAATCAGTGTCCTTAGCAACCTCTTCGATTCAGGGAAATTAGCGTTCTTGACGAGAGCACTTCAATTCGCGTCGACCCACAAGGAAATCAATGTCTTTGCAGGAATACCTCGATTCGTCTCAACCCGAGGAAATCAGTGTCCTTGGCAACCTCCTCGATTCAGGGAAATCGGCGTCCTTGACGAGAGCACTTCGATTCGCGTCGACCCGCAAGGAAATCAGTGTATTTGCAGGAATACCTCGATTCGTCTCAACCCGAGGAAATCAGTGTCCTTGGCAACCTCCTCGATTTAGGGAAATCAGCGTCCTTGACGAGAGCACTTCAATTTGCGTCGACCCGTAAGGAAATCAGTGTCTTTGCAGGAATACCTCGATTCGTCTCAACCCCAGGGAAATCAGTGTCCTTGGCAACCTCCTCGATTCAGGAAAATCAGCGTCCTTGACGAGAGCACTTCGATTCGCGTCGACCTGCAAGGAAATCAATGTCTTTGCAGGAATACCTCGATTCGTCTCAACCCGAGAAAATCAGTGTCCTTGGCAACCTCCTTGGTTCAGGGAAATCAGCATCCTTGACGAGAATATCTCGATTCGTGCCGACCCACAGAGAAATCAGTGTCTTTGCAGGAATATACAACGTCATCAGTATACCCCGTCACGGAATTATGTCATCCATATGACCCCGTTTCGGAAGTACGTCATCTACATGTCTATCCCACTAAACACTTACGGGTCCTCTCGACTCGTAAGGAAGAAAAAAACTCTCTTATAAGATCCTTACGACTTATAAGGGAAAACGCACTTAGGAATCCTCTCGATTCCTAAGGAGAAAATACACCTACGAGATCCTCACGACTCATAGGGAGAAAGTCTTTATGAGACCTTCACGGCTCATAAAATTGAAAAGTCTTAGGTGACAGATCCTAACCCTGTTTCCTAAGCCATCACCACTCTACAAAGAATCCAAGATTGACGGCTATATGCTATCTACAGACCGCATTTGCTAAAATCACATGGCAACAACACAGCATGGAGAAAGCAACAATATAACAACAAAAATGTGTATCTTTTATTCATGAATCCAATTGAGTACAATGCAAATCGTATAAAAGAATAAAAAAATGGATACATGTTATTCAGAGATTACAAGTGTTCAATCTATACAAAAACAACTACTGGGAAGGAGGCGTCTTCAATAAACCAGCTAGCTGCTCGCGCACTTTTCTCATCTCTTCCTCACGATCAGCTGCCGTGGCCAGCTCTGCTTCAACTTGGGCCTGTTGCTGCAAACAGGATGAGAGTTTCTGATCAATGTCCTGCTGGGCAGCCTCCTGACTCTGCGCGACCTGCTCATTAAAATCAAGCTTCTTCCTTAACACCAGCCCGCCAGAGATACATCGTTGAAGGCTTTCAAAAATGGTGTTTAGGTGGGCAGCATTATCTGCAACCTCAGCGCGCAGTCGGGCACATTCAGCAGCAGTCGCCTCGCGTTCCTTTCGCTTAAGAGTTGCCTCTCGTTCGAAATGGCGAAGGAACGGAACACTTTGCTCAACCCATGCGGCCTGCTGAGAGTTCAAAGCCTGAGTTTCAGGGGCAGGACGCATAAGCTCAAGCTGATGCAGACATGCCTCAATCTTCCTGCAATGATTAACCCAAGACTCGACGACGCCTTCATTATGGAAGTTTACAAGTATCGCCAGCATTGGATTGACCTCGGCAGCGAAAGCTGTGGCAGATGTAGGAGCCTCCGCGTCAAGCTCCTCGACGTATTCGCTCAGCATACGCAGACTCGTCACAGCACCCTTTGAGGATGGACGTCTGGAGAAGGGGCCTGCCTGCATCATAATGCGAGACTCGAAAGAGGCCGGAGTCGAAGCGACCGCTGCAAAACAAATCACAATCAGATGACGGATCAAGACATATAAGAGATTCATGAACAATGGGATTTACTATACCAGCTGCAGCAAGTGGCAAAGTCGGGAGGACCAGTGGTGCAACTAATCTCTCATCTCCTCCTTCAATCTGTAGTACTGCAATCAAGGCAAAGAAGAATCAGAAATGATTTCATTATTGGTAAAAGAAAGAGCATTAATTGAAGGCTGTATTCACCAGCACCGCTGGATGAAGCAATCTCTGACGAGAAGGAGAAGTGTGGGTGCAGCACCTGATACAGGTGATCAAAAAGGACTCCTGCAAGGACGCAATTGTGCAACGTCGGTACGTAGGTTATACAGCTTAAAAAAATAAGACTGATGAGTCACAAATCCGCACCTTCCAACATCTGGGATGGTATGAGAGAGGGTAGAGGAGATGCCACCGTCAAGGCGGTAGCTGATGGCGCTGCCTCGGGTAGTGCGACATCAGCACTAGCCGCACCTGCATTAGAAACAAGATAAACCCTGTCGGGAAAGATTGCAGAATGAAAAGAAGGGTGGTGACCTAAAATTTACCTGATGAGTCACCAGCCGGAGCCGTGACGAGGGCGTCACTTGATACAATGGCGGCGTCTTCCTCCTCCATCGGGGTGGTCTCACCTCCCGTCGCCTCATTCCCTGACTCCACGAGAGCCGTCGTCACGCTCGCGACGCCAGGAGACGGCAAAGAACTGTAGGCGGGAAAAGTGATGATCGGAGCGGTGCCCGACTCTTTAGAAAGAGCGGCCATCTCGGGCCCAGCAATTATACCCGTTTCGCTCGTCACCACCTCAGGCTCATTGATTGCAGCCGTCTCATCCACTGCTGCATTAGGCTCGGCCGTGGTAGTCGTCTCAACCGCCGCCACCTCGGGTTCGGCAGTGGTGGCTAACTCGGGCATAGCAATCATGACTGTCTCGTTAGCCACTACCTCGGGCCCAGCAATTGCGGCCACATCGCCTACCGCCGCCCCGGGTTCGGGAATAGCAGCCACCTCCTCCACCGCTCCCTAAGGCTCAGCGGTCGCCGCCGTTTCTTCGGGAAGGCTCGGCCCTGCAAGATAAGGTATATGAGAACTGATAGCTTAAAACTTTGACAACGGAACCTCACGGCACATTACCTGAAGTTGATTTACCGTTCGCTTCCTGAGCCGCACGTGCCGCCCGTCTATAAGCAGTAGACAAGGCGACCGGAGACTCCTCTGAAGGAGTAGCAGCAGGGGCAGCGGCGCTCGAACCCGCACCCACAGCTAGAGCAGTATTACACTCCCTTGCTGCGCGCCTCTGGCGCTTCCTTTCCTCCCGAGCTGTCAAAGCAGACCTTCTAGAAGCCTCTCTCAACAGAGCGTCATCATCCGCACCCAGGGTTACCACTGGATCCGTCAAGTCTTCCGTCATCGGTCGTTTGCGTAAAGCCTTTTTCGGTAATACCGAAGAGGCCGGGACTTCGGTGGATGGCCCGGGAAGAGTCTCCGCATCACTTTGCGGGACCGACATTGTGGTCCTTGCGATGAGATAAAGAAAGGGTTAGATTGTCCATAAAAAAGAGAATGAAGACTCAATGAGCCGAGACATACCAATGCCCAATAGAGCGCGATTCCTCTCCTCCTCTTCGAAGGACCTGAGGGAAGTCGCCAGAATCTCTTCAGTGGTAAAGCCTGCTACAAAAGGAGAAATGTCAATCAAAACATGATAATAAGAAGGAAGGTATAATGCAATAACAAGACGCGACTAACGTTTACTTGATTGCACGAGGGCGGCTATTTCTGTTTGAAGAGTGGCAGAGCGCACAGAAGCTGCAATAGCGGCCTCGAGATCAGTGTCTTCTGGCGCTATGACGAAACCCTCATTGGTCCCATATTCACTTATGCCCGCGTTATAAGGAGCCTGAGGCTCTAGGCCGAGTATGGCATCAAGAGAGAGGACCGATTTCTTCTTCTTCTTCTGTGCGCGAGCTTCGGTCGCAGCCAGTACCAGCTTGCATTTAGTGGTCACTTTGGGACGGCGAGTCTCGATGTCCGAGCCCACGCCAGATTCGGGTGAAGCTACATTTACCGTCTCCACGGGAGCACAGAGCACCGATGGCACATCCACCGTCTCCACAGGAGCATAGGGCAATCCGCGCGTGGGGATTAACACACGTGGAGGCTTAACTGCAGCGACTTCTCTTAGCGAAGGGGGGACAATGGTCCGTCGCCTTAAAGGGACCTTGCGATCACTGGCAGGAGGTGCACTTTTGCGGTCAAGCAGCAACCGCCTTTCTTCCTTAATAACGGCGCCCGTCAAATGCTGGTACCATGCCGTATATGCATTAAGGATCCGTAGGACACAACTCGGCTCGCTGATAAAGAAGTGAGAGCCCGTATTCAAACGCATGAAGTGATGCAACGCGTTTCGCATCCCCTCTTCAGTAGCAGTGGGTTCTGTCAAAAAAGCCTCCAGCGGCACTCCTTGGTTATAGCTCAATTGTTGGGAAAAACGATGCGGATTATATCTCATGAAAAGCGCCGCATTATTTTGCCTAAACACCAGGAATCCCGGTCTGATAGAATATAAATGGAAGGTCTCCCGAGATGTCAGAACTGAGGCTCCGTCTTTGAAAATATCCTGCAATAACCGCACCGTTGTGGTAGACTCTTTTCCGATGGTTAACACCTTGTCGGTAAAGGTCATCCCGTCTCCAACCGTGCGAGGGCGAAGGAGCAAACCTTTAGCAGCCCGCGGTGATGGATTTACAATTGAGGCGCCGACCAATCGCATAATCCGGGGGAAGCTGCACCTGCCATAGAATGAAGGCCTTCTATGGATACCAAAAACGCCAAGTGCATGTAGCTCGAGCCATGACATGAAGTAATGCATCGAGAAGTTCACATGCTGTACTCCAGGTTCAGTAGTATCCGCTGCTTGACTAAGGCTGTAATACAGATGGGCTAAGCCAGCGACCCCGACAGCCACTTTCACCCTAATAGTCATCCGGTGAGCCGGGTAAAAGATAGATGGCCTCATACGGTGAAGGTACATCGGGAGCGCGAACCTGCTCAACCATAGCCCAAGGAATCCCAAAAAGAATGCTTCCTCGTCCATCCCAGGGACTGCAATCTCCGCAAAAGGAACAAAAGGAGAGTTGCGAAGGAAGAAACCCTTCTGATTTACCTCCGTCGCTGGCAGGTTGTCCAAACCTAAGCCGAAAGGGTCGTCAAGCATGGCAAATTGAACGGCCTCCTTCGAGAAGACTTGTGGGTGAAGGAAGCGAGTGATGAAATCCTCGAAACTAATCCTGCGGCTCCCAGATTCGAGAAAAAGGCCCTCGTAGATATTCAACACTTTGATCAAACTAGGAAACTGGTGTTGAACAACATTCACCGGGTTAAGGCCCATTATCACCGACTTGGCACCAAAAACATATTCGTCCGTGGGAAGCAGCTCCTCATAATGCTCCCCTATGACCGGTAAGTCAGAAACTTCTGCAAATTCCTCTAAAGAGATTGATACTTCTCGGTCCAGCGAGAGGAAGGTGTGAGTAGGGATATTCTACTGCTCCAAAAAGGCCTTAACCCACCAGGTGGGAAGCGTAGGATATTGGAAAAGAGAAGCATAAACGGCGGTATACAACCAAGCCTCATCAACTGCGACTTTTTCGCTGACAGAATGTAGCAGGCCCATTGCAGATAACCGGTCGGATGACGAGGAATCAGACCTATGTTATATGGTTTCCCTCACGGCTGCGCCTCGCCTTGACAAATACGGCGTCCCAAGGTATCTAAAACCATGGGAGGCTGAACGGGAATCAAAGCTATAGCAGGCTGAAGAAGGCCTTCTCAAGTCCAATTGACCATCTCCACGGCGTAGTTCTGTTAGTTATATGTATGCCCTAGAGGCCATTACTATACACAGGATGTATATTGTAGTGGATGCTTGGACATATATAGGGAGGACTTTCCTGCTCGACATGATAGTATGCTATCTGGTTGCTCTTTAACTTAACGTGTACACTGATTGTTTCTCTGTTACATGTTGGTAAAGCTCTTAGGATGTGTACTTGACTACCTGGACTATGATGCGGATCATACTAGTGGGGACATGGTAGTCCATAAGTACATCCTTCAAGGTCCCTAGTCGTGGGTGTATCGAGACAGGGCATCGATATACCAGTGTAGACTAGCGTATACCTTCTCGACCCATACAGATGGGCGATGGATGATCCCATATCCATTGGTGTTTGACATCAGAGATGATATACGGGTGCTCAGTGGAGACTGGGTACACTGGACGGACTCGCCGAGAACTCCCAGATGGTATTATACCTTACGTCAGATGGCAGTTCTCTGGTGACACTGGTACAGGTTAGTCTGTAGACCCGAGATCGTCACAGAGTCTTGTGTGATTCCCACTGTGCTTTGATTTCAACCATACCACGTCCAAGAGGGCGTGCAAAATGGTGGTTTTTGGGTACAGTCCCGAATCACATGGAGGCAATGAGCGATAGGAGGGGATTCGTCTCTCCCGGTATAGGGAGTTGATGTTGCGCTGTGTTCGATTGGCTATGACCGGAAATCCCTGGCCAGGGTTGCTGAGATTTACTGGTAAGTGTTACCAGTAGTTTCTCAAACTGTTATAGACCTCATATCGACACGACTTATCGAGCTACTGGGGTATGACGTTTACCACCCCTAGGCGAGATATGCGACATATCAGACGACGAGACCGGACTGTACGGTAAGTGTTACTGGTTGGATTCACAGGAGTGTGAGCGGGCTTGCTCGTTGATCTTCTGATCGCTCAATACCCGGGTGGCCGTTACGTTTAGCAGACCGCTTGCGGCTTGTAGGTGTTTGATATGATCATCACCTGCTGCCGGCGTATTGACGAGTCTTTAGAGTCCTACACAGAGGTTTCCTGGCTCAAGCGAAACGAAATAGGAGCGCATATGAGATATGTGCAGGACCGAGAATAATGCGTGTATATGATACCGTATTCTATTCTCGCGATGAATGTATCGATTGGTTGTATGTGATATAACCTAGTTATCGAATTGAGGATTGATTCGATAAGTCGATACATTGGATATTAGTCGATCATATGCGATATGACCAGATCGTTAAATCAAGTGTTGATTTAATGATTTAATGTATAATTATATATTTGATATATTACTTTACATTAACTAGTATTGGTTCACTTAAGATTGATTATCTCACTTGAATGTGCACATGTAGTATATGTGATATATTTTTGTGCACTAGATTGTATCATGTTTGATGATATATGCAAACTTGGGTGTATGTTTGATTTAAACCATGTTTAGGTTAATGGTTAGGGTTTTGTTATCTTTATTTATTTATTTATTCATTTTTGCAAGAAATAAAATGGTGGCTAACTTTGGATTTTCTTTGAAGCCTCATGAAGCTTTGAAAAGTTTGACCATTTTATTTCTTTTCTTAACCCTAACCATTCACTTAAACCATAGTTTATTCTCTACACTTGTTAACTCACCCATGATTGCTAAATGATAGATATCACTTCATTTTCTTTTAAAAAAAAATAAAAATTTATCATTCTTTTTCTTCTTCTTCATCTTCTTCTTCAAGTGAAGAAAAGAAAAGCTTTCTAGAAAAAAATGTCAAGTGATGAAATCAAGTGAGAAATCCAAATCCAAAGTAAACCCACTTCCTATTTCTTCATCCTCTACCACTTGCCATGTAGTATAGGGTGTTTTCTTTACAAGTTTCATGACTTGGTGAAGATGGAGCTCGAGTTAGAGTCGCCTCGACGTAAATCATCTTCGGCATCGAAATCAACGACCTAGCCCGATCTTTTCTCCGATGAAACCACCGCGAGAGTCCAGGATTCCGATGGTTGCAGCGGAGGGACGTCATCACGGAGCCAAGGAAGTGGAGGACCAGATCTACAAAGGTTGTATTTCCATTCACTTAGTTGTTAAGTTGTTGACTTGCTTGATGTTTCGCCTATCCTCTAGTAATCGATCTTGCTTTAGGGTTTCTCGGCACAAGAAAAATTTGAATTTGGCATGGTAGATACTTTGTGGAACCTATTGAGTGTGCCTAGGAACCCTACAGTGGTATCAGAGCCTAGCTAGAGCCTTAGGCAAAGAGTAGACGATGTTAGAAGTCCGATCGAACCCGAAACCCTAATCCATTAACCCTCTCTGTACAATTTTTCAAAACTGTGAATTTTGTGAATTAAAAATATGTAGAAAAATCAGCAGGGTTTTCTAAGGGTTACTGTGCAAAACGAGCTCGTGAATCCACTATAGCGCCGCGGAAGCGCGGCACGAGCATGGCTCGTTCGGCGGTTCCACGGCCATACAGTCATGTTAGCCTTTGAAAATTGCACAGTAATTCCTATCTATTAGTGCTGTATTTTCAGGGAATTTTTAATTTCTACTCAAGAGTTGAGTTTTCTGGGTTGTATTGAGAGTTCGTAGATTCGATCGGATTATCAAACTTTGTCTATATGTTTTTCCGGATAATTTAGAATATATTAAAAAGTTCGACCAGATATAAATACTCAATTTTCCCGTGCCGGAAAATTTCCAAGTGTTGGATTTTTCCGTGGTTTAAAGACGTTCTAAGTAGTTCAAGTAACGCGATGGACCCTCTAGAAGACAACAAACCTTAACTCGATTATATGACCGTCTTGAACTGCCCTTTGAACCTTAGGGTTTGGGGCAGTACGGCGTGCCACATGTGAGGCGTTGGCTTGACCCTTCTACGGCTGGACCGTTGGTACTGTGGCACGAAGTGAATGTTCTTAAACTTATTTCATGTGTTGAGCTGTTTCGGAAAAACTTGGGTGTTTGATTGTTCGATCGGAAAGTTTAACATTTTCCATTTATCTGGATTGTGATACAACATTTGGAATTCATAAGTAGTTATGAGATAACTAATATGAATGTTATAAACATAGCACTTTAGTCTCACTTGATCGGTTGCCACGGAATTTTGATGTGATCAAAAGTCCGTCACAATCACGTAGCATACGCGGATACTCGCCGGATAAACTTAATAGACAGCTACACCCCTTAGCCCCGACCAAGTGACTGTAGGAGAACCCCGTCGCCGAAAGCATTCGTTCGGGTGCTCGCGGTAGTGGTGTTCCGCCTTGGTGCACTTCGTCGACGGTATCGGGGGTGCGGCCGTCTACTAAAATTTGCGACGAGTATTCGATCAGGATGTCGGGAATCTTGTTGAATTGCCCGACTTGATATTGAAAAGAGTTTTCGATAATGAGACTAAAATGCGGGGTTTATAATTGTTAGGCATGCGATGTCTAAGGAATTCATTTGTTTAGGCATGCAATGTCTAAAGCGTTTGCGGATTCCAACTGTTGTAGTTTTACACTTTCTTTTCTGCGACCGTAAGTGTAATATGTGATATCGCCGGTTTCGTTGCTATATGTCAACGACAATTGGGATGGGCATATTTACTTACGTTGATGACATGTGATGTTATGTGTTGCTGGATATGTTATATTGGATCGTCGTGTTTGAATAGCCGGGTTTTTTTTTATGTGAGATGAGTGTTTTTCATTTTCATTAATGTAAAAACTTGTATGTAATATTCTTTTATTGGGGCACTTCCAGGTTGCGGAAGATGTCACCATTTGTATATTATTTACTTTTCCGCACTAGGATAAACCCAAGGAGGAGGGCACAAGTAACCGGGTTCTGGAGTCCAGTGGGAGACCAACTCGAGGAGTCGAGTCCGGGTCTCCTAACTCTAGAATTGGTAGGGTTGCTTGCCGCTCTCGTAGGGGTCTAGGGGTGTGGGTTTGAATATTCATCGCGACCGTGGAATCCGTGTTGTATACTGGCACATATTGAAAACACGGACGTCCTAGTATATCCAATATTTCATATGATATCTTCTGCTGCGATTTTTGTGATGTGATCATTTGATGTTCTGTGATAAATACTGTATATAGTATATAAGATATATTATATAGGCGTTACTTATGTTTTACACCCGCGCTAGCCCTGCCCCGCTCTGCCGTTAGTTACCTAACCTAACGGTGCACGAGGGGACATCGAGGCGAATGCGGATGGCATAAGTGTACGTCGTATTTATCTGTGATGTTTAGGTGACTTAAATGATGGGACTTCATTAATATGATTAATGAAAATAAAAGAAACCTAAAGATGTTGTGGAATCGAATTTTGAAAAACAGGTAGCTACAGTTCTTGCTTTGCACAGCGGTATATATGATATATCCTGCACCTTATTCGATGAGGAAAGGGCCGACGATCCCTTCACCGGGAGTGACCCCTTTAGCAATAACTGGCAGATGCTACACCCCTCGGTTTGTCTTTTGATTGCTTCTATAGTTCTTGCTTTGCACAGTGATATATATGATATGTCCCGCACCTCATTCGACGAGGAAATGGCCGACGATCCCTTCACCGGGAGTGACCCCTTTAGCAAAACTAGAAAAGCCTCAAAAACACTCCATTTTAAAATTATTTGATTCTACAACGATATCAAGTTCATTACGCAATAGGTTTTCAGAAAACCTGTCGTAGCCCTCCGTTATTTCAGATAAGTAGTAGTTAGTATTCGTGCTACGTTTGTTGGCTTTTGTCAAGGCGTAGTGTGCGGTAGCTGACTGGTGCTTATCTGCTTATGCATATGATGCAGATTGGGTTAGGGTAGTCGTGCGACCTTGTTGGCCTTTGTCAAGGGTCGTGCGGGTGGGTTTAATTCAATCAGGAAATGACGGGTTGAACTTGACTAGCATCCTATGGTTTGTTGGCCTTTGTCATGGTCATAGGAGGTTAGGGGCAAAATTATCGGGAATTTCAAGTGTTGAAATTTGCAATGAGATTGCATACCTTCTATGAGATTGTTGGATCCCGATACCCACTGCGAGTAAGAGTTACTCTTGGGAGAGTTTTATACATTACAATTAGCCGATCAAGTTGGTGTCTAGAAAGGTGTTAACGAGGTTACGCCTTTGGAAAAACGAGGTTTACATTAATTAGGTTCGTGCGAAAGCACGGGGGACCTCCCTCAAAGTACTGACACTGGCCTGGCTGAAAGATTGGCGAACTTGTAGTGTGTAATTAATCCCGGCTAGTCTTTCCTTTTAGGGTTTGAAGAAAGATTTGATAAAAACAGTGAGAGCCATCCTGATTAGATAAAATAATAACCAATCTATTCTTGCAAGAGCGCACGCTGAGAGTTTTCTTCTCTCTCTCTCCTGGTAGCGACCATGTCACGCCTTAATCAAGATAATAATACGGATGTATTGACCGAACCCGCTTGTTATACTGAGCTGGGGAACGTTGGTCCCGCTCCAACTTATAATTGTTATAAGTCAGAGCAGGAAATTGGGGAATACCAGATTTCCCGTGCCGCCCAAACGAAGAAAGTGCATGCTGATGCATCTTCTTTGGGTATGTTCATTACAGAGAACTGTTTCTCAGTATCCTTTACGTCCTGGGTATGAGATACCGGATCAGGATCCCGCATATGTAATCTGTTACATGGGCTACAGACAGGTAGAGAACTGAGGACGGGTGATAAGTTGAATGAGACAGAAAACGGTGCAAGTGTTGCAGCCAAGTCTGTTGGTCACTGTCACCCTGTATCCCAAATACATTGATTCTGAACGAATGTTATTAGATAACGAACCCGATATACAAAATCATATCAGTCTCTTTATTAGTAAAGAAATGATAAAATTTTGTATTGTTGGATAATGTTTTGAACATTTCCTATATCAAAAGTTGATCGGTTCAGGCACGATATCTAAAAGCATTGATGTTCTAAATCAAACTACAGTTCTTAGTGTACAGAACACACACAACAGGAAGAGTTCAGAAATGAACGAATTCTTCTTGAGGCATTTTAGACTAGGTCATATCAATGCGACTCGACTAGCTTAAGTTACATATTAGATGCATATTTAAATCAGTTTGAATTTACATCTTATGAAACTTGCCAGTCATGTCACAAAGATAAGATGACCATAGCTCTGTTTATTAGAAACAGAGAAAGAGTTAGTGAACTCTTGGGACTGATAGATGATGATGTATGTAAGGTTCCCTGTCTACACATGCCAGGACTGGTTCTTTATACTTCATTACATTCTCTGATGATCTCTCAAGATTCAGACATATGTTCCTGTTGAAACACAAGTCCGAACCTTTTGAGATATTCACAGAATATAAGTTAGAAGTAGAGAACCAATAAGGGTATAAGTATTATGTCCTTTGATGAGATCAATGAGGAGAATACTTGTGCATAGAATTCCTTGAATATTCTAAAGGAGAATGAGATTCTCTTTCAGCATTACTCCTCCGTATACACCATAGCACGATGGTACATCGGGCCGGAGCAATTGCACCCTATTCGATATGGTGCGCTCTATGATGAGTACTACTGAGTTACCTGTTTCTTTTTGGGGGTTATGCACTTGAGAAGCTGCATACCTATTGAATTAGGTTCGAATCAGATCACAGCCTACCACTCCATATGAGATATGGTATGAGAAGAGCCCATATCTTAAGTTGGTTAAGATTTGGGGGTTGTCCGGACTATGTCTAAAAGCAAAATCCGGACAAGCTCGAGGCAAGGTCTATTATGTAGAACTGGAAAGGTTCCAGCTATACAAACTATAGCAAATGATTTGGTAGAACCAAAGGATTCTGTAGATTCCAACGAACCTCAGCCTCTCCGCCGATCTAGTAGGGTTCCTCATCCGCCTGAGAGATACTTCGGTTTCTCGATGACAGTGGGAGCGAGGATTGCATCATGAGATGATGACCCAACTAGTTTCGAGCAGGCCATCGAGAGTAGGGACTCTGTAAGAATGGCTGGATGCTTGGCGATCTGAGATGGAATCCATGTACACCAACAAAGTATGGACTTTGGTTGCTATATCTGAAGGGTTAAATCCCCATCAGGAGCAAGTATATTTTGAGAAGATTACTTGGTGTACATGGAAAAGTTGAGACTTTCAAAGCTAGACTTATTAAAGGTTTGCATCATAGACCAGTTGTGGCTAATAATGAAACCTTTTCTGGGGCCTATGCTTAAGTCCATCCAGATCCTAATTGCCATGGCTACATACCATGACTACGATATCTGGCGTTGGGTGCCATGACTGCTTTTCTAAGTGATGTTTTAGAAGAGTGCGTCTATAAGTACACAGTCAGAGGGCTTCGTAAATAGTAGGAGCAGCGGAAACGTGTACAAGATGCTTTATAGGATAAAGCAGGCATCGCGGAGTTGGAACATCTGTTTTGATGTAGTAGTCAAATAGTTTGACTTCATCAAAATGGTAGATGAACCTTGTATATACAAAAAGGTAGTAGGGAGTATGGTGGCGATCCTCGTAGAGTACGTGGATGACATACTCTTGATAGGGAAAGAGTTTCCTATGCTACGCTCAGTCAATCTCCGCTTATCACAAGGATTCTCCATATAGGATCAAAGTGATACCTCCTAAATCCTGGGTTTTGGACCTATGAAATAGATCTAATTGGATGTTAGGATTCTCACTAGTTGTAGTGAGATGGTATCAATTGATCCTGGGGAGAATCACAGGAAAGGTTCCAGGGTGATAAGGACGACTGAATGTCAGTCACAGGCATTATCTTTACCCTTAGTAAATGGACGGTATGTTGGAAGAGTTCCAAGCTAGATACCGTGGCTTACTAGACGATAAAGGCTGGATACATCGCTACTTAAGATGCTACCAAAGAGGCAGTTTGGATGTATATTTGTTCATGAGATGAACTTTGTTCCTCCCATTGTGTGACAATGGAGTTATGGCTTATGCCAAGGAACGTCCGTCCCATCAGTGATCCAGACATATTCTAAGGCAGTGTCACCTGATCATGGAGATGGTTGATCTCCAGGGTGATTGAGGTAAGGAGAGTAGACTCAGAGGACAACACGGCGGATCCACTCACAAAGGGCTTTTCCCAGAGAGAGACTTTTATGGGATGGTTGAGTATGAGATACTACAACCACTGCTATCAGATTGCCCTAGTGCAAGTGGGAGATTGTTAGTTATAGTATGCCCTAGAGGCCATTACTATACATAGGATGTATATTGTAGTGGATGCTTGGACATATATAGGGAGGACTTTCTTGCTCTACATGATAGTATGCTATCTGGTTGCTCTTTACCTTAACGTGTACACTGATTGTCTCTCTGTTACATGTTGGTAAGGCCCTTAGGATGTGTACTTGACTACTTGGACTATGATGCGGATCATACTAGTGGGGACATGGTAGTCCATAAGTACATCCTTCAAGGTCCCTAGTCGTGGGTGTATCGAGACAGGGCATCGATATACCAGTGTAGACTAGCGTATACCTTCTCGACCCATACAGATGGGCGATGGATGATCCCATATCCATTGGTGTTTGACATCAGAGATGATATACGGGTGCTCAGTGGAGACTGGGTACACTGGACGGACTCGCCGAGAACTCCCAGATGGTATTATACCTTACGTCAGATGGCAGTTCTCTGGTGACACTGGTACAGGTTAGTCTGTAGACCCGAGATCGTCATAGATTCTTGTGTGATTCCCACTGTGCTTTGATTTCCACCTTACCACGTCCAAGAGGGCATGCAAAATGGTGGTTTTTGGGTACAGTCCCGAATCACATGGAGGCAATGAGCGATAGGTGGGGATTCGTCTCTCCCGGTATAGGGAGTTGATTTTGCGCTGTGTTCGATTGGCTATAACTGGAAATCCCTGGCCAGAGTTGCTGAGATTTACTGGTAAGTGTTACCGGTAGTTTCTCGAACTGTTATAGACCTCATATCGACACGACTTATCGAGCTACTGGGGTCTGACGTTTACCACCCCTAGGCGAGATATGCGACATATCAGACGACGAGACCGGACTGTACGGTAAGTGTTACTGGTTGGATTCACAGGAGTGTGAGCGGGCTTGCTCGTTGATCTTCTGATCGCTCAATACCTGGGTGGCCATTACGTTTAGCAGACCGCTTGCGGCTTGTGGGTGTTTGATATGATCATCTCCTGCTGCCGGCGTATTGACGAGTCTTTAGAGTCCTACACAGAGGTTTCCTGGCTCAAGCGAAACGAAATAGGAGCGTATATGAGATATTTGCGGGACCGAGAATAATGCGTGTATGTGATGCCGTATTCTATTCTCGCGATGAATGTATCGATTGTTTGTATGTGATATAACCTAGTTATCGAATCGAGCATTGATTCGATAAGTCGATACATTGGATATTAGTCGGTCATATGCGATATGACCGGATCGTTAAATCAAGTGTCGATTTAATGATTTAATGTATAATTATATATTTGATATATTACTTTACATTAACTAGTATTGGTTCACTTAAGATTGATTATCTCACTTGAATGTGCATATGTAGTATATGTGATATATTTTTGTGCACTAGATTGTATCATGTTTGATAATACATGCAAATTTGGGTGTATGTTTGATTTAAACCATGTTTTGGTTAATGGTTAGGGTTTTGTTATCTTTATTTATTTATTTATTCATTTTTGCAAGAAATAAAATGGTGGCTAACTTTGGATTTTCTTTGAAGCTTCATGAAGCTTTGAAAAGTTTGACCATTTTGTTTCTTTCCTTAACCCTAACCATTCACTTAAACCATAGTTTATTCTCTACACTTGTTAACTCACCCATGGTTTCTAAATGATAGATATCACTTCATTTTCTTTAAAAAAAATAATAATTTATCATTCTTTTTCTTCTTCTTCATCTTCTTCTTCAAGTAAAGAAAAGAAAAGCTTTCTAGAAAAAATGTCAAGTGATGAAATCAAGTGAGAAATCCAAATCCAAAGTGAACCCACTTCCTATTTCTTCATCCTCTACCACTTGCCATGTAGTATAGGGTGTTTTCTTCACAAGTTTCATGACTTGGTGAAGATGGAGCTCGAGTTACAGTCGCCTCGACGTAGATCATCTTCGGCATCGAAGTCAACGACCTAGCCCGATCTTTTCTCCGATGAAACCACCGCGAGAGTCCAGGATTCCGATGGTTGCAGCGGAGGGATGTCATCACGGAGCCAAGGAAGTGGAGGAACGGATCTACAAAGGTTGTATTTCTATTCACTTAGTAGTTAAGTTGTTGACTTGCTTGATGTTTCGCCTATCCTCTAGTAATCGATCTTGCTTTAGGGTTTCTCGGCACAAGAAAAATTTGAATTTGGCATGGTTGATGCCTTGTGGAACCTCTTGAGTGTGCCTAGGAATCCTACAAGTTCACCGGGGGTGAGTTGGCGTAATGGATCGCCGTGATGGGCTCCGAGGGTGTCGCACATGAAAAGCTTTGTCGACCCCTGATAATCTGATTGTACCATTACCCCCAAAGGTGAAGATTTTTATGTTCCGGTTCATGGTCTCTGATCAAAGCTAGGACCTCCCGGTCTACGGGTGCTCCAGGAAATCCTCCCTCTGAGCGAACGAAC
Source organism: Agapanthus africanus (assembly GCA_030015575.1). Classification (NCBI taxonomy): domain Eukaryota; kingdom Viridiplantae; phylum Streptophyta; class Magnoliopsida; order Asparagales; family Amaryllidaceae; genus Agapanthus; species Agapanthus africanus. The sequence goes on along the minus strand of CM057349.1, from coordinate 17,289,546 downwards.
GGGAACGAAGCATCGAAAGACATGTTGCCTGCAAAAGGGAGGACAGAAATCAACTGTCAGTGTTGTAATTTAATTTTTAATTTCTGACACTCGGTACTTTAAAAGTTGTATTGCACTGCAATGCAGTGGAAAAGGGGACCAAGGGAGGACCCACAAAATCCAGATGACAATGCATCAATTAATAAAACAGCCTCATCATTGGATGAGACTGTCAATTAATGAGGAAATCCTCAAGGAATATTCTCATTGAATGAGAAATCCCTCGGGAAAAGGAGAAAATCTCCCTTTGAGAGCAAAGCTTTGTAACAGAGTGACACTTGTCACACTCTGATCATAAAGGAATAAAATTCCTTAAAGAGCCTGGCTCTGTAATGATGATGGAAAATCCATCAAAGATTAATTAAAATTAATTCTTGAGAATTAAAAATTCTGGGATCTTCAAGATCCATGAAAAAACTCTTAAGAGTTCTTCATCAAAAGATCAAAAGATCTACATATTATCAAAAAAGCAAAGCTCTGATGCATGGGATAAGAAACCCCAAGAAAAGATCTGTTTAGATCTATGGATTCTTGAGAGCAAGGCTCTGTTTATGAAACCCTAAAGGGGTTTTCTTTAGATCAAGGATCTATGAAGAGCAAGGCTCTGTTAATGGGGAAAAACCCTAATTTATTATGATTAATTTAATTTTACCTAAGTTTGGTATAGTTCTAACTCTTAAAAGTTCTTGAACAGAAGAGTAAGGCTCTGAATAAAAATTCTTAGGAAGAAGATGATAATCATCTGAGGACCAAAGGTCCTATTTATAGGCACTGAACCGCCTATTCAACTTCTGCGTTGATCCAAGGGCTCAGATGTTGCCACCGCTGCACTCACGTGTGCGCCACGTGAGCGCAACGGTGGGGGGCATTTGTTTCCCTCAATCAGAGCAAAGCTCTGTTTTGAATTTCAAAATTCAAAAATTGAAGCAACGCTCAGATCCCGTGCGCTGCGCGCTGCATACCACGTGTTAAGCGCAGACGCGCTAGCGCCAGGTGCGCTGCGCCTTAGGCAGCGCACCCCCAATCAGAGCAAATCTCCGCTTCAAATTCAAAATTTAAATTGAAGCAACGCTTCAGATTCTGCGCGATGCGCGCCACGTGTCAAACACAAGTGCACTAGCGCAGTTGCGCTGCGCTTTGCGCTGCGTGCCATGTGTCAAACACGGGTGCACTAGCGCAGTTGCGCTGCGCGCCACATGTCGAACATAGGTGCGCTAGCGCAGTTGCGCTGCGCAGCGCGCCACGTGTCGAACGTAGGTGCGCCAGCGCTGGGATTAAAAATTCCCCCACCGTCAGATCAGAAGATCTACTAATAATAAATTGTTAATTAATCTAAACTAAAATTCTGTTATGGAAAGATCTTTCCAATCTTATTAAAATAAGAAGATTATCTTCTGTAAAACAGAAGCCTTAGGATCAAAGATCCAACGGTGGGAAATATTCCAAATCAATTAGAGAAAAATCTCTTAAAACTGATTTAACAAATCAATTGGCCCTATATAAAGGCCCCTAGACTTCAAGTCTCAGATATAGAAAAGAGAGAGAAAAACCCTCTGCAAAAAAAGAGAAAGCTCTTAGAAAAAAGAAGATTTTTCTTCATCTTCATGGTAAAAAAAAAGAACCATGTTCTTGAATAATAGAGATGAAGCCATCTCGTAAAAAGAAGAACCATCTTCTAAAAAGATCAGAGATCTAAGAAAAAGACCAAGGTCTTTAATAAAAAAGAAAAAGATCAAAAAGATCTAATCATAAAAAAAATCTAAAAGAAGTATTTTACTTCATTCACAGATCTTTTAATCTATAATGGCAGAGCCTTTTATAAAAAACAAGAACTTTTGTTCTTGGATCTTGAGGCAAAGCCTCCTTTGAAGAACATAAATTTGTTCTTTGATCTTAAAATTGATCAAATGCGCTTTGCGCTATTGAAAAGTGTTTTGCACTCATGAACTGCGCTCTTGCGCTCCTTGGATCGGTGCTCAGCGCCAAAACATGCCACGTGTCAACCATAGATACCACTTGCGCTTTGCGCTTTTAAAATAGCGCACTGCGCTCATGAGCTGGCGCTCAGCGCTAAGCGCCCTATGTGTCCCTCATTGGCGCGCCCACAAACTAGCGCAATGCGCTCATAAACTAAAAGCGCAATGCGCTAACAAACTAGCGCTTAGTGCTAAGCATGACACGTGTCCTCTTCGCGTGCGTTACCCGACAGAAGCGCAATGCGCTCTTTGACTGGCGCAAAGCGCCTGGCGCACCACGTGGTGCACTGTCAAAACACACTTTGTTCTGATGAATGCTATGCATTCAGTATAAGACAAAAAAATGTCAGAGCCCAATGCTTAGCATTATTAAAAGGGCAGAGCCCAAATAAAGGCCTAATGGCCAGAACAAAAATAAAATGTTAAACATTTTTAACTGGACTTAGCCCAATTCTGGCCATAAGTCCTCAACTTGTATTGAACTGAGCACATCTGCTCTGTCAACCAATTCACATCGGTTCGAGGGTACATCTCTTTACTCCTCTGATATCTGTCGTTGGAATCTTTCAACGTCGTCAGAGAGGTGAAGGGTCCCAACAACCACACATAACAATGGATTGTGGGGTCCCTAAACCCATGGACTATGATGTCCTTAACCTCGACCGTGATGTCTTTAAACTAACAACGGACTGTGGAGTCCTTAAACCCATGGACTATGATATCCTTAACCTCGACCGTGATGTCTTAAAACTAACATCGGACTGTGGGGTCCTTAAACCCATGGACTATGATGTCCTTAATCTCGACCGTGATGTCTTAAAACTAACAATGGACTGTGGAGTCCTTAAATCCATAGACTATGATGTCCTTAACCTCGATCGTGACGTCTTAAAACTAACATCGGACTGTGGGGTCCTTAAATCCACAGACTATGATGTCCTTAACCTCGACCGTGATGTCTTTAAACTAACAACGGACTGTGCAGTCCTTAAATCCACGGACTATGATGTCCTTAACCTCGACCGCGATGTCTTAAAACTAACATTGGACCGAGATGTCCTTAAACTACCAATGGACCACTATGTCTTTAAACTGGTAATCGACCGCAATGTCACTAAACAAAACAAATAGAGCCCAATTGCTCTCTTGGTGGATCTAAACGATCACGTTAAGTTGATCTTAGTCTAAAATTAGACTAACGTATCCTTTACAAACGTTTAAGTTGATCTTAGTCTCAAATGAGGCTAACGTATCCTTAAACCCAAACCCCAAACCCAAATCTAAGAAGATACAGATTTGGACTAATCCACGCCCTACGGGAGACAACATAAATTAGTTTTCGTATACAATCCATGGGCAACCACAAACAAAACAAACACCCACGACACGAAGTGACCATCTGGAGAAGGAGAAAGCTGTTACTGCGATGCGGTAGCGTAATTAACTGCAGGGGCTTGCGCCTGCAGGGAAGAGCATCCCCACAATCAAAAACCCCTCAAATAAGGGGGAATCTGACGAAGTCTGCTACATCGGCCGCATCCGTTTAAACCTTCGATGCATGGTGCCATAAATCAACTTTGCATGTTCGGAGAAGTGGACGGATAGCACCAATTAGCATTTGCCCCCCGATTCAGGCAAGACGTTCGCCGCGTCTTCCCGGTTTCCGGCGGTGAACACCTCCGTCAAGGTCATAAGACGCTAGGGGCAAAACATTATCGGGTATTTCAAGTGTTGAAATTTTCAATGAGATTGCATACCTTCTATGAGATAGTTGGATCCCGATACCCACTACGAGTAAGAGTTACTCCTGGGAGGGTTTTACACATCACAATTAGCCGATCAAGTAGGTGTTTATAAAGGTGTTAATGGGGTTATGCCTCTGGGAAAACGAGGTTTATTTTAATTAGGTGCGTATGAAAGCACGAGGAATCTCCCTCAAAGTACCAACACTGGCCTGGCTGAAAGATTGGCGAACTTCTAAGGTGTAATTAATCCCGGCTAGTCTTACCTTTTAGGGTTTGAAGGAAGATTTGATAAAAACAGTGGGAGCCATCCTGATTAGATAAGATAATAACCAATCTAATCTTGCAAGAGCATACGCTAAAGTGTTTTCTTCTCTCTCTCTCTCTCCAGGTAGCGACCATGTCAGGCCTTAATTAAGATAATAATATGGATGTATTGACGGAACCCGCTTATTATACTGAGCAGGGGAACGTTGGTTCCGTTCTTTCTTATAATTGTTATAAGACTGAGAAGGGAATAGGGACATATCCGGATTCCCACGCTGCCCAAACGAAGAATAAGCATGTTGATGCATTTTCTTCGGGTGTGTTAGTTATCGAGAACTGTGTCTCAGTTCACTCCTGGGTATTAGATACCGGATCGGGATCGCACATATGTAATATGTTGCATGGGATAAGGAAAGGTAGAGAACTGGGAATGGGTGATCATTCCATAAGAGTAGGGAATGGTGCAAATATTGCAGCCAAAGCAATTGGCGAATATCACCTTGTATTGCCAAATGGTAATACAATGATTCTGAACGAATGCTATTACATTCCGACCCTGATATGCAATCTTATATCAGTTTCTTTCTTGAGTAAAGAAGGATATAATTTTTTAGTACAGGATAATGTTATGAACATCTTCCTGAATCAAAAGTTAATTGGATCGGCTCGTTAAATAATGGCATATACATTCTAAATCAAACTACAGTTCTTAATGTACAAAACACACAAGAGGAAGAGTTCAGAAATAAACGAATTCTTCTTGTGGTATTGTAGACTAGGTCATATCAATGCGACACGACTAGCTAAGTTGCATAAGGATGGATATTTGAATCCGATTGAATTGTCATCTTATGAAACTTGCCATTCATGTCTCAAAGGCAAAATGACCAAAACTCCGTTTAGTGGACACGGAGAAAGAGCTACGGAACTCTTGGGACTGATACATAGTGATGTATATGGTCCCATGTCTACACATGCTAGGAATAGTTTCTCGTACTTCACTACATTCACTGACGATCTCTCAAGATACAGACATGTGTTCCTGTTGAAACACAAGTCTGAAGTTTTTGAGAAATTCAAAGAATATAAGCACGAAGTAGAGAACCAAATGGGTAAAAGTATTAAGATCCTTCAATCTGATCGAGGAGGAGAATATTTAAGCAATGAGTTCCTGGACTTTTTAAAAGAGAATGGGATTCTCTTTCAGCTTACTCCTCCATATACACCACAGCACAACGGTGTATCGGAGAGGAGGAATCGCACCCTATTAGATATGGTGCGCTCTATGATGAGCACTGCCGAGTTGCCTATTTCCTTTTGGGGGTATGAGCTTGAGACAGCCATATACCTATTGAATAGAGTTCCAACCAAATCAGTGCGTACCACTCCATATGAGATATGGGTGGGGAAGAGACCGTGTCTTAATTTTCTTAAGATATGGGGTTGCCCGGCCTATGTTAAAAAGCAAAATCCGGACAAGCTTGAGGCAAGGTCAGTTCTGTGCAAGTTTGTAGGATATCCTAAGCATTCGTGATGACATATCTTCTACCATCCTGAGGAACAAAAAGTGTTTGTTGCTCAGCATGCCACCTTTTTAGAAAAGGAATTTCTTGTAAAGGAAATTAGTGGCGAGGAGGTAGAACTGGAAGAAGTTCCAGCGATACAAACTACGACAGATGATTTGGTAGAACCAGAGGATTCGATAGCTCCCAACGAACCTCAGCCTCTCTGCCGATCTAGTAGGGTTCCTCATCCACCTGAAATATACTACGGTTTTCTCATTAATGGTAGGAGCGAGGATTGCATCATGGAAGATAATGACCCAGCTAGATTCGAGCAGGCCATCACGAGTGGGGACTCTGTGAAATGGCTGGATGCAATGCGATTTGAGATGGAATCCATGTACACCAACAAAGTATGGACTTTGGAAGTTGCTCCTGAAGGGGTAAAACCCATTGGGAGCAAATGGATCTTTAAGAAGAAACTTGGTGTAGATGGAAAAGTTGAGACTTTCAAAGCTTGACTTGTTGCAAAAGGTTTTCGTCAATGACCAGGTGTGGATTACGATGAAACCTTTTCTCCACTGGTTATGCTTAAGTCCATCCGGATCCTACTTGCCATTGCTGCATACCATGACTACGAAATCTGGCAAATGGATGTTAAGACCGCCTTTTTAAATGGTGATTTAGAAGAGTGCATGTGCATGACTCAGCCAGAGGGCTTCGTAGACAGTGGGAGCAGCGGAAAGGTGTACAAGCTGCTTAAATCCATCTACGGGTTAAAGTAGGCATCGCGGAGTTGGAACATCTGTTTTGATGTGGTAGACAAAGAGTTTGACTTCATCAAAAACGTAGATGAACCTTGTATATACAAGAGAGTGGCAGAGAGTAAGGTTGTCTTCTTCGTATTGTACGTGGATGATATACTCTTGATAAGAAATGGTGTTCCTATGCTGCACTCGGTCAAGCTCTTCTTATCATAAAGATTCTCAATGAAAGATCTAGGTGATGCCTCCTGCATCTTGGGGATTAAGATCTATAGAGATAGATCTAAACGGATACTGGGATTGTCCCAATCCAGGTACATTGCCACCATACTAAAGAGGTTTAATACGAAAGAATCCAAGCATGGGAACTTACCCACGATCTCTGGACTCACTCTTTCCAAAGAGATGTCTCCCAACACTGATTTGGAGAGAGATCGCATGCAAGGGATACCCTATGCTTCGGCAGTAGGCTCTATCATGTACGCGATGCTATGTACAAGACCCGATGTAGCATACACACTAAGTGTAGTGTGTAGGTATCAAGCAGATCCAGGAGAGAGTCACTGGACAGCTGTGAAGAATATTCTCAAGTACTTGAGAAAGACTAAAGAGATGTTCTTGGTGTATGGTAACGGAGAACTCTAGGTGGAGTCCTTTACCGATTCGAGCTTCTAGAGTGATAAAGACGACTCTAAGTCGCACTCGAGATTTTTCTTTACCCTTAATGGAGGGGCGGTTTGTTGTAAGAGTTCCAAACAGAAAACCGTGGCAGACTCGTCGATGGAGGCTGAATACATCGCTGCCAATAATACTGCCAAAGAAGTTATCTGGATGTAGAAGTTCATAACTGAACTTAGAGTGGTTCCATCCATTGAGCATCCAATACTTTTGTATTGTGATAACAATGGAGCTGTTGCTTTGGCCAAGGAACCCAGGTTCCATCAGAGATCCAGGCATATTCTGAGGCGGTATCACCTGATCCGGGAGATAGTTGATCGCCGGGAGATCGAGGTCTGGAGAGTTGACACGAAGGACAACACCGCGGATCCACTCATGAAGGCCATACCCCAGATACAATTTGAGAGACTCTTCGGGATGTTGGATATGAGATACTACAGCAGTTGGTCTTAGTGCAGGGTTCCTAGGCACTCCCAAGAGGTCTCACAAGGCATCGACCATGCCAATTTCAAAATTTACGGGTGCCGAGAAACCCTAATACGGATCGTTGGCTAGAAGTTTAGGCGACAAATGAAACTAGTTAACTACTTTAACTAAGAGTACGGAAATACAACCTTTGTAGATCCGGTCCTCCACCTCCACGGCTCCGTGATGAAGTCCTCTCCGCTTTCCAAATGAAATCCCGGGCTCTAGCGTCGGCTTCATCGGAGAAATGGGCGGGCAAGGTCGTCGGCTTCGTGCCGAAGATGATCTACGTCGAGGCATCACAAGATCAAGCTCCCACTTCACCAAGTCATGAAACTTGTGAAGAAAACACACTCTAGTACTTGGCAAGAGGTAGAGGATGAAGAAATAGGAGGTGGGTTCACTTTAGAATTGGATTTCTCACTCATTTCATCAAGTTGCCATTGATGGAGGCATGCTTTCTTCAAGTGAAGAAGAAGAAGAAGAAGATGAATATTATGATAAGTTAATTAGAATTGAAAAGAAAAATGAATCCTTATCATAATTCCAACCATAGTTAGGTGTAGAGAATAGACTAGGGTTAGTGAATGGTTAGGTTAAGGATATGAAGACAAAATGGTCAAAGTTGCATGAAGCTTCAAGAAACTTCATGAATCAAAGCAACCATTTTGTTTTCTTCTATCTTTATTAATCCAAAATAAATAGATAAATGAATGGATAAATAAATAAAAACCTAACCATATACTTAACCAAGGTTTAATTCTTTACACTTAACCAAAGCAAACATGTATCATCAAACATGATACAATCAAGTGCACAAAAGTATATCACATATACAATGTGCACATCCGAGTGAGAATATCCATTTAAAGTGAACTGATACTAGTTAATGCAAAGTAATATATCAAATATATAATTATACATTAAATCATTAAATCAACACTTGATTTAACGACCCGGTCATATCGCATATAACCGACCAATATCAATAGTAACAACTTATCGAATCAACACTTGATCCGATAACCCGGCTATAACGCATATAACCGATCAATGTTACATATCGCGAGAATCGAATACAGTATCACGTACTGGTATCATTCTCGGTTCCGCACATATCTCATATGCGCTCCTATTTCGTTTCGCTTGAGCCAGGAAACCTCTGTGTAGGACTCTAAAGACTCGTCAATACGCCGGCAGCAGGTGATGATCATATCAAGCACCCACAAGCCGCAAGCGGTCTGCTAAACGTAACGGCCACCCGGGTATTGAGCGATCAGAAGATCGACGAGCAAGCCCGCTCAAACTCCAGTGAATCCAACCAGTAACACTTACCGTACAGTCCGGTCTGATCGTCTGATATGTCGCATATCTCGCCTAGGGGTGGTAAACGTCAGACCCCAATAGCTTGATAAGTCGTGTCGATATGAGGTCTATAACATTTCGAGAAACTACTGGTAACACTTACCAGTAAATCTCAGCAACCCTGGCCAGGGATTTCCGGTTATAGCCAATCGAACACAGCGCAACATCAACTCCCTATACCGGGAGAGACGAATCCCCTCCTATCGCTCATTGCCTCCATGTGACTCGGGACTGTACCCAAAAACCACCGTTTTGCACGCCCTCTTGGACGTGGTAAGATGGAAATCAAAGCACAGTGGGAACGACACAAGACTCTATGACGATCTCGGGTCAACAGACTACTCTGTACCAGTGTCACCAGAGAACTGCCATCTGACGTAAGGTATAATACCATCTGGGAGTTTTCGGCGAGTCCGTCCAGTGTACCCAGTCTCCACTGAGCACCCGTATATCATCTCTGATGTCAAACACCAATGGATATGGGATCATCCATCGCCCATCTGTATGGGTCGAGAAGGTATACGCTAGTCTACTCTGGTATATCGATACCCCGTCTCGATATACCCACGACTAGGGACCTTGAAGGATGTACTTATGGACTACCTTGTCCCCACTAGTATGATCCGCATCATAGTCCAGGTAGTCAAGCACACATCCTAAGGGCTTTACCAACATGTAATAGAGAGACAATCTGTGTACACGTTAAGGTAAAGAGCAACCAGATAGCATACTATCATGTCGAGCAAGAAAGTCCTCCCTATATATGTCCCAGCATCCACTACAATATACATCCTATGTATAGTAATGGCCTCTAGGGCATACATATAACTAACACTTAGTGCAAGTCGGAAATTGTTAGTTATGTATATGCTCTAGAGGCCGTTGTTGTACATATGATGTATATTATAGTGGATGCTTGGATATATATAGAGAGGACTTTCTTGCTCGATATGATAGTATAATATCTGGTTGCACTTTTTCTCAACATGTTGACTTGTATTGTGTTACTGTCTTGCTCTCACATGTTGATAAAGCGCTTAGGATGTGTACTTGACTATTAAGACTATGATGGAGATCATACTAGTGGGGCCAGGGTAGTCCAAAAGTACATCCTATAACTGTTCCTAATCGAGAGTGTATCGAGACAGGGCATCGATACTCCATAGTAGACTAGCGTATACGCATCTTGACCCATATGATGGGCGATGGATGATCCACATCCATTGGTGTTTGACATCAAAGATGGTATATGGGTGCTCAGTGGAGACTGGGTACACTGAACGGACAAGCCGAGAACTCCTAGATGGTATTATACCTATCGTCAGATAGCAGTTCTCTGGTGACACTGGTACAAGTTAGTTTGTAGACCCGAGATCGTCATAGAGTCTTGTGTAATTCCCACTATGCTTTGATTTCCACCTTACCACGTTCATGAGAATGTGCAAAACGGTGGCTTTTGGGTACAGTCCCGAATCACATTGAGGCAATGAGCGACATGAGGGGTTTCTTCTCTCCCGGTATTGGGGGTTGATGTTGCGCTGTGTTCGATTGGCTATAACTGGAAGTCCCTGGCCAGGGCTGATATGGAGATCTACTGGTAAGTGTTATCAGTAGTTTCTTGATCCGTTATGAGCCTCACATCGACACGACTTATCGGTTAATAGGGTCTGACGTTTACCACCCCTAGACTCGATATGCGACATATCAGACGAAGAGACCGGACTGTACGGTAGTGTTACTGATTGGATTCATAGGAGTATGTACATGCTTGCTTGTTGATCTTCTGATCGCTCAATACCCAGGTTGCCGTTTAGCTGACCGCTTGCGTCTTGTAGGTGTTTGATATGATCATCACCTACTACCGGCGTATTGACGAGTCTTTAGAGTCCTACACAGAGGTTTCCTGGCTCAGGCGAAACGGAGTAGGTGCACAAATGTAATATGTACGGGACCGAGAATAATACTTGTATGTGATACCGTATTCTGTTCTCGCGATATGTGATATCGGCCGGGTATATGTGATATAGTCGGGTTATCGGATCATGTGTTGATTCGATAAAATGATACATATTGTATTAGTCGGTTATATGTAATATAGCCGGATTATTAAATCAAGTATTGATTTAATAATTTAATGTATAATTATATATGTGATATATTGCATTATATTAACTAATATAAGCTCACTTAAGCAATTCTTTTTCTCACTTAGGATATATTGATATATATATGATATATGTTGAATGTATTCTTTTCTTTTATTACAAAATTATATATATGTGATATGTATAATTGTAACATGCTAAGTTATACATGCAACTAGGGTTTATGAGATTCACACCATGGCTAGCGATTATAGTTAGATTTTAATTGTATTTTAATTAATTCAAAATTGTGGATTTATGCTAAGATATTTTTCATAGTTGACTAAGTCCACCTTGTTGATATTTACTAAGATATTTGTTAACCTAACCTTTAACCCTACCCCATGGTTTATTCTCTACATGAGTTAGCCATGACATATACTAACTCACCATGGTTGTATTTCTAACCTAAGCTCATTATTCATTCACCACTTCATCTTTTTCTTCCTCAAAAAGCTTGCTAGCTTTTTTCTTTGTGATGAAAGATTGTGAGAAAAAGAAAACTAAAGAGAGAAAAATTCCTACTTCATCATCCTTTTCTAAACTAGCCACTCAGATTAGGGTGTTAGCTTCACTAATCCCTAATTAGTGAAGAGATAGCTTGGGTTTGTGTCTCCTCAAAGTAGTTCGTCTTGGATTGTGAAGACTTCAAGAAAGCATGCATCATACGCTTTGTGGAGCCTATCAAAAGTCCGGGAGTTCTTGGATCGCAGCGAAGGGACCACAACTTGGAGCTATAGAAGTGAAGGAACGGATTACAAAGGTTGTAATCCCTAATCACTTAGAAGTAAAGTAGTTTACATTTCGATTCCACATGATTCTCTAGTTAAAGATATTGTTTTGGGTTGTTTAAGCATGGCAAAATTTTAATTTGGCATGGATGATACCACTCGAAACCTTGCTGTCGTGCTTAGGAACCCTACATGTTGTCCAGTGTCCATTATAACAAAGGGATTGGTGCTCGTACTATATTCGGTTTACTTGTGACTTCTCCAATTCTAAACAAGTATTTCGATGAAACACAAGGTCCAAGTTTTGAGAAGTTATAGGTATAAGAATAAAGTGGAGAACCATATGTTGCAAGTATCAGAATTCTTCAAGGTAAAAAAAAGGTGAGGAGTGTCCTAAGGACGCGTGAGATGGCACGTGCACGCTGGGCGCCCGCGGAAAAAGGGACTTAGCCCTTGGAATGGAAGTTGAACTCCCGAGTGACTTTTGGAGTTAAACTCCTAAAAAAAGGATCTTTTGTGGAGTTAAAGTTCTAAAAGATCTGGATTTTTAGGGTTCAACTTCTTCGAGATTTGGATTTGGAGTTAAACTCTTTTAAGAATTTAGATCTTGGAGTTGAACTCCTCAAAGATTTTCGGAGATGATCAATGGCTTTCTTCTTTCTTGAGCCTTGGATCCTCCCAAAGGGGGATTTTTGGATGTGAGTCTTCTTCGTCCTTCTCTCTTTTTACTGGATCTTAGAGAAAAAAGGAGGTGAGATTAAAAATCTCCCCTTTAGGGATTTGATGGAAGATTTGAACTCCCCTTCGAGAGTTTTATGTTGAAACTTTATTTGTTTTTTTTTTAAGAAAAAGAGAGTTAAGCTCTTGATTTAATTGAAAATACGAAGAAAGGGGGAGAACTTGAGAGGGAGGAGATGGAGGCACAAACCCTAATATTTTTTAGGGGAATGAGTATCCTCTTTCATTTCATTGTCATGTTGCCTTATATAGGCTTACAAGTTTACACATAATCCCTTGGGCTTTACAAAATAGCATTTTACCCATCTCTTACCTAATATGCTTATTTCTTTTTGCACATGAGTTATGGGCTTTACAAAATTTTGGATTTTTGCCCATTTATTTTACATTCATGTATGAAAATTACATCAACCTTATTTATTATATAATTTTCTTCTTTGACATAGGGGAGGCCGACCTCTTCATGTTCGGGCTCGACTTGGACTTGGGCCCACTTGACGTGAAGTTAACTTTGCCTTTGACTTGGTCAACCGGGGTGTAATTTTTGACCCCAACAAAGCTGTAACTACTATAACTAGAAACTGTTAGAGTCAAAACAATTGACTCCCAAAAGTACTCAATTTAGATACTTATGAATCTGCATATAGACTAGTTTTTAATGGTCATAAATTCTTGTATAATTGGCCAATTGAGACAAATGAGGATTCATTTGAAAGCTCATTGTGTCTAGTCTCCAAAAAATCAAATGGCGCGTCATTCGAACTTTTCTAATGAAAATTATACCCAAATCATTGAACCTTACGCGTGTAGAATTAAACTTTCGGGACCCTTCCCTAAGGTGTCGTGAGCCTTCCCTAAGGTGCCGGGAGCCCCTCTTTTGGTTTCGAGACCCCTCTTTTCGGTTTCGAGATCCCTCCCCAGGGTGTCGGGTGCCCTATATTGGTTCCGAGACCTCTCTTCCGGTTCCAGGACCCTTTTTTTGGGTTCCGAGAGGCTATTTTGGGTTCCGGGAGGCCTTTAAAATAAGACATATTTTTAAGAAGAAAGTGGGTGATTTTCTCCTCCACTCATCCTAAAATCATATGGAGTAGTTAAAACTACTCCCCACTCACAGAGATGTATATATGACCGGATTCGGGGTAGGTACTATTTTGAGCACATAGTATTGATACTATTCAAAATCCAATGGTTGGCAATAGGGTCAAATATGAGTGTTCACCGCCGAAAGACATGGACGAACTGGGATGGATCGTCTTGCCTGAATTTGGGGGCAGATGCTTTTTGGATTTATCCGTCTACCTCTCCGAAGATGCCAAGTTGATTTATGGCACCATATATCGGAGGTTTGGATAGACGCGACCGTTGTTGCAGATTTTATCAGATTCCCCCTCATTTTATAATGACTTTTTGATTGTAGGGACGCTCTTCCCTGTACGCGCAAGCCCCTGCAGTTAATTACGTTACCGCATTATGATAACCATTTTCTCTTGCTCCGGAAGTTCATTTCGTGTCGTGTGTGTTTTTGTTTGTTTTGGTTGCCCGTGGATTGTATACGGAGACTAGTTTATGTCGTCGCCTGTAACGACCCTGAATTTTCTGTACAAAATTATTCTTCTTAAAGTACAGAAAAGAGGTTGCAAGCCTGGGCACAATTTAAAATTTATTCTTGTTTAAGAACAGTAAGAAAACACTTATAGCTCATTGGTAAAGCCTTGCACTGCTGTGACATAGTCCCTATGTTCGAATCCCTTCAGCCATATATAATTTTTTTCTGATTTTTCTTTTAAAATTTTTGGAAGCCCAAAAGTTTGCACGTGCAATACACGTAAAAATGAATAATCAGGAAAAATAAACATGTGTAAAATGTTGTATGTACTGAGATGGACACGTGGCGATGATCCGACGGCACCCCCTCACCAAGTGGCCGACGAGATCGGGATTTTGGCCGGCGACGGCGAGCATCCGTAGAGGAAAAGCCCCGGTGTTTTGCACACAAACCTTTTGGCCTACCCTCATTACCCCCGCACTGTTTGTTTTCTCTGCAATTTAACATAGAATTCAATTTCACCTTTAATCCAATTTTAAATGCATTTTAACTCATTCTTTCAATTCCAAAACCCTAATTCCACTCTATAAATACAACCATATACCCTAGCTCCTTCTCATTCTGAAATTCCTAGCCAAAATTATCAAAATTTTCTAAGTACAAGTGGAGTTAGCCCAAGGTCAAGTTCCGGCGAGGATTCGAGGCAATTCCGGCAACCCCGTAACACCACTACAACCACAACCTCTTTCTCTCTCTATTCTTAACCCATGTCACTAGTAAGTCCCACCCCATTCCTCTCTTTATACAATAAAAGTTCTCTTTTTTGAAAACATGTCGATAAGTAGAGTTATACCGACATTTGATTCTAAAATCTTTGAAACTACAATTTTTCTTAAGAATTGCTCATTCTGTTTCTATATCTTGCTTGTTAATCATTAAACTAATATTTAGAAACAATTTACATTCTAAAACTCCATGTTAAATAACTTTAATTAAACTTTTACATTTAAATACCATGGATTTTATATACATCGTCTTTTAAAATTTTTGCTTAGCATGCCTTTAGAAAACTTCACGGGGTAATAACCTACCCCTCACATACACACATAGCACGATTCTCTTTGAAACATATTTTCGTGGCAAATGCAATATTTCATTTAAATACCATGAACTATAAAAACCGATTTTTCTTTGAATTGTATTATCAAACTCTTTGCAATTATGCCTCTACAACCCATTTTGGGGAACCCGGTATTAGATGATGTGGATTATCGCACATTCTCGGGGTAGTAGAGCGAGATGCAGACCTCCTCACGAAGCATTCGGTCTCGAAAGATTTTAATACGATTTTTAAGAAAAACGTAATTTTCTACTTTAATAAAATATAATTTTTAATAGTTATATAAATATTATCAAACTAAATATTTTCAAGTTATAATAAAATTCCATGTTTTTCTAAAAATAAAAGAATGCCAAGTTTTACCAAAATATCATCAAGTATCAATACAAGGCAAGTCTTACACTAAAATACCTTGAATTATTCAAGCTAAGTTAATATTCACTAAATTACCTCAAATCTTAAAAGTTACATCCATGAGACCCTAAATACGATGAATAAATACTTGAGGTTTATTTTGAAAGTATATAAAATATTTTTCATAAAACCCCCTCGAGTTATATAAATTACATTTATGGACTTTAGGAAATATAGGTTTAAACGGGATCAATTCTCTTGAGGCTCGGGGAGTCGGAGAAAGTGAGTGCTTGCCTATTTACGGTAGAAAAACTTAACGGGGTTATCAATGGTAATTGTCTTGGAAAAAGACACAAATCCTGCCGTTCATGTGCAGCAGTTACCGATGACTCCCAAATTTAATTCAGGATCCAAATCTGTTTAAAGTGTCTGACTCAAGTCTGAGTCTAACTCAATCTGAATCAAACCAGAATCCAATCCAAACATGAATTCAATACAAATATGAAACCAATTCAACATGAATCCAAACTATAACATGTATGCTTGAACCCGAACCTGAATACCAAAACAACATTCAAACATGACTTGACTTGACCGAACCATGGCTATGACTTGACTTGAATACATGACTACTTGATATTATCCTGAAACCGTTTACATGAACAACTTATATCCATGGTCTCGGCAAATCTGATAACTACAATCTATATAATATACATTACGGGGTTTTAACAGGGTAGATTGGTACGGAATGTATTAGAAGTGGCACAATGATGGACACTAAAAGTCGTAGATAAACATCCATTGCTGCTGTCTCGTGGGTTTTGACGGGGCCTTGTACTTTCCGTTTCCCATAGTCCATGGGATAGTTGGACTCCTCTCGCATACACTGCTGCATTCTGTACCAAGTTACAAACAATTATGTTAGTATAACAAACATATATACATGTACCAATTACCAGTTCTATTCCCTTTATTTGAACTATTCCTATCTCTCTTTTGGGACTTACTGAGCGCTAGTTCGCTAACGACATTCCTGTTTCTTTCTTTCTTTGGAATGTTCGTCAGGAGGACCTGACTCTCAGGAGATCGAGCCCAGCCAGGAGTACTTGGAGCAGATACCTGAATAGCATGACTACTAGCTTACTTGTACTTATTTACTTCTCAGTTCATATGCCACTGTTTAGGTATTGCTTTACATCCTTGTACTTTCCTTTCCAAATCAGTTGTAATGTAAAGAATGAATGTTAATAAAAGTTGTTGTTTATATTACATCTCTTGTCATTCTTGTGCTTTTATTTATATATTGCTTATTTATGCTTAGCTTGTTTACTTCTGAGTAAATACGTCGCGGCCCGTCACGTCTACTTCTTCGTACACTGGGAAGCGGGGCGTGACAGCGCCCGTAGGGCGTGGATTAGTCCAAATCCATATATTTTAGATTTGGGCTTAGGTTTATTTAAAGACCGTTAATCTGGTTTGAGATTAAGATCAACTTAAATGTGTGAGCATTTGGGCTCAATTTGTTCTTGCTAAGGATGCGTTAGTCTAATTTGAGACTAAGATCAACTTAGTAAAATTTTAAGGATTTTTTTTATTTAGGATCTAGCAAAAGAGCATTTATGCTCAGCTGCGAGAAAATCTCAGAGACTTAGCCAATTTGAGCCAAGTATATTTAGCCTTTTTTTTCAAAAGTGCTAAGTATTTATTTGGGCTCTATTTGTTCAGCGCTTTTCTTTTCATGAAAAAGTGCTAAGCACTTATTTGATCTCTGACGCTCACATGTATGTCATGTGAAGCATTCAGTCATGGGCGCTGCCCAATAAATATTGAGCACTTTTAGTCATTTTGATTAAATGTGAAGTGCTAAGCACTTTTTATGGCGTCCACATGAGGTGCACGTGCGGCGCTGGGCGCTGCCCAATCAGTGCTAAACACTCAGCCGTTTTGGCTGCATATGAAATGCTAAGCACTTTTATTCAACGCCCACGTGTGTTTCACAGGAGACGTTGGCCTTTTGTTTTGAGTGCCTGTGTGTTTTTCACGTGAGGCGCTAAGCGCTATTAAAAGGGGGCGGCCACATGAGGAGCACGTGAGGCGCTATTCTTTTTTCCTTTTTAAGAGATTAAATCTCCGTTAATGGCATTTTGACCATTAATGATCACCAAGATCTTCGCTTTTTGAAGATCTGGGATCGGTTTTAAGAACTAAGTTCTTTTATAGGTTCCTTTCTCATTTTATTTTTTCTTTTGGACCTAGTTCTTTTCTAAATCTTTGATTCTCAAGAACAAGATCTTCCTGATGAGAATTAAATTCTCAACTTATGAGTGACTTGTCTTGTGAATCTCAGATCTAGAGAAAGAACTAAGTTCTTTAAAAAGGGTGAAACCCCTAGATGTGATGGAGATATTTTGATCTCTTTTCTTTACCTAGGGTTTTGAGAAAGAAGGTCTTCCTCTTTGAGAATTGAATTCTCTGTTCTTTTTTAGAGCTCCATGTATCTTTTTGTGTCTTTTTTAGACTTGAAGTCTCAGATCTTTTATATAGTGAAGGCAAATTGTTAATTAGTTTTGAGAAAATCTCTTATTGAGAGATCCTAATTGATTTGGGGAATTTTACCAACCATTGGATCTTTAATTCAAGGACTTCTGTTTTTACAGAATATGATTTTTTTTTAATGAGATTGATGAAATATTTTCCCCTATACAGAATTTATTCTGTAAAACGGTGATTTTTTAATCACCATTGGATTTTTAATCTAAGAGTTCTCTATTTTACAGAGAGCAATCTTTCTTGTTTAGAAAGATTGAGAGAATATATTCCAAAATAGAATTTTATTCTATAATTGGATCTTTGATCCAACCGGGAGTATCTTTCTTATTTTAGAAAGATTTGGGAAATGTTTACTCCCAACAGAATTTAATTCTGTATTTTGATGATTTATCATCTCCGTTGGATTTTTGATCCAACGGCTCTGTTGAACATGGAGTATTGTAGAATTTTAATTCTACCTGGGCGCCCCCACTCACTTGTTATGCATGTGGGCGCTGCTTTAGAATTTAATTCTTATAATGGGTTTATGTGCTTTGCACATTGGCGCCCGCGTGAGGAGCACGTGCGGCGCCATCTAAGAGTTTAACTCTTATGTAATGAACTCTTCTGTGCTTTGCACATTGGCGTCCACGTGAGGAGCACGTGCGGCGCCACCATAGGATTTAATCCTATAAAATTGGTTCTGGCACTGGCGCTCTCATAGAGAGCACGTGAGATGCTGCCTCATTAAATTCAACGGAGTTTTGCTCTTTTATTAGCTTAAATATATTGAGGAAACTAATGTCACCCATCATTGCTTTCACGTGGCTTACATGTGGGTGCAACAGTGTCACCTTCTCCACCGTTCGATCTCCTGAGGAGTTGAACCGTCCCTTCATGTCTTATAAATAGAGCCTTTGGCCCTTGAGATGACTATTGTTTCGTCATCCTCTTTTTTCTTACTTGAGAATTTAATTCTCTTCTTAGAGCTCAGATCTCTGTCCAAAGAAACTCTTAGAGTTTAAACTCTGTTTAAGAAAATTGGTAAGGATTATGACCATTTTCCTCTTAAAAGAGACTTTTTTGTCTTGAATTTTTAACCCATTAACAGAGCTTGGCTCTTTTTCTTAAAATAATCTCTTAGAGATCTTAAAAACTTTATTTTAGATAGACTGTTGGTCTCAGAGATCTTAAGATTTTACCCTGTTAGTGACTTTGATTTTTGAGGGTTGTTTGGAATTTAATTCCATTTCCCGTGGGGATTTTAGGGATTTAATCCCATTAGAGGAATTTAATTCTGTGTTGTTCTATAGAGCTTAGCTCTGAGAAAATTTCTTTTTAAGATATTCTTTTGGGAATTTTATTCCCCTTTTCTTATTTTCTTTTTAGGGTTCTTCTTGCAGATTTGAATCTGCTGTAGAACTCGTTTTGAGAATCTTGCGAGTCTAACTCCACAGTTCAATGAGATTTTTCATTAAATGAGAAAGCTTTTGGATTCTTACAATGAGTGCCTACCTCATCATTGATTGGGGGCATTACCTTGATTTTATGAGGGCCGCTTTTTTTTCTAGATCGTATTGATTTTGGTATTTTGATTGCCAACCCTTTACTAGTTTTTCTTTTTAGATAGTATGGCTTCTCATCTGTATGATCTTGAAGAGATTATCTCTTATGAGGAGATTCGCATCCAAGACTGCTGCCAGGGCCAAGAGTTCACTGACGCCCAGTGCGCTGAGGTGATGCGTCGCTTTGACGATTACAACGGTCGATTGCTCCTCCGCCGTTCTGCTCTTTTGAAGATTGTCGTTGGGTAGATTTGGGAAGCACTTCCTGAGCTTGATGAGGCTATGTCGCTCGAGGCACTTGATGATGCTGAAGACAAAGTGCATTCAGTATATCTGATGATCCTGATCTCAAAGAAGCGGAGAGGTGATCTTGTCGCTGTATTGCATCGCGTCTTCCAACAGAAGGCGATAATATCCGCATACCAGAGGATGGATGACATCAGCGGGGATCCCGACGCTTGCATTTGTGAGAAAATGCATAAAAAGATGGTCAACAAAGCTAGAAGCACTTTACTCAAATTTGCCTCTAAGTTCATGAATCTGTGTCCGGAATTCAGCGTCTTACCATTGAAAACATTCTGATGATGTTTTTTTTTATTACCAATGTATAAATTTATTCAAAGTATGAATGACAAAAACCCCTTCTCTTTATGCCAATGCTCATATGTGTCTCACGTGAAGTGTTGTTATTCATATATATAAAAACTGGTGTCGGCGCTCACGTGTTATGCACGTGGGGCACTCTACAGGTTCTAATCCTGCAGAGAATCGGTGCAGGCGCTCACGTGTCATGCACGTGAGCCGCTACTGAGGGAATCGTTTCACCTTCTTTCTTTGATTCCCATGAGTCAACTTTTTCTTTTCCCATGCCCTTTTTGTCAGGCCTTGGAAATAGTTCCACCATGCACAACATTTTCTGTGCCTAGACTTGAATGCTTCTCTTTATAATCTGAATCTATGTTTTCCTCTTTCTTCATAAGGAGAGAACCATTTTTAAAAAACCAAGAGTTATGGCTTGCAATCGTCCGCATGCTCGTCGGCAACCATAGAAAGTGCCTATCGAGGGAATTGTTCCCCGTTTTGCTGCGCGATTTGCGGATCCTGTTCTCACTGATGACCAGTGTGACACGGTCATGCACGAGCTTCTGGCTCGTAGAGGCTCTCCTCTTCCTATCGTTTCCATTTGGCTCTTGATGATCTTCATGACCGTGCTTGCTGATATCCCTCCTCATCCAGCGGATATGACTCCGGCGATGCTCGACGTAGCGGAAGACAAGATCGTGTGCTTTTATGAGGTGTATTTGATTTCCCAGCCTCTGAAGGACCATTTTGTTCAGATGCTTAGTCAGATGCGGGCTCGGTGGGTCATCATGTCTGCCTTCGTTGATGGGCACGGCGTTGATCGATAGGGAGCGACTCCTCTCGAATATTGTCACTTCGACATGGTGGAGAAGGCAGAGAGGGAGTTAGAGAATCTTGTTTATTGTTTTGTTAATCCCTGTATCGCTGATCCCATATTTGGTGATCTTTTTTCTATGGAATAATAAAAAGAATTGTTGAACGCTGAACGTTTCACCCCAGCACATATCCATATGGGCATCTTTCCTCTGCACATATACTTTGCATTTGAACCTTAGAAGTTTCCGATGCATGCATCTAGACATAGGTGAACATTGGACTGATGCGAACAAATGCTTCCCCCTACCACCTTGCTCACGGTGGCATACCCGTAAGTGAAGTAATGCATAGCATATGGCTGGTTTGTCATACATTTTTTGTTAACTCAGATCTCGATCCTTAAGAAATGTAGTTCTGATCCCCGAAGCCTATGAGTCGCGCCTTTCTGTTTCTTGATGTCTTGATCTGGCGTGAAGTAGTTTATGTACTAATTTCGGAGTTTGTAGTTTATTCACTCATTTCAGAGTTTCTAGTTTATTTACTCGTTTTGGAGTTTCTAGTTTATGTACTCGTTTTGGAGTTCATAGTTTATTCACCCGTTTCGGAGTTTCTAGTTTATGTACTCGTTTCGGAGTTTGTAGTTTATTCACCCATTTCGGAGTATCTAATTTATGTACTCATTTCGGAGTCCGTAGTTTATTCACTCGTTTCGGAGTTTTTAGTTTATGTACTCATTTCGGAGTTTGTAGTTTATTCACTCGTTTCGGAGTCTCTAGTTTATGTATTCATTTCGGAGTCCGTAGTTTACCTCTCTTAGGTTTACAGGCAAACTTGTCCTAACGTTATATGCAGATAACCCCCATTCTTTATGATAGAGGTCCATTATGCTTGTGGTACTAGGGTTTTAGTCCATGGTATCGTCGCGTTGGCTGATGTATTCCTCGATGTGCGGTCTTTAAGCCGTTGTTCGAGTAGCTCCGCGACTGTCGTGTCTCAGATCCTTTCGGGGGCTGGACAAGACGTCTTCAAGTAATCTCCTTAGGTCATATTATTATCGGAAGAGAAAAGGTTGGGAATTTGCCATGACACTTTTTACTTGAGGTTAGGCTCGGTTTGGAGCCCCGATGAGTCATAACCACTCCGCTCTGGTGTAGGATGATCTCTGATAGTCTTTTAGACTTTATATGAGTTGCCTTCAAGACCCGAAACTGGGAATATGCCGTTGCTTCATTTTTTTGTTTTGATGATACCGCGCCGATTCCTTGCTGAAGTAGGGTAGACATCTGTAAGACTTGTATGCTGTATGTACTGCAATTGAAGTCCGGAGCTAGGAATATGCCATTGCTCCATTTTCATTTGATAGCTGCATTCACATCGTGCTGAAATAAGGGGGAACGTCGGGATGGTCTGTAGGTTGTATATGTGCCGTCGAGACTTGGAGTTAGAATTTTGCTGTTACTCCATTTTTGGTTTCAACCCTTAGGTCTTTTGTTGACGTTGCGTTTGCATTCTGCTGGAATAAGAAGGAACGTCGAGATAGTCTTTGAGTTGTATATGAACCGTCGAGACTTGGAGCTAGGATTTTTCCATGGCTCCATTTTTGTTTCGACCCTTGGGTCTTTTGTTGACGTTGCGTTTGCATCTTGCTGGAATGACAAGGAACGTCGAGATAGTCTCTGAGTTGTATATGAACCGTCAAGACATGGAGTTAGGATTTTGCCATGGCTCCATTTTGTTTCGACCCTTGGGTCTTTTGTTGACGTTGCGTCTGCATCCTGTTGGAATGAGAAGGAATGCCGAGTTGGAGCAAGGATTTTTCTATGGCTTCATTTTTGTTTCGACCCTTGGGTCTTTTATTGACGTTACATCTGCATCCCGTTGAAAAGAGAAGGACCGCCGAATAGGAGCTAGGATTTTGCCATTACTCCGTTTTGATTTGGCTCCTTGGAGCTTTGTTGGCGTCATGTCTGCACCCTGTTGAAATGAGAAGAATGTCGAGCTGATCTCTAGGCTATAGATATTGCCGTCAAGATCTGACTCTCTCTCTGATGGAGCCCGTTGGGAAAGTATGGTTCTCTTTCTTTCATTTGTGCCCAATGATTGTATACAAGAGTCAATATGGACATACTTGCAGAGCAGAAATTTTTTTATTTTATTTTATTTTTTATTGCCGCGATGCTCTATCTGTAAGTCCACGGTAGCGCCTCGGCCGTCTAACAGACGCCAAATGCGGAACAAAAACTTTTTACAACTGGCGCTATCGCGTACTACAGCACAGATCTGGCATTAAAGCTAAACTAACAAACTACAAAGTGGGTAGAAATGTTATACCGAATGATCCGAGTTCTTCGGTCTTCAACCATCGTCCCACGCTTGTTGCGGCTGCTCCGATCTTCTTGAACTCCGGTGTTCTCGTCCAGGTGGCACCACGTCGACGGATCTTTAAACGGGCTCCCGCCTCTGAACCGAGGTAACTTGGTCATCAAGTTTGCTAAAAGAGACGACCAAGATGATATAGAGAATGAGTAGAACACTTTGTCTCACTTCGTCCAAAGCCGTGGACGAACGGTTAATGAAGTTGCCTTTTGGATCGAATGGAAATGAGAAATCGATCACATCTAATTTCTAAGCACCAAAACTTATATCTTTTTTCCAATCACCACCTTATTCCTCTCAAGGAATGGCCGGCCATATATAAGCAAGGGGGTGAGTGTAGGAGGGATGGTGAGAATAAGATCAATGAAGAGGATGAGTCACTTAACACCTTGTATGAATGCATTTAATGAAAACTATGAATCATAACCCTTAGTTATCATATCATTAAATGAACATTTAAAGCACTAATGACTCACTAGCCTAGTCACCATCTAGAAGCTTCCACACTCATCTCAAGAAAAGATAAATCCGCATTTAACCGACTGTTAAATACGGCTAATAAAAACTGGAAACTGGCAACTTCCAAAAGTGATCCTGAAACGAATTTCAGGATAACCCCGTAATGGTATAAACATACCCGCATTTGTATTACAACTAAATACAAATGCATCTGAGACAAAGATATTATATCTACACAGTATAATACTGGGTTCCGGCTTAAACCAAAGCCTACCAGTATTATCTGCCCGAAAAATGACACGTGTGAAAACGCACGTGCATTTTCCGAACCCAGCCATAAAACCATACGGCCTCTACAACGTTTCGCCCGAACTTGGGAAAGTGTCTGAGGGGGACTCTAATGACTCATCAACACACTGGCACTGGATATAACCTCTAGCACGTCAGAGGTACAAGTTGTACGTAACGGTTGCCTATGTATTGATTGGAAGGGAAGCTGATGAGCGAACTCATCCATAAACCCTACTGAGCTTAACAGTGACAATATACATACGGTACGGTCCGTTCGTCTATGAGTATCGCATATCTGCCTAGGGGCTGGTAACGTCAGACCCCCAATAGCAGTATAAGTCGTGTCAGAGAGTGGCCCAGAACACCCTGAGATACTACTGGAGTATCTACCAGTAAATCTCCTGCCTCGACCGAGGGCTTTGTGTAATGGCTGTCCTAGACACAGCGCGATCTCACCCCTAATACCGGGAGAGACGAATCCCCTGCCGATCCGTCACTTGCCTCCATGTGGCTCGGGACTGTACCCAAAAAAGACCTGTTTGCACGACTCCTTTGAGCCGTGGTAGGGTAGAAATCAAAGTACAGTGGGAACTCACACGAGAGAAATGACGACCTCAGGTCTATGAACTAATCTGTACACATGTCACCAGGGAACTGCTATCTGACGATATGTATAATACCAATTAGCAGGTTCCCGGCGAGTCCTGTCCGGTGTACTCATAACCTAATGAGCACCTGTATACATCTTAGGTGATCCAACTGACACCAGTGGCTTGTGAGACCGGCCACCGCCCCTCGTCGGGGTCTCGACTATATATACTAGTCTACTCTGGATTATCGATGTCCTGTCTCGAAACTCCCACGACTAGGGACACTTTAAGGATGTGCTTATAGACCCCAGCTCCCACGTATATGATCGCCATCATACTGTTGGTAGTTAAGGAAGAATCCTATGGGCTCTATCATCATGCAATAGTGAACTAAAGCATGTATACGATGATAAAGACAAACCAGATAGCATACTATCATCTCGAGCAAGACTGTCATATCGGTATAGGTCCTGCCTCAATCATTGCAATCACGTACCTGGGATCCAATAATTGACTTTGAGGGCACTATCTCCAACACTATCTTTTCAGCTTTTCATATCGTGAAAGTTGCGATTGCCCAATCATTTTGGCTTTTTATCCACGGTGTCCAATCATTTCGGCTATTTTTTATTTATATTTTTACTTGCTGTTTTTTTATTGCGAATTGCCCAAACATTTCGGCTGTTTTTATATGCATATTTTTTTGCTGCTCGCTGCTATTTTTTATTGCGAGTTTGGGATCTGATACCAACCTTGGCATCAGTATCGCTACGACTGGAATATTTCCAGGAGCTAGTCATCATTTTCCGTGAAAAGACTTGGAGTTTGACACCTGTTTAGGCATCAGCATCGCTACTGTTGGGGTCAAAAATTACACCCCGGTTGACCAAGTCAAAGTCAAAGTCAACCCCAACCCAATTGGGCCCAAGCCCAGATCAAGTGGACCCATGCCCATGTCGAGTCCGAACATGAAGCGGCCGGCCTCCCCCATGCCAAAATGAAATCATGTAATAAATAATTTTGATGTAATTTTTTTATGGATGAATGTAAGAAAAATGTACATAAAGCCCAATTTTCGTAAAGCCCATGGCTCATGTGCAAAAAAAATGAGCACATGAGATATGGGATGGGCAAAATACCATTTTGTAAAGCCCAAGGGGCTATATGTAAATTTGTAAGCCTATATAAGACCGCATGATAATGAAATAAAGCATAACTTTTCATTCCCCTCAAAATCTAGGGTTTATGTCCTTTTCCTTCCTCAAGATACTAAACCTTCTCCTCCCTTTTAGAATTAAATCAAGAGTTTAACTCTTCCTTTCCAAAAAATAAACAGTTTTTCACCATCAAACCCTTGAAAGGAAACTCGGATCTTCCATCAGACCTCAAAAATGGGAGATTTTTAAATCTCACCCCCCTTTTTCCCCAAGATCCGGCCAACAGAAGAGGAAGAAGAAAGAGTTCCATCTCCAAAAAGCTTATCTTGGGGAGATCCAGGGCCAAAGGAGAGAAAAAAGGGCCCCCCTTTGATCATTTCCAAAGATTTCTAGGAGTTTAACTCCATTCAAGATCTGTTGGAGTTTAACTCCATAAATTAATCTCCTTTTAGGAGTTTAATTGCAGAAGTCAAATCAGGAGCACAGCTCCCAGAGTAGGGACTAAGTCCCCTCTTCTGCGGGCGCCCAGCGCCCACGCGCCCGGCACGTGAGGTGCCGGCGCCCAGCACCATAAACGCATCTTTAAGATGCTTCCCCCCTCATTTTATATGCACTCCACACTAAATTTACCTCCCCCGCTAGAAATTTTTTTCTAACGGGGCACTGCCCCGTACCCCGTAAGGGGGCCGCTTGCCCCCTTGACCCTCTTGATCCCCAGCCCACTATCCGGATAGCGGGACCCCCGTAAACTCTGTGAGGCCCCCGATATATCCAAAACCCCTTCAAAACAAAACACTGCACATTGAGTTCGCATGAACTGTTTGACCCGTTAATCGGAGGTTCTCTCGCTTTAAAGGAGAGGGGTAATTAACGACAGCTTAGTCCGCGGCTGCCGGAGATTCGAATCCCCACAATCAATAAACCCCAGCCTACCCTAGGCAAGGGGAATCTATAATGCGCCTGATAAGCGACGCGTATTCCCATCTCAATAGGGTGACGCAAAACACCCTACAGATTCTGGCATGCCCGGTGGGACTTATCTTTCCTTCCATATTTCGGGTTAAATATCCATGCGCACTCAATCAACATATACATTGATTGCTTGTACTGAAATCATGCTTCTACTTGCAGGTTAACGACTTTCGACTGCAATCTTCGGACGCAACAAAATGTCTCCAAGGACAATCTCAGCTCTCAGCACAGCTTCCATCTCCTACACGATGAAGATGGACGCCGGGACGGTCCTCTTGGCCAGTCTCAGGCGATAGAAGGAGTGTTAGTTATATGTATGCCTTAGAGGCCATTACTGTACATGCGATGTATATTATATTGGATGCTTGGACATATATAGGAAGGACTTTCTTGCTCGACATGATAGTATACTATCTGGTTGCACTTTATCTTAACATGTAAACAAATACTGTTTTGTGATCACATGTTGATAAAGCCTTTAGGATGAGTACTTGAATACCATAACTATGATGCATATCATACTAGTGGGGACAAGGTAGTCAATAAGTACATCCTTCAAATGTCCCTAGTCGTAGGTGTGTCGAGACAGTGCATCGACATACCAGAGTAGACTAGCGTATAGCTTCTCGACCCATGTAGATGGGCGGTGGATGATCCCATATCCATTGGTGTTTGACATCAGAGAAGATATACGGGTGCTCAATGGAGACTGGGTACACTGGACGGACTCGCCGAGAACTCCTAGATGGTATTATACCTATCGTCGGATAGCAGTTCTCTGGTGACACTGGTACAGGTTAGTCTGTAGACCCGAGATCGTCATAGAGTCTTATGTGATTCCCACTGTGCTTTGATTTCCACCATACCATGGTCAAGAGATCGTGCAAAACGGTGGCTTTTGGGTACAGTCCCGAATGACATGGAGGCAATGAACGATAGGAGGGGTTTCGTCTCACCCGGTATTGGGGGTTGATGTTGCGCTGTGTTTGATTGGCTATAACTGAAAATCCATGGCCAGGGTTGCTGAGATTTACCGGTAAGAGTTATCAGTAGTTTCTTGAACTGTTATGGACCTCATATCGACATGACTTATCGGTTACTGGGGTCTGACGTTTACCACCCCTAGACTGTGATATGCGACATATCAGACAAAGAGACCGGACTGTACGGTAGTGTTACTGATTGGATTCGCAGGAGTTATAGCAAGCTTGCTTGTTGATCTTCTGATCGCTCAATACCCGGGTGGCCGTTACGTTTAGCAGATCGCTTGCGGCTTGTGGGTGTTTGATATGATCATCACCTACTGCCGGTGTATTGACGAGTCTTTAGAGTCCTACATAGAGGTTTCCTACATCAGAGAAGAAAATAGTGAGAAAATAAACAATAAAGTGAGCAAAATTCGTACTTTATCATCCTATACTATTAGCCATTTAGTTTAGGGTGTTTGCTTCACTAATCTACACAATTAGTGAAGAGATAGCATGAGCTAGTGTCTCCTCGACGTAGATCATCTTCGGCCTCGATGACTTCGAAGAAAGCTTGTTTGTTTCTTCGTAGGAGCCTCTCTAGAGTCCGGACGATCATGATCGCAGCGAAGGGATTTCTACACGGAGCTATTGAAGTGAAGGACTGGTCTACAAAGGTTGTATTCCTTGTTCACTTAGATGTAAAGTGTTTACATATCTTGTTTAACCATAAGTCTCTAGTTAAGATCTTGGTTAGGGTTTGTTTAGCACCCCAAAAATTTTAAAGTAGCATGATTGATACTTGCCAAAACCTTCACAAGGTGCTAAGCTAACCCTACAGTGGTATCAGACCCAAGTTAGAGCATTAGGCATTGTGTTGGCGAAGTTTAAAGTCCGATCGAACTCCGAAACCCCGATAAATCCCACTTTCTAGAAAAATTTCAAAAGTTGAAATTTTTCATATTAAAAATATTCAGAAAATCATGCAGGGAATTCTAGGGATTACTGTGAAGTACGAAGCCATAACTCACTCAAGAGACCGCGGAACCGCGGCCTAACCATGCGTTTGGCGGCGGTTCCGCGGCCAATTTTGGGAGTTAGGGGCTAATACTTCAGGGTTTATTCTTGGGTGCTTTTTCATGCTTTTGGGAATTTTTAATTCTACTCAAGTGTTGAGCTTTCTAGGAAATATTAGGAACTCGTTGATTCGATCGGAAAGTTTAACTTCGTTTAAGTTTTTTCGGGTAATTTAGAACGTGTTAAAAGATTCGAACGGACATTAATAACTCACTTTTTCCCCTGTCTGAAAACATTCAAGTGTTGGATTTTTTCCTGAGTTTAAAACTTTTAGAAAATCATGCAAGCGTATATGTGGACCCTCTAGAAGAACATAACCTTAACTCGATTATGTGACCGTCAAAACCGCCAATGAACCATATGGTTTATGGTAGTTTAGCGTTGCCACATGTGAGGCGTTAGTTTGATCCTTCTACGGTTGGTTCATAGCGGCTGTGACATGTTCTGAAACTTTTTGAACTCTGCTCAAGTGTTGAGTTATTTGGGAAATCTTGGGTGTTTGTTTATTCGATCGGAAAGTTTAACATTGTCTATTTATCTGGAATGTGATACAATATGTGGAATTCATATAGTTAGGCACGAAATGCGAAGCATGTGATATTTCGGATTTAAGATGTCTAAAGTGATTGTGGATTCCAAATGTTGTAGTTTTTGACTTCCTTTTCTGTGACCGTAAGTGTAATATGTAGTGTATCACCGGTTTCGGTGCTATATGTCAACGACAACTGGGATACGCATATTTACTTACGTTGATGATATGTGATGTTATGTGTTGCTGTGATATGTTATATTGGATCGTCGTGTTTTGAATAGCCGGGGTTTTATGTGAGATGAGGGTTTTTCATTTTCATTCCTGTAAAATTCATTGTATATAATATTCTTTTATTGGGGCACTTCCGGGTTGAGGATGATGTCACCATTGTATATTATTTACTTTTCCGCATTAGGATAGACCCAAGGCGGGGAGCACAAGTAACCGGGTTCTAGGGCGGAAATGCGAATCAGCACATCACCCACTTTAAAAGCTCATGCGATAATACTGGGGGCAATGATGCACTTCTCCTCCGCCAGTTCTTTAATAGCTTAACCGATGTCGCTTTCGACTGGTACGCGAGCATAACAGATGGCTCCGTTACTACTTTCGTCCAAATGGAATCTTTGTTTTGACAAAGGTTCATGAGTGTCATCAATAAGATTACCATTGTCGACCTCGTAAGGACCAAGCCAAAGAACAATGAAAGCAGCATGGATTTTATAACCCAGTGGCGCAATCTCCCCGTCAAATGTGAACCGCCGATAAAGCATGACCAATCTGTTAGCCTCCTTTTCGGAAATCTCAACAATTGGATAGCCCCGTTTCTATGCACCGCGGGTCTCAAAACATTCCAAGAGCTGACCAGGAAAGTCCAGATGTTAGAGTGCTCAAAGCAAGAGTCCTCCTCTGATTCTCAAAATAACAATAGGTCCTGGAGAAACCGAAAGGACGATAATCGAAAAGGCGGAGGTTCTGACGATACTGAATCATTCAATACTTCGGCTAACCGAAATAAGCGAGGGATGAGCGGGCCTAATGCCAACCAGCCTCCGAAGCCAGTGTCCGAAGAGGGAGGAGAAGCTCTGATTGATCTCAAAAACTATCTATAACCGCAATCAAGAACGGCGTCGCATGGAGCTAGCCGGTAAGTACGGGTCGGTCCACAGGGATGTTGTGAATCTCCTAATCGCTCAAACGAGCTAATTCCGATGGTTGTTCGGATTGATTATTAAATCTAAAATCCTAAATTAATGTAGGGCAATTGAATTAAAGATCTAACTATCTAACTAGAGCAAGGAATTAAATTTATACTAGGACAGAGAATGAGAAATTACCTAGGGCAAGAATTGAAATTAATTACTTACTTTACAGATGGCTCTCTCCAAACATCAATACAGGGTTGTCAGATCTGAATTCATGAATTGAAAAGAGGCATCGATGCTCTCCAAAAGATTTCTAAATTTTATTCATAGAAAGAGGCATAGGGAGGCACAGGGAGGCATGAAAAGAATACAATGTTTTGGGCTTCTATTTATAAGACATAGAAACCCTAGGTTACAATTGATTTGCACGTCTGCATTTACCAAAATATCCTCAGGAAGACCTAGTTAAAGCAGACTCAAAGCTTTGGTAAAATTTTATGTCTGGAAATTTTAGAACTGATTCTGGACTTCTTGGGCTTTTTATTTCTTTGGATTTTTATTCAATTTGGCTTCTCTATTTCTTTCAGATCTCCAGTGAACAATTGCAGTGGACTTTTAACTGTTTGCTTTGTAATCTTGGACCTTGCATTACCTTGTACTGATCTTTTGTGTAGGCTTGATTAAGATCTATCTATTTGTTGGTCAAAGTCCCTTTTTTGTGTCGTCTTTTGTCTTTTTCACTGTTTTCGCTCCAAGAACCTGTAACCTGTAATATCTAGCAGCCATGCGTCAAAAGCACCTGTTTATTTATAAAAAGAATAAGAATGGGGAATATAGTAATACAATATTATGGTGTGAACAAATACCCCCAAACTTATCTTTTGCTCGTCCTCGAGCAAACTTATTTTTTTATTCTCTACAAAAACCTAACCGCACTTTCGCAGGGAATCGCGATTACACTGAGCTCGTGCAACAAGCCGTTAAACCTCTAGTTGTCCCTAGTAGGAGGAGTGTTGTCTCCTGAGGGTTTTCAGCAGATACTACCCAAAAAATCCTATCAATTAGGCTTTTCGACTTTTGTTCTCCAATTAGGTTTTCTAACAAGGAATTCTATTATCGTCGACTCGTAAATTATCCACCCATATTCTTCACACTTCCTCATCATTTAACTTAAGATTATAGATGTTCTGCAGACCTACTTAGCTTTCGGTATCTCTTAAGTTTTCCTTCTAGGGTTCCATCTCCACTTAGGAATTTTTATCAACTTTATTAAAGATACAAGTTCTATTCGTCACTCCTTTCTTTCATCTAAACTCCAATCACATAGCCCTACGTGTGTGTATAAATCACCCCTACACTTGGAAATTCAAATCAAGCAATCATACTCATGTCCGTTGTCCAAAGTACTTATTAATTGGTGAATTTTTAATGAATTTTGCTTACACATCCTTCATGCGACCGTTAATACTTCTTGAGGTACCAACAACCAATTACAAGATATGTTTGCACATTAAAGCGTACTTCCTAGTCTTGCAACACCCAAGGCTTTTTAGCAGTGACTCCCAAACCAGTTGGTCTAAGGCACTAGGTGATGAAGCACCCTCGCTAAATATTTTTCTATTTTTGCAGCCTTAAGTAATCACAAATATCAGTGTTCATTTTTTTCTCTTTATTCACTTTTTTTCCATTGTACTAAGGACTTTAGACAAGAGCATTTCAAGGTCTCCTCTACTATTCCAAGTTTCAAGGTGCGTGTTAGTGCAATTTGTAGGGTATACATTTTCAGAATCTAGACTTAAGCTAGGAATTATTTTTCAAACTTATACTTTAATAAAAATATCAATACTTTTCCTTCGTTTCGATTTAGCCCAAGAACTGAACTCAAAATTTGCCTATTTCTAAATAAACTACAAAGACATATACTTTCTACCGTTAAATTTTAAGGAAGGTTATTTTTAGGGTTTTTAATTTACTAAGTCTAAGATCTAGTTGTTCCTAGCTAGTTAACCTATCTGTCAAACTTAAGTCAAATAAGGCCAAAATTGAATACAATAATTTTTATAATTTTTCAAAAATTTTCAATTTTTATGGGTTTTCAAATAAATATGCAAATGCAAAAATATACATATGAATGCGAAGGAAGAAGACGTACCGAGCATACCTCCAAACTTAAACTTGACAGTGACCTCACTGTCATGCTACACCAAGAGGGTCAAAATGCCGGCACTCCCCTGTTTATTTATTTATAATTTTTTTATTTTATTATTTTGAATTTTTATTTTTATTTTTATTTTTTATAGAAAAAGAAAACATAAAAATATATGTACATATATACAACAAGCTTCCCCCCAAACATAAGCTTGGCCTTATACAAGCCAAAGGTTAGCACCAACCATTCAAAGATCTTATCGTGGTAATAGTAGGGTTGGTGAAAGAATGGAGTGGAAAGACAAGAGATGAGAAGCACACGAGACCGTGTAGGAAGAAGGGAAGAATATGGTCTTGGTGGAGGAGAAGAATGGCGGAAAAGAGAAAGAAGTGGAGTACGATCTTGAGGGTGTAAATCGAGTGAATAAATTAGCGCAATTTGTGATGACCGATGTGTTAAAAGCGATTGTGCTAATCTATCAAATCGTCGAGAAATGGGGTCAAATTCCTCAAGATTGGCAAGAAAATATGGGTACGCCGAACTTGGTATTGGAGATGAAAGCGTAACGGTCTCTTGTACGGTCGGAACGATTGGAAGGACGAAAGGGAGTGAATTAGGGATAGTCTTATTCTCACCGTAGTAAATTGTCTCGAACTTAAAAGATTCCATCAATGGTTCGAAACGACTGTAACCAACCGAGTCTGATAGTTCAACTAACTCATCTGAAAATTCAAAGGACTCAAACTCGGGTGGTGAGTCATCAATATCGTTCGAAAAAGTGAAACACTCGTCTGTGAGGACTGTGTCAGATTCAAAGGAAAAATTTTCAAGCTCACAGTCTTCAAGCGTGATATTAGGCGTGGTCGGAACGATGGAAAGGAGGGAGGGTGATTTAGTTAAAGGTTCAAGAGGATGAATAGGAAAATCGGACACATCAAACAAAAAAGGTTCAACCTCAATACTCTCCTCAATACTATCCTCATAATTCTCCTCAAAATTTATCTCATCCATGCCATTATCATCAAAATCAAGACGCATATGAATTTCAGGAGAAACATCTAATGACTCGGGATGATGAATTGGACATAAAAGTTCGATCAAATCGACAGGTTCATCATCCGAAATATTCCCGGCGTCTATATCCTTAATCAAGTGAAAATCATTTTTTTCTGACACCTCATCAAAAGTATGGATATTTATCAATTTAGGTTCTAGAATGGAGGTGTAAAGTTCAAAAGGATTAGTGTGGTTTCACTCGAAAGGGGTTCTTCACAATATGGCAAATCAAGCACTACAAAATCACACAACTCGTTTTTATTTTGAACTTGTGAATCATTTAGGACATTCGATGGAAAACTGGAGTTGTGGGCTTCAATTGGGTAAGGGTAGGTTTGATTTGGAAATCCTCTCACATTCTCACTCTGTCCAACCGCCTCCTTATACATTGAAAAATTTGAAGCTAGCGGGAAACTAGCTACCGGTTCACTAGGTTGCATAAGGGCAGCCACGGACGCTTCCACATTCCTAGTCATTTTGTTTGTTGCTGCAATGTACGCCTCCAACGACTCTTCCAAACTAGACTTGGATGGTAAGGAGGTTTCAGTAAAATATTCGAAATTGTTTGGATATGTGAAACTCCTAAAAGGCTGTGTAGAAACAATGTCTAGTGAAGGTGGAAAAGTCGGGTAGGACTGGTAGGAAGTGGGTGGTTGGACAGGGGTAGGGTCAACATGTGGATAAAAAGGAGAATGAACTTGTTGATCCCTAGAACTAGATGTGTGGAGAGGGGTGAAAGATCGGCTATGAGATTGAGCAATATGCTCAGCAATGGACATCGGTTTAGGAGTTACTGCAGGACTTGAAAAAGTGGTATCAACATATGAAGGTGGTAAAGGTTGACTTGGTTGACACAAAGTGGGTTGCAAATTCGAACTGTTTCTCCTAGACGCTTCTATTTGATCTTTCAAAGAAATTTTGGGCATGGAAGGGTCTTCCTTAAATCGACCGAAACAATTGACGTACGACGCAAAGTTAGGTTCGGGATACCAAAGTTCGGCAAGAGGTTTGTGATGTGGGGTACCCATGATGTAAGAATGAGAAGAGAAAGAAGGTAGGTGGTGCAAGGATTTCTTAGCGGCAAAAATTTGCAAGTCTTTTTTTTAAAAAAAAATTTCCTTTTTCCTTTTTCTCTTTATTTAGGACTGTTTTGCAAAAAGATTTTCGAGAAAAGAGCTAAGACACTCTTTCGATCAACCAAAAATGCACAATCAGGCCTAACTCTAGGGTAACCTAGGTCAGCTAGACAGCTCCTAACTGTTCCAAAAGGCTAGAAATAGGACCTCAAACCGTCTCTTCACCGCCAATTGCGGCCAGGTAAGTGCCAGGTAAGTGGGAGGCTCCCCGCTACAAGTAGTGGTCCTAATTAAGTAACCACTTGCCTTGATACACTTGCCTAGACACCGCAAAGTCAGGTTAGGATAAACGGCTGATGCCTATAACTAGTCCTCTGTCCTATTGAGCTCGAAATCCTTAGGGCTGAGTCTAGTATTTTTTAATTAAGAATGGTCAATGCAAATGCCTTATGTGATTTCTGGGGTCCTGGAAAGGGTGATGAAATCCCCACCCAATCTGATTTGGTCAAAAGCCCCTTAAAGTCCGATTGAAGATATGCAAAACAGTAAATCACTTGCAATCAAATATTTTTTTTTTGTTATTGCAATTTGAGAAAAGATATGCAAAACAGAAAAGATTTCTTGCAATCAATTTTTTTATTTTAAACGCGCGCAAAGAATCCTGCAGAAGATTTATTATTTGGAAGGGGGAAGATTTTTAAAGCGCAAAGAATCCTGCAGGCAAATTTACAGAAGATATATCAAGATTTTCAGAGGAGAAAGAGGGAAGCTTACAGAGAAATTTTCACGAACTGACTCGGCCAATATGCCGCGATTGCACGGCCGAAAGGTAGTTAGGGCCGCGGTTCCGCGGTGGGCGCGCCAGATCAGCGCTTCAGATTTTGCTGACGTCACCGTATCACCGCGCTTCCGCGGCAGGAGTTGGCTTTTGCGGCATTTCCGTGGTCTGGTAGCTGATTTGGCCCTCCAATTTTCTTCTGCTGTTCTGTTGGATTAATTCCCTGCTGTTCAGATCTGTCTTTTTCTGTTTCGCTTTCTGTAGATTTCCATATCCGAATTTGTATATAGATCCTGCAAAATTCAAACAACAAAGTACCCTTTCCAAAAATACATATGATATATTTTTATATATTTTTTTTTCAAATTTTTTTGATTTTTTAATTTTCATTAACCCGAAATTGCAAAAAGGAAATAACATGCCATCCCCGGTAACGGGGCCATTTGATTGATCTCAAAAACTATCTATAACCGCAATCAAGAACGGCGTCGCATGTAGCTAGCCGGTGAGTACGGGTCGGTCTACAGGGATGTTGTGAATCTCCTAATCGCTCAAACGAACTAATTTCGATGGTTGTTCGGATTGATTATTAAATCTAAAAACCTAAATTAATGTAGGGCAATTGAATTAAAGATCTAACAATCTAACTAGGGCAAGGAATTAAATTTATACTAGGGCAGAGAATGAAAAATTACCTAGGGCAAGAATTGAAATTAATTACTTACTTTAAAGATGACTCTCTCCAAACATCAACACAGAGTTGTCAGATCTGAATTCATGAATTGAAAAGAGGCATCGATGCTCTCCAAAATATTTCTAAATTTTATTCATAGAAAGAGGCATAGGGAGGCATGAAAAGAATACAATGTTTTGGGCTTCTATTTATAAGACATAGAAACCCTAGGTTACAATTGATTCGCACGTCTGCATTTACCAAAATATCCTTAGGAAGACCTAGTCAAAGCAGACTCAAAGCGTTGGTAAAATTTTATGTCTGGAAATTTTAGAACTGATTCTGGGCTTCTTGGGCTTTTTATTTCTTTGGATCTTTATTCTATTTAGCTTCTCTATTTCTTTCAGATCTCCAGTGAACAATTGCAGTGGACTTTTAACCGTTTGCTTTGTAATCTTGGACCTTGCGTTGCCTTATACTGATCTTTTGTGTAGGCTTGATTAAGATCCATCTATTTGTTGGTCAAAGACCCTTTTTTGTGTCGTCTTTTGTCTTTTTCACTGTTTTCGCTCCAAGAACCTGTAACCTGTAATATGTAGCAGACATGCGTCAAAAGCACATGTTTATTTATAAAAAGAATAAGAATGGGGAATATAGTAATACAATATTATGGTGTGAACAAATCCCCCCAAACTTATCTTTTGCTCGTCCTCGAGCAAACTTATTTTTTTAATTCTCTACAAAACCTAACCGCACCTTCGCAGGGAATCGCGATTGCACTGAGCTCGTGCAACAAGCCATTAAACCTCTAGGTGTCCCTAGTAGAAGGAGTGTTGTCTCCTGAGGGTTTTCAGCGGATACTACCCACAAAATCCTATCAATTAGGCTTTTCGACTTTTGTTCTCCAATTAGGTTTTCTAACAAGGAATTCTATTATCGTCGACTCGTAAATTATCCACCCATATTCTTCACACTTCCTCATCATTTAACTTAAGATTATATATGTTCTGCAGACCTACTTAGCTTTCGGTATCTCTTAAGTTTTCCTTCTAGGGTTCCATCTCCACTTAGGAATTTTTATCAACTCTATTAAAGATACAAGTTCTATTCTTCACTCCTATCTTTCATCTAAACTCCAATCACATACCCCTACGTGTGTGTATAAATCATCCCTACACTTGGAAATTCAAATCAAGCAATCATACTCATGTCCGTTGTCCAAAGTACTTATTAATTGGTGAATTTTAATGAATTTTGCTTACACATCCTTCATGCGACCGTTAATACTTCTTGAGGTACCAACAACCAATTATAAGATGTGTTTGCATATTGAAGCGTACTTCCTAGTCTTGCAACACCCAAGGCTTTTTAGCAGTGACTCCCAAACCAGTTAGTCTAAGGCATTAGGTGATGAAGCACCCTCGCTAAATATTTTTCTATTTTTGCAGCCTTAAGTAATCACAAAAACCAGTGTTCATTTTTTTCTCTTTATTCACTTAAACTCTGCGAGGCCCCCGATTTATCCAAAACCCCTTCAAAACACAACACTGCACATTGAGTTCGAATGACCTGTTTGACCCTTCAATCGAAGGTTCCCTCGCTCCAAAGGCGAGGGGTAATTAACGGCAACTTAGTCTGCAGCTGTCGGAGATTCAGATCTCCACAATCAATAAACCCCAGCCTACTCCAGGCAGGGGGAATCTGTAATGCGCCTGATAAGAGACACGTATTCCTATTTCAATGAGGTGACGAAAAACACCCTACAACTACGACTGGAATAATGTCAGGAGCGAATGATCATTTGCCTTTGCTGATTTGAACAAAGGTGGTTTAGCTAACAGGGTTAGGATCCTGTCGACTAAGGCTTTTGACTTTATGATCCGTAAGGGTCTCATATAAGTATTTCTCCCTGCAAGTCGTGAAGATCTCGTAGGTGTATTTTCTCCTTAGGAATCGTGGGGATTCCTAAGTGTATTTTCTCTTGTAAGTCGTAAGGATCTTGCAAGAGTGTTTTCTCCTTATATTTCGAGAGGACTTACAAGTGGCGTTCACTATACGAGGACATTTCTTGTCGTTGGTGGAACTTGGTGGGGGAATGTTTATTCGTTCCCGTGGATTGTATGCAAGAGTCAATATTGGACCGTTTGTATGGCAACTTAGGAGATGTGACGGCTTAAGAACAGGTTCAGATTCTTATAGCTTAATTCTTTTGAATCTTATAAGCCATGAGGGTCTCATAAGAGGAATTCTCCTTACGAGTCGTGAGTATCTCGCAAGTGTAATTTCTCCTTAGGAATCATGAGGATTCCTAAGTGTGTTGCTCCTTTATGAGTCGTAAAGATCTGTATTTTA
Source organism: Agapanthus africanus (assembly GCA_030015575.1). Lineage (NCBI taxonomy): Eukaryota > Viridiplantae > Streptophyta > Magnoliopsida > Asparagales > Amaryllidaceae > Agapanthus > Agapanthus africanus. Next base: position 17,250,972 of record CM057349.1, on the reverse strand, counting down.
TCCTCACAAGGTCGAGAGGACTTTGCGAGTGCACATGAATATTTTATTTTACGAGTTTGAGCCCTATTCTGGTTTTCACAAACTCACCGGCAGTCCTGCTGTTTTTACTCATGGCGCCCTTTTAGGATTTTCATCCGTGCCCATTTTGCTTGTGGACATACCGTCTCTTTCTTTCTTTCTTTTTCTTTTTCTTCTTTTCTCTTGTTTAACAACGAAACTCTCGAAAGTAGCTTCGTCGTAAGTGACCCATCTGTTTGCCGATGGGATTTGAGAGTGGCTTCATTGCTGGAGTAGCTGTGTAGCCGGTAAGACTTGAGTTGCAACCCTCGCCGTCGAGACTTCGATTGCTTATAGATCTCAAGAAAGGATATCGCTGTATTTGGGGCGATGCGCTATGTTTGAGGCGACTCACTAGTTTAGAGACGTTTCGGTCTATTATCGCCATGTTTGAGGCGAATTTCTAGTTTAAGGACATCTCGGTCCTTTGTTAGTTTAGGGACATCTTGGTCCGTTGCCACCATGTTTGAGGCGAATTTCTAGTTTAAGGACATCTCGGTCCTTTGTCGCCATATTTGAGGCGAATAATTAGTTTAAGGACTTCTCGGTCCTATATAGCCACATTTGAGACGAGGTTCTAGTTTAGAGACATCTCGGTCTTTTATCGCCATATTTGAGGCAAATTTCTAGTTTAAGGACATCTCGGTCCGTTTGTCGCTGATTGGTACGAAAAAGTGTATTTTGTAGAATAACCGCAATCAGAACGGTGTCGCATGTAGCTAGACCGAGATGAGTACGGGTCGTCCTCTGGGAAACGTTGAATCTTTTACTCTTACTTTAGATGTGTTGAAAAAGAGAGAAGGAATAAAGAATTTTGTGAAAAGTTTCTAGATCTACGTTAAGCAAGAATGCAAAAATATAGATCTAGATTATTTTAAAGATGTAGTTAATATAATAAGAGGGCTTGTAGGGTTCGTTAGGATTTAGTAGTTATGAACGATTAATTAAAATTTACCCTTTTTTATCCTTTAATAGATTTAAAACTAGAACGACGGTGATGCGTGTAAATTATGGTTTCTGGAGGGAAAAGGAATCTCACTCTTAACCCTTATCTCGACACGGAACTCCGTTCATATCTAGCCTTTACCAAAACAATCATTAATCTAATCTCTAATCGCGGTCGGAACTAACAAAGAATTGTTAGCACGCCCGATTAGGATGTTAATGATTCTTTTGATAAAGTTCATAAACTTTATAGGACTTAAAAAGGGTTTAGGGATGTTCATCATCCATTAGCCTACCCTAATCCTACGAACCCTAACAAGCGGAGAATTACTCGCGCATGTTGGGAGAAAAAGAGATGGAAAGAAATTGCATAATTAAACTACGAAGAAATAGAATAAGAAAAAGAAAGCTACCTTTATTAATCAACAATTTTCATTACACTTGAATCCTTAGAAAATGATTACAAATCTAGTTGCTTCTCGATCTCTTCCAAGAAGGTAGATGAACTGTTGATGACCAGCCTGGATGCGTGAGCCGTCTTGGACTTCGTGATCGCGTCAGCTTGATAATTTTTCCGAGAGGCTCTCGGTCATTTATTTATAGTCCCAAAGCCAGAAAATTAGCTTCCTAATTTGGAATCAAGTAGTTAGTATCCAACAGAAAAAATCCCATCTCCTAAGTCTTCAAAACCGCGGCGGATCCGCGGCCAATAGGGGGGTTTGGCCGCGGATCCGCGGCCAAAAAGTGAGATCTCATGTTGATTTTTCTGGCCTTGCATCTTCATGACACGTGGTGATCAATGTGTTAGTTGTATGTATGCCCTAGAGGCCAGTATTGTACAGATGATGTATATTATATTGGATGTTTGGACATATATAGAGATGGCTTTCTTGCTTGATATGATAGTATGCTATCTGGTTGCTCTTTATCTTAACATGTATACTAGTCTCTTTAAACTGTCTTATAGTTACATGTTGGTAAAGCCCTTAGGGTGTGTACTTGACTACCTGGACTATGATGCAGATCATACTACTGGGGACATGGTAGTCCATAAGTACATCCTTCAAGGTTCCTAGTCGTAGGTGTATCGAGACGGGGCATCGATATACCAGTGTAGACTAGCGTATACGCTTCTCGACCCATGAGATGGGCGATGGATGATCTCATATCCATTGGTGTTTGACATCGGAGATGGTATACGGGTGCTCAGTGGAGACTGGGTACACTGGACGGACTCGCCGAGAACTCCCAGATGGTATTATACCTCACATCAGATGGCAGTTCTCAGGTGACACTTGTATAGGTTAGTCTGTAGACCCGCGATCGTCATAGAGTCTTGTGTGATTCCCACTGTGCTTTGATCTCCACCTTACCACGTCCATGAGGGCGTGCAAAACGGTGGTTTTTGGGTACAGTCCCGAGTCACATGGAGGCAATGAGCGATAGGAGGGGTTTCGTCTCTTCCGGTATTAGGGGTTGATGTTGTACTGTGCTCGATTGGCCGTAACAGGGAAGTCCCTGGCCAGGGCTGATTCAGAGATTTGCTGGTAAGTATTACCAGTAGTTTCTCGACCCGTTATGAGCCTCACATCGGCATGACTTATCAGTTATTGGGGTTTGACGTTTACTACCCCTAGACTTGATATGCGACATATCAGACGAGGAGACCGGACTGTACGGGAAGTGTTGCCGATTGGCTCGACGGGAGTTGTAGCAGGTTCGCTTGTTCTCTTCTGATCGCTCAATACCCGGGTGGCCGTTACGTTTAGCTGACCGCTTGCGGCTTGGGGGTGCTTGATATGATCATCATCCACTGCCGGCATATTGACGAGTCTCAGAGTCCCACAATGGAGTTTCCTAGTCCAGGCGATACGTTGTGGTGCGCGTATGCGATATGCGCATGGACCCGATTAAAATGCGCGTATAGGATACCGTATATTGGTCGGGCGGCTTGCTTTTGGTAGGGGTCATATGTGATATGGCCGGATTGATAAATCAAGTGTTGATTTATTATTTAACCATTAGTTTCTCACTTGAAATCCTTTCTTGAGTATGTTGGATGTATGCATGCATGTATAGTTTCTTTATTGATTCATGCACATATGGATGTACATATACACATACATACATACATACATCCTTCATGGTTGTACATACATGAAAATGGTGGCAATATAAGACTCACACCATGGTTTTATTTATGGATTAAATTGCATTTGATTTAAAAACAAAAAGGAAAAAGGCAAATGGTCATTATTGATTTGTTTCTACACTTTTCTCTTGACCTAACCATTCTCACCCACCATTTGACCATGGGTTACTTTTCCTTTTGTGTTTTTAACTCAAGTTCAATAATATCCTAACCATGGTTTGATATGAGAAGAGGAAAATATATATTGATATATTTTCTATTTTCTTTTGGGAGTTGAACTTATCATCTTCTCATATTGCCATCATCTTCTTCTTCCACTCTCATTTTGCTCTCTAGTTCTTTGTAGTGAGCAATATACCCATCAAGATTGGATTTTGAAGTGAGAAAGAGAACCACAACACCATTCTACACAAGTCTAGCCCACTTGTTTAGAGTGTTAGCTTGATTTCGTTCACTTGATCGGATAAAGTTGCTAGCTTGGACAAAGCGGACTCCGGGTGGATCATCGGTGACCTCGAAGAGTTCAAGCGGAGCTTTTTCAAACCCCAAGTAGCCGAGGAGTCTAGCGTAGGGAGCTACAAAGGTTGTACTCTCTAAACCCTAGCTTTTCTTTCATATGATGTTGTGAAAAATTTGAAACCCTAATTTTTCTAGGATCGATCCGATGTTTGTTAACTTAGCACCCTAAAGACTCCACCTTTGGTTTATGTGATGCTTCCAAACCCTTCATGAGGTGCTAGGCTAACCTTTCACAATGGAATCTTTGTAAACTGGAAATCCATTCTTTGTTTCTGCCAGATTTGATTTATTTAATTTGCTTTCTTAATTAGGCATGTTTGCTTTAACAACTTTGATTCTCTTGATTTTAGCCCTGCAAATTCTGCACAATAACTCAACAAATAATATCTAGTAGAGTTTGTTATATTGAGATATTAACTTAACCATTAAGACTTTGGTCAAAGGTATTTAATAAAGTAAGTATATTTTAAATAGGCCAAATGTTACATGGATATTATATGGTTACATTTTCCTACCAAATGTTAATTATAATATATAAACACATGAAAATAGTATTTTTTACAGATAAACCCTCATATGTATCATATATTATAATAAACACATTTTCTAATATAGAAATAGTAGGAAAAATGGCATATTAAATGTGCAGTTTTATCAACTGAACAAATACCCCCAAACTTATCTTTGATCGTCCCGAGCAAACTAGTTTATTGAAGAGAAGGAGAAAAAGAAAAGAGAAAACTAAGCACACTTTCGTAAGCAAACACGATTGCACTGAGCACGTGCAACAAGCCGTTAAACCTCTAGGTGTCCCTAGTAGGAGGAGTGTTGTCTCCTGAGGGTTTTCAGCGGATTACACCCACAAAATCCTATAATAAAAGAGAGATGGTGAAATTTACATATAAAGATAAGAACCATAAAAGAAATACTTTGAAAATTTAGAGTTTCCAACTACACTAGCTTTTCAGTTGTTATGAGCCCTATCTTAATAGTCATGAAAAGATATTAGAAATCACATTATCCCTCAATAAAACATCGTCTTTATTCTTCATTCCTACCTTTCATCCAAACATTGATCATATAACCCTACGTGTGTGTAATAGACATCCCTACACTCGGAGAATTCAATTCAAGCTATCATACTCTTGTCCATCTGCCTCGGTACTTTTTAGATTGATGAATCTTTATGGATTTGCTCACACATTTTCATGCGACCGTTAATACTTCTTGAGGTACTAACCAACTGATTACTTATGTGCTTGCTGATTAGGTGATAGTACTTTTCTCGTCTTGTACCACCTAAGGCTTAGCAGTGACTCCCAAACCAGTTGGTCTAAGGCACTAGGTGATGAAACACCCTCGCTATATTTTTTTATTGCTGCCTTGGCGATAACAAAACCAGTGTTCATTTTTTCTTCACCATTTTATATTTTATTCATTTTTTATTTCCTTCATACTTTGGCTTTTAGACAAGAGCATTTCAAGGTATCCTCTACTATCCCGAGTTTCAAGACGTGTGTAAGTGCATATAGTAGGGTATCAACATTCAAATATTTGGCTTCCAGAATAGGGACTATTTTCCAGACTTATTTTTATGCTCAGATTAGTGACTTCCTTCATCTTACTAACCCTTGGGACAACAGCTCATAACTACTTATTACTAGTTCGTTTAAGAAAACTTCTAATTTTCTTGGTTTTCTTAAACTATTCCTATCTTTTGGATGTAATTTTTCACTTTCTACTCTTTTGTTATAAAAGAATTTTTTTTTAAATTTTTGAAAATGTTGTGCTTATGCAAAGTATGATGCAAATTGATGTGTAAATAAGCACAAACCTCCCCCAAACTTGTTTTCAACAGTGTCCTCACTGTTGCTATCTGCTGGATCACAAAAGCCTGTAAGCTTGGGAGGACATTTTTAATGGGGGCAAGAATATATGAAAGTGAAAATCCTCCCCCAAACTTATTTTTGTCTCACAAATTTGAGGACAAAAGTTATGTTCAAGAGCCAAAAATATACCCTCCCTCAAACATGAATTAGACAATACGAAGCATTTTAAGAGGGGGTGAGTCCTTTGGTCAAAGTAAGACTTTACAAAGACCAAAAGTTAACACCAACCATTCAAAGATTTTATCAGTATAGCGTATAAGTTGGTGGAAGAATGTGTTGTATCGAGTCAAGAAAAAATGGGGAAGGGATAAGTGGTGGTCTGGAAAGGGTTTGAAATTAGAGAAAAGAAAGAATGAGGATGAATGTGAATGATTAGGAAGAAGGAATAGTGACGGTTCAACCTCTATAGGTGGAGATTGATCAATCACAAAATCCGTATTATTTAAAAATTCAAGTTCGTCAGCAAAAAGTTCTTCAAAACTTTTATCAATGGTGTGATCGAACATTTTGCTGTCAAAGAGTTTTGTGCCAGAATTTATCCTACTTGATTCATAAAAAATCATTGAGGTAGAGGACTCGAAAAACTCATCTACCTCATTTTCAAAAATATCCATATCAAGTTGAATTTCTGGTATTATTGAACTTGAATTAACGGATTGTGATTCATCAAAACTCACTGAAACTATAGGAACAGAAGAAGAACCGGAGAAAGTAGAAAGTGAAATGGGTAAACAAATTGGTGTGTCGAGTGTTGCTGTACCAGATGTGGAAGATGGAGGCTGTATTTCTTCGGGTATACCTTTATCATCAACTTCAAAACGTATTTGGGGTTCGGGAAGAATTAAAGGCTCAAGATGATGACCACAAGGAAGTGAAAGGATCTGATGAATTGGTGGGACAAAATCATCCAAAATTTCGGGTTCATCAATCAATATATCCCCAACGTCAATCACCTTATTCAAGTGAAGGTTAGAATTCTCAAACACCTCATCAAAAGTATGGTTTTCAATCAGTTTTGATTCAAGAGTGGAGGTGTAGAGATCACGAGGGTTGGGTATGGTTTCACTTGAAATGGACCCTTCACAGTCGGGTAAATCAAACACTACAAAGTCACACAACTTATCAGACATTCTATTTAGTGTACTTGATGAATCTATGAAACTGGAGTTGTGGATTTCAATTTGGAATGGGAAGGTTTGATTAGGAAGGGTGTACAGTTCTGTCACTACCCAAATTCTCATTTTGTCCTATGCCCGAATCATATACTGAAAAATTTTGGGCAAGTTTGAAATTCTTTGCTTGCATCCACTCTGTTGTTTCCTTCCTAATTTGGTTCGACAATTCCAGAAATTTTTCTAATGTCGGCTCCAGACTAGTCTTGGGTTGATAAGGGGTTTCAGTATAAGATTAAAATTCCTGTGGATAATTAAAACTCCCAAATGACTGATTAGAAGAACTGTCTAGAGAAGGTGGAAAAGTCGGATTGGATTGATAGGAATAGAATGGTTGCGAAAATTGGGTGGGAGTAGGGTCAACATTGTTATAAAAAGAATATTGATATGGGTTGGTCGGTTGGCTATCAAACTCTTCTTTGGAAAGTGGAGGTGATGGTTGATATTGGTCCGGGTTGAAACTTTGGCCTCCAGCCCTAGCTATGTGCTCAGCAATGGACATTCGTCTAGGGGCTTCCTCACTCTGGGTATCAACTGAAACAGGTGTATGATTAGGATACGGTTGATAAGACCTAGACTGAGGTGGCCAACTGTTTCTTCCTGCTTGTTCTATATGATCTCTTAAGAACATGGAAGAGCCGGACGGTATACCGAAGGGATTACGAAAAAAAGAGATATCTGGTTATGGACAGCAAAACTTGGCAAGTGTTCTTCTGTTTAGGTCACCCATTATAAGAAGAGAAGAAGGGGGAAGGGGTAAAAAGGGGAGAAAATAATTGGTTTGTTTTGAAAAATGACGGATTTAGACAAATCACACAAAAATGCACAAACAACCCTCGAACTAAGGTTACCTAGGTCCAGTCTCTAGACCGCTCCTAGACTTCCAAAGGACAAGCCGTAGGATCAATCCTCTACCGCCTCTTTACTACCCTTGTAGCCAGGTAAGTGCCAGGTAAGTGCCAGGTGAGTGGGAGACTCCCCACTACGAAAGTAGTGGTCCTAATTAAGTAACCACTCGCCTTAGACATACTTGCCTAGACACCACAAAAGCAATGCAGATAAGCGATAGATTACCCACGACCTTCCTCTGTCATTATTGAGCGCGGCAGTCCTTAGAGTCTGGTCTAGATATTTTTTTTAATTAATGTAGGGTTGATGCAGATGCTCGGTTTGTGATTTGTGGGGCTTAGGAAGAGTGATGAAATCCCCACCTAATCTGAATTTTGGTCTTGCCCCTTAAAAATCCGTATTAAAATATAAAATAACAAACCAATCACAAAACTTTGCAAAAAGATTTTTTTGAGCGGCGAGAAAAAATCTTTTATTGGATTTCAGAGGAGAGAGAAAGAGATTAAAATCTTACCAGAGAAGACTGAAGCCCTAGATCTCCTAACTGACCGCGCTTCCGCCGCCGATGTGCACTTCCGGCCGCGGTTCCGCCGCAAGAGGGAAAGATCTATTGATGAAATTTTCTCTGTTCCCTTCTGTGCTCCTCTGGATCTCTTTGAATGTCTATGTCTTCTGTTTCCTTAAGTCTGTGACTCCAGATTCCCTCGCAAAATTCACACAATAATCGTTAAATATACAATTTGCAGTTTTGTTTTAATTATGATATAGATCGTATAAGAATTCAACACAAATAATAAGAATAAAAAATTACGCACGTATCCCCGGCAACGGCGCCATTTGATTGGTACGAAAGAGTCTGTTTGTAGTTAACCGCAATCAATAACGGTGTCGCGCGTAGCTAGACCGAGATGAGTACGGGTCGTCCTCTGGGAAACGTGGAACCTTTTACTCTTACATTAGGCGTGTTGAGAAAGAGAGGAGGAAGAATAAAGAATATTGTAGAATGGTTGTAGGATCTAGATTTACGTTAAACATGGATGCAAAATATAGATCTAGATTAACTACGGATGTAAGTTTATTTAAGAAGAGGGCTTGTAGTGTTCATTAGGATTTAGTAGTTATGGATGATTAATTAAAAATTACTCTTTCTATCCTTTAATAGATTTAAAACTAGAACGACAGTGATGCGTGTAGATTAGGGTTTCTGGAGGGAAAAGGAATCCCACTCTTAACCCCTATCTCGACACGGAACTCCGTTCATATCTAGCCTTTACCAAAACAATCATTAATCTAATCTGTAATCGCGGTCGAGACTAACAATGAATTGGTAGCGCGCCTGATTAGGATGTTAATGATTCTTTTGATAAAGTTTATAAACTTTATAGGACGTAAAAAGAGTTTAGATATTTTCATCATCCATTAACCTACCCTAATCCTACGAACCCTAACAAGCGGAGAATTACTCGTGCATGTTGGGAGAAAAAGAGATGGAGAGAAAATGCATAGTTAAACTACAAAGAAATAGAATAGGAAAAAGAGCTACCTTTATTAATCAACAATATTCATTACACTTTGATCCCTTAGAAAATGATTACAAATACTAGTTTGCTTCTCGATCTCTTCCAAGGAGGTAGACGAACAGTTGATGATCAGCCTGGATGCGTGAGCCGTCTTGGACTTCATGATCTCGTCGGCTTGATAATTTTTCCAAGAGGCTCTCGGTCTTTATTTATAGTCCCAAAGCCAGAAAATTAGTTTCCTAATTTGGAATCAAGTAGTTAGTATCCAACAAAAAAAATCCCATCTCCTAAGTCTTCAAAACCGCGGCGGATCCACAGCCAATAGGGGGTTTGGCCGCGGATCCGCGGCCAAAAAGTGAGATCTCATGTTGATTTTTCTGGCTTTGCATCTTCATGACACGTGGTGATCAATGGAATCTTTGTAAACTGGAAATCCTTTTTGTTTCTGCCAGATTTGATTTCTTTAGTTTGCTTTCTTAATTAGGCAGGTTTGCTTTAACAACTTTGATTCCCTTGATTTTAGCCCTGCAAATTCTGCACAATAACTCAACAAATAATATTTAGTAGAGTTTGCTATATTGAGATATTAACTTAACCATTAAGACTTTGGTCAAAGGTATTTAATAAAGTAAGCATATTTTAAATGGGCCAAATGTTACATGGATATTATATGCTTGCATTTTCCTACCAAATGTTAATTATAATATATAAACACATGAAAATAGTATTTTTTACAGATAAACCCTCATATGTATCATATATTATAATAAACACATTTTCTAATATAGAAATAGTAGGAAAAATGTCGTATTAAATGTACAGTTTTATCAACTGAACAGTCGCCATGTTTGAGGCGAATCTCTTGTTTAAGGACATATCGGTCCTTTGTCGCCATGTTTGAGGCTACGGAGCTTCTTTGCATACTACTCTCAGAGTTCTGACTCTGGAGGATAGCGAGCGGACACGAGCGTCGTCATCTATCATAGACCTAAGTCGTGACTCGTTAAGCGTAGTATTTTTGAGGAATCGGTCGTTTATTGGCCGAAAGGATCTTTCGCCATGCATATCCATGAGCAGGTAGGCTCCGTCTTGGTAGACTTTGTCTATGATGTACGGGCCTTCATAATTCGGCTCGAATTTCCCCCGTTTTGCACGATTGGGGGTCATTGGTCTTTTGACGACTAGCACAAGTTCGCCTTGACGGAATGTTCTCGGTATGGTCAGTCTTTCATATGACTGTGTCATCCTTGCCTTATACACCTCCAGATTTTGCTGTGCTATAAGGCGAGTTTCGTCGAGGGCATCGAGCTCCTCAAACCGAAGATGAGCATTTTCTTCATCTGTCAGCTCGTATCGAACCGCTACTCGTAGAGAAGGGAGTTCTATTTTCAGGGGAAGCACTTCTTCCGTGCCGAATACCAACGTGTATGGTGTTGTATTCGTTACTGTTTTGAACGTTTCTTGGTACGTCCAGAGAGCTTCATGCAACTTTTTGTGCCAGTCTCTCTTGTTTCTGGACACCGTTTTCTTTATAATTATCGTCAAGGTCTTGTTGAAAGTTTCAGCTAGACCGTTGGCCCGAGAATTATAGACTGAAGAGTATCTCCAATTTAATTTATACTGTTATGCGAAGCGGGTGATTTTATGGCTTCTGTAAGCTGGCCCATTATCCAAGATAATTCGTCGCGGAGTGCCGAACCGATAGATTACATGTGTCCTGAAGAAATGAAGGATATTTTCCGTCTTCACCTCCTTTAGTGGTACTGCTCCTGCCCACTTGGAAAAGTAGTCGGTCATTGCCAGTATGAACCGATGTCCTTTGGACGATACTGGTTCAATAGGGACAATTATATCGGTTCCCCAAATTTCGCTCGGTCGGTTAGCTACAGTTGGGTGTAGCGGATTTGGATGTTGGTGGATAAAATCCCCGTGAATTTGGCACGAGTGACACTGCTACACATATTCGAGGCAGTCCTGAATCATTGTAGGCAATAATAACCCATTCTTTTTATATTCTGCTTCATCTTTGGCCCAGCTTAGTGAGAATCGCAAAGTCCATCATGAATTTCTTGAATGACTTTCTTTGCTTTCTTCGGCCCTAGGCATCTTATCCATAGACAGTCGAACGATCTTTTATATAGAGTATCATTGACGAAGGCGAAGGACAGAGCTCGTTTCATGAGCTGATGTCAGGACGATGCATTTTTGGGCGTTTGTTGGGATTTGAAGTAGTCTAAGATGACTTCCCTTCAATCGTTGACCTTTTCTTTGTCCCTTATTTGAAGGGTTACTTGTTCGGTCATTTCTTTTCCTTCGGATGGCTCTTTTAAGTCTCCCGAATATATTTCTGTTGGCGCGAGGATCCTGCGGCTTTCCATGATGATCTTTATATCATCGAGGCCTTCATTGGCCGGTTCCTTAGCCAATTTGGCCAACGCATCCGCCTTGCTATTTTCTGCACGCGGTATACTTAGCCGGATGTAGGAGGAGATTTATGTCAGCAGTTGTTGTACTTTTCGCCATACTTTATCAACTCTGGCTTACACGTCTGATAGTCGCCATTTACTTGGCTAACGATCAGCTGGAAGTCTCCATATATGAGGAGGTCTTTGATTCCCATGTCGACAGCGATATCGAGACTTGCTATCAAAGCTTCATATTCAGCTTCGTTATTAGTCCTTGTCTCTGTTAAGGAGAGGGCGTAATGCAATATCCCTCCTTGCGGAGTCATGAAGATAAGGCCCACCCCGGCTTTGATTATGGGGGCGTTTTGCTTTCGCCTCTTCATGGAAGACGCTCCATCGAAGTAGAGTTCCCATTGGGAATTATTTTCTTCTTTCTCTCCTTCGATTGTGTCAAACACATGTTCATCCGGCAACTCACAATTTAAGGGGGAGTCGGTTGGTATCGGATGCTCCGCAAGAAAGTCAGCAATGGCCTGTCCTTTCACTGCTTTGAGGGGTCGATACGTCATCAAGAACTCTATCAGGAGGAGGGCCCATTTGGCAAGCCTTCCTATTAATACGGCCTTTGACATCAGATATTTGAGAGGATCCATCTTTGATATGAGATGGACCTCATGTGCCAAGGCATAATGTCTGAACTTCGTTATCATGAAGATCAGTGCCAGGAAATGCTTTTCAATGGGGGAGTAGTTGTTTTCTGCCCCTAGAAGAACTCGACTCAAATAGTATAGAGCTCTCTTCTTTCCTTGATCGTTCTCTTGTACCCATAGCGCGCCTAGAGAACCCTCAAGGGACGTTATATATAGGATAAGGGGTTTTCCCTTAACCGGAGCGGCCAATACCAGCGGATTTTGCAGGTATTGCTTGATTTCGTCTAGTGCATTTGACACTTTCGATCCCAAAGAAACGGGGTCCCCTTCTTCATCAGATGACTGTAGGGACGACATTTTCCGGAGAGGTGGGCTATGAACCGCTGGATATATGCGAGCTTTCCTTAAAGAGATCGCAATTGTTTGAGAGTTCTTGGCGTGGGCATTTCTATAATCGCCTTAATCTTTGAGGGATCGATTTCGATACCCAGGTGCCGTATGATGAATCCTAGGAATTTGCCTAAGGAGACTCTGAGCACGCATTTTAGAGAATTCATCTTCAGATTATACTTCTGAAGACGTCGGAACACTATTTTTAGAAGTTCCCAATGCTCCTCGTAAGATTTTCTCTTTACCATAAAGTTGTCAATGTAGCATTCGACGATCTCATGGATGAGGTTATCGAAAATCTTTGTCATGGCCCTTTGGTAGGTAGCGACAACGTTCTTCAGACCGAAGGGCATCACCTTATTGCAGAATATGCCCAGCGTAGTCCGAAAGACGGTATGCTATTGGTCTTCAGGGTACATTTTTATTTGATTGTATGCTGAAGATCCATCCATGAAGGAGAAGATCTCATGGGTAGATGTGTTGTCGATCATTAGCTCGGTAACAGGTACTGGGAAATCATCCTTCGGGCAAGTTTTGTTGAGGTCCCGAAAATCCACGCAGATACGCACCATCCCATTTTTCATCACTGGGACGATATTAGCGATCCAGCTGGGATATTGAACTTCTTGGATGAAACCGGAGTCGATTAGTTTCTTGACTTCAGCGTTGATACTCATCTCAAGTTCGAGCCGCATTCTTCTTAGTGCCTGTTTGACTGGCTTTATGTCCGGCGATATGGCCAGTTTATGTACTGCTACCTTTGGATCTAGACCCGGCATATCGAAATAGTTCCATACGAAGCATTCTTTATATTGCATAAGCACGTACTTTAACGTGGCTACCTGTTTTTCAGATGGTAGCTCACCGACGAACGTTGGCCTTAGATCATTTTCCGTCCCTAAGTCAATTTTTCTTAGATTGTCCGCCGTGGTGTGTATCCCATCTTCCAGCTCCTTTGGTGCTGGTGGAAACTCAGAGATCACCTCATCCTCGTCTTCATTTGCAAGGCACAAATGGAGGTCATCCATAGTCTCGTGCCCTCCTTCTTTTGAGAGTGCTATCATATGGCAGGTACGAGTTCGCTTCCCTTTTTATGGTTGAGCTGGTCCTATCGTTATGGTATATGTCCTCTTTGGCTCATGCTTTTGCGGCGGGGTTACCCTCCAGTTGTCGGACAAAGTGAACCTGCCTTGCTGATACTGGTCTTCTACCCAGTCTTTGAAGGTGAAGCAGTCTTCGAGAGGATGACCTATTGCTCGGTGGTAGGTGCAATAATCCGAATGACGGACCTCATTTATTTGTTCGAGGTGCCGAGACTCCGGGAGCGTCATCATTTGATACTTCATGACAAGGTTGAATATTTTCCTTGTCTTTTCTTGGGGGAAAGAGTATTCCCGACCCATCTTCTTTATAAAGGACGGGTTCCAATCGACTTTTCCTTGATTGCACAGCTTCTTGGATCCGCTTTGTTGTTTTCGAACGTTTTTTGCGTTCTTTGCCCTGTTTTTTCCTCTATTTCGGGATTTTCCTCTTTCACGAGGACATACAGCGGGCCGGGGAAGAAGAGCATTATAGTCTTTCTTCTTCGCAGATTGCTGATTGATGCGCAGCGTCCTGGCCTTCTCATAAATGGCCATTTCGCGACTGTGATTGTCTCGTCTCTTTTGACAAGCTTCTTTTTTTAGCTTGTCTATTTGTTCTTCGAGTGATGAACTTAACGTTCTTAGAGCGGAATTTCGCTCTGTTTCAATGTCACAGCCATTCGGAAGAGCGTTTTCCTCTTCACTAGAGCTGTTTATGACGTGGCAGCTATGGAACTGCTCCCATTTCTTAGACCAAACATATCCGAGCCCGGTTGTCTCCATCTTCCCGTTGGGCATCTTTCGTTGAGTCCCGGGAATATCCCAAATCTTTTGTAGAATTGGGCTTGTCGAACAGCTTGTTCGAGGGGTACACCTTGACGTCTTAACAGCCTTTTCAATCCCTCCGCGTAGTATCTTGGCAGACGGATTGGTTGAAGATTGTCGAGTGCGAAATTGGCACCACGCCAGACTTCTTTTCTTCTCTGGTCTCCGTAGATTGGTAGAAGAGGATCGCCTTTTCACCTCCTCGCCTGTGAAGGACATAGAAAGTCTATAGTTCTTATACACTGTATGTATCGAGCGCATCAAGTTCCTTGTAATGCCGAGACAGAGCCATTGTAATTTGTGCTCCAGTGAGGGTTTGCACTGACGGGCAGATGGAGAACACTGCGTTGGCCTCGTCCTCAGAGTCGCTGCCAAAGACCAGAATAGGAGTAGATGATTCGGGTCTATTGTTTTCTTTTTGGGGTTGCCGTGATTAGACTATTTCTTCACCTTCCTCGGAATCTCTCCCAAAGATCGGGATAGTGGCGATGGGCTTTTGTTTATCCTTCGGCTTATGACAACTTTTCGTATTTTCGAAATCTGGTAGGAAGTACTTTGCGTCTTCATATTTTCGGATCTCGTTTACGGAGAACGGATTTAGCTCCCCTGTGACGGTGTATTCCAAGCCGTCTTTGAAATACTTCATACACTGATATTGTGTAGAAGGGATGACGTTGTACTCATGTAACCAAGGCCTGTCGAGCAAAGTGTTATAGTAAGTCTTAGCGTCAATGACATGAAATTTGATGTCAATGAAGAGCAACCCAAAGCACGGCGTCAGTATTACGGACCCGAGCATCCGTGACGACTAGGAGTTAAACCCGGAGATGGTAATTTTGTCTCGGGCCAAGTGCTGAATATTCATGCAAATTTCCTTCAACACCCTCACGTTGAGAAGGTTGACAGAGGATCCGTTGTCGACATAGATTTTCTCTATCTAGATGTCGTGGCAGTATCCGGTGACGTATAACGGGCGATTGTGCTCGCACGTACCGAGGAGATCTTCACCGCTGAATGTAATTGTAGGGTGTTTTTCGTCCCCCATTGAGATGGGAATACGCGCGCGCTTGTCAGGCGTATACTACAGATTCCCCCTGCCTAGGGTAGGCGGGGGTTTAATGATTGTGGGGATCCGAATCTCCGGCAGCCGCGGACTAAGCTGCCGTTAATTACCCCTCGCCTTTGAGGCGGGGGAACCTCCGATTAACGGGTTAAACTGGTCATGCGAACTCAATGTGCAGTGTACGTGTGTTTTGTTTTGAAAGGGGGGTTTGGATATATCGGGAGCCACGCATAGTTTTTACGGGGGTCCCGCTACCCGGATAGCGGGCTGGGGGTCAAGGGGGCTAGCAGCCCCCTTGCGGGGTTCGAGGCAGCGCCCGGCCCGAAAAATTTTTGGAGGGGGAGAATGTTGCGGAGTATGTATATGTGTGAATTTGTATACATATGTATATGTATATGTATGTACATAAAAAGAGGGGGAAAAGGCATCCAAGGGATGCGTGGGGCCAGCGCCTTGAGCGCTGTGCGCTTAGGTGCTGTGCGCTCAGGCGCAAGCGCGCCACGTGTCGGCACGTGGGCGCTTTGCGCATAAGCGCTGCGCGCAGGTGCGCAAGCGCGCGCGCGCCACGTGTCGGCACGCGGGCGCTTTGCGCAAGAGCGCTGCGCGCAGGTGCGCAAGCGCTCGCGCGCCACGTGTCGGCACGCGGGCGCTTTGCGCAAGTGCGCAGGTGCGCAAGCGCGCGCGCCACGTGTCGGCACGCGGGCGCTTTGCGCACTTGCGCTGCGCGCCGGCGAGGATAAGAGGCTTTTAGCCTCGAAAAAAGATTTCTCAAAAGAGAATTCAGAGAGGAGTTGGACTCCTGAATGTGTTTTGGGGTTAATGGAAAGGGTTCTTCTTCTTCCTCCTGTTGTTTGCTGGATCTTGAAGATCAAGGGATGTGGAATGTCAAAATCTCTCTTTTTTGAGATCTGATGGCAGATCTGAGTTCCCCTTAATGGGTTTTGTGGTGGAAAACTATTTAGTTTTGAAAAAGGAAGAGTAAAACTCTTGATTTAATTCAAGAAAAAAAAGAAGGTTTTGGAACCTTGAAGAAGGAAGAAAGATCTCAGATCTGAAACTCTTTTTTGGAGAGAGAAAAAAGTTGTTGGGATATTTCATTATCCTTGCCTTTATAGGCCATACATTTTACACATAGCCCCTTGGGCTTCACAAAATGGCATTTTGCCTATCCCATGGCTCATGTGCCATTTCTTTTTGCATATAAGCCATGGGCTTTACAAAAATTTGGTTTTATGCCTATTTTTCTTACATTTATCCAAAAATAAAATAAAAGAAATACAACGAAATTATTTATTACAAATTTTTTTATCTTGGCATGGGGGAAGGCCGGCCGCTTCATGTTCGGGCTCGACCCGGGCATGGGCCCACTGGATCTGGGCTTGGGCCCACTTGGCTTGGGGTTGACTTTGATTTTGACTTGGTCAACCGGGGTGTAAATTTTTACCCCAACAAATTGCCCCCCATCAATAAATGCACACCACATATGTGGGTCGTGTCCATGAAATTGATGGATCTTCTTTCATGTGGAGGCGACTTGATCTGGTTCCCGCTTTGTTGGAATCCTGCGCTGCCCTTTTTGCGACTTGGATGGTCAGTGCTGCCCTTTTAGCGACGTGGACGGTCGGTTCTGCCCTTTTTGCGACTTGGACGGTCGGTTGCTGCCCTTTTTGCGACGTGGACGGTCGGTGCTGCCCTTTTAGCGACGTGGACGGTCGGTGCTGCCCTTTTTACGACTTGGACTGTCGGTGCTGCCATTTTAGCGACGTGGACGGTCGGTGCTGCCATTTTAGCGACGTGGACGGTCGGTGCTGCCATTTTAGCGACGTGGACGGTTGATACTGCCCTTTTAGCGACGTGGACGGTCGGTGCTGCCCTTTTAGCGACGTGGACGGTCGGTGCTGCCCTTTTAGCGACATGGACGGTCGGTTCTGCCATTTTAGCGACGTGGACGGTCGATGCTGCCCTTTTAGCGACGTGGACGGTCGGTTCTGCCTTTTTTACGACTTGGACGGTCGATACTGCCCTTTTAGCGACGTGGACGGTCGGTGCTGCCCTTTTAGCGACATGGACGGTCGGTGCTGCCCTTTTAGCGACGTGGACGGTCGGTTCTGCCATTTTAGCGACGTGGAAGGTCGATGCTGCCCTTTTAGCGACGTGGACGGTCGGTTCTGCCTTTTATACGACTTTGACGGTCGATACTGCCCTTTTAGCGACGTGGACGGTCGGTGCTGCCCTTTTAGCGACGTGGACGATCGGTGCTGCCCTTTTAGCGACGTGGACGGTCGGTGCTGCCCTTTTAGCGACGTGGACGGTCGATGCTGACCTTTTAGCGACATGGACGGTCGGTTCTGCCTTTTTTACGACTTGGACGGTCGATACTGCCCTTTTAGCGACGTAGACGGTCGGTGATGCCCTTTTAGCGACGTGGACGGTCGGTGCTGCCCTTTTAGCGACATGGACGGTCGGTTCTGCCTTTTTTATGACTTGGACGGTCGATACTGCCCTTTTAGCGACGTGGATGGTCGGTGCTGCCATTTTAGCGACGTGGACGGTCGATACTGCCCTTTTAGCGACGTGGACGGTCGGTGCTGCCCTTTTAGCGACGTGGACGGTCGGTGCTGCCCTTTTAGCGACGTGGACGGTCGGTTCTGCCATTTTAGCGACGTGGATGGTCGATGCTGCCCTTTTAGCGACGTGGACGGTCGGTTCTGCCTTTTTTACGACTTGGACGGTCGGTGCTGCCCTTTTAGCGACGTGGACGGTCGGTGCTGCCCTTTTAGCGACGTGGACGGTCGGTTCTGCCATTTTAGCGACGTGGAAGGTCGATGCTGCCCTTTTAGCGACGTGGACGGTCGGTTCTGCCTTTTATACGACTTGGACGGTCGATACTGCCCTTTTAGCGACATGGACGGTCGGTGCTGCCCTTTTAGCGACATGGACGGTCGGTGCTGCCCTTTTAGCGACGTGGACGGTCGGTGCTGCCCTTTTAGCGACGTGGACGGTCGATGCTGCCCTTTTAGCGACATGGACGGTCGGTTCTGCCTTTTTTACGACTTGGACGGTCGATACTGCCCTTTTAGCGACGTGGACGGTCGGTGATTCCCTTTTAGCGACGTGGACGGTCGGTGCTGCCCTTTTAGCGACATGGACGGTCGGTTCTGCCTTTTTTACGACTTGGACGGTCGATACTGCCCTTTTAGCGACGTGGACGGTCGGTGCTGCCCTTTTAGTGACGTGGACGGTCGGTGCTGCCCTTTTAGCGACGTGGACGGTCGGTGCTGCCCTTTTAGCGACGTGGACGGTCGGTGCTTTATTTGACTTGCTTTGCTTCTTGCAGTGTCAGGGGTAGACTTGACTTGCTCTGCTTCTTGCGGTGTCGAGATTGGATTCTGACTTGCTTCGCTTTCCGCAGTGTCGGAGTGAAAGTTGACTTGTTGATTTTGATTTGGGTTGACATCAGCATCGCTATACTGGAATATGGTACCAGGAGCGAATCATCATCTGTCATTGAGAGGATTTTGGGATTTTGGTTTTTGTTTGGCATCTGCATTGCTGCACTGGAATAATGCCAGGAGCAACTCATCATATGCCCCGAGAGAATTTGAGAATTGATGGCTTAGGAGGCAGGTTTAGATCCCTATCACCTAAGACTTTTCAATTTTATGGGCCGTGAGGGTCCCATAAAAGCATTTTCTCCCTACGAGTCGAAAGGATCTCGTAGGTGTATTTTCTCCATAGGAGTCGTGGGGACTCCTAAGGGTGTTGCTCCTTTGTGAGTCGTAAGGATCTCACGCGGGAATTTTCTCCTCTCAAAGTCGAGAGGACTTTGAGAGTGCATTTCATCTCCTTTCTTTTTTTACGAGTTTGCGCCCTTTCGGGTTTTCACAGACTTGCCGGTAGTCCTGCTGTTTTTACTCACGGAGCCCTTTCGGGTTTTCATCCGTGCCCGTTTTGCTTGTGGACATACCGTTTATTATTTTTTTTTTCTTTTTTTTTTCTATTTATTATTATTTTTTTTTGGAGAGATCGGGATTGTTTTACGCCCGTGGATTGTATACGGTTTTGCAGGATGTATGATCCAGACCGTAGGGTCGAAAAAAATTTCAGGGCTTTGTTGGCGTCTGCATCGCTGCACTGGAATGTGGTACCAGGAGCGACTCATCATTCGCCGTTTGGGGACTTGGAATTTGTATCGTGTTTGGCATCAGCATTGCTGCACTGGAATAATGCCAGGAGCAACTCATCATTTGCCTTGGGAGGACTTGGGATTTGGGTTTTTGGTCGGCATCAGCACCGCTAACACTGAAGCGAAATGCCAGGATCGACTCATCATTTGCCTTGGGAGGACTTGGGATTTGGGTTTTTGGTCGGCATCAGCACCGCTAACACTGAAGCGAAATGCCAGGAGCGACTCATCATTTGCCGTTGCCTGTTGGGGAACGATGGCTTAGGAGACAGGTTTGGGTCCCTATCACCTAAGGCTTTTCAATTTTATGGGCCGTGAGGGTCCCATAAAGCATTTTCTCCCTACGAGTCGTAAGGATCCCGCAGGTGTATTTTCTCCTTAGGAATCGTGAGGATTCCTAAGTGTGTTGCTCCATTGTGAGTCGTAAGGATCTCACACAGGGGTTTTCTCCTCACAAGGTCGAGAGGACTTTGCGAGTGTATTTCATCTCTTTTCACGAGTTTGCACCCTTTCGGGTTTTCACAGACTCGCCGGTAGTCCTGCTGTTTTTACTCACGGAGCCCCTTTCGGGTTTTCATCCGTGCCCGTTTTGCTTGTGGACATACCATTTATTTCTTCTTCTTCTTTTTTCTTTTTCTTTTTTTTTTTGCCGCTGGTGGGACTTTAAAAGTAGTCTCACCGGCAGGATTTGGGAGAAATAGGGGTCATTTACGCCCGTGGATTGTATACGGTTTTGCAGGATGTCTGATCCAGACCGTAGGGCTGATGTGCTCAATTCGCCTGCGACTTGGAGCATTCATGTGTAGTATTTCTTGAGATATCGTCCATTGATGGGTGGCATGGGCCTTTCTCCCTCTGCACTTATTAGTTGGTAGGATCCTCCGTCGAATACTTTCTCAATGACGTATGGTCCTTCCCAGTTCGGCTCGAATTTTCCCTTGGCATGTCGATTGGGGATAATCGGTCTTTTGAGGACCAACACCAATTCACCTTTCTTGAAAGCGCGGAGACAGGTTATCTTGTCATAGGCCCGTGACATTTGGGCTCGATATAGCTCTAGATTTTGCTGCACCGCGAGCCTCTTTTCTTCGAGGGCATCGAGTTCTTCAAGTCGAAGGAGCACGTTTTCCTCTTCTGTCAACTCATGCTGAACGGCCATTCTTAAGCTTGGAACTTCGACTTCGAGGGGGAGGACCGCCTCCACTCCGAAGAGCAATGAGTATGGAGTGGACTGAGTTGGAGTACGGTGCGTGGTACGATATGCCCACAATGCCTCGTGAAGCTTGAGATTCCAGTCTCTCTTGTTAGCTGAAGCATTTTTCCTCAGGAGCTTGCATAGAGTCTTATTGAAGGCTTCGGCTAGCCCATTGGCTCTTGGATTATAGATGGAGGAATATCTCCAGTCTATCTTGTGCCGAGTAGCGAACCTTGAGACATTGAAGCTCTTGAAAGAAGGCCCGTTGTCAGAAATGATTCTTCTTGGTGTACCGAAGCGGTATAGAATATTATGCTGGAAGAATGTCAGAATATCCTTTGTCTTAACTTCTTTTAGCGGGACAACTTCAGCCCATCTGGAGAAGTAGTCCGTCGCGGCCAGTATAAACCGGTGGCCTTTAGATGATGGAGGATCAATTGGGCCAACAATGTCGGTGCCCCAAACTTCGAAAGGCCACGACGCCACCGTAGGATGCAATGGATTGGGATGCTTGTGAATAAAATCACCGTGAATTTGGCAGATATAACATTTCTTTGCATGCTCGCCGCAATCTCGTATCATGGTGGGCCAGTAATACCCAAGCCGTTTGATTTGAAGTCGCATCTTGGGGCCAGATTGGTGAGCACCGCAAACGCCCGAGTGGACATCTTTCATGACCTTTTGGGCTTCGGCCAATGACAGACACCTGAGTCAGATTTGGTCATATGACCTGCGGTATAACTTGTCATTTACAAACACGTATCGGAAAGCTCTTTTCTTCAGCTGAATTCTCGCAGATTTCTCTTCGGGCAGCTTGCCGTATCGGAGGTACTCTATGAAGGGTTCTCTCCAATCGGGCTCGTCTTGGATAATCGAAGCTTCTTCAGCGGGATTGCTCGTCTGTTCCGTGCTTTCCTCTTCTCGTAGAGAGACTGGGGGTAGAATTTGCCGGCTCCTGACTGTGATCAGAATTTCGTCCATGTCAGGATCAGCCAGCTCCTTGGCTAGGCGAGCGAGTATGTCGGCTTTTCCGTTCAACGCTCTAGGGACTCTCGTTAGTTCAATTTGAGTGAACCGTTTCATGAGTTCTACCACTCGGCCTCTGTACCGAGCTGACTCGGGTTTGTATATCTTATAATCGCCGCTTACTTGGTTGACGACGAGCTGGGAGTCACCGTAAACTCGTAGCCGACGGATTTCCATTCCTATGGCGAGCTCCAAACCAGCTATCAGAGCTTCATACTCAGCTTCATTATTTGTCCGAGGCTCGGTGAGAGCAAAAGAACGCCGTAGGGTTCCCATTGATGGCGTGATGAACACCAATCCTATCCCCGCTTTTACCTCCGGGACACTTAACTTACTGGAGGTCCTTATTGACGAGGCTCCATCGAAGTAGAGCTCCCAACATGGCTCATCTTCCTCGAGGTGCAGCACTTGTTCATCGGGTAACTCACAATTTAGCGGCGACCCTTCTGGTATGGGATGAGCAGCGAGAAAGTCTGCAAGAGCTTGCCCTTTTACTGCTTTCTGAGGGGTATAAACTATGTCAAACTCAAGTAGCATGACAGCCCATCTTGCCATTCTGCCGGCTAGGCCTGCTTTGGTCATCAAGTGTTTGAGCGGGTCGACCTTAGAGATCAGCATAACCCGATGAGCGAGCAAATAGTGTCTCAGCTTCTTCACAGCAAATATTAGAGCCAGGCATTGCTTTTCGATTGGGGAGTAGTTGTGTTCCGCCCCGACTAGAGTTCGACTGAGGTAATAGAGGGCATTTTCTTTTCCCTCCTCGTTATTCTGGGCAAGGAGCGCACCGAGTGACTCGTCCAGCGCGGCAGTGTAGAGAATCAGCGGTTTATTTGGAATGGGAGTGGCCAGCACTGGAGGGTGCAACAAGTATTGTTTGATGCTTTCGAACGCTGCTTGACATTCGGCATCCCAGATAAAAGGAGCTCCTTTCTTCATGAGCTTTGAGAAGGGCCTACATCTCCCTGATAAATTTGAGATAAACCTCCGTATATAAGCAAGCTTGCCTTGAAAAGATCTTAGCTGCGTCAGACTCTTCGGAGGGGGCATCTCCATGATGGCCTTTATCTTTGATGGGTCAACTTCGATCCCTCGATGTCGAACTATGAAGCCCAGGAATTTTCCCGATGATACGCCAAAAGCGCACTTCAGAGGATTCATCTTCAGATCGTATTCCCTCTGCCTGGTGAGAACGGTCCTGAGATCTTGGATATGATCGGCCTTGGCTTTAGTCTTGACGACCAGATCATCAACATAGCATTCGACGACTTTATGGATCAGGTCATCAAAGATATTAGTCATCGCCCTTTGATATGTAGCACCTGCGTTCTTCAGTCCGAATGGCATTACCTTGTAGCAATATATTCCGATCGGGGTTCGAAATGCTGTGTGCTTCTCATCCTCAGGCGACATCTTGATCTGATTATATCCAGACGAGCCATCCATAAAGGTGAACAGTTCATAATTTGAGGTGTCATCGACCATCATTTCCATGACCAGTAGCGGGAAGTCGTCTTTAGGACATGCCTTGTTGAGGTCCCTGAAATCAACACAAACTCGGATCTGTCCATTTTTCTTCTTCACTGGGACTATGCATGCGATCCAGTCTGCATATTTCTCTTCCCTGATGAAGCCGGCATCGATGAGTTTCTTGGTTTCCTCGATGACCTTTTCTTCCAACTCCCTTCTCATTCTTCGAGGGGCTTGTTTGACTGGCTTAGCATCAGGAGATATAGCCAGCTTATGCACGGCTACCTCAGGGGAAAGGCCAGGCATTTCTTTGTATGTCCACGCGAAGCAGTCGACGAACTCACGCAGCAGGGCAATTATCTGCTCTTTCATTTTCTCCGACAAGAGTGAGCTGATGTAGGTCGGCCTTGGATTATCGGGCGTTCCTAAGTCAATCTCGGCTAGCTCATCAAAGGTTGCTTGTCCGCCATCTTCGAGCTCTTGAGGAGCTTCTTCTGGCTCGGCTATCTCGTCATCATCATTTGATCTTTCGCTGGCCTCACCAACATGGATCATGTAGCACGCTTTGGAATCAGGTTGAATGTAGCCTATGCCCCGTCTATCTGGAATTCGTCCATCGATGAGTGCTCGGACCTGGGACGGATACCATAGCCCTTCGTAAAACTTTGCTTCGGACTCCGTTTGATATAACCGGCATCCGCACTTCTTAAAGTATTCCCGCATCTCGGGCGCATAGTATCTGGGATTGAGGACGGCTCTTATGCCTCTCTCATAGGGAAGGCACACGACAGAAAGGTCATCCGGGTGCACAACGGGGTTTGACCTGTAAAACAGGATGCCCTTCTGTCCATTTTTCCTCCCGGGCACGTAAAGAGTTTTCAGCTGGTCCACGGTAGAGACTGACAATGCGTCGAGCTCTTTACACATCCGTTCCGGCACCCTTGTGATGGCCAGGGACCCTTCTGCGACTTCGAAGGTCTCCCGTAGTTTCGCTTGCTGCATGGGGGGCCGATCTGCGCAGCTGTTGCACGGGGGGTCCTCTTCTTCTGACTCTTCAGTGTCACTGCCAAGATGAGGGCGGACTTTGCTGCTAGATGGGCCTTCAGTAACAGATTCGTCCGTATCGCTGCCGAAATGAGGGCGGGTTTTACAGAAGGACGGACTTCCAGCGTCAGACTCATCAGTGTCGCTACCGAAATGTAGGCGTACTTGGGCGTTTTTACTTTTGAAGGTGACAACCGGCGCAGATTTGCTTTTGGGTCTTGGGGCCGGTCTATCCTCAGTCAGTTGTGGCTTAGCATTTTGGTGGTTCATAAAGTACCGAGAATCTTCATAGCGGACTTCATGCACACCGAACGGCTGGATGTCTCCGTCAATGCGTCTTTCTTCGCCATTTTTAGTATACTTCATGCATTGATGAAGAGTTGACGGAATGATGCCGTAATCGTGGAGCCACGGCCGCCCCAAGAGAATCTTATAAGACGTGTCGGCATCGATCACGTATATCTTAGCTTCAGTCTGCAGATCCCCGAATTTGATTGGCAGAGCTATAGACCCCAGAACTTGCTGGCAATTTTGGTTGAAGCCTTGAATGACAATCCTTTCCCTTGACAGGTGTCGGACGTCCATTGACAAACTCTTCAGAGTTCGCAAGTTCATGATGTTCACTGAGGACCCCGGATCAATCAATATGCGATTAATTCGATCTCCGTCGCTGTACCCGGTCACGTAAAGCGGCCGATTATGCTCAGCCGTTCCCAGTAGCAAGTCTTCATCCTTAAATGTGACTGCGGCGGCATGCAAAGCATGCTGGGCTTCTTTCATATTAATTTCCGCAAAGTGAGCCTGATACCGCTCGGGGTTTTGTAGAGCGTGAATGAGAACATCTCTAAGCTCCTTAGATAGGACCAAGGCGTCGTAGATGCTCAGGAGAGACGGAAGCTTCCGGAGATGTGCCAAGACATTATAGTCCACCAAGGAAGGACTTATGTTTTCATCAGTCGGTTCTCTGCCATCTTCTTCATTAGCGACTTGTTTTTTCTTCCCTTTTGGGGCGTTGCCCTGATTTGGCGGTAGAGCCCTGCCGCTTCTGAGCTGGATTTGATTGGCCTTTGTGGCGAGTTCCTCGTCCTCTTCAGAAAAACAGAGCTCATCCTCAGAGTCACTACCAAGATGGATGGCGTAGCAGGTCACTACTGGGATTTCTTCATTGGAGTCTTCTTCTAACTCCTCCAGAATTTCAGCCGCTTGTACAGGGAAGAACTCCTGCAATCGAATCAATGTTCTTTCCTTTTGTTCATATTCTTCGAGGGAATCGATATATTTTTGAATGGTCGATCTCCCTGCAGACTCTTTTTCGCGCCGAGCTACACTTTTCTTCTTCTTGAGCTTCTTGGATTTTGAGCCTGATGGAGCCGCATTGGCAGCTGGAGTGGTAGGCTTCTTCTGCCCTTCCCATTCCATCCTGGGTTCCTTCCGAAGTAGCTTTATCATCTTCTTCGTCTTATTAGATATGTGCGTACTCCACGGAGGCCGCGATGAGTCCGTTTCACTTCTCAGGGCAGCGGGTTCGGCTGTCTGCTCCCAGAAGGCTTCAGTTTCTGTCTGTATAAAGTTGGTGGTTGCAACTTGATTGTTCACCAATACACTTTTGGACAGCTCGATCTCTCCAGCCTTGTACTGCTTCTCGACCCAGTCTTTGAAGATATAGCAATCCTCGATCACATGGCTCACTACTCGGTGGTACGGGCAATACAGAGGATTGTCGGTCATTTTTGCTTCTTGGGGTCTTTTCGACTCCGGCAATTGTAGGCCGTTGTTCAAGGCATCTTTAAATATCTTGCGAACCTTGTCCCTTCTGAAAGAGTAAACCTTGTTCTTTTTCTCCTCTAGGGTGGGCCCATCTCCTCCCAGCAATGGCTTTCGAGACCGGTTAGTTTTGGATTCGGCCGCCCTTCGCTTTTCTTCACTGTCGGACGCGTTGAAGACATTGGTACTACTGGAGCTCCCGCTTCTACGGTTGTCGTCCCGCTTGCTTTTCCAAGTTTTGTCTCTCTGAGAATCCGACGGGGACTCCTGCTTCGAGCGTTCCAACATTTGGACTTTCTTGGTTAGCTCCTGAAATGTCTTAAGGCCCGCTGTGCACAAGAATGGGACCATCCAATTGTTGAGGTTCCCAATGAGAAGGCTCACGGACTGGTCCTGCTCCAGCGGCGGTTCGCACTTGACCGTGAGATTACGCCATCGGGCGATAAAGTCAGTGTTGCTTTCATTCTTCCCCGGCTTGGTCCTCACAAGGTCGGCAATGGAGATTTTATCACTGACGCTCATGAATCTTTGCCGGAACAGAGACTCCATTTGGGCAAAGGTAATGACGGACCCGTCTGGTATGCTCGCGTACCAGTCGAAAGCGACACCGGTCAGGCTGTTGACAAACTGACGAAGAAGGAGCGCGTCATTGCCCCCTGTATTTCCGCATGATGCTTTGAAGTAGGCGACATGCTGATTTGCATTCCCCGTTCCATCAAATCTTTCGAACTTAGGAATGACGTAGCCGCTTGGGAACTCAATCAGATCGTACTGCGCGGGATATGGCCGCCCACTACTGCCGATTTCTTTCTGAGCTTCAGCTTCGGCCACCAATGTTTTAACCTTGCTGGTGACCAAATCCATTATCCGATCCTGTGTTAGCGGGACAGTGCTATCTGGGGCCAAGGCATCCCCAGAAGCGGAGTGTGGCCGGCTTTCGTGTGGCTCGACCAGTCTTGGACCCGAAGGAACAGGCATTGGCTGCCTCGGGTTGTCATCACCCGGCTGATTAGTAGCGGCTTGTGCTTGATTAGGAGGCGCTCGAGCAATTTGAGCCGTAAGCTGCATCACCACATTCGTTAAGTCGTCAATCTTCGAATAGAGCTTGGCCATCTCTTTATCTTTGCTCCTGAGCTGTTTTCGAAGCTCTTGAAGCAGCTCTTGCTCCGCAGTCCTGGGGCGGAAAGTAGGCTCTTCCTCGCTGTCCGAGCTTGACTCTGCATGGACCGAGGGGTCTTTCTGCCTATCATCCTCATCGAGAGGGTTTTCTTCATCCAGCGGGGGCGGCTGTTCTTGGGCGGCGGCAACCACATTCAGGCTAGATTGGGCTTGGGATGTGGTGGCCCCGTCCTTGCTTTTGCTGCGAAGGTTGTCGCTGGGGCGCCCGCCCGCCATATAGACCGTATGGATGGTATATCCGGACGTCTTTCTATCATTGGCAGCTGATTTCATGGATCGCTGTCTTGATCCTCTTGTTTCGGTAGCTGGTAGTCGATTGAAGGCGGCTGGCCTAACCAGGTTCTTGAATGGTGCTGGCGCTTCTTTTCTGGGTTTGCCCCGCTGCTTTCGTGCGGCACAGAGTACTTGATAGACTCTTGAAGAGACAGTGTCATACCTTTTCTGTTGGGGCCGGGACACGTCTCTTTGCAGCATTGTTCGGACCGCTGTCTTCTTGATCCTGGCGGTCATGGCATTTTCTGAACCCACTTCAGAGGCTCGAAGGAATTGCTGATCCTTACGTCCGACTCAGCCGTCATCGCGGGCCAACCCTGCACTTGGAACTTCACATGATTCCATTTGGCCGAAGCCTTGGCCCTCTTGTTGGCTCGATACCTGAGCCGCTTCTGCCTTAACTTTTCTGTTCTAAGCACCTGGCAGACTTCAGCTCTTTGGGAAGACGCCGCAGACCGGTTGATGGAGGGCCTTGGAGATACAATCGATTGTGCACTTGTTGGAGTCATCGCCTGAGCTCGTCCGCAGCATTTGATGTTGCCTTTCGCACCGGAAGCCTTGCCCCCAGCTGGAGCGCCAGGGAGTCGTTCAGACACCATCTTAAGTTTCGGTTGTGGTGCCTTAGCAATCACAACATTCGGCCTCTTGCCTCTTGGGACCGGCCTGGCCACCTGTTCCGCCGGGATCTCTGCCAGATGAGCACTTCCGGCAGGGTAGATGATGACAGAGCCAAACTGGCGGGGCGGTTCCTCCCATTGTCGACTGAGGCTTGCGGGGAGAACCACACGAGCGTTGATCTTGACCACGTACGGAATCGGGGTCGCTTTGGAAGTTGAATTCGTCTTGGGAGACATTGTCGTTGAAAGTTGATTGCTGCACGAAAAGAAAACATCATTTCAGTATAGGCAATCGATATGTATATTGATTGTTTTTCGTCACCCCATTGAGATGGGAATACGCGCGCGCTTGTCAGGCGTATACTATAGATTCCCCCTGCCTAGGGTAGGCGGGGGTTTAATGATTGTGGGGATCCGAATCTCCGGCAGCCGCGGACTAAGCTGCCGTTAATTACCCCTCGCCTTTGAGGCGGGGGAACCTCCGATTAACGGGTTAAACTGGTCATGCGAACTCAATGTGCAGTGTACGTGTGTTTTGTTTTGAAAGGGGGGTTTGTATATATCGGGAGCCACGCATAGTTTTTACGGGGGTCCCGCTACCCGGATAGCGGGCTGGGGGTCAAGGGGGCTAGCAGCCTCCTTGCGGGGTTCGAGGCAGCGTCCGGCCCGAAAATTTTTTGGAGGGGGAGAATGTTGCGGAGTATGTATATGTGTGAATTTGTATACATATGTATATGTATATGTATGTACATAAAAAGAGAGAGAAAAGGCATCCAAGGGATGCGTGGGGCCAGCGCTGTGCGCTTAGGTGCTGTGCGCTCAGGCGCAAGCACGCCACGTGTCGGCACGTGGACGCTTTGTGCATAAGCGCTGCGCGCAGGTGCGCAAGCGCGCGCGTGCCACGTGTCGGCACGTGGGCGCTTTGCGCAAGAGCGCTGCGCGCAGGTGCGCAAGCGCGCGCGCGCGCCACGTGTCGGCACGTGGGCGCTTTGCGCAAGAGCGCTGCGCGCAGGTGCGCAAGCGCTCGCGCGCCACGTGTCGGCACGCGGGCGCTTTGCGCACTTGCGCAAGCGCTCGCGCGCCACGTGTCGGCACGCGGGCGCTTTGCGCATGAGCGCTGCGCGCCGGCGAGGATAAGAGGCTTTTAGCCTCGAAAAAAGATTTCTCAAAAGAGAAATCAGAGAGGAGTTGGACTCCTGAATGTGTTTTGGGGTTAATGGAAAGGGTTCTTCTTCTTCCTCCTGTTGTTTGCTGGATCTTGAAGATCAAGGGATGTGAAATATCAAAATCTCTCTTTTTTGAGATCTGATGGCAGATCTGAGTTCCCCTTAATGGGTTTTGTGGTGGAAAACTATTTAGTTTTGAAAAAGGAAGAGTAAAACTCTTGATTTAATTCAAGAAAAAAAAAGAAGGTTTTGGAACCTTGAAGAAGGAAGAAAGATCTCAGATCTGAAACTCTTTTTTGGAGAGAGAAAAAAGTTGTTGGGATATTTCATTATCCTTGCCTTTATAGGCCATACATTTTACACATAGCCCATTGGGCTTCACAAAATGGCATTTTGCCTATCCCATGGCTCATGTGCCATTTCTTTTTGCACATAAGCCATGGGCTTTACAAAAATTTGGCTTTATGCCTATTTTTCTTACATTTATCCAAAAATAAAATAAAAGAAATACAACGAAATTATTTATTACAAAAATTTTTATCTTGGCATAGGGGGAAGGCCGGCCGCTTCATGTTCGGGCTCGACCCGGGCATGGGCCCACTGGATCTGGGCTTGGGCCCACTTGGCTTGGGGTTGACTTTGATTTTGACTTGGTCAACCGGGGTGTAAATTTTTACCCCAACAGTAATGTCTGTTGTGTGAACCTCTGCCAGCTCGTCCTTCATCCTCTCTTCTGCAAGGAAAGCTTGGAGCTGATCGAGCTCTTGTAATGCCTTGATCAGATACTCTTGTGACTCTTTGGACAATAGTAGAGCATCCAATATGCTCAACCGTGAGGGTATTTTCCTCATATGTGCTAGGACATTGTAATCCACCTTATTTTTCCTAGACGGGTCCCTTGCTGCGAGCTTTTTGACAACTCCATCGTCGAGGGCAATTTCCTTAGAGATTTTCTCTTTCCCTTTGTGTTTTTTGCTCAGTCCTTTGTTTGTAGGTCCGAGATTCTTTTCAGGCAGCGTGCGGTTACGCAGCTGAATATTCTCGCAGTTCTTCTTCTACTTTTCTTTTTCTGAGTTTGAGTCTTTGAAGAGAGGGCTGAGGGGTATTTCGACCTCAGAATCGCTCCCGAAAATAAGAACTTGGGGTTTTCCCCCTTCTGAACTGGTACCAACCATATGACAGTTGCCAGTCGTTTTCTCACTCGCATCTATCGTACTCTTTTCCGTCGATGAGCTTTGCGCTTCACCCTCTTGAAGTGTTTTTGATGAGCAACATATCATTGCCACCACTTCTTGAAGGTACTACATTCTTTGGTGGGGATGGGTAACCCTCTGATGATATAGGCAGTAGTTTGGATGTGAATCCTCTCCGTAGAGGCATATGATGAGTGTTTCCTACCAGAGGTGGCAGCTTCATTTCTATTGACAGGGCTTTGGCAAACCTGTTCTCTTATAAAAAAAAGAAGAAAGAAAAGAAAAAAGCAATAGGAAAAATTTCCCTGATGGAGCATCACGTGCCCACACGTGATGCGCCTATAAACAAAATTCATAGGCATTGCGCTTAACAATTAAGGTTGAAATTGAGCCTCATGTGGAAAAACGTGAGCATCTATATACAA
Organism: Agapanthus africanus; assembly: GCA_030015575.1. Classification (NCBI taxonomy): domain Eukaryota; kingdom Viridiplantae; phylum Streptophyta; class Magnoliopsida; order Asparagales; family Amaryllidaceae; genus Agapanthus; species Agapanthus africanus. Next base: position 17,219,919 of record CM057349.1, on the reverse strand, counting down.
AGTATATAGGCGCCTTTTTAAAATAAATAACAGGCCAGAGAAGCTCACGTGTCAGGACGTGATGCCTTTTTTGGGCTGTTGCACGTAAGAAAATGAGTTTTACTCTGTGGGGTCACATGTTGCACGTGAGTGGTCTCAAATGCCTTCTGAGCCGATAGAATTAAATTCTAAGTAAAGGGATCAAAACCCTATATGGAAAATATTTCCTTGAATCTTTCTAAACAAGAATGATTACTCTCTGTAAAACAGAGCACCGTTAGATTGAAAATCCAATGGTGATTAAAAAATCGCTAAGCCACAGAATAAGCTCTGTATGAAAAAATATTTCCCCAATCTTATTAAAACAAGAAAAATATCTTCTGTAAAACAGTAGTCCTCGGATCAAAGATCCAACGGTGGATAAAATCCCCAAATCAATTAAGATCTCTCAATGAGAGATTTCTCTAACTAAATCAACAAACTTGCCTCTACTATATAAAGGGCCCAAGACTTCAAGTCTTATGAGGAGAAAACCCCATAAGATTTGAAAGATAAAAAAAAGAGGAAAAGATCTCTCTTTTAGAAAAAGAAACTCTAAGTAAGAAGAAAGACCTGAAGATCATTTTATCTCTTCTTTACCGCTCCAAGAGTTTAACTATTTTAAAAAAAGAACTTAGTTCTTCCTCTGGTTGAGGTCTGCAGAAGCAGATCTCCCCATAAATTGAGAATTTAATTCTTGTCGGTGATATTCTGTCATGCAGACTTAAAACTTAGAGGAAAGAACTAAGTTTGAAGATTTAATTCTTCCAAAAGATATAGGAATTTAATTCCTCTGATAAAACTAGGGTTTAATCATGCATAAGAATTTAATTCTTATAAAACAAGGGACCTGAAATTCTCAAAAATCAGATCAAGATCTCCATGCACATAAAAGAAACGATTAGCGTACAACGCTATAACAACAGATCACGTGTTCCCACGTGAGCACCCCTGAGAAACAAAAAGGAACAACTGATATCGAGTCACGTGATCTCACGTGACCCCCTAATAGTGCTTAGCACTTACAAAAGAAAAAGGGGAATAAATCAAAGACAGTTCCCATTTTGGTGCGCATCACGTGATCACACGTACCCCCAATAGTGCTTAGCACTTATAAAAGGAAAAAGGAATAAACCCAAAGAAGCAGCCCAATTTTCAGGCGCCTCACGTGCCATACGTGAACGCTCCAAATTTCAGTGTTTAACACTGCTTTAGAGCCTCACGTGGGAGCACGTGAGCGCCGAGCAAATTTTAGTGTTTAACACTATGAGAGGCCAACCTTAGCCTAAACTAGACAAGTCTCCCGAGGCCAAAACTCTTTTGGTCACCAATTAACCGAGCCTTCCTATGCTCAGGTCCCCCCAAATCAATCTTAGTTGCAAAGATGACTAATGATCTCCTAACACATGGCATCTAAAATGATGTTCGTTCCACCATGATCTCTCCCTTCAACCTGGAGTTCGGTTCAAGGGTACATCTCTCCACACCTCTGATATATGTCGTTGTTATTCTTCAATGTCTTCAAAGCGATGGAGGGTACCGACAACCAAAAGCTCTTTGGTGCACTCCCAAACCGATGAGCACATCCCAACAGACCGCAACGTCCTTAAACTAGCTATGGACCGCAACATCCTTAAACTAAGCAATGGACCGCAATGTCCTTAAACTAGCTATGGACCGTAACATTCTTAAACTAAACCTTCATCCTAAAAAAATGGTGAGCTACGGACTGTAACGTCCCTAAACTAAAACGATTGAATCCAAATGCTCTTTTTTTGAATCAAAAATGATCGTGAACCCCCGTTAAGTAGATCTTAGTCCAATATCGGGATAACGTATCCTTAACAAACATTTAAGTTGATCTTAATCTAAAACGAGATTAACGATCCTTAAATTAACACAAACCCAAATTTAAGAATATACGGATTTGGACTAATCCACGCCCTACGGGCGACAACATAAATTAGTCTCCGTATACAATCCACGGGCAACCAAAGATAAAACAAATACACACGACACGAAGTGAACATCTAGAGCAGGAGAAAGTGGTTATCGCTACGCGGTAACGTAATTAACTGCAGGGGCTTATGCCTACAGGGAAGAGCGTCCCCACAATCAAAAATCCGTCGCAAACGAGGGGGAATTTGAAGAAGTCTGCTACAACGGCTGCATTCGTCCAAACCCCCGATACACCGTGCTATAAATCAACTTGGCATTTTCAGAGAGGTGTACGGGTAAATCCAAATAGCATCTGCCCCCAAATTCAGGCAAGACGATCCATCGCGGTACGTCTCGGTTTTCGGCGGTGAACAGATTCTGGTGTAGGGTGTTTTTCGTCACCCCATTGAGATGGGAATATGCGCACGCTTGTCAGGCGTACTACAGATTCCCCCTGTCTAGGGTAGGCCGGGGTTTATTGATTGTGGAGATCCGAATCTCCGGCAGCCGCGGACTAAGCTGCCGTTAATTACCCCTCGCCTTTGGAGCGAAGGAACCTCCGATTGATGGGTTAAACTGGTCATGCAAACTCAATGTGCAGTGTCGTGTTTTGGAGGGGTTTTGGATATATCGGGGGCCCCGTACCCGTAGAGTATTTACGGGGCTCCCGCTACCCGGATAGTGGGCTGGGGGTCAAGGGGGCTAGCAGCCCCCTTGCGGGGTGTGGGGCAGCACCCCGGCCCAAAAAAATTTTTTGAGAGGGGCAGTGTTATGGAGTATGTGTGTGTATATACATATATATAAAAAAAAAGAAAGGGAAAGGGCATCCAAAAGATGCGTGGGAAAAAGCGCCATCGCTTTGAGCGCAAGAGCGCTAGCGCGCCACGTGTCAGTACGTGGGCGCTCGGGCGCTAGTGCTCTGAGCGCAAGAGTGCTAGCGCTTTGAGCGCTAGCGCACCACGTGTCAACACGTCGGGCGCTAGCGCTTTGGACAGTAGCGCTCTGAGCGCAAGAACACTAGCGCTTTGAGCGCTAGCGTCCCATGTGTCAGCACGTGGGCGCTCGGGCGCTAGCGCTCTGGGCACTAGCGCTCTTAGCGCAAGAGAGCTTTGAGCGCTAGCACACCACGTATCTGCATATGGGTGCTCGGGCGCTAGTGCTTTGGGTGCTAGCGCTCTGAGTGCAAGAGCGGTAGCGCTCTGAGCGCAAGAGCACTAGCGCTTTGAGCTCTAGCGCACCACGTATCAGCACGTGGGCGTTCGAGCGGCAAAAGGGACTTGGTCCCTGCAATGGGAGTTGTACTCCCAGAAAGGAGCACTTATTATTCTCTGTATTTATATATATATATGAGGAGTTAAACTCCTAGGATGTTTTGAAGCTGATGAAGGGCTTCTCCCCTTGAGCCCTAGTTCTTCCCCAAAGTGGGGTTTCTGGAGATGGGTCTCCTTCTTCTTCCTTTGTTGGCCGGATCTTGAAGATCAAGAAGTATGAGATTTTAAAAATCTCTTCTTTTTGAGATCTGATGGCAGATCTGAGTTCCCCTTTGTGGGTTTTGTGGTGAAAAACTCTTTAGTTTTGGAAAAGGAAGAGTAAAACTCTTGATTTAATTTCAAAAGAAAGAAGAAGGTTTAGAACCCTCAGAAAGGGGAAAGAGGCACAAACCCTAGATTTTTGAGGGGAATCAAAAGTGTATTTTTTATTCATCATCATGTTGCCTTATATAGGCTTACATATTTACATATAGCCCCTTAGGCTTTGCAAAATGTTATTTTTCTCATCCCATGGCTCATGTGCCATTTCCATAAGCCATGGGCTTTACAAAAATTTAGCTTTATGCCCATTTTGCATACATTCATGCATAAAAAATTACATAAAAATTATTTATTACATGATCAATATTTTGGCATGGAGGAGGCTGGCCGCGGGCTTGACTTGGGCATGGGCCCGCTTGACCTGGGCTTGGGCCCACCTAGATCGGGGTTGACCTTGACTTTGACTCGGTCAACCAAGGGTGCAAATTTTGACCCCAACATCTGGCACTCCCGGTGGAACCTTTTCCTCTTTCCACTCCACACTTCGTGTGTCGTGTTCGCAAACAAGATCGCGGTTTGCTATGGTTGCTCCTGAATTCGAAGTACTAAGATTTGGTGTCTTACTCCTATGCAGAAAAGGAGATATCGATGGCCTCCAGATGCACTAACTGCAACAGCAACTCTCGCTCTGCCCTGACTGGAGGAGTGACTTACGGGCCCCATATGGCCTGCATTTTCTCAATGCCAGTGGAACAGGTGACTCAGGCCACCACTGGGTTATTTTTCGGGACCATGCTCCCGCCAGCGAGTTTCAGCACACAAGTGCCATGACAGGAGACTCCAAAGAAGTCGGTCTTCGATCGGCTTGCAACCACTGCCGCCCCTCTCAACGGGTCGTCCAATTCTAACGCCTCAGTCTTTAACAGGCTGAGCCACGGCTCCAGTGGGCCCGCAAAGAGGCCCGCAATACCTAAAAGGGTTATCCCGAAGCGGATAGCCATTCCAGTTCTGACAGACGAACTCATCAAAGGGGCTTCTCCTGCTAGAATATCAGTTTTCGCAAGACTGGTCGTTCCAACTCCTACTGCAGACGAGGTCGTTTAAAAATGCTTCCCCTGATTGAAAGTCTGCCTTCGACAGATTGACCATTCCCTCTAAACGGACGTCATTCTTCGACAGGCTAACACCGACAGCAGCCTCTCATCAAAGCAGGGGGCATAACAAGGTCGCTTCCACAATAGAGGTGGTCCCGTCTGCACGAAATGCTCGACATCGCCATTGGCGTCGAGTGAGAAAAGCTGGGGGCAGTTCCCCCTCTGGACTTACCCCCACCAGCGTAAATGGTGGAAATTTACACTGCTGTTCCAACTGGGAACAACTTTGAGCTGCTCAGGAGGGTGCGCAAAAACTCTTCAACCGCCATATTGAAGAAGTCTCCTCTGCCTGCTGAAAGCTTGACACAGGTGAAGCCGGAACAGCCTCCTCAGCGGTTTTCCTCTAAGATCTTTAGAGTCTGGCGGAAAGTCCAAGACTTTGTAATTGACAAAGATTACTCTCGTTGGCTGAAGAAGACGAGGGTTCGGCAAGAGGAAGACCATCCTTTCGTCATACCATGGAAGGTATCATGTGCGTGGGTGTCTGCTGCAACGACCGCCTCAACTTCGACCTCCCACAAGTGGAGAAGGCCAGAGAAGGTCCCCATGCCTGCGGTAAATTTCAAAGGCAGTGGACCCGAACGCCCAAAGTCTGGGGGCATGGTTGTACATACCGTCTACATGGCTTCCGGAAAAGAGGATAGTCATGCTTTCGTGAGTCATTGACCGCAAACTCGGTCGTTGACAAAAGCTCAGGAGCAACAACAAAAGCTCCAAGAGATGTTGACGAGGATGGCCGCACTCACTGGGCAGAAAGAAAGCCTGGAAATATCGTCGGAACAACGCCAGGAGCAAGAGACCGACACCGAATTCTTACGGAGGGTGCTTGAAAAGAAAGACAAAGAGGCCGCGGAACAAGCGGCTAATATAAAACAAATGACGCTTCTGTTCCAAGACATGATGGGGATGATAATCCAACCGGATCCTCCAGCCGAAGACCCTCCAATAATCATTGAAGACAACCGAGGGGAGACATCAAACCCTCTTTTTGCTCTATCAGCAGCCAGGGAGGAGATGATCTCAAAAGTTGCTCTTGACGACTACATAGCTCAACAAATACGAGCTCATTAGGCAAGAGAAGCGGCTGGCCAAGTTGTCAGAACTGGGCGAGCTTATCCAGGCTGGTACGATCAAATCAAGTATCCACTGGGATATAAGATCCCTAAATTCCACGTGTATAAGGGGACGGGCAATCCCCATCAGCACGTCGCTCAGTTCAGAGCTCTATGCGGCAATACTGGAGGCGACGACAAACTGCTGCTTCGCCAGTTCGTCGGCAGCTTGGCAGAGATAGCATTTGAATGGTACTCGGAGCTTCCGAAGACTCCATCAAAATATTTACAGAAATGGAGCTACTATTCACGCAGCGTTTCGCAAGCGCAAGCGAGCACACCCCAATCACATCATTAATTAATACCAGGGTGAAGTCGGGAGAAACCGGGGTTCAATACGCAATTCGGTGGCGGAACCTATGGTCAAAATGCGAACAACGCATAGAAGAAGCTCTTGCTATGGGTATGTTCGTCGGGACCCTTGATCCTCAGACGACTATATCCCAATTCATGATGTTCTTCAAGCCGACTACCTTCCAGGCCTTGATCTACAAGCTGGCTCAAATGGACCAGATGGTGTTGGCTATAGTGCCCTCAAGTCAATTATTGAATCGCAGGCACACGATTGTGATTATTGAGGGAGGACCTATACCGGTAAAACAGTCTTACTCGAGATGATAGTATGCTATCTGGTTTGTCTTTATCATCATGTACTGCATTAGGTGGCATTACAGATCACTATTACATGTTGATAGAGCCTGTAGGATCCTTGCTTGACTACCAGCATTATGATGGCGATCATATAAGTGGGAGCTGGTTGGTCTAGAAGCACATCCTTAAAATGTCCCTAGTTATGGGAGTATTGAGAATGGGCATCGGTACTCCAGAGTAGACTAGTGTATACTTATATAGACCCCGACGAGGGGAGATGGCCGGTCTCACAAGCCATTGGTGTATGTCCGTCACCTAAGATAGTATACAGGTGCTCATTGGGTTATGAGTACACTGGACAAGACTCGCCGGTAACATGCTAGTTAGTATTATACATATTGTCAGATAGCAGTTCCAAGGTGACATGAGTACAGCTTAGTCTGTCGACATGAGATCGTTATTTGTCGCATGTGAGTTCCTACTGTGCTTTGATTACTACCCTACCACGCTCAAAGGAGACGTGCAAACGGGTTTTAGTTAGGTACAGTCCCGAGTCACATGGAGGTAGTGAGAGGATCGTCGGGGATTCGTCTCTCCCGGTATTGGGGGTTGATGTCGCACAGTGCATGGGTGGCCATCACCAGAAATCCTCGGCCAGGGTATTGGAGAATTACTGATTTGGATCAGTAGTTTCTCAGTGGCTGATGGGCTTCATACTGACACGAAATATCGCGTTATTAGGAGTGACTTTATCCACCACTTAGACTCGATATGTGATACTCTTAGATGAACGGACCGGACTGTATGGAGATTGTCACGGATATGCTCAATAGGGGTTTGGATGAGCTTGCTCGTCGGCCTTCCTTTCGCTCAATACCTAGGTAGCCGTTACGTACAGCTAGTGCCGCTGACGTGCTTGTGGTTAAACCCACTGCCAGTGTATTGACGAGTCTTCAGAGTCCCACACAGAGGGTTTCCCTTATTCTGGCGAAATGATGTAGTAGCCGTATTGGATACGTGCAGGGTTCCGATCAATTGATGTACTTTGTACCCGGACTTTCGATCGGACTGTTGATAATACTAGCCGGCTCGGGTTTGAGCCGGATTATTAAATCAGGTATTGATTTAATAATTTACATATATATATTTCGATATGTATATTCTATTATTATGTTCTTTGTGTTATTCTATCTCTTAGGGTATTCGTATTTCGGTACGAATGCAGGTATGTATATACAGTAGAATATAATCCGTATTTTCTACGGATAACATTCTAGAAGGTGACCACCTCATTTTTGGATTTGACCATTTATTAGAAAATGGATAATGAGGTGGATATTAGCTTGATGGAGGTATGGTGAGAACCATGCTTGCATAGTGTACACAAATGAATTGTTAATTCATTTGTGTTCACTATTCAAGTATGGGAGCAATTTTAAAATGGAAACAATTGTTTTACAAAACTAAGCATGCTTGATTTTCTCTTTGAAAGGAGCTCATTATTTTTGGATGCTTGATTTTCTTCACTTGGTCTTGAGCTCTCTCCTCACCATTTTGTGCTTCACTCCCTTCTAGCTCTCAAGGTTTGATTCCACCTTCATTCTTCACCTTCTCTCAACCCTTTCCTGAGTTGAGAAACATGAGAGGAGGTGAGATGAGATAGTTAACACTTAGTTTACACTCACTACATCCTAGGCTTTCTAGAGTAGCAACCTAGAAACCCTAGTTGCTTCACTTGCATCATTATGTGGAGCTAGAACCATTACTACATTCCTCGGGTGGATCGTCTTCGACGAAGGGAGACCGGCGGCCAAGTTCAACCGAGCACACCTTAAGGAGCTAAGGAGAAAGATGGAAGACTGAAGGACATGGTTCGTTTGGTATAATCTTTCTTACTTTGTAGATTAGCTCCTTTTAGTTGCTAGTATAGAGTTTATAGGTCGATCTTGGGTGTGGTTTTGTTTGCGCCAGAATTTTTATACGTCGTTTTTTTACCTCACCGGCCACTTTAGATGGCCAGGGCGCCGGAGAAACCCAGCAGTGGTATTAGAGCCACCCATAAACCAATACTAGCTAGTTTGCATGAAGTTAGAATATCGATCGACCAAATTTTCCAAATCATATTTCCGTTTTGCTATGGTTTCTTTCGATTTTCAAACTTGCTCAAAAAAATCTTTCTGTGTATCTTAAAAATACATGCAGGCATTTGTAGAGCACCAAAATAAATTTGGACACTTGATTCAATATTTTAGCCGCGTAACCGCCGCAAAACATGCCATTTGGCGGCGGTTCCGCCGCGCCTTTGTGGCCAAATGTCTTCAAATTTTTTCTGGCACTCTAATTAATGGAAATATGATTTTTGTGATATTTAGTTTTGGCCCAGATTCGTTTGAGTGCTGGTTTGCACTTGGGGCCTATGAGGATAAATTTAGTCGACCGAAATTATAACCGTGTGATTATCAGTATTTAGATTAGCATCTGCGGCCGTGAATGTCACTCAATCGGTATAATCCGTCTAATTGCTATATGTTCTTTTAGACGAGTTTGCGAACGTGACATTCACGTTGATGTTCTGTGATTGTGTTGATATTGTGTTTGGATTGTCGTGGTGGATAGCCAGTGGTGCAATGATAGTTAGTAGCGTTCAGATTCATTTGTACATTTGATATTGCGGGGCGAGTGTCCGACATGTGGATTGCCGTCTCTGCCGGCTTGTACATTATTTGTTTAGGGCAAGACCGGGTTGAGGTCGATGTCACCGATGTACATATTATTTTCTTTTCTGTACTAGGATTACCCCGCGGTGGAGTGCACGAATAGCCGGATTCTAGAGGGCAACAAGCCTGCATCTCATGGCGTTGAGACGGAGGGGGCCTCACTCTAGAATTGGCAGGCTATTCCCCGCACTCGTAGGAGGTACAGGTTGACCCACGGAGGGGTGCTCAAGTTACCGGATTCCGTGAAGTGCCGGGTGGCCCATTCACTTTGTTGAAGGAGGTTGCCTCACTTCTGGGATTGGCGGGTAACTTGCCGCACTCGTAGGGGTCTAGGGTTTTCATTGCACTGGCTATCCACACGACCAGGGGAACGTCGGGTTTTCATTTATGGCTCAAAGGAAACCCAGGGCTCCCAGATTATCCGTTTGTTCTGTGATGCTTATCGCTATTCTGTGATGTTGCTTATATCATGCCTGGGATGATTGTTTAATATATATTTATATATATACTAGTAGATGTTGTATATGTTTTGCGCCCGCGCTAGTCCAGCCCCCGCTCTGCCGTTAGTTAAGTAACCTAACGGTGCATAACGGGGCCCCGTGGCGAATGCGGATGGCATATACGTATATTATATTTTCGTTCCTTTTCTGTGGTGTGATATGGATTAATTGATAGGACTGCGTTGATTCCGATCAATGCAAAGTTAAAACAAACCTATTTGATGTTGTTGGAACCAAATCTTCAAAAATTGTTATTATAAGGACGTTTTCTTTTGCTTTGCACTGCGGTATTCGGATATGAATATCCTGCACCTCATTCGACGAGACAAGAGCTGAGATCCCTTCACCGGGAGTGACTTCTTGAGCGAAAGTTTGTGTCATCGTAATAACTTTACTATAGTCATTTTCTTTTGCTTTGCATCGTGGTATTCTGTTTGGAATATCCTGTACCTCATTCGACGAGGAAAAAGCCGAGATCCCTTCACTGGGAGTGACCTCTTTAGAAAAAATTTGCGCCGCTATATATTTATAAATCTATCCGGTTCCTTCAACGATATCGAGTTCATTACGTTAAAGGTTTTTTGCCAAAAACCATTTGTAGCCCTCCGTCATTTCAGACGGGTAGCACCTAGTATTCATGCTATGTTTGTTGGCCTTCGTCAAGGCATTGTGTATGGTAGCTATGTGTTAATTTTCTGTTGCATAGATAAATGCGTTGGTTTGGGACAGTCGTAGAGCCTTGTTGGCCTTCGTCAAAGACGAGTACGGGTGGGTTCAAATTAACCTGGACAATGACGGGTAGAACTTGACATGTGACTTATGATTTGTTGGCATTCGTCAAGGTCATAAGAGCATTCGGCAAAAACCATATCAGGAGTTTCGAACTTACAGGAAAATTGCCAGGCATGCGCATACCTTCTGGAGTGTGATAACTTGAGTGGCTTCCATCAAGTTATCATGCGGTGATAGTTGGATCCCGATTTCCACTGATAAGTAGTTGTTACTGTAAGTCGATGTACAACACCCCACGACTTGCGGGGAGGCGAAAATTTAAAAACCGATCTTGTTCTTTGCTATAACATCGACTAACCGCAAGAATCGATGCTAAACGATAACTAACAATAAACATAAGAGTTCTAAAGTACTATATGAAGTGATTATACCTAATGAACCGTGTCCTTCATCTTTTCGTTTGGTACCTCCTCCTCGACCTTCTCCAAGTAGTAGACGATCCACCCGAGAGCTATACTTCAAGCTTCACCTCAAACTAGAGGTAACTAGGTTTCTTAAAGTGCTAATCTAAGTAACCTAGGTGATATAGAGTTGGGTTATGGATTAAGTAGTCTAATCTAATCCTTGATCTTAACACATGAGAGGGGAGGATTAGGGTTTGAAGAGTGAGAGCTTGAGGAGAGAGAAGGTGAGCTTGAGAATAATAATGAGATTGTGATCTATCATGATATATATGAAGCATTATCATTATCCAAATAAATAGAAAATAGGATTTAATAACCATGATTCATAAATACAAATGGGTGATTCATCTCCATGAGTCATTAAGCATTTATGATGCATTAATGACATGGATAAATCACACAAATGAGTTACTAATCTCATTTAATGCATATGCCACCTAAACCCCCAAGTCGCCATCTTCTAGAAGCTTCTCGTGAAATTATGAGAACGCCCCTCCTATCCGTGAAAACACGGAAAAACTTTAGACTGTATAAATCCAATATCCCGATACTAGAATCTGGCTTAAACCAAAGCCGACTAGTAAAATCTGTCCGAAAGTCGTACGTGCGTAAACACACGTATGCGTCCGAACCCTTGTCGTAAAACCATACGACCTCTATATCGTTTCGTCTGGAGCAGGGAAACTCTCTGTGTAGGACTCTAATGACTCAACTACTATGCTGGCAGTGGGTTTAACCACAGACCGCAAGCGGCACTAGCTGTACGTAACGGTCCCCAGGTAGATGTCGATAAGAAGGCCGATGAGGAAACCCATCCGAACTCCTACTGAGCCTGATGTGACAATCTCCGTACAGTCCGGTCTGTTCATCTAAGACTATCGCATATCGGGCCTAGGGAGGCGGCAAGCGTCAGTCCCCTAATAGCGGTATAAGTCGTATCGGAGTGAAGCCTATTACACCCTGAGAAACTACTGGAACCTACCAGTAAATCTCGCTTGCCCTGGCCATGGACTTTGCGTAATGGCTCTCTGACACAGCGCGATATCAACTCCCATTACCGGGAGAGATGAATCCTGTCTAACCGACACTACCTCCAAGTGCTCGGGACTGCACCCAACTGCTACCTGTTTGCACGACTCCTTTGAGCCGTGGTAAGATAGCAATCTAAGAACAGTGGGACACACTCGAGGCGAAGTAGCAGTGTCAAGTCTGCGGACTATGCTGTACTCATGTCACCTGGGAACTGTTAACTGACGACTGGTATAAAACCCAACCATCAGTTCCCTGTGAGTCCTGTCCGGTGTACCCGTAACCTAACGAGCACCTGTATACTATCTCCAGTACAACGTACTGACGGCTGTGGGACAGACCATCTCCCCAACTGGGATGAGAAGCGTACACACTAGTCTACTCCGGAGTATCGATGCCCTGTCTCGATAATCCTACGACTAGGGACCTGAAAAAGGATGTGCTTGTAGACTACCCAGCCCCTACTGGTGTGACTGCCATCACAACGCTGGTAGTCAAGCAAGATCCTAAGAGCTCTATCAATACGTATACTCACATATTAAGATAGAAAAACCAAGTAGCATACTACCATATTTAGCAAGATTGTTATATACATGTGAATATCCCAAGCTTCCATTAAGTAATATACAAACTAGTATGATATAATAATGGCCCCTAGGGCATATACACTAACAATCTCCCACTTGCACTAGGGCCATGTACTGGCGTATCGAAGACCGATGATCTCGAGTAGCCTCTCGAACTGAATCTGAGGTAGGGCCTTCGTGAATGGATCAGCAATGTTCTCTTCAGTAGCAACTCTCCGAACCTCGATCTCCCGACGATCAATGATCTCCCTGATCAGGTGATACCGCCTTAAGATGTGTCTGGACTTCTGATGGGACCTTGGTTCCTTCGCTAAAGCTATAGCTCCGTTGTTGTCGCAATACAGAGGTATTGGATCAACTATGGTAGGAACCACCTGAAGTTCTGTTAGGAACTTCTTCATCCAGACCGCTTCTTTTGCGGCATCGCAAGCAGCAATATACTCCGCTTCCATCGTCGAGTCAACAATGGTGTCCTGCTTGGAACTCTTCCAGCACACCGCCCCTCTATTGAGGGTAAAGACATAACCCGATATGGACTTGGAATCGTCCTTATCACTTTGGAACCCGGAATCAGTAAAGGCCTCTAACTTAAGGTCTTTTCCGCCGTAAACCAAGAACATCTCCATAGTCCTTCTCAAGTACTTGAGAATGTTCTTTACTGCTATCCTGTGATTCTCCCCTGGGTCTGACTGATACCGGCTTACCACGCTGAGTGCGTAAGCTACATCTGGTCTGGTGCACAACATCGCATACATTATAGAGCCTACCGCAGAAGCGTAGGGTATAATAGACATGCGATCCCTTTCCAAATCAGTCTTGGGAGACATTTTTTTGATAGGGTGAGTCCGTGACACCGGTAGATTACCACGCTTAGACTTCCATACTGAATCTTTTCAGTATAGTGTTGCTATACATGAACTGTGAAAGTCCCTACATCCTCTTGGATCTATCACGATAGATCCGGATCCCCAGAATGTAAGAGGCATCACCCAGGTCTTTCATGGAGAACCTGTGTGACAAGAATCCTTTGACAGATTGTAGCATAGGAATGTCCTTTCCTATTAATAGAATGTCATCCACGTACAAGACGAGGAATACAACACTTCTGGCTACAACTTTACTATATATACATGGTTCATCTGGATTTTTGATAAAGTCATATTCTTTGACTGTTTCATCAAAACAGATGTTCCAACTCTGCGATGCTTGCTTTAGTCCATAAATGGACTTAAGCAACTTGCATACTCTACCGCTACTCCCACTCTGATTGAAACCTTCTGGCTGATCCATATAGACGCACTCTTCTAAATTACCATTCAGAAAAGCCGTCTTTACGTCTATCTGCCAGATTTCATAATCATGGAAGGTAGCAATAGAAAGAAGGACCCGAATGGATTTGAGCATAGCCACTGGAAAAAAAGTTTCGTCATAGTGGTCTTTGACGAAAACCCTTTGCAACAAGTCTAGCCTTATAGGTTTCCACCTGTCCATCTACACCAATCTTTTTCTTGAAGATCCATTTGCATCCAACGGGTTTTACCCCATTTGGTGCAAAGTCCAAAGTCCATACTTTGTTGGTGTACATGGACTCCATTTCGGTCCGCATTGCATCTAGCCATCGTACCGAGTCGCCGCTCTGGATAGCCTGCTGGAAGCTAGTAGGTTCATCATCATCAATGATGCAATCCTCTCTATCCCCATATATGAGAAAATCGTAGTATCTCTCAGGCGGATGAGACGGCCTACTACTCCTGCGGAGGGGTACGGGAATGTCCTATTCTTCTTGAACTACTGGTTCTACCAAACTTTCAGTAGTAGTTTGTGGTTCTGGAATTTCATCCAGTTCTATTTCGCTCCCACTTGTTTCCTTTTCTAAAAACTGATATTCTAGAAAATGGGCATTACGAGAAATAAAAACCTTTTGTTCCTCTGCGTAATAGAATAGATACCCCTTGGAGTTCTTTGGATATCCCACAAACTGACATTTTACTGATCGTGCCTCGAGCTTGTCCACATGCTGCTTTTTAACAAAAGCTGGACATCCCCATATCTTTACATACTGAAGATAGAGTTTCTTCCCACTCCACATCTGATATGGCGTGGTAGGCACAGTCTTGGTAGGAACCATGTTCAAAAGATATGCCACTGATTCTAGCGCATAATCCAAGAAAGATCGCGGTAACTCAGCATTACTCATCATGGATCGTACCATATCCAATAGGGTTCGATTCCTTCTCTCCGATACACCATTATGCTGTGGAGTGTATGGAAGAGTAAGCTGAGAGAGAATTCCTTTCTCTTTTAGGTAACCTAGGAACTCGGCACTTAAGTATTCATCATCTCGATCAGATCTTAGTGTCTTGATACTTTTGCCGGTTTGGTTTTCTACTTCATTCTTATACTCCTAGAATTTTTCAAAAGCCTCGGATTTATGTTTCATCAGATAAATGAATCCGTACCTTGAATAATCATCCGTGAAAGTAATGAAATAGGAAAAACCACCTCTTGCATGTGTAGACATTGGACCGCATACATCGCTGTGTATGAGTCCTAAGAGCTCGCTCGCTCTTATTCCATGTCCAGTGAATGGAGTCTTTGTCATCTTTCCTTTGAGATATGATTCAAAAGTGGCATAAGTTTGATATTCGAACGAGTCCAAATATCCTTCTCTATGCAACTTAGTTAACCTTGTCTCATTGATGTGACCTAGTCTACAATGCTATAAGAAAGCCTTATTTAAATCTGGAGACTTTCTTTTTAGTGTGTTCTGGACATTGAAAATCTGGAGTTGTTTTAAGACATATATACCGTTATTCAGTGTACCGGACCCAATCAAACCATGATTAAGGTGGATGTTAACAACATCGCTTACAAACGTGAAATCATAACCTTTATTTGATAACAAGGAAACTGATATGATATTACACGTTAAACTAGGTACACAAAAACGGTTATGTAAAACCAAAATATGTCCACTCGTCAATCCCATGTGATAATCCCCGACGGACACAGCTCTCACGCTAGCTCCGTTAGCAACCTTTAGGGTCATATCACCTACCTTCAGCACTCTACGGTTTCTCAGTGCCTACAATGAATTGCATATATGAGATCCTAATCCGGTATCCAATACTCAGGAAGTAGAGTTGATTGACAAACAATTCTCAATTACAAACACACCTGAAGTTGAAGCCACAGCTTGCTTCGGTCCTTGGTTCTTGGCGTTCCACGCCTTGCAATCCTTCTTCCAGTGCCCTTTCCTGTGACAATGGAAGCACTCATCCTGGGACACTACTGGCACCGCAATCTTTTTCTTTCCCTTCGCTCCCACCTTACTAACACCTCCTCTAGGTTTGGTGGCGGCCTTCTTCTTCCTTCCTTTGTCCCTAGCCTTGGACCCGGAAGAAGAAGCACCGCTAACAAACATAGCGGGTGTTTCCCTTGCTTTCTGCAAAGTGCCCTCTGCACTCCTCAACATGTTAAGGAGTTCTGGAAGTTCAACTTCTTTTCTTTGAATGTTGAAATTCAGAATAAACTGGGCATAGGTGGAAGGAAGGGACTGGAGAATAAGGTCTGTATAGAGCTCATTATCCAAAGTCGTCCCAAGGTCTGCGAGCTCTTCTATATAGCCTATCATCTTTAGGACATGTTCTCCTACCGATGATCCGACGGCCAACCTTGCTCGAAATAAGTTCTTTGAGGTCTCGTATCTTGCTATACGAGATTGCTCTCCATAAAGTTCCTTTGTATGGAGAAATATGGCATCTAGTTCCATATCTTCAAGCCTCCTCTGATGTTCATTGTTCATCGAGGCAAGCACGATGCACTTGGCCTTCGCGCAATCATACTCCCAGGTTTTGCGGATTTCCTTATCCACATTACTGGATTTGGTACCTGGGACTGCAGGTGCCTTAGCGGTGAGGACGTACCCCAATTTGTCATAGGTCAAACCCATTTTGACATTCCGCAGCCAATCTTTATAGTTTGGCCCTGTCAGTATATTTTTCTCTAAAAGTAAGTTAAGTCCAGTCATTTTCAGGGTCGCTGCAATTAGGAGAGAGAGAAGAAAACACTTTAGCATGATACTCTTGCAAGTTTAGAGTGGTTTTTAGTTTATCTAAACTGGATGGCTCCCACTGTTTCTCGAATCCTTCCCCAAACCATAAAAGAAGAATTAGCCAGGACTATTCTCACCGTACAATACTTGCTTAACCGTTCAGCAGGCTAGTGTCGATACTTCGAGGGAGGTTTTCCAACGCTTTCACGAAGTTCCTTAATTAAATAACCTCTTTTCTCTGGGGGCGTAGCCCCGCTGACACCTTTCTCGACACCTACTTGGTTTATATCATTGATCGTTAAGTGACGAATATCCTGATAAGTAGCATATACTCACAGTAGGATCGGGATCCAAATATCATCGTTTGATAATGCTGAAGGAATCCTGCCAACATCCATCAAACTCCAAATGGTATGCATCTCTTTGCAAATTTCAGATTCTTTAGAAATTCCCGATATAAATTTTTGCCCCATGCTCTTATGACCTTGGCGTTGGTCAAAATATCATAAGTCACATGTCAAGTTCTACCCATTATTATCTTGTTAATTTGAACCCATCCGTACATATCCTTGACGTTGGCCAAAATGATAATACGACTGTCCCAAACTAACTCATCTATCTATGCAACAAATGAATATCCAGCAGCTACCAAACACTATGCCTTGGCGTTGGTCAAAATACATAGCTTGAATACTACTGAATACCCAAATGAAATGACGGAGGGCTACGAATGGTTTTGGCGAAACCGTGAACGTAGTGAACTTGATATAACCGAAGGAACCTGATAGCTTTTAAAAGGAGTGGTTAAAGCTCCGCAATTAAAAAATATCTTCTGTTTTAAAAATAACCGAGTGGTTTCTTTTAAATTGTTCCAACGATTAAACTTTGGTTTATTTTCTTTGCATTAATAATAATGCATCCCATCATTAACCTATCATTGCAGAAAACAACGAAAATACAACGTCCTCTTATGCCATCCTCATTCGCCTCTAGGTCCCGTCATCACCCGTTAGGTTACTTAACTAACGACAGAGCGGGGGCTGGGCTAGCGCTGGTGTAAAACATAAGTGACATCTAAATAGCTATCATATATAGATATTGTACATTTGTCAGACACAATAATAGGCATTCCAGATCTCAGATGAACATTATTGGATATACAAGCAATCCGCGTTTGTTTTGAGCCTGCAACAAAAAACGGATTACACAGTTGTGATGAATAGCCATTACCCCACCCTAGACCCCAACAGGTACGGCAAACTACCCGCCAAGTACCCGAAGTGAAGCGGTCTCCCTCAACAAAGTGAGTAGGCCACTAAACACTTCAAAGTACCCGGTAGTTTGTGCACCCCACCTTGGGTTTGTCCTAGGAGCAAAAACAGTAAAATGAAATAATACAACGGTGGCTATAACCGCAACCTGGATATGCCCCGTAAAATAATATTACAACATATTACAATTATATTGAATGAATTAAAATAATAACCCATTAACAAAACCCCGGCTAATCATCACAACAGTCCAATACAGTTCATAATCACAAACAGTTAAAAACATTACAGAAATGTGCAACCTCCTGTCAACCGACATACTAGCAGTTAGGGGAGGTTTACGAACACATTATACAAACACAGATATAATCAAATTAGCAAACATCGTATAATTTCGATCGAGCAAACATATCAGATTCTACTCCCAAAACTTCTCTGTGCACCTGAGACCTGAGCAGAAAATAAACATTCCAGAAAATACAAAAATATCACAAAAGAATAACTGGAGCAAACTGGGTCGAATCGGCCCCAACTCGGCCGCGGATTCGCGGCGGATCGGTGGGATCGGCCGCGGTTCCGCGGTCGTATGGCCGATTTACAAACCCATTTTTCTCCAGTGTTCTTATAATTCTCTGTAGGTTATTCTGCAACAACCTGAAAAAATTTTAGAGCCCGTTTTAAATTCGACAGAAACTATGTGATATCGATGTGTTTTCCGGTTCGTTTTGCGTTCGAAATTCATACGACTTTGCTAATGAGTTAATTATTGTTTAGCGAGGCTCTGATACCACTGTAAGTCGATGTACAACACCCCACGACTTGCGGAGAGGCGGAAATTTAAAAAACGATCTTGTTCATTGCTATCACATCGACTAACCGCAAGAATCGGTGCTAAACGATAACTAACAATAAACATAGGAGTTCTACTATGTGAAGTGATTATACCTAATGAATTGTGTCCTTCGTCTTTTCGTTTGGTACCTCCTCCTCGGCCTTCTCCAAGTAGTAGACGATCCACCCGAGAGCTATACTTCAAGCTTCACCTCAAACTAGAGGTAACTAGGTTTCTTAAAGTGCTAATCTAAGTAACCTAGGTGATATAGAGTTGGGTTATGGATTAAGTAGTCTAATCTAATCCTTGATCTCAACACATGAGAGGGGATGATTAGGGTTTGAAGAGAGAGAGCTTGAGGAGAGAGAAGGTGAGCATGAGAATAATAATGAGATTGTGATCTATCATGATATATATGAAGCATTATCATTTATCCAAATAAATAGAAAATAGGATTTAACAACCATGCTTCATAAATACAAGTGGGTGATTCATCTCCATGAGTCATTAAGCATTTATGATGCATTAATGACATGGATGAATAACACAAATGAGTCACTAATCTCATTTAATGCATATGCCACCTAAACCCCCAAGTCGCCATCTTCTAGAAGCTTCTCGTGAAATTACGAGAACGCCCCTTCTATCCGTGAAAACACGGAAAAACTTTAGACTGTATAAATCCAATATCCCGATACTAGAATCTGGCTTAAACCAAAGCCGACTAGTAAAACTGTCCGAAAGTCGAACGTGCGTAAACACACGTATGCGTCCGAACCCTTGTCGTAAAACCATACGACCTCTATATCGTTTCGCCTGGAGTAGGGAAAATCTCTGTATGGGACTCTAATGACTCGACTACTACGCTGGCGGTGGGTTTAACCACAGACCGCAAGCGACACTAGCTGTACGTAACGGTCCCCAGGTAGATGTCGATAAGAAGGCCGATGAGGAAACCCATCCGAACTCCTACTGAGCCTGATGTGACAATCTCCGTACAGTCCGGTCTGTTCGTCTAAGACTATCGCATATCGGGCCTAGGGGGCGGCAAGCGTCAGTCCTCTAATAGCGGTATAAGTCATGTCGGAGTGAAGCCCATTACACCCTGAGAAACTACTGGAACCTACCAGTAAATCTCGCTTGCCCTGGCCAGGGACTTTGCGTAATGGCTCTCTGACACAGCGCGATATCAACTCCCAATACCGGGAGAGACGAATCATGTCTAACCGCCACTGCCTCCAAGTGCTCGGGACTGCACCCAACTGCTACCTGTTTGCACGACTCCTTTGAGCCGTGGCAGGGTAGCAATCTAAGAACAGTGGGACACACTCGAGGCGAAGTAGCAGTGTCAAGTCTGCGGACTATGCTGTATTCATGTCACCTGGGAACTGTTAACTAACGACTGGTATAAAACCCAACCAACAGTTCCCTGTGAGTCCTGTCCGGTGTACCCGTAACCCAACGAGCACCTGTATACTATCTCCAGTACGACATACTGACGGCTGTGGGACAGACCATCTCCCCAACTGGGATGAGAAGCATACACACTAGTCTACTCCGGAGTATCGATGCCCTGTCTCGATAATCCTACGACTAGGGACCTGAAAAAGGATGTGCTTGTAGACTACCCAGCCCCCACTAGTGTGACTGCCATCACAACGCTAGTAGTCAAGCAAGATCCTAAGAGCTCTATCAATACGTATACTCACATATTAAGATAGAAAAACCAAGTAGCATACTACCATGTTTAGCAAGACTGTTATATACATGTGAATATCCCAAGCTTCTATTAAGTAATATACAAACTAGTATGATAAAATAATGGCCCCTAGGGCATATACACTAACAGTTACTCTTTGGGTGATTTAAGATAATCCCGACTAATTCTCCTTTGGGTTTGGAGGAGAATTCGAAGAAACAGTGGGAGCCATCCTGATTAGATAAAATGATTAACCATTCTGATATAGGTTAGAGTACACACTGAGTGTTTATTTCTCTCTCTTTGGCAGCGACCATGGCCTGACCCTAAACTAAAACTCATGAACCAAGTTAACCGAACCTTCTTAAAACACTTTGGCTTTTGGATTGTATGTTAGTCGTATATATTATTGTCGCTCCTTCTTTCCCTTTTGCATTTCTCCAGAACACCTGTATCACTACGAAGATCCACATTTATTGGATTTCCATTGTATAGCTACATACGAACGCGAAGGAACTTGTTCCAGTACGAGGATGGATTCCGGTTCAGGAGAAATTGAATAGGATTATTCGGATGTCTTTTCTCTTTACCTTCTTTCAGGTTGCGAGAGCTCCTAGTGTTAGGAGAGTACACCTATTGCGCTTATTGGATAGTCTTCTTCCAAACCATAAGCAGGTGCCGAAAGGTAGGGAAGGAAGAAAACCAATTAGCCTGAGTACGGTGTACAGAAGGTAATAAGTAAAGACATATAAAGGGATTAGAATTGAGGGCAAAAGAAGTTGCGACTGCTATCATTCATGACAAAACCGTGTATACCCCTACCACTCCTACATCCACTTTGTATTTCACCGGAACATTCCATATCACTACGAAGATCCACATTTATCGGTTATGACATCGTATAGTTACATACGAACTCGATGGAACTTGTTCCAGATTCGAAAATGGTTTCCGGTTCAGGAGAAATAGAATAGGATTATTCAGTTGTCTTTTCCCATTACCTTCTCTCAGGTTGCGAGAGCTCGTAGTATTAGGAGAGTACACCTATTACGCTTATTGGATAGTCTTCTTCCAAATCTTAAGCTGGTGCCGAAGGGTAGGGATGAAAGAAAACCAATTAGCCTACAAGTGGTGTACAAAAGGTAATAAGTAAAGATATATTAAAGGGATTGGAGTGAGGGCATGGAAGTATACGGTTACTGTCATAATCAGGATAGTGGAAGAGGCATTACTGGGAATACCAGGTTACCCCTTTGAAACATTTTCATGTTTCTGTTTTACCGTGCAAAGTTAATTGAAAACTGATTTCCCAATTAAATTCTGACTCCAGGGTATGTATTTACCAGGCTTGATTCTCACATCTGTATGGCGTTACAGATGCTAGGTAGGAGTAGAATATTGGGAATTGGGTGATCCTATCCTCATTATATCGGAATTCTTTGTAATTGGTGATATTTGAGGAAATCACCTGGGTATTTCCTGATGGCAAATATTTGGTTTTGAATATCCATTGTTATGCATCATTTTCAAACTGATATATCTGTACGTTTATTTATAAAGTGAGATATAACTTTTTGAAATTATGTCTATGACATTTACCTATATCAGTTAATGGTTAGGTAAGGTGCATTCAACAACGGTGTAATTCTTCTTAACCATAGTACAGTTTTCAACCTCTGACTCACAGGGTTTGAGTTATTAAACTCAGTGGACTTATACAGAGTATTATATGTTATCTAGTGTCCATTAGGGCAAAGGGGTTGGTACTTGTACTATATTCTGTTTGCTCATGACTTCTCTAGTTTTAGACAAGTATTTCGTAGAAATACAAGGTCCAGATTTTGAGAAGTTATAGGTATAAGAATAAAGTAGAATACCATTTGTTGCAAAGTATCAGGATTCTTCAAGGTGATCAAAGATGTAGATACTTATGCTAGGTATTCCGTTGATAGTAATAGTTTTGAGAACTTGCATCTCTTTCGGGTTACTCATATGTAGATGCACTCCTAGATGAGTAATGTTGCTTGGCCTCCTTCCATTTGGTTGATATGCATTGGAAACAGCTGCATGATTTTGAATCCGGTTCCAATTAAATTAGTGCATTTGTTTCTATATGAGATATAAAATGGATTCATATCTTAACGATGTTAAGATATATGGAGTGGTCCGACTGATGCTTAAAACCAAAATTTGGACAACTCAAGGCACGTTTCAGTAATGGCAGTTTGTGGGTTATCTCGGGCATTGACGAGGGTTAACTTTCTACCATTTGAAAGATCAATAATTATATTGTTCTTAACACGCCGCAGTTTTAGTAAAATGGATTCTTTTCAGAAAATATTAGTGGAGTATGGTAGAACTGGAAGTGATTTCAGAAGCACAAACGATTACTGAAAATTTAATAGAAGCTCAGGATTCAATTGGTTTCGACGATCCGCTGGCCACTCCACAGATTTGGTGGGTAACCTCAGGCACCCGAGAGATACTTCGATTTCCTCAAAGACGGTGACAGGGAGGTTCTTGTTTACCCAAACTTGACACTACTGCTGTTCCAGACTATGAGACCCGGCAGGAGGATGAGTATAACGTCGTTCTAAACTAGCTTTAGAAGTGCACGTTTATATGACTCTGCCAGAGGGTTGTTGTAGTCAGTGGGAGCAGCGGAAGCATAGTGGGCAAGTAGTTTATGTCTATTTATAGACTAAAGCAGGTATAGCGGATATAGATCATCTAGTTTTGATGTAACAGTCATAAAGTTTGACTTCGTCAGAACAACAGATGGATTTAGATTTGAGAAGGTAGCAGGGAGAGATGTCCTGGTATTTAGATGACATACTCTAGATAAGAAGAGATATTCCTATACTATGACCGGTTATACTGTATTTGTCACAAGGAGTTTCTCCACATAGGATATGATTAAAATATCAGGGGTTCTGGTGACTAGATCTATGGTTTTAGATCTAGATTTGGGAAGTGTCCCAATTTGGGTACTTGACACTATTCTAAAGTGCTTTAGAATGGATGACTCCTGGCGAGGTGGTGTACCCGCAGGTGATGTAGTCACCCTCTCCAAAGAGATGTTTTCTAGACTGATGAGGAGAGGGATTTGCAAGATTGGCATATCACTTGCTTAGGCAATTAAGTCAATCATGACATGTCAAGTACAACACCATATATTGTTTTTGCACTGGATGCAAGAATCATATATTAATCCAATCCTGGAGAAACATTAGGAAGCAGTTATGAACATAAGTGGATGTTCTTGGTATATGGTAATGGCAGCCTCCTTCAGGAGGCGGTTATCATTTCAGGCTTCCAAGGTGACCTGGATGACAGAGTGGCTGTCAGAGTTATAGTTTTCCCTCTTCTGAGGGGCAGTATGTTGGACAGGTGGTCCAAGCGGATATTGAGGATGACATGGCGCAGAATACTGATTAAATTCAGTGGATGATACAGTCTAAGAAGTTTGTTGCATTTGGAGTTCATTTGCGAACTGGGTCCTATCAGATATCCAGACAAATTCTAAGACAAGGTATTGCTCATTTCGGGAGATAGTCTTTCTCCGCGAAGTTGAAATATAGAGAGATAAAGATAGAAACACTGGATCGGATCCACTCACTGAGGCTATTTCTCGAATACAATAGTTTCACAAACGGGCTTTGCGTGACTGCTTAGTAGAGAAGTTGGGTGTTCGGTATCACACGGGCTGTGAGTATATGACATCGCAATAATTAGCCTTAAGTGCAAGTGGGAGATTGTGGGCTATAGTACCCTCAAGTCAATTATGAATCGCAGGCACGCGATTGCGATGATTGAGGGAGGACCTATACTGGTAGAACAGTCTTACTCGAGATAATAGTATGCTATCTGATTTGTGTTTATCATCATGTACTGCATTAGGTGGCATTACATATCACTATTACATGTTGATAGAGCCTGTAAAATTCTTGCTTGACTACCAGCATTATGATGGCAATCATATAAGTGGGAGCTGGTTGGTCTATAAGCACATCCTTAAAATATCCCTAGTCGTGGGAGTATTGAGACTGGGCATCAGTACTCCAGAGTAGACTAGTGTATATTTATATAGACCCCGACGAGGGGCGATGGCCAGTCTCACAAGCTATTGGTGTATGTCAGTCACCTAAGATAGTATACATGTGCTCATTGGGTTATGAGTACACTAGACATGACTCGCCGGGAACATGCTAGTTGGTATTATACCTATTGACAGATAGCAGTTCCCAGGTGACATGAGTACAGCTTAGTCTGTCGACTTGAGATCGTCATTTATCTCGTGTGAGTTCCCACTATCCTTTGATTACTACCCTACCACGCTCGAAGGAGACGTGCAAACGGGTTTTAGTTGGGTACAGTCCCGAGCCACATGGAGGCAGTGAGCAGATCGTCAGGGATTCGTCTCTCCTGGTATTGGGGGTTGATGTCGCACAGTGCACTGGTGGCCATCATCAGAAATCCTCGGCCGGGGTAGTGGAGAATTACTGATTTGGATCAGTAGTTTCTCAGTGGCTGATGGGCTTCATACCGACACGAAATATCGCGTTATTAGGGGTCTGACTTTATCCACCCTCTTAGACTCGATATGCGATACTCTTAGAGGAACAGACCGGACTGTATAGAGATTTTCACGGACAGACTCAGTAGGGGTTTGGATGAGCTTGCTCGTCGGCCTTTCTTTCGTTCAATACCTAGGTAGCCATTACGTACAGCTAATGCCACTGACGTGCTTGTGGTTAAACCCACTGCCAGCGTATTGACGAGTCTTTAGTGTCCCACACAGAGGGTTTCCCTTGTTCTGGAGAAATGATGTAGTAGCCGTATTGGATACGTGTAGGGTTCTGATCAATTGATGTACTTTGTACTCGGACTTTCGATCGGACAGTTGATAATACTAGCCGGCTCGGGTTTGAGCCGGATTATTAAATTAGGTATTGATTTAATAATTTACATATATATATTTCGATATGTATATTCTAGTATTATGATCTTTGTGTTATTATATCTTTTTGGGTATTCGTATTTTGGTACGAATGCAGGTATGTATATACAGTAGAATATAATCCGTATTTTCTACAGATAACATTCTAGAAGGTGACCACCTCATTTTTGGATTTGAACATTTATTAGAAAATGGATAATGAGGTGGATATTAGCTTGATGGAGGTATGGTGAGAACCATGCTTGCATAGTGTACACAAATGAATTGTTAATTCATTTTAAGACATCACGGTCGAGGTTAAGGACATCATAGTCCGTGGATTTAAGGACTCCACAGTCCGGTGTTAGTTTTAAGACATCACGGTCGAGGTTAAGGACATCATAGTCCGTGGTTTTAAGGACTCCACAGTCCAATGTTTGCTCTGGATGCTTCACACGGGTTCACTGCCGTGCTCTGCGAGGACCAGGCTCCGCTCTGGATGCTTCACACGGATTCACTGCCGTGCTCTACGAGGACCAGGATCCGCTCTGGACGTTTTCCACGGGGTCAGAAGTGACATAATCCGTGTTCCATGTAGCCAGGAATTTTGCTCTAGATGCTTCCCACGGGTTCACTGCTGTGTTCGGCGAGGACTAGGCTCCGCTCTGGATGCTTCACACGGGTTCACTGCCGTGCTCTGCGAGGACCAGGATCCGCTCTAGACGTTTTCCATGGGGTCAGAAGTGACGTTATCCGCGTTTCACGTAGCCAGGAATTTTGCTCTGGATGCTTCCCACGGGTTCACTGCCGTGTTTGGCGAGGACCAGGCTCCGCTCTGGACGTTTTCCACGGGGTCAGAAGTGACGTTATCCGCGTTCCACGTAGCCAGGAATTTTGCTCTGGATGCTTCCCACGGGTTCACTGCCGTGTTCGGCGAGGACCAGGCTCCGCTCTGGATGCTTCATACGGGTTCACTGCCGTGCTCTGCGAGGACCAGGATCCGCTCTGGATGTTTTCCACGGGGTCAGAAGTGACGTTATCCGCGTTCCACGTGACCAGGAATTTTGCTCTAGATGCTTCCCACAGGTTCACTGCCGTGTTTGGCGAGGACTAGGCTCCGCTCTGGATGCTTCACACAGGTTCACTGCCGTGCTCTGCGAGGACCAGGATCCGCTTTGGACGTTTTCCACGGGGTCAGAAGTGACGTTATCCGCGTTCTACGTAGCCAGGAATTTTGTTCTGGATGCTTCCCACGGGTTCACTGCCGTGTTCGGCGAGGACCAGGCTTCGCTCTGGATGCTTCACACGGGTTCACTGACGTACTCTGCGAGGACCAGGATCCGCTCTAGACGTTTTCCACGGGGTCAGAAGTGACGTTATCCGCGTTCCACGTGATCAGGAATTTTGCTTTAGATGCTTCCCACGGGTTCACTGCCGTGTTCGGCGAGGACTAGGCTCCGCTCTGGATGCTTCACATGGGTTCACTGCCGTGCTCTGCGAGGACTAGGATCCGCTCTGGACGTTTTCCACGGGGTCAGAAGTGACGTTATCTGCATTCCACGCGACCAGGAATTTTGCTCTAGATGCTTCCCACGGGTTCACTGCCGTGTTCGGCGAGGACTAGGCTCCGCTCTGGATGCTTCACACGGGTTCACTGCCGTGCTCTGCGAGAACCAGGATCCGCTCTGGACGTTTTCCACGTGGTCAGAAGTAACGTTATCCGCGTTCCACGTAACCAGGAATTTTGACTTTATCCGCATTTCGCGGAGTCGAGATTTGACTCTTGGTTATCTGTGCACCGCCGAGTCATGGAAGTGGGGGTTGCCGCTGTTCCGCTTTGCTTGATATTGCGTCTGTTGTAATGAGACGAATGTTGAGATGCTCTCCCGGCTATCTGTGAGCCGTCGAGATTTGGCATCTTCTTCTGAGGAAACCTGGGGAGGAGGAGTGTGCTTCCTTCTTTGTTTGCGCCCCTGGATTGTATACAGAGATTGATGTAACATTACCTGTAGGGCATAAATTTTATTTTTATTTTTATTTTATTTCTTTCCGCGATACTCTATCATTTCAGCTTTTTATATCGCGAAGGTAGCGATTGCCCAATCATTTCGGCTATTTTTCACGGTGCCCAATCATTTCGGCTATTTATTTTATTTTTACTCGCTGCTTTTTATTGCGAGTTGCCCAATCATTTCGGTTATTTTGCATGCATACTTTTTTTTTACTTGCTGATTTTTATTTGCAAGTTGCCCCATCATTTCGGCTATTTCTCATGCATGTGCGGCTCGCTAGTTTCTTTGCTGCAGGCTTGGAACTGGACACCGATTTTGGCATCAGCATCGCTACAACTGGGATATTGTCAGGAGCGAATCATCATTTGCCTCTGTCGATATCGAACAAAGGTGGCTTAGTAGACAGGGTTAAGATCCTGTTGACTAAGGCTTTTGACTTCATGAGCCGTAAGGGTCTCATAAAGGTATTTCTTCCTACAAGTCGTGAGGATCTCATAGGTGCGTTTTCTCTTTAGGAGTCGTGAGGATTCCTAAGTGCATGGTCTCTTATAAGTCGTAAGGATCTTATAAGAGTGTTTTCTCCTTATAAGTCGAGAGGACTTACAAGGGCTGTTCACCGTGTAGATACATCCCAGTCACGGACAGGACTTGGTTAGGGAAATGTTTATTCGCGCCCGTGGATTGTATACAAGGGTCAGTATTGAACCACTTGTAGGGCAGTATTGGAGGTTGTGGGGGCTGCTTAAGAACAAGTTCAGATCCCTGTAGCTTAAGACTTTTGAATCTTATGAGCCGTGAGTGTCTCATAAGAGGGTTCTCCCTACGAGTCGTGAGGATCTCGTAAGTGTAATTTCTCCTTAGGAATCGTGAGGATCCCTAAGTGTGTTGCTCCCTTGTGAGTCGTAAGGATCTCACGCGGGTGGTTTCTCCTCACAAGGTCGAGAGGACCCTGCAAGTGTCTT
Organism: Agapanthus africanus; assembly: GCA_030015575.1. Lineage (NCBI taxonomy): Eukaryota > Viridiplantae > Streptophyta > Magnoliopsida > Asparagales > Amaryllidaceae > Agapanthus > Agapanthus africanus. The sequence continues at coordinate 17,191,776 of CM057349.1, read as the reverse complement.
TTAACGAGGTTGCGCCCTTTCGGGTTTTCACAAACACCCGCCGGTAGCCCTGCTATTTTTACTCACGGAGCCCTTTCGGGTTTTCATCCGTGCCCATTTTGCTTATGGACATACCGTTTTTTTTTCTCTTTTTTTTCTAACGAGGTTGCGCCCTTTCGGGTTTTCACAAGACTCGCCGGTAGCCCTGCTGTTTTTACTCACGGAGCCCTTTCGGGTTTTCATCCGTGCCCATTTTGCTTATGGACATACCGTTTTCTTTTTTTTTATTCTTTTTTTTGTATCGGCTTTGGGACGCTGCAATCCACCGTAGTTTCTCGACATCTCGGTCAACAGCTAGTTTTAGGACATAGTGGTCCATCGTTAGTTTAAAGACGTTTCGGTCCACTGTTAGTTTAGGGACGTTTCGGTCCGTTGTTAGTTTAGGGACTTTTCGGTCCATTGTTAGTTTAAGGACGTTTCGGCCCGTTGTAAAGTAAGCCGGTTACTACTTATAGAGTTTGGGCTTAGGAAGATAGCGAGCGGACATAGTCGTCGTCATCTATCATTGACCTAGGCCGTGACTCGTCAAGCGTAGTACTTGCCGTGACGCAACCGTTTATTGGTCTGAAGGGCCTTTCTCCATGCATATCCATGAGTAGATAGGCTCCACCCTGGTAGACCTTGTCTATGATGTACGGGCCTTCATAATTCGGCTCAAATTTCCCTCGTTTAGCACGATTGGGGATCATAGGTCTTTTGACCACTAGCACGAGTTCGCCTTGGCGGAATGTCCTCGGCCTGGTCAGTCTTTCATATGAGCACGTCATCTTTGCTTTATAAGCTTCCAGATTTTGTTGCGCTACGAGTCGGGTTTCGTCAAGGGCATCGAGCTGCTCAAGCCAAAAGTGAGCGTTCTCTTCGTCCGTCAGCTCGTAATGAACTGCCACTCGTAGAGAGGGTAACTCTATCTCTAGGGGGAGTATCGCTTCTGTACCGAATACCAATGCGTATGGAGTTGTGTTCGTGGCCGTCTTGAACGTAGTTCGATATGCCCATAGAGCTTCATGCAGTCTCTCGTGCCAGTCCTTCTTACTTTGGGACACCGTCTTCTTCACTATCTTCGTCAAGGTCTTGTTGAAAGCTTCAGCTAGACCGTTAGCTCGGGGATTATAAACTGAGGAGTATCTCCAGTATATTTTGTGCTGTTATGCGAAGCGGCTGATCTTGTGACTTCTGCAGGCTGGCCCGTTATCGGAGATGGTCCGTCTCGGAGTTCCAAACCGATAAATGACGTGCGTCTTGAAGAAATGGAGGATATTCTCCGTCTTCACTTCCCTCAGCGGTACCGCCTCTGCCCATTTGGAGAAGTAATCAGTCGTCGCCAAAATGAATCGATGTCCACTGGACAATGCTGGCTCGATGGGGCCGATTATGTCAGTTCCCCACATTTCGAACGGCCAGCTAGCCACTGTCGGGTGTAGTGGATTTGGATGCTGGTGGATGAAGTCCCCATGGATTTAGCATGAGTGGCATTGCTTCGCATATTCGAGGCAGTTCTGAATCATCGTGGGCCAGTAGTAGCCCATCCGTTTAATCTTCAACTTCATCTTCGGGCTGGTGAGAACCGCAGATTCCGTCGTGAACTTCTTGGACGACTCTTTTTGCTTCTTCAGGTCTCAGACATCTCAACCACGAAGAATAAAATGACCTCTTGTACAGAGTATCGTTGACGAAGGCGAAAGATAGGGCTCGCTTCATGAGCTGATGTTTTGAGGACGCATCTTCGAGTGTTCGACGGGATTTGAAATAGTCTATAAAGATTTCTCTCCAATCCTCAACCGTTTCTTGGTCTTTTATTTGCAGGGCCGTCTGCTTGGTCGCTTCCTTTTCCTCGGATGATTCCGGAGATATTTCTGCCGGTGCGAGGACCCGACGGTTTTGTACCACGATTCTTACATCATCGAGGTTCTTATCGGTCGATTCTTTAGCAAGTTTGGCTAATGCATCCTCTTTGCTATTTTCCGCACGAGGTATGCTTTCCAAGGTGTAGGAAGGAATCTAAGTCAGCAGTTGCTGCACTCTCTCGCCGTACTTCACCAACTCTGGTTTGCACGTTTGGTAGTCGCCATTTACTTAACTAACAACCAGCTGAGAGTCTCCGTAAATGAGAAGGTCTTCAATCCCCATATCGATGGCGATCTCGAGGCCTGCTATCAAAACTTCATACTCGGCTTCATTGTTTGTCCTCGGCTCTGTTAAGGAGAAAGCAAAGCGCATTATCCCTCCTTGTGGAGTCACGAAAATGAGGCCTACCCCTGATTTGATTATTGGCGTGTTTTGTTTGCGCTTCTTCACGGAGGATACTCCATCGAAATAAAGCTCCCACCGGATATCACCCCCGTCGATCGTGTCAAACGCATGTTCGTCTGGCAATTCGCAGTTCAAGGGAGAGTCGGCGGGTATCGGATGCTCAGCGAGGAAATCGGCGATGGCCTGGCCTTTTACTGCCTTAAAAGGCTGATAAGTTATTGAGAACTCCATCAAGAGCAAGGCCCACTTAGCGAGCCGCCCCATCAATATTGCCTTTGACATCAAGTACTTGAGGGGATCCACCTTCGATATGAGACGGACTTCATGCGCCAATGCATAGTGCCTGAGTTTCGTTATTGCGAAGATCAACGCCAGGCAGTGTTTTTCGATGGGAGAATAATTGCTTTCTGCCCCCAGGAGAACTCGACTCAAGTAGTAGAGAGCTCTTTCTTTCCCTTGGTCGTTCTCTTGTGCCCATAATGCGCCTAAGGAACCTTCAAGAGCGGTTGTATACAGAATGAGAGGCTTTCCCTTGACCGGAGCGGCCAGCACTGGTGGGTTCTGCAGATACTGCTTGATTTCGTCCAGCGCGCCTTGGCATTTGTGATCCCAGACGAACGGGGTTCCTTTCTTCATCAGGTGACTGTAAGGACGGCATTTCCCTGAAAGATTGGCTAAAAATCGCCGAATATACGCGAGTTTCCCTTAGAGAGACCGCAATTGTTTAAGAGTCCTTGGCGGAGGCATTTCCATAATCGCCTTGATCTTTGACGGGTCTATCTCGATGCCTCGGTGTCGGACGATGAATCCCATGAATTTGCCTGAGGAAACTCCGAACGCGCATTTGAGAGGGTTCATCTTCAAGTTGTATTGCCGAAGGCGTTGAAACACGATCTTGAGATGCTCTAAATGTTCCTCGTATGATTTGCTTTTAACTACGATGTCGTCGATATAACATTCGACGATTTCATGTATGAGGTCATCGAAGATCTTCGTCATAGCCCTCTGATAGGTGGCACCGGCGTTCTTCAGACCGAAAGGCATCACCTTGTAACAGAATATGCCTAAAGGGGTCCGGAAAGCAGTATGCTTCTGGTCCTCGGGATGCATCTTTACCTGATTGTATCCTGACGATCCGTCCATGAAAGAGAAGACTTCGTGAGTGGACGTGTTATCTATCATCAGCTCAGTGACCGGTACTGGAAAGTCGTCCTTTGGACAGGCTTTATTGAGATCCCGGAAGTCTACGCATATGCGCACTGTCCCATTTTTCTTCATCACTGGAACGATGTTGGCGATCCAGTCAGGATACTGAACCTCTTGGATGAAGCCGGAGTCAATTAGCTTCTTGACCTCGGCGTTGATACTCATCTCAAGCTCGAGCCTCATTCTTCTCGGTGCTTGTTTGATTGGCTTAGCGTATGGGGATACTGCCAATTTGTGGACAGCAATCTCTGGATCTAGTCCTGGCATTTCGGAATAGTTCCAGGCGAAGCAATCTTTATGCTGCATAAGTACGTCCTTTAGCGCAGCCATCCTTTCTTCAGATAGCAGTTCACTGACGAATGTCGGCCGCGGGTCATTTGCCGTCCCCAAATCAACTTTCTTGAGGGTTTCCGCAGTGGTATGTATTCCATCTTCCAGCTCTTTTGGCGCCGGTGGAAACTCTGAGATCACCTCGTCATCATTGTTTTCGAAGCATCAGGGGAGATCACCCCTATCCTCAGGCTCTCCTTTTGATAGTGTTATCATATGACAAGTACGAGCTCGCTTCCACGACCGATGTTGATCTGGTTCTACTCTCGCTGTATGCACAACTTTTGGTTCGTGCTTCTGTGGCGGATTTATCCTCCAACTACTGGATAGAGCGAACCTGCCTTGCTGATATTGATCTTCGACCCAGTTTTTTAAGGTGAAGCAGTCTTCAATAGGATGTCCTATTGCCCTATAGGAGCAATAGTCCGGGTGAGAGACTTCGCCTGCTTGCTCGGGGTGTTTGGACTCTGGAAGTGTAATCATCTGATGTTTTATGGAGAGATCAAGTATCTTCCATGTTTTGTTCTGAGGAAAAGAGTATGCTCGACTCATCTTCTTTATAAGGGACGAATCTGGATTACTCGATTCCCGATCGCGTGGCTTATTGGTCCCGCTTTGTCGCTCTCGAATGCTTTTTGATTTATTTTTGTCCCCGCGTCGTGCCTTTTGTATGACGGGTTGATAAGGAAGAGCATTGCCATTCTCTGCGGTTTGTCGAAAGAGGCGCTGTGTCTTGGCTTTTTCGTAAATGGTCATCTCGCGGTTATGGTCATCTCGGATCTTTTGACCCGCTTTCCTTACTAGCCTGTCCATTCATTCTTCAAATGACGGACTCGGCGTTTTGATGATCGGACCTTGTTCTGGTTTAGGATCGGCATCCTTTAACAGGGCGTCCACCTCTTCGTCGAAATCATATATGACGTAGCTACCATGGACTCGTTCTCGTTTCTTGGATTGAAGATATCCAAGACCCTTTGTTTCCATTCTCCCATTGGGCAACTTGCGTTGAGTTCCGGGGACGTCCCAGATCCTATTGTAGAATCGGGCTTGCCGAGTGGTCTGTCTAAAGGGAACCCCTTGGCGCTTCAATAGCCTTTTCAGGCCTTTCGTGTAGTATCTAGGCAGACGGATGGGCTGGAGCCTGTCGAGTGTGGAATCGGCCCCATGCCAAATTTCTTTCTCCACTTTGGTTTTCCCGGATCGGTAGAATAGGATTGCCTCTTCACCTTTTCGCCTAGGAGGGACGTAAAATGTTTGCAACTCTTCCACATTGTGTGTAGCAAGCGTGTCTAGTTCCTTATGATACTTCGGCGGAACTATAGCAACTTGCAAACCTTGCTCTTCATCAGCGAATGTTTGTATTGAAGGCCGAGCAGAGAAGATAGCATGAACCTCGTCTTCCGAGTCGCTACCGAAGATAAGCATAGGAGTGGAGGGTCCCGGCTTGTGGTACTGGGGCGGACCTGAATAAACTATCTCTTCCTCTTCCTCAGTATCACTCCCGAAGACCGGAATGGTGGTGATAGCTTTATTCTCCGGTTTGTAACATCTCTCTGTGTCTTCAAAGTCTGGCAAGAAGTATTTTGCATCTTCATACTTGCGGACTTAGTTCACGGAGAATGGGTTTAACTCTCCCGTCGCAGTATACTCAAGACCATCCTTGAAATATTTCATACACTGATGTTGTGTAGAAGGGATGATGTTGTACTCGTGTAACCAGGGCCGGCCGAGCAAAGCATTGGAGCAGGTCTTGGCGTCAATGACGTAAAACTTGATATCTGTGACGAGTAACCCGAAGCGCAACGTTAGTATCACAGACCCGAGAGTTCGTGATGACTGGGAGTCGAAACCGGAGATGGTAATTTTATTACGAGCGAGGTGCTGGACGCTCATGCAGATTTCTTTCAACACCCGTACATTGAGGAGATTGACGGAGGACCCATTGTCAACCAGGATTTTGCCTATCTTAATATCGTGACAGTACCCGGAGACATAAAGGGGACAGTTGTGTTCACACGTCCCGAGGAGGAGATCTTCATCGCCGAAGGTGAAGTCGGCTGTGTGCACTTCTTCCAGCTCGTCCTTCATCTTTTCTTCGGCGAGGAAAGCTTGGAATTGCTACGATTCTTGTAACACCTTGATCAATGAATCTCTCATTTCTTTAGATACTAAAAGGGCGTCGATAACGCTGAGCTGCGAAGGTAACTTCTTCAAGTGTGCTAGAATGTTGTAGTCCACATTGTTTTTCTTTGGCGGGTCCTTGGCAATCAGCTCTTTCATGACTTGGTCATCCAGGGCGATATCCTCATAGACCTTTTCTTTTCCCTTATCTTTTCTACTCGTGGGTCCGAGATTCTTTTCTGGAAGCGTGCGACTGCGCAGCTGAATGTTTTCACAGGCCTTCGGTTCTTCCTCTTTCCCCAAGATGGATTCTTTAAAGAGAGGGCCAAGAGCCATCTCTTCGTCAGAGTCGCTTCCGAAAGTGAGAACCTGCGATCCCCTGGTGTTGACCATGCGACAGTTACCGGTAGTTCTTTTGTGCTCCTCGGTCGCACTTCTTTGCTCCTGACGAGTTTTGCGTTTCATCCGCTTAAAATGTTGCCGGTGAGCAACATATCCCTGCCACCATCTTTTAAAAGCATCGCATTCTTCGGTGGGGTGCGAAATCTTTCGATGATATAAGCAGTAGCTAGGATGTGTTTCTGCTTCACCGGGAGTGTTTCCTTCAGAGGATGGTAACTTCATTCCCATTGATATGGCTTTAGCAAACATTTTCCTCGTCTTGAACTTGTTTTTATCCGCGATGGATGTCTCTTGATTTGGCCGGAGTGTCTCGACTCTTTCGTCCAGTTGCCGGCGTTTGGCTCTTTCAACTATAGCCATCTCACGCTCCCGATTGGCTTTACTTTTCAAATGAATCTCATTCAGGAAGGCATCGATCATTTCGTCTGACGACCATAGAAGTTCCGGCTCGGGACCTGCCCCCGGTTTCTTTATGCAAGGAGCCTCTTCGTCATCTGCCAACAAATGAGAGATCACATGGCAACTTGCCACGTATTCTTCAGATTCATCCGACGAGTCCTCTCCGTCCTCAAGGACGTGACTGAGAAATTCTTGGAGCGTGATCGGGGTCCGCACCTTCTGGTTGTACTCTTCCAGCGCGTCAATCTGCTTTTGCAGATCCATGCGCTTGTCACCAGGCTTCATGGGCTTTTTGGTCTTCTTTTTCTTCTTCGAGGATTTCGACGGCTGGGCGTGCGAGCTCTGGCTATCGCCACTGATCTTTGGAGTTGGGCGCGGCTTTAGCATCCCTTCGACGATTCAGGGTTCTAGCGGATTCTTCCAGCTGATCATCGGACATGTCTGAAGATCATTCAGCATCCTTTTGGTTTTGGCCGAAAGAGCCACCTCCCATGGAGCTTCCTCAACAAAAGAGCACGTTGCCCCCGGTGTGTCCATCTTCTTAGGAGTGTGCGGATGTAGTGGGTTTACTTTCCACTTCTCAGACAACGCAAACTTGCCTTGTAGGTATTGATCCTCGATCCATCCCTTAAAGACGAAGCAATCTTCGATCGGATGGCTTACCGTTTGGTGGTAAGGGCAATAATTGGGACTATTCACTTCGCTGGGTTGTGGTGGTCGCCTTGGATTCGGCAAATTGATAAGCCTGTTGCGTACCGCTAGCTCGAACAGCCTCTTCGTCTTATCCCGTGGAAACGAGTAGGGGCGCTTCATTTTCTCATTATAATACCACCGTCTCTCTTCCAGTTGATCCGCTGGCTTTGGGGCACTGGTCTGCTGTTGGGTGTTCGCAACGAAGATCGCCTTCCCTTTACCCTTTTCGTTCCGCGGTTCCGGCTTTGGGGGAGATAGTCTATGACCCATTTGATCCATCTGGGCTAGCTTGTCGATTAAAGCCTGGAAGGTGGTCGGTTTGAAGAACATCATGAACTGTGAAATAGTTGCATGAGGGTCTAGGGTGCCCACAAACATGCACACCGCTGACGCTTCTTCGATGCGCTGTTCGCACTTCGACCACAGATTTCGCCATTGGATTGCGTATTGAACCCAAGTTTCGCCCGGCTTCACCCTTGCATTGATCAACGCCGTTATTGGGGTGCGTTCGCTGGCACTCGCGAATTGCTGGGTGAATAACAACTCCATCTCTGCGAAAGTTTTGACGGGGTCATTTGGAAGCTCGGAGTACCACTCAAATGCAGTCTCCGACAAGCTGCCGACGAATTGACGGAGCAAAAGCTTATCATCGCCCCCGGTGTTGCCACATAGAGCCCTGAACTGGGCGACATGTTGGTGCGGATTTCCTGTCCCTTTGTATACGTGGAATTTGGGGATCGTGTAGCCCGGTGGGTATTTTATCTGATCATACCATCCTGGATACGGTCGCCCAATTCTAACAACCTGTCCAGCCATTTCGTTCGCCTGGTGAACCCGTATCTGCTGAGCAATATAATCATCCAGGGTGGCCTTGGAGATAGTTTCCTTTTTGGCTGTTGAAGGAGCCGGAGGTGGATTTGATGTCTCTCTTCTGTCGTCTTCGAGGATAATCGGAGGATCTTCAGCTGGAGGGTCCTGCTGGATCATCATACCCACCATGTCTTGGAACAGAAGTTCCATTCGCTTTATGTTGACCGCTTGTTCCGCAGCCTCCTTGTCCTTCTTTTCGAGCATTCTCCGAAGGAATTTATCATCAGTCTCGTGTTCGTGACGTTGTTCCGATGACACCTCCGGGCTTTCTTTTGGCCCGGTGAGTGCGGCCATGGCAGTCAGCATCTCCTGAAGCTTCTGTTGTTGCTGTTCCTGAGCTCTTATGATGGATCGGATGAGTGATCGGTGGCCCGTAGAAGCACGGATATCCTCCTTCCCGGATGTCATGTAGACGGTATGCACCACCATGCCCCTAGACTTAGGGCGTTCGGGCTCAGTGCCTTTGACATTTATCGCAGGCGTAGGGATTTTCTCCGGCCTTCTCCTCTTATGGGCGGTCGAAGTTGAGGGGGGCGTTGCAGTGGGCACCTAGGTAACCGTCGTCTTTTGTGGCTTAGCAGGACGGCTTTCTTCCTGTCGGACCTTCAGCTTCTTATGCTGACGGGAGAAATTCGGATCAATCACTGAGTCTTGGACTCAACGCCAGACCTTGTAGATTTTAGAAGATAGCCGTTGAGGGGGCGGTTCCAGCTTTTCTTTGGTGACAGTCTCCACTGGTGGCGGAGATCTTTTTAGTACGGCAGTAGGCGAATTACTGCGCATCTTGTTTAGCAATTTGAAGCTGTTCCCAGTTGGAACAGCAGCATTAACTTCTACCGTCGGAGCTGGTGGAGTTAGCCCAGAAGGGGAGCTACCCCAAGCCTTTCTTACTCAACACCAGTGGCGACGTCGAGCATGTCGAGCTGTTGGCGTTAGTTCGGTAACGGGGATGGCCTTGTCTTGCCCCCTGTTCAGGTGAGGGGCCGCTGCTGGCGTCAGCCTGTTGAAGACTGATATCCTTTGAGTAGCAGGAGCGGGAGTTGGGACAGTCAGTCTTGTAAAAACCGATCCCTTGGCAGGAGAAGCCGTCTTGACGACTTCAGGAGCAGGATTGGTTACTCTCTTCGGAATAACCTTCTCTAGGATTGCAGGCTTCATTGTGGGCTCACAGGAATTTTGGCTCAATCTGGAGAAGACCGAGGCGCCGGTGCTGGACGACCCGTTGAGAGGGGCCGCTGTAGTAGCAAGCCGATCAAAGACCGACTTCTTGGGAGCTTCTGGTGTCGGCACAGGAGCGGTAAAGCTCGTTGGCGGGAGCATGGTCCCGAAAAACAACCCTGTGGTGGCTTGAGTGACCTGTTCCACGGGCATCATGAACAGGGAAGCCGCTTGGGGCCCGTAGGCTACGCCCCCAGTTGAAGCAGGACATGAGTTGCAGCTGCATGTGGTACATTTTGAGCAGGTGAACGCCATTGATCCTTTGCTTTCTAGGCCAAGAAAAACGCCAAATCTTAGTACCTCGAAACCCATGGGCAACCATTAACAAACCACGATTCGTTCGCGAACACGACACACGAAGTATGGAGTGGAAAGAGGAAAAGGTCCCACCGGGCGTGCCAGAATCTGCTCCCCTCCGAAAGACGTGCAAAACAGACGTCTTGCCTGAGATTCGGGGAAGATTCTAATTGGTGCTATCCATCCACCTCTCCGAAGATGCCAAGTTGATTTATGGCACCATGTATCAAAGGTTTAAACGGATGCGGCCGATGTAGCAGACTTCGTCAGATTCCCCCTCGCTTGAGGGTTTTTTTTATTGTGGGGACGCTTTTCCCTGCAGGCGCAAGCCCCTGCAGTTAATTACGCTACCGCATCGCGGTAACAACTTTCTCCTTCTCCAGATAATCACTTCGTGTCGTGGGTGTTTGTTTTGTGTTTGGTTGCCCGTGGATTGTATACGGAGACTAAGTTATGTTGTCGCCCGTAGGGCGTAGACTAGTATAAATCCGTATCTTTCTTAAATTTGGGTTTGAGGGGTTGGATTTAAGGATACGTTAGCCTCATTTGAGACTAAGATCAACTTAAACGTTAGTTAAGGATACGTTAGTCTCATTTTAGACTAAGATCAACTTAACGGGATCGTTTAGATCCGACAAAAGAGCAATCGAGCTCTATTGTTTAGTTTAATGACATTGCGGTCGATAATTAGTTTAAGGACATTGTGGTCCGTTGTTAGTTTTAAGACATCGCGGTCAAGGTTAAGGACATCATAGTCCGTGAGTTTAAGGACCTCACAGTCCGATGCTAGTTTTAAGACATCACGGTCAAGGTTAAGGACATCATAGTCCGTGAGTTTAAGGACTTCACAGTCCGTTGTTAGTTTTAAGACATCACGGTCGAGCTTAAGGACATCATAGTCCATGAGTTTAAGGATCCCACAGTCCGTGAAATGTATGGTTGTTGGGACCCGTCACCTCTTTGAAGACGCTGAGAAATTACAACGACAAATATCAAAGGAGTGAAGAGATGTACCCTTGAACCAAGGTAAAATCAGTTTAAAATCATTACGGTTGATTGTTAGTTTTAATACATCACGGTCGAGGTTAAGGACATTATAGTCCGTGGATTTAAGGACTCCACAGTCCGATGTTAGTTTTAAGACATCACGGTCGAGGTTAAGGACATCATAGTCCGTGGATTTAAGGACTCCACAGTCCGTTGTTAGTTTTAAGACATCACGGTCAAGTTTAAGGACATCATAGTCCATAAGTTTAAGAACCCCACAGTCCGTGAAATGTATGGTTGTTGGGACCCGTCACCTCTTTGAAGACGTTGAGGAATTACAACGACAAATATCAAAGGAGTGAAGAAATGTACCCTTGAACCAAGGTGGATTAAATGATCTGTAGCCCGATTTGGAACCAAGACCAATTAACTATATTATGAGCACATTGGCTCAGTTAAGTCTGGATTGAGGACTTATGGCCCACTTGGGCCAAGTCCAATTAAGTTTGGAATGTTGGCCCTCTGTTGGACCATTAGACATTTGTCTGGGTTCGAACCCACATTATTTAGCAATGCTAAACATTTTCATCTTTAATTTCCTCAATTTTGAGATTCAATTGAAGGGGAGGCTTTACCTCTGGAAAATTAGCCAAATTGGCTAAAAGCAGTGTTAAACACTTAAGAACAACGGTGTTAAACATTGGAGACAGAACTCTCAAATTAGTATTAAACACTAAAAGACCAGCAGTGTTAAACACTGGAAATAAAGCTCTCAAATTAGTTTTAAACACTAAAGAAAATGGGGTCACGTGGGGACACGTGAGGGCGCCCAAAGGTGGGGCCAGATCTCCTCGCTTTGTTCTGCAAATAAGTGTTAAACACTTTTGATCTTTTTGTTTTGGAGCATCACGTGCTGGCACGTGATGGTCATCTGTGTGCTGACTGTTAAAGCTTTTGCCAAGGGGTCGCGTGGGAACACATGAGAGCACCCAAAGCTTAGATTTCCCTTGCTTTTTCTTTCAGTGTTTCAGGGGTCACGTGGAGCACGTGAGGCATTGCCTCAGAGCCGATTCCCTCTTATTTTTGTGAACCTTTTCAGGGGTCACGTGGGAACACGTGACCTTGATTCTTTTCATGCATGAAGATCTTTTAAATCTCTTTATTTTTGAGAATTAAATTCTCTGTAGGTTTAGCCCCAATTATAACTTTAGAGGAATTAAATTCCTATTTTTGAAAGAATTTTATTCTTATGTAGGGTTAAACCCTAATTTTCTTTTTAGAGGAATTAAATTCCCATATATCCAAAAGAATTCAATTCTTGTATAGGGCGAAAACCCCAATTTCATCATTTTAGGAGGAATTAAATTCCTGTGAATTTAGAGAATTAAATTCTCAATTAGGGTTAAACCCTAATTCTGTCCATCTTGAAGGAATTAAATTCCTATAGTTTTAAGAGAATTAAATTCTCAGATAGGGTTTAAACCCTAATTTCATTATGAAGGAATTAAATTCCTGTAATTTTGAGAGAATTAAATTCTCGTATAGGGTTAAACCCTAATTTTATTTTGGGAGAATTAAATTCTCTAAATTCAATTCCCCCTCTAAATTTTGGATCTGCATGGCAGGATCTCAACCCGATGAGAATTAAATTCTCATCCTATGGGGAGATGTGCTCTGTGCAGATCTTCAACCAGAAGAAGAACTAAGTTCTTTGCAAAAGAGTTAAACTCTTAGGTTTTTGAGAATTAAATTCTCTTTTTTCTGAAGTTTTGATCCTCTTTCTTTTTTTCACCTAGAGTTTTCTTTCTGAATTTTCAAGATGCCAAAATTCTCTCCAAAGTTTTCTCTCCAAAATTCTATCTCTAAAACTCTATTCCCCCTTCTCTTCTCTTGGCTCCTATTTATAGGAGGAGGAAAAGAATCAATTTGTTTAGTAAATCTCTCATTGAAAGATTTTGTTTGTTCTCATAATTAATATGAGCCTTTAAATCATTAAGTGAATTTTATTCACCGTTGGATTTTCAATCCAAAGATATTTTGTTTGTTATTTCTGGTGAGATTTAGGGAAATCTTTCCTTGTCTAAGATTTTTCTATAAATTGATGGTATTTAATCACCCCTGGATTTTTAATCCAACGGTTCTCCTTAATCCTTTCCCATTTGGAAAGATTTTAAAGAAATTTAGAATTTTTATTCTATTGATTTATGAAACTTTCACAGCCTATCACGTGTTGGCACGTGACCGCTCCTCCTTCGGAGTTTTAATTCTGTACTTTAATTGGGCTAAAGGGTCATCACGTGTAAGCACGTGACCCCCCTTTGGGGTCTTTCTTCAGCCACTTGTTTTACTTAGGATTTTTAATTCTGTAAATAGATCACGTGTCAACACGTGATGCCTCATTGAGGCCTTTATAACTTGATAGAATTAAACTCTGCATTTCAACTGGGCTAAAGACCATCACGTGTCAGCACGTGACCTTTGGTCACGTGTGAGCACGTGACGCCCCTTTGGGGTCTTTCCTCAGCCGCTTACTTCTGCTTTGCTTAAACTTTAACTCTGTAAATGGATCACGTGTCAACACGTGACCCTTGGTCACGTGTGAACACGTGATGCCTCATTGAGGAAATTCCTGATTTTTAATCAGGGAACAACACCAGGGATCAAAGTCCTCGCCAAGAGGCACAGAGTAGCTACCCTGCTCGGTCGATAACCAGCATGCCTCTCCAAGCTTCCCACGCTAAGGAACATGACCTCTCCAAGAGGCATCCGGTTCTACGTTTAAGCAATCTCCACCTCGACTTCGGGGCCATGGAGATACCGTCTTCGCACCGATCTTTGCACATTCGGCAAGCGAACAGATTCAACTCGATGTGTGATCACTAGACAGAGAACTGACATAAAACGAAGGCAGTACTGCGTAAATACGAGTGTTTACCGACAAAGGAAAACACAAGCACAAACACTACCGCAAAAAAAAAATCTTTATTCACAAAGTCAAAGCTTTTACAAGGGTACTGTGGGCTCCCCAGCCTTACAAAAATGCCCAAAGGCCTACAAAATACCCGAGGCAACAAAAAGAAGAAAAAAGCATGAAGACAAGGGGCTTCAGGCCTCAGGGCCGGGCACAACCTCGGGAAGCCCAGCGTCCACCATAAGAGCCTCGGCGTCGCCCTCGTCGGGTATCTTCCCGGGGCCATCCTCCTGCTCATCATCCCCTTGGGGATATTCGGCTCGAAGCTCTTCATCAGCGAACTCCGGCATCCGAGCCTTGACGGAGTCGAGGGCCTCGTGCCAGATGGCGGTGGTGGCCAAGGCTAGGACGGTGTAGGACTGTTCCGATTTCTGGAAGTTCTCCACGGCCTTCACCGCTTTGAGGTCAGCTCGCTTCACAGCCTCTCCCGCAGCCTATAGCTCCTTCCGAAGGGTACTCACGGACTTCTTCATGGTGCCAACGAGCACCCTTGAGTCCCGAAGCTCGGCCTCGGCAGCCTCGGCGGCCTTACGGAACCTGGCAACCTCATGCTTCGAAGCCGCCGCCTCCTGCCTCCCGGTCGCCGCCTCGCCCTCAAGGCCAGCGACCCTCGCCATCGCCGCCTCCAGCTCCCGTTTCGAGCTCACCCCCAGCGAGGAGAGCTCACCTGCGGCTCGCATCGCCGGGGCTATCTCCTCCTCCTCCATACGGGAGACCATAGCGACGTGGTGGAGAACCTGAGGAAATCGGAGGGGGTCAGGAAGAAAAAGAGGCACAAAATCTCCCAAGCGATGAGATGATGTACGAGAACTAACATGCACGACCTCTTGGGTGATGGACGCCATTTGTGCCTTCAGCGTCCCCCATAGACCCGGCCCCCGGCCGACCTCTCCATGTCATGCAACAAGCTGTCAGCAACAGAAAGCCCCGATGTCACCTCAAAGCGGAGCTCCCCCTCGTCCACCAAAATCGGAGAGGCCGGGGTCCGCGGAACTGTTCGGGGGAACCTCTTGAGAGACGACGGCGGGGAGCTCGTCTCCACCTCCGAAGCCTGGGCATCCTTTCCCCGAGCCTTTTTTTTGTTCGGTGCCTAGCCGGGTTCCGGGCGCGGCCCGCATTCGAGCGCTAGGGCGGGACGGCTACGGGGGGAGCCGGGACCGGCGTCTGACGAGAAGAACTAGCCCCTCCAGCCTTCGACCCTTTCTTCGGCTTGCCCATGGCTGCTCGGAGGAGGTCCACGTCCATGGTTTCTGCACAAGACAAGATATAATGGAATCAGCGATACAAACAGAAATAGAAACAAACACAAGCCTAACTTACCGACGAACTGGACGGGGCTGAGCCCGGCCCAACTAAGGGCCCGCTCAGAAAGCAGCACGCCGGCCCGGGGAATAAGCTCCCACCCCGCCACCCTCACCGCGTCCGGGTCATTAGACGGATTTCCCTGCCAGCACCTATCCCTAGACCACTGGATGGGGTACGGGCCAGTCCTCACCCTCTGGCGGCCCGACGAAGAAAAACTTCTTCTTCCAATCATGGATAGAAGAAGGCAAGACGACAACTCCTGACCCGGCTACACTCCCCCGTTGCTTCCTAAAGGAGAGGTAAACTCATCTCGGGTCGCCCGCGCGAGTTCCGGGGTGACTTTTGTAAACAATAGAGGAGGCAAGGATGGACAGACTAAAAGGAATCATCTGCAGCTTCAGCCGGACCAGAAACCCTAGGAGAATCCTCCAGGAGTCCGGCACTAGCTGGCCCGGGGCTAGCCTAAAGTAATTTAGCGCAGCGACAACCTCAGGAGAGAAAGGCATGCGCATTCCGGCTCAAAGGGCTTCCAGGTACAAGGCGATCTCTCTGCCCCGCACCTGATCTGCTCTCTCTCCTTCCTCGGCCAATCGTAGCATGTAGCCAGAAGGAATATGGAAACGAGTCCGAGCGGTGACAAGCTCGTCCTCATATCTCACTGAGGACGACGCACCAGGGACGTCCGCCGCCACCGCTCCGGGAACCGCCCCAGACGCACGACCCCGGGAAGAGAATCTGACCCCAACTTCCCGAAAGGGCTCCAACCCAGGAGAAGAATCCCTAGTATCTACCCCTACGATATCTACAAACTCCTCAAAATAAGACATCTAACCTGATGGGAAGAAATCCTCGAGAAGAGAAAACGCAAAATCCGACCTAAAAGGAGAGAGCGCCGAGCTAATAAAACTCAGAATGAGGAAAATGTGAAGAGAGAGAGAGATCCTGGATCAGGCCTCCCCTCGATTTATGCTACCGGCATTCTCATCCAACCGCGACGGTCGACTCCCGCCAAAACGGTTCACTGCCCCCGACGGCCACGATCACTCCATCTGTCGCAAGCTCATTGGCTGCATCCCATCGGACGCCAGAAGCCTGCGGCATGTCATATCAGCCAACCGGCACCCAACACGTGGCCTGTCGCTTCAGCAAAAGGGCCCACGATCTGGCGCACCCTCTTTAATGCGGAGATCTCGTTCTGATTCGCTGACATCACTCAGAAAAAACAACCGATCGCCCAGGGACACGCCCGACGATATCTTCGAAAAGGAGCTCACCTCGGGTGACCCGGCAAACCACTCTCGATCCGACCCGTCAGCTGGTCGAGACGAGAGTGGGGGGCTAATGATGATGCTCGATATCGGTGATCTCCCAGATCATGACACGTGGCAGATGACGTGTCCCAGGGCTCACCAGAAAGGACCTACAATGGCCGACCAGACCACTCCTGTTCCCGTCCTACAAGCAAACGCCGGCTCACCTCCGAGCCCCCAGCACAATTGGCCTCCTCGGCCTCACAGCTCGTCTCCGAGCTATCATAGGCCCGAGCCTCCTCGGCTCTCTCAGCTCGCCTCCGGGCTCAAGCAGAACCAGGATACCTCGGCTCTCCCACTCGACCGCGAGCCCTCTCGCCGAGGTCATCTTCCTCGGTCTCATCGACCGACCAATGGCACCGCTGCAGGCGTAACCGCCATACCGCGAATCTCGCCATGCGCGAGATCTCCACCGGCCACATCCCACGTTCCACGCCGCCACGATCCCCCATTAACGAGCATGTCTCGCCATTAATTGAAGGTCTCGCTCATCACGCGGGCGTGACGTCGGGAGCGTAACGGCCGGCGTGATTCTCGCGCCTACCCTACCTGCTGCCACCGCTATATAAACCCCTTCTTCAGACGGTCCAGGTAAGCCATTTTTTTACTCCACTAAGCCGTTACTCTGCTCGGATCTCTAGTCTAACTTGACCGTCGAAGGGTCCTCGGTGGTACAACCACCCCGGGACTTCCTTGCAGGTAGCTCGGCAACCATAACCTTAAACCCATTGAGATCCACACGCTTCAGGAGCGAAAGTCTCCAGATCCAATCTCAGTCACTCATCGCAGCCATCAGCAGATCAACGGAGGGCAACATCTGAAGGAGGCCTACGACCCCCATCAGCTTAGAGATAAGATTTAGTTAGTTATTTAAATATAATTTCTAATTAAATCAATTTTATCTTTAAGCATCATTGTCTAGGGCTATAAATATAGAATTAATTATTGTATTTTGTAGAGAAGAAGGAGAGTTGAATAGAAGTATTGAATGAGAGATTTTGTAATTCGTATTGAAATTGAATAAAGAAAAAAGTTTGAAGATAATTATTTCTTTGTGTTTAATTGTGTTTCATATTTTCTTTTCTTATCAAAGATGTTTCTGAATTGATTGGGACTTAAAAATAATAATGGATCTCAATATGAAGTTAACCCGAATGAAAAGTTGACAATAAGTTACCAGGAGGGTCAAATGTAAACTATCAAGATACAGGGTTATCTTATAATAACTTGAAAGAATATAGGTTTTTATGTAAATTAACTCTTTTTATTCTTTCTCTCTCTTCTTTTTTTTTTCCTGCCAACTCTCTATATAAGAAGTTTGAGAGAGAGTGCCAAATTCTTCAATGTATTTGCTGATGAAATGAGGTAAGATACAATCACCCCGAAAGAGAGAGACTTTGATGCACGTGTGGTGCACAGCTGGAGGGTGAGTTAAAAAAGCTGGCTTCTTGCAATTAATTTGATTAGTTTAATGCTGGTTTTGGATTTAAAAAAGGATTTTGATGACAACCCATCTCCAATTTTTGCTTCATACTGCTGTCTATCTCCCCCTCTAGCCTTCATCTTTGTAAGTTTCTCTTGATTTTGGGATCTGGGTTTGGTTTATCTTGCTGCAATTTTTGATTATTTTCTATTTTGCTGAGAATTTTGGGAACTGGGTTTTCTTTATTTGGTGAGATTGAAGCTGTTTCCTATTTTTTTAATTTTTAATTTTTAATTTTGTTGGGTAGAGTCATGGGTAAATTGAAATTGTGTTGTGTTGGTCCTTTTCAGCTAAAATTTGAATATTTCTAATTATTATCATCAGATGAAGGTTTGAAACATGATAATTGAATATTGTGCTTGTCTATATTGCATCCTGAATTGGAGCCCTGAAATAAGTTGTTGCTATTTATACACATGAACTAACTCAAGGCAGCTTCTTGTTTTACTTTATTTTACAATGTGGGCATTTCTTGTTCCTTCATTTACCAAGTCCATGGAGAAAAAGATGCATACACATTTTCCAGTTTCTAGTAAATTGTTGTGTTGTGAGAATCTTTTTGAGTATGAGAGAGTGTTGGGCTTCTCTTGCCAACCTTTTCTCAACGAGGTTAGTTTAGATGATTTTGGGACCCATGTTCATTCTATTTTTGAGGATTAGGTTGTTAGTTGCTAGACTAGGACTTTTTTCTTCTTCTTTTTGTGAAAAATAAATAGTTTTTGTATTTCTTTATTGCCCTTAAGTTTTCAATTCTTAATCTCTATATTTGTGGTTGCATTTCATTAATAAGGTTTTACCTATGACTGCTCTTTGTATCAATATATACTTTGCATCTCTTATATTTTCAGAATAGTAGTCTAGGAGTATTTATCAAAAGATTGATGCCAAATAATTTACTCTATTCAAATGAATGATAAGCTCAATTTTGTTTGTAGCAAATAACTGCTCTGCTTCTTTAAATTTCAAGTCTTGTTGCAAAATTTATAGAACATGTTGGTTGCCTGTCTACATCCTTTTCTTTTCTGTGAACTAACTTTTTTTATGCTTTATTGTCTGTAATTTTTTCGTTTTGATTCTTTTATTGCTGGCTAAATTTCATTAAACAAGTCTAAGTGTGGTTGATCTTCTTATCAATATACACTTGCATTTATGAAATTATCAAGAATGATGTAGGAGTGCTTATCAAAGAGTTAAGACAAGTATCTTTTTTCATTCAACCGAATTGGAAGTGCATGCCTCGTTGCAAATGTTGAAGAACTAGTAGAGGTTTTAGTATTCCTTCCATCTCTTGTGCGAGACAGAGAAATGTAAATATCTGATAGTTTGATGCTCGAACTCTGATTCATTGCAAGTTCACTCTAAATGACTCAATAGATGCTAAGAAATATAGGTTAAGTTGAAATTTTATCAGTTTAGCAAATTTCAAATGTCCAGGTTATTCTAACATTCTTGTTTATAGAAGGGGATTTAATTTTATTTCTTTATCCTCAATCAACTAACTTTACACTTTATATTTATGTAGGACTTGTGCAGTTAGAATTTAGAGATTTATAATAATGGCTGCTTCCGGTGATCCCAAAGGTAAAAGAGAGAGACGAATTTTCGAAAGTGTCGATGAACTGGCGACTGACTTAGCGGAATATATCTCACAGTTATCTGAGATTTCGGTCAAGGAAAGAGGAGTTTTTACTATTGCCTTAACTGGAGGGTCACTCATCAACTTATTGGGGTAAATCATCTTTCTTATAATTGTGTTCCCATTTGTTGAATTATAAAATTATGCTTGATATTTTAAAGGAACAAAGTTCAATTCTTCATGCAATCAACTGGTAATTAGCACATAGCATAACCTCATGGTTTCAGTCTTCGTTAGACTTAGAAGTGACTTAAGTTGATTGTCGACTAATTCATAAACTGGGTGAGGCGTGATAAGTGCTAAACAAAGTATATACAAGAGGTGTTGATTTGAAATTTTTTCTCAATTTTTCCCCTCATATATACTTTTATTTTGGACATATCACTGTTAAGTACTCTTAACTCTCGCTATTTTTTTTATTGAACACCTGAGTTTCGTCGTTGCAGAAAACTCCTTGAAACTTTGGTTTCAAGGGAGTTTTTTCACTTACATTCCCTCAAATGCTCATGTTCACCGATGTCTATAAACAAAAATGACTAAGGTTCTTTTTTTAATGAACTACTTGTGAAAGCAGGAAACTGTGTGAAGCTCCATATAACAAGACCATGGATTGGACAAAATGGTACGTGTTTTGGGCCGATGAGCGTGCCGTGGCGAAGAATCATGCTGATAGCAACTATAAGCTTGCAAAGGATGGATTTCTTTCTAAGGTATGCAAGAAATGCCATCTTATTTTGTTGCTCGTTAGTCAAAGAAAATGCTTCTGCCGCTCTTGTGGACAGAATCGTTACTATGCTATAAAAATAAGCTTAACATTGTGGATTATATTCATGCAATTAATTCGTTTCATTCAAGTTTTAAATAGGACACAAGCAAAGGAGCTTTCAAATATTGCCGAGAATCAGGATTCCTTTATAAGCTTTGCTTGGTGTCTTGATCTAAGTTCTCTGTGTACTTGTCATGAAAAATTAGAGTTTGTATGAATTGAGATGTAATATTCCAATATATAGTATAAGAAACGAGTGTATCAGTTAGAGTTGAAACTTAAAATATCTTTAACTGGGGATGAAAAGGGGAATAGGTGTAGATGGTTTCGATCCAATAGGAAACAACTAAATGCGTCATTAGAAGAAATGATAGAATCATGGCTAAGGAACAAGAGTGCAAGACCAATGATAGAGCTTAAATGAGGATATGCTAGTTATTCATGTAACAGAAGACATACGGCTTAAAGAGCTAAATGGTAAGAATGGAAAAATAGGATTTATGTACCCAATAAAATTGAGAGAATTATGAAGTAGAAGAGATGTTGAGTAGAAGAGAGATGGAAGAATTTCTATATTGATATTGCTGTGGGGTGAACACACACACACACACACACACACACACACAAAATCATAAGAGAAACACGATCCCTTGATCATGTGGATTTGTACATCCACAAGAGAAGCATATAATCCCTTGATCATTGCAATCATTGATTGTTGCGGATGGTCGAGATAAACATAGATAAATAAAACATAAAACCATAGATAAGAATCAACACAGCAAAACATAAAAAAAATTATGAGGAAACCCCACACGGGGAAAATCACGGGCACAATAGAGATCATTTTCATTAATTCGGATGAGAGAGTTTACATGGGGAATATTTGGATAAACTCTCGTCCTCACTGATCTTTCCCCAAAGGGAAGAGACGACTTTCACAAATATTAGGGCTACACTGTGTTGGTTCTCTCTTGCTCGTACAATCCAAGCCCTAGGCTATTGCTCCATATTTATAGCCTATACAATGATGCTTATATACAATGATGTTTAGAGATAACATTGATTTAATTAGGATTTATCTCTAAATAACTAACTAAATCTTATTTCTAAACAAACAAACAAAATTAACAAATTAGTTAGGATTCAGGACATCCCAACAAATCTTCATCTTGGACTGAATCCAATCAGATATGAATCTTCCTGCCAAAAATCTAATGTTGCCAATCGCCCCGTAAGGCATTTTCCATCTATCAACGCTAGCAAGTCTTCAAACAGAATAATTGTTCATCACTGAATCCACCATCAAACCGTTTTAAAAAGTCACACGACACAATTTGATCAGATCTTCATCATGTCCTATGTAGCACGGGTTCGGATACAGATCCGGGATATGGTACGATACGGATCCGCGGATCCGCAATTTTCCAAAAACCTATGATACGAGATACATTTTTTATCGATATTAAATTAACTAAATATGAATATATATTAATGTATACATACCGATATATAATAATATAGATAAATAATGGCATTTTGTTAAATATTTAATGCACTTTCAAACTTGTGTGTACCTTAATTTTCAAGAGAAAGATAAAATGCGTCGATTCGAGTGGTTGATGAGGCATTTACAAGTTCGAGCGAATCCAAAAGAATTCGAGAGTTTCGAACTCCAATACATTATCGGGAACGATACGTGGGGCATATACAGATATCTGTTCATCATAGATCATAGCTCATCTCCAAGCCCAAACAGAACGACTCTTGGTTCATATCCAAGCCGAAAACTGAGATGAAAATATTGTGTCAACATAATTTCAAAGACGAATATGTCACACCACGATATGACAAACCAGATCGCAACGGATATGACGGCAAATACATCACGCATGGCAATAGAGTCGAAACAAATAACCAGAACTTCGACGACGAAGATCACAATTCAATGTGAAACAAAATCGTACCGGACACGATAAAGCATGCGCTCTACACGCCAACAGTCTCGAAATAAGTAAACAGAAGCATCTTGAAATATGCATATGTTCAAATAATCGGCAAATCCTGAATGGAATTCTCCCCAACTGATTTTACTCGAGCTACTAAATCCATGATTAATAGAAGGATGCGAGATACGGATTGATAAATCTCTACCTCAGCTCGCATCCGATGAAGGAGATTATGTCCCGACAGAAACTAAGGAGACGAAGCATGTCACATGATTAATGTGACAATCCAGAATCGCACCTAACATGATTACAAATGAGACCGAAAGGGCAAGATACTCCACCTCCAACCCAAATCTGTATGGTAATGGCGTCTCGAAGTAATAACAAGCATCCAGGACTTTAACAGGAGCCGATTCGAACTATAAGTACTAAAGTGCTGATGGCTGCAATAGAAGATTGAGTTTTTCGAATCCGACTCCATCAATATATTTGAAACGCTGCATGAACGATCAGCGCCGCCATATCCATCCTCAAATGCTAGCCACATTGCTGATACTATGACGCACACCCACGTGCACTTGCAGCTGTGCCCATGCGCTTCGTCGTGCTAATGACTACGATCTATGATGAATTTCAAACGTGGCACCATCGATCTCATGCGCCATTTAAGTCTCTTGTTTTTGCATTCGTACATGCCCTGAATCTATGCACTCGATCAATAGAATCAACCTTAGCTCTCATACTAATTTGTTGCGGATGATCGAGATAAACACAGATAAATAAAACATAAAACCGGAGATAAAAATCAACACAACGAAATACAGATTTTTACGTGGAAAACCCAAACGGGAAAAACCACAAGCACAAAGGAGATCGTTTTCATTAATTCATATGAGAGTTTACATAGAGAATACATAATAAACTCTCGTCCTCACAGATCTCTTCCCTTTGGGAAGAGATCACTCTCACAAATATTAGGGCTACATTGTGGCGGCTCTTTCTTGCGCGTAAAATCCAAGACCTAGGCTATTGCTCCGTATTTATAGCCTATACAATGATGCTTAGAGATAACATTGATTTAATTAGGATTTGTCTTTAAATAACTAACTAAATCTTATCTCTAAACAAACAAACAAACAAAATTAACAGAGTAGGTAAGGATTCAGGACATCCCAACATATTGATCATTGCAATCATGATCAAGGGTATCACACTAATCATATTCCATATTCATAGGCATCGACCAAATCACACAAACATTGTTCCATATACAAAGGCATTTAACTAAATCATACAAATCATATGCCATGTACATAGGCATTGGCCATACCATACCGACCCTATGGTACGTGACTGAAATGAGGGTTTTCTGTTTTTCTTGTAGCACATTTGACTTCATCGTGCATGAATGATACTGGGCTTGTTTATGGATCTAAATTGAATATTTAGATGTGTCGTAAGATACATAAAATATGGCAATTACCTAAGTTACGGATGCATGTGCATCTACAATAAAAACCTAGGAGGCCATGGAAAGGAGAGGCAGTCAAAATTTTACTGAAGGGTTAAAAAAGAAGGAAGAGGATTTTGTGTTCTTGTGCACACACACACGCACATATTTCGTGGAGTGAGATAGGTGTGTGCGCGCGCGCACAAGCACATGTGCATGGGTCGGCGTTTGTGCATATTATGGTTGGATGGTGTGCGCGTGTCCGCACTAGGGGGCGGAGAGGATGGAGGGGATCTACAATATCTAGAGAAAGTTGCAAGGCCATGATAAAGCTAGTTATGTCATTGGGCGAGTTTATTAGGGAAGTTTGGTGCAGGTTCAAGAAGTCTCACTCCAAATTGTTAGGACAAGACCTGGAAAATTTCCATGGCTATGGATTTTTGAAATGTTATCCTAAAGCCATGTCCCATATAAACATTTACTGAATTTTTTTTCAAGGACGTAAGAATTGAGTTATATCTCAACTATAAGAATGTATGTGAACCTGAAACCGTGGTTATGTTGATGACAGTGTAAACCTCCAAACTTTAGAATATGTTATTTGTTATTATCATTGCACACAAAAATTGGTAGATATTATGGTTGCCGAAAGCTGGTAGAGAAAAAATGTTCTCCTTTATTTACAAAAATGTGCTCCTGTATTTACTTTTAAAAACCGGATTCGCTGAAGGCATTTATGTCTGCCTTCGTGCATAATTACTTTTATAATTAGTTTACTCTTTCATATTTATAAACATATTTATAGTCAGTAAAATAATATAACACACACATATGCATGCATGTATATGGGTATATAGTATTACACATACGTATACACTTGTGTGTGCGCGCGCGCGCGTGCATGCATCCCGACACAGATCTTCCATTTGAAAGCCATTCTCCATCCGAGGGATGTCTCTATCCGAGTGATACATGGGGGAGTTCAAACCACTAATTCTTACTGGGCGATTGACCAATGCTCCCTCATTCCACTTATCCTAATGGAAATTCATATTGAGTTCCGGCTCAGGTAGTGCATCCATTTGAATTTATGAGATCGCTCGGTATCTGTATCAGAAACGACATTAATTTCGTCCACATCTAAAAATCATTGTTTTACTCAAAATCCTGAAAGAATCACATAGTGATATAATCAGTGCATTATTTTGTTTTACATATGCATCAACTTTTGGGTCCATAATGTTTTCATTATGATTGATGATACTTTGATAATTAGCTTCACCCTTGTCTTATGAGATATCTGCATTGCAAATATGTACTTGTTGAAGTCTAAATTATTTGGCTATCCATTGGAGAACTTAGATAAGTTGTTTGATACAATATCGACACATAATTTTTGAGGTTTTGACAAGGGAGAGAAGGTTTCTCCTTTGACGAGAAAGAAATTTATATTCTGATTTATATCATGAGTAAATTCACTTGGTATCCTTGCCTCTACATGCATTGCCACTTCGTAGCATCTTTGCAAATCATAGAAAGTCTAGCATCATAAATTTAAAAGGCCTTAACTAAAATACCGTGACCTTTCACTTTCAGCGTTTTTTCTTTAAATTTTGATATATACCACATTTAACTTTGTTGGTTTACCAAACTTAGTGTTTTCATTTAAATATCGTGAGTTTTCGGAATTGAGCAAATGATTTTCCATTAATGATTTTTTAAAAAAAATTTCTTCTCTGCAAGCGGATGTTTTGTAGCAAAATGCTTCTATGAATTTATTCTATTTTTCGTGTATAATCCCTTAAAACGAATAGAACACGATTATCAATATTTTTTATAAGATTATAATTAAGTTTGTCCTATAAACCTATGTTCCACGAATTTGTTGGCAAGGAGACGTATCCGTATTTGATTCGTAATGGATTCTTTCGGATTCATAGAGGACAAACTTGCAGAACTCTTTTTCTGCACATCCTAAAGTTTGTGTTAATTCTTGATATATGTAACATACTAATATGTATTAATGTCCCAGACCAACAACCTATGCATCACCATTATCACACCAGTTGTATTTTTAGTTTAGGCTAGCTAAAAGATAATTTCTTGTTATTTTGTGTGCATTCAAACAATGTAAAAATTAGTGTATCCTAACAAATCTTATCCAGAATTTTTGAAAAAATTGTGAATCCACAAAACCAACTGGTATTGTTTCCGGTTTCCGTATTCGAATCCGTACTAAACTAAATAAAGAATATCTTTTTTGTTCTTCTGCCAGAATACTAGTTTCTTGCAAAGCATGAACTTCTTTTACTTATGCTTAAATGCCCACTCACAAAAACTCGAAAGTTATGATGATGGTTTTGAGATATATTTTTATATTCTAACATACCCCGCTGCTATATTGTCCTGTTTATAGGGCCGAAACCTGAGTTTTTGCGCAACAGTATTTTTAACTTTGCGTATCCATTGGGATTTGATGCATTGCTCTAAGACCCTATTAAATGTCTTTGTTGCTACATCTAAACACTGAAATTATAATGAGGGTTTGCCAAATTTACTTTTATTTCCAATATCCGTACGTATCCTTTATAAATTGTATCTCAGGTGTCAGTTCTCAACAGCCACGTGCATTCTATAAACGACAACGTGACCGTCGATGAGGCCGCCGCCGAGTATGAGTTCGTGATCCGCCAGCTCGTCAAGGTCCGGACCCTCGACGTCTCCGAAATTAACGACTGCCCGAAATTCGACCTCATTCTCCTGACCCTAGGTTCGGTTTCTCTCTTCCCTGACCACCCATCCCTCGAGCAGAAAGAAGATTGGGTCACTTACATAACTAACTCCCCGATCTCACCCCCCGAGAGAATCACTTTTACTTTACCGGTGATCAACTCTGCGTCCAATGTTGCGATTGTTGCAACAGGCGAAGATAAAGCGAATGCGGTGAGATTCTCGGCACGGGTGCAAATGGTGCAGCCGAGTGAAGGGAAGTTGGTTTGGTTCTTGGACAAGTCGGCTGCTTCCGAGCTTGAGCAACTATAACAAGGCCGGGTGTTTTGTGTGAATGTGTGTATGTAGGTATATGAGGGGGTTGCATCTTCCCTGAATCTTTTGCGATGTCCTTTTGGGGTTTCTGTTTTTGTTCTTTTTGGAGGGTAGGGGGTTTGTACTGTACTTGGTTTATGGTAAAGAGGTCGGGTTAACATAGAAGATAAACAAAGCATTTTCGTCGCAAAGTTAAACATAGTTTTCGCCTTTTATTTTTATATATATGGAGAAGTTCTCCCTTCTTGATCA
Organism: Agapanthus africanus; assembly: GCA_030015575.1. Classification (NCBI taxonomy): domain Eukaryota; kingdom Viridiplantae; phylum Streptophyta; class Magnoliopsida; order Asparagales; family Amaryllidaceae; genus Agapanthus; species Agapanthus africanus. The sequence goes on along the minus strand of CM057349.1, from coordinate 17,164,797 downwards.
AGAATTTGTATTGCATCTAATGTGTAAGTTTCTTACCTTCGAGATCATTACAAATGATTATTGGATGCATATTTGAGTTGCAAATGCCTAGTCATGTATGAACTTTGATGGTAAGAAAGAGTGTTTTGACAGATGTATTGAAGTGTTTAAATCTTCTTGGATCTTATGATAGATTTATATCATGTGCATCTTGCAAATTGTTTTTAGGATAATTCACACTAAAATACCCATAACTATGGATGCTATTATGTCCACTACCTAACAGCGTTTTGTTAATGAAGTAGACTCTGTTGAGGTGTTGCGTTAAAAGGAATTTTTGCAACAAGAAAACTTTAGGTGGTTTAGTGTAAAACAATGATATTTAAGGGTAATTTAGAGTAATATGTATTCTTACTCATAGTTTAGTGAAAAAGATGATAGTTAAGGGTAATTTCTTGTAATTTGTTCATCATCATTTTTGGCATCGGCTTGTAAGCCTTATCCTATACATACAGCCCACTCAACACACCCATGTGCACATACATCCAGGGGACCCGCGATTTTGCCTTAAACGTGTCACGTCCTGCTTTCCAAAATACGGAATACGAGGGGTGACTAGACCAGCCATACTCTTACGGTCAAGGAATAATTCTACCGTAGTCACACTTCGGATTCTAACATTACATGATAATCAGTAAACACAGTACTAGAGTAAATGAAATCACAGCTCACAGCTTTATTATATTAAAATGACAGAGTTCAGGATACATTTATTTGCATGAAAGAAATAACTAACCAAAATAATAATAAGATTCTTATATCAAGCAGGAGGCGATAGCACTAATGTCGCGGTCTAAATCTCCGCGATCTCGAATGACAAATCCTGCTCCTGAGCTGGGTCCACATCGTCCTCTGAGTATGCACACTCAGGTCATCAGGGCGACACATATAGCAACATATATATAGCGTGTGTACTATGATATTAAACATGAAATGGACGGCAGAATACAGTAACATGAGATTAACAAATATCAATGAACAGTATGGTATATGTATCATGTCAGTAATTCACGCAATATGTATGTCATTACCAATCAGTCGTTAGGTCAAATGAAATCAATCGGTGGAAAAGGATACTCGTGTTTAACAAGAGTCTCGTGCATGCCCAAGACTACGGTTCACTGTCGTCCGAGACATAACTCTGCAGCCCTGCCGTTAGGCCCATAACCTAATACGCATATATATATATATATATATATATATATATATATATAGAGAGAGAGAGAGAGAGAGAGGAGAGAGGTCATAGAAAGGAATTTCTTCCTACGGCGTCGAAAAAATATACCCTCCCTCATATTTTCCGACGATCGGCATCCGCCATCTTCATCGTTATCATCTAAGATGCGGGTACACCAAATTTCATGTGATTCTACAACTTTTTCACCGTTGATTTAGCAATGTAAAAAGTTCTATTGTCGGTAAACCGTTAATTTTGAACCCACTAAATCAACGGTGAAAAAGCTGTAGAATCACATGAAATTTGGTGTACCCACATCTTAGATGATAACGATGAAGATGGTAGGTGCCGATCGTCGTAAAAAATGGAGGGTGTATTTTTTTGACGCCATGGGAGGAAATTCCCTCCTATGGCATCTTTCCTCCATTACTCTCTCTCTCTCTCTCTCTCTCTCTATATATATATATATATATATATATATATATATATAATGGAGAAAAGAGACCATAGGAGGAAATTTCCTCCTATGGCGTGGAAAAAATACAACCTCGACCAAATTTTTCGACGATCGGCCTCCATCATCTTCATCGTTATCATCTAAAATGTGGATACACCAAATTTCATGTGATTCTACAACTTTTTCACCGTTGATTTAGCAATGTAAAAAGTTCTATTGTCGGTAAACCGTTAATTTTGAACCCACTAAATCAACGGTGAAAAAGTTGTGGAATCACATGAAATTTGGTGTACGTACATCTTAGATGATAACGATGATGATGATGGGTGCCGATCGTCGGAAAAAATGGCGGAGGTTGTATTTTTTCCACGCCATAGGAGGAAATCCCCTCCTATGGCCTCTTTCCTCCATATCTCTCTCTCTCTCTCTCTCTCTCTATATATATATATATATATATATATATATATATATATATATATATATATCTCGAATGATCATTCTCTAAGTCACTATATCTCGCTAAATACGAGTTCAATTCCATCTTGATTTTCCCATTTTCCCTAAATTACAATAACTATATGTATAGAACTAGTTGTATACAAGCACACGTCACAATCACGGTCTTATCCACTTTCCACTGTACTGTTCACTTTCATGAATCAATCACTGGCGTACTTGACACAACTAATCCAATATCACTTACGTTCGATAATGAACAGTTTACTATAAATCTCTATGATAATTCGCTATCACCTAAGGTATCATGGTCGAGTAAGATATGAGAATGATGCAACATAGCAAATCATGTACGATATGAAACACAAATGTAAATTGCGAGTTCAGAAAAACATATTAATTCGCACGATAGTAATTAGGCAAAATGATATAAAAGAGACAGTAAATAAATTTAATCAGCAATCCAACAAAATTGGTTCCAGGTCAATCGGGTTTCAGGTTTGCGAGTTACAGTCAATTCATTTTTAGTGTTCATCGTTGGAAATTCAGTTTCTGAACTGAAAGTCTATTTCGTAACACATTTTAATCCCTGTTGGGATCATAATTAGGCGACACTACAGTTAGATAAAATTTAGATTTATCAATTACGTTTCCAACGCACCAGACGGATCGACAATATCCGCTGTGTTATAGGAGTTATGTCCTTCTAAGGCTAGGGTATACAATCTGTCCCTGTACTCAAATGTCACGACCCAATTTAGGAACGCGACCGGCACTTAAATCACGCAACGTCTAAAATCATAACGTAATTTAAGTAAGCCGAAACCCAGAATCTAAACCGTGAAATAAGGTAGAGTGGTAAAACATTTGTTTCAAATATCAACCTTTTTAAATCTCAAGTTATTACTAAAAATTTCGGCAGCGTTTCTTTTGTAAAAACTGATCCAAAACGGATACAAAACATAATATATAAAAACATCCCCTTTTTGGAGCAATCTCACGCCTAACGGCGGAACACAACCACACAACAGATATACGACGCCATAGGCGAAGAAATAAGCGAAATAAGAAAAGAAACAATATCGCAATATAGCATAAAAGTCGGCTCACATGAGCACGACACCCAGAGTCAAATATAAAATAAATATCAAGCTCTCAGTCTCGTCTCTAAGTCAATACATACATGTGGTAGATGGAGTATACTAGATACAAGGATACGAGTACAAGTAGAAAGCACATGAATACTCATAACCCACCTACAAGATATATCACGCCCAAAAGTAGCGATAGCCGCAGAAGTAGAAGAAGTAGAGTGCTCCGTCCTGACTACACTGAGGATCTGCCCTGCAAGACACCGTGGCACAACGGGGGTGAGTTGCCAGCTCATGAGTAATAAATAACATCATACATGGTAATCGCAAGCATGCACGAAATAGCGACAATTCCTAAGTAAGAGGTTATGATGGCATATGTATAACAGTGTGGATGCAGCATAATCATGAGTAAGGTACAACATCAGGATGCAGCAACTATATGAACAGAGCGTGTCATAATAAGTCCTGAATGTGGAATAAAACAGCGGTACTATTGATATATCATCATAAAACCGGTGTCAATCAACGACACTCAAAATCGCAATATCTCATGCGCCGTCACTATGACCGGCCCTCATATCCATCTCATCATATAACTCTGGTCGGTATCCTCCGGATATCCGCCGAGTTTCCATACAATCACCGGTAGGTAGTACTCCCCTGCCGGGCTCAACACTTTTCTATACGATCTTCTTGCCCCGGGGTACCGTATCGGATCTACCACGTACCCACAGACGGTTCCTTCTCACTCCTCGAATCGGGTACACTCATCACTCAGAACTGAGAAAATCCATGGTGGACATCAAATATCATATCAAGGGAAAACCGCGTCTTTCAAATATCCAAGTTTTGAAAATGTACTTTGCAGTTTCCCAAATCCACGAAAAACCGAAATCTCATGAAACATCATATGAGTATATGGTGCTATAGCAATGTATGAATGATGCTGACATGATGCGTACTAGTACAATAATGAGATTATAACTACCAATTAAGAATGTAATACAATGTAGTTATTCATGGCAACTTCTATAGTGTGCGTGTCTGGCAATTACCAACAGTGTGTGTGGGCATATGAATCAGTGCTCGTGCGACATGAACTGTTGGTAATGGTACAGTGCCCTACTGAGAATATGTCATTACATAACAGGTAATAGGATACACTCTATGATACTCATGCACAATCACAAATGTATAAGCACACAGTATAGGGTTTTGTAAGTAGAATCTAGCCATTGGCGCTTAACGCCATACAGGCGATTCCCCCGTAGATGTTAAATCTTCCTACCGGAACAGTCTCGAGCTATATGAATCCGACCACCTCCTTCTCTTTCCTAGCCGCGTCCGAAGTCCCCGCAAACGATCCTAGCATCGCACAAAACCAAAACACGTGAGGCTAATAAAATCTCCGATAAAATACGGACACATACGTAAAACGAATGAACCAACTCCCATAAGTTATCATGTGTGAGCTTAGCGTGCTAAACATGTGCAGCAACATCCAAGACTACCCCTAAGGGCTGCTAACCACACAAGACAGCTAAACGAGAGTCGGAAAATTCCGTATCACACGTTAACAAAACGCCTAAAATATGGTAAAACGTTCTCAGATTTTCCTATACAAACATTTAGAGAAAGTTGCACATACCAAAGGCCTACATGTAGTTCCATAGAGCACTCGACAAAGACTCACACCCAACACCCCAAGACGGGCCGCAAATTACGGCCAGATGCAATAAAATTGCGGCCAAGAAAAGAGGGGAGGGTTCAGGTTTTGGGGTTGTGTTTGTGGCTCTAAGACTAGCTCTTAGTAATGGCAACTTCTCAAAAAGGTATCTGGGTTGATAGCAAATTTGAACAGAAATGTTAGACTTAACTAAATACGATATTTAACACTAAACCAAAATATTAAGGTAGTTTAGTGAAACTTAGTGTTCTAACAAGGCTAATTAGTTACCAAAACATCCTCTTTAATCTAGATTAGGTCATGATTAACCTAGGAACTTCATAACCCAAGAACTAAACTCAAGTCTAAATATCATTAACCATAACACTAGTTAGGATTAGGGGTTTAATTAGCAAAACTAGATAACATGAAAACTTCACTAGAGTCTACTTGAGAGTGTAGATCCTTATCTCACCAAAAACTTGAAGGAACCTTAACTATGCAAGCTCCAAAGCTCATAGAGAGGCTAAACATGATTAATTAAGGGTTTGGTGAGGTTTTGTGGTGATTAGGCTTTCATAGTTGTGGTGGAAATTTGTCAAGAGAAGAATTTATGGGAAAAAGAAGAAGAAGAAGGAGAAGAATAAGTGAGGAGGGAGAATGAGAGAGAGATGAGGGGAGAGAGAGGTAGGCATGGCTCATCATTTATTGCCCCATACTCCTTTGTCTCTCCATTCCTTCTTTTCGTTTCTTTTCTTTTTTTAAAACCTTTATATATATATATATATATATATATAATATGGTTAGTTTGCCATGGGTAGAAAAACATGTTTAACTTAGTTTAGCATATTTTTAAAACTAGATTAGCATACACATGTGTGTGAATAAATATAACAAGTACATAAAAAATTAAATAAAATATATGAAAAATAATTATTAATTAAGCTTTTCAAAAACCCATGTTATATCGCTTAATTAACTCTAATCGCGTTTTTAAGGTGTTACATCAAATGCGGTACACCTCAACAGTTTAAAATGCAATTAAAATATCAAACGGCAGTAAAATCAAACGAAACCACCATCTATAGTTAGCTAACAGGATTATCTTCGCAACGGTATAAGCTTCCACATAATTTCACATTCTTACAACGCTACACATTTATTTAAAATCAGGTGTCAATATAGGATGCTGCTCTGGACTGCAGTCCAGAGCCGTATTCCAAATCAGTTTTTGTCGTTGATATATATCAGTATTGAAAAGTAAATAACATGGGGTTCTATCTTATCGAGTCGGTTTCGATATGAGCCGTAGAAAGTTATATTCCGATTTGTATCAATATTAATATTAATTTAACATCTCGACATGTACAGTAAAACCAGAATTGACACTGCCTCTTTGGGGCGTCATTACACGTGTGATACTTCGTTATTTAGAGTTCAGTTTTTTACACGACATTCGTAAGTAGCAAAAAGGAAATATGAATAAAAGTTTTGAGCATGATCGACGGGGTTTTAGTTCAGTTCTTCACATTGAACTACCAGCACACAATATCGAGAACTATCTAATTAAAGTTGGTTTTGCCTAACACGTGAAAATGGTGTCAAATGCTTACAATTCCACATGGTATTAACGTGATGTTCAGATCTAGTTACGCTCAAACAAATCATCCTAGATTACTGTGGTTTTTCTTGAAGATACGATGATAACTTACGAATAATATGTGATAGTAAACTAACTAATACGGACTCGTAACAATCTATCTAGTATACGGTTAACCCGGGTCTATAGTTATAAGTGTGTAGCGTGTAGAAACAAGTGAGGTTTCACTTGCTTATGATGACGACACAATGATGACGATCGCACGAACAAGAAAACGGCGAAGGCATGTCCACAAGCACGACACTTCACGGCTGCGACAGTGACCAATTGGGCCCGGCCACGGGTTCCGGAGAAGAGGGTGATGTGCTCTGGCTATGAGGAAGTCGACGACGAGATTGGCGGAGGTAGGCGGCTGGAGGTGCAGCTGAGATGAGGAGCATGGGTGAAGAGTCGAGAGAAACGACGGCGACGATGATGATGGTGTCGAGAAGGTTGGGTTGCAGAGAGAACTCCGGTGAGGCTAGGCGACGGTAGTGTTCAGGGGAGTAGTGGGGGAGATCAAGGTCGGCCGGAGGTGCTCGTCGTGGCGACTGCAATGGGGCTGGGTTGCAGTGAGAGGATGCGGTGGTGCAGTGGATGCAGGTTGGTGGAAGACTCAGGTGTTGTGGTGGTGGAGGCGAGCTCGTCGGCGACGAAGGCAGTGCTCAATGGTGGGAAAAGTTCGCCGGTGAGAGAAGGGAAGCTTGGCTGGTATGGAGGAAGTGATTGCGGGGCCACGTCGGTGATGGGTTTAGGTGTGATAGTTGGTGAAGGTTGCCGGAGTGGAGTGCGAGGTGTTGGTATAGGGTGTTTACAGAGGGTTTTCATCGGGGATGAAGGGGACGCCGGCGATGGGTGCGGTGGTGTATGAGGAGTAGAGAGAGTGTGTGTGAGAGAGAGAGAGAACGAGAGAGAGATAGTTTTGAAGAAGGAGAGAGAGCGTGGGAGCGAGCGGTTGTGAGAGAGGATTCGAAAGAGACGGTCATGAAGGGGTCAGGATCAAGTGGGGCATCGGTATAGAGCGGGTCGTGAGGAGGTGGTTGCGAGGAAGACAGAGGCTAGCCGTTGGGGAAAAGAGAGAACGAGGAAGAGAAAGAAAGGAAAGAAGGGGTCGTTGAGGGTGATGGGAAGAAAGAGGAGGAGATCTCGGAGATTAGTTGGGAGTGGGGTGGTGTCGACGACGAGCGGGTCTCGCGTGGATGAATGCGGGAGAGGAGGAGCAGTTGACGCTCGTTCGAAAAGAAAAGAAGAAGAAGAAGAAGAAAAGGAGAGGGAGATGGGGAACGGGTTGGGTCGAGTTTGGGCCGGGAAAGAGGGGTTGGGCAGGGGCTTGGATTAGAAAATTATATAGGAAAAAATAGACTGGGTAAAAAGAAAATAGAAATAGAAAAAAATGAAACATTGGAAAAATATTTAGGAGATTAAATTGGGAATTAAATGGAAAATTTATTAGGACCAAACTTTTAAATACATGATGTACCATGGAACTAGGGATTTATAAAATACGTTAAATTGTGACCACTTCCTCCACGGAGGATCAAATCTCCACACTCTTATGGGAAGGAAAAGTGCCATACTAAACGAGTTATTGCAATTTATTGTTAATTTTATTGTAACATGAATGCTTGCAGGACAGCTGATTAACTGCTACTTTCACAAGGGAGAAAAAGACTAATTAAAATATAGAAAAAAGGAGGCATGGCCCCAAGAAGAAAGAGACTAGAAACTCATGACAAATAAAGTTACAAGAGTTAATTACGGATACGCCCTATGTACTACAGGGTCGAGCATTTATATCCATTAAAGTATCATAATAAACGTTTTTACTCACTCTGATTAACAAATGTTTTTCTAATTTCTATTATATCCTTTTCTCGTTCTTTTAAACACAAAGAACGCATAAGCCTAATAATCCTATGAAAAGAAAATCTTAGCAAAATCAACTACAAATAATAATAATAAAATAAGGTTGAAAAATATTCGTCTTGAATTTTTTTCCCCACTTCTTGAAATTAATGAAGAGAATATGTTAAACATCAAGTGATGATGCTCAGTACCGGGAACTCCCCAGATCATGACACGTGGCAGATGACATGTCCCAAAGCTTACGAGAAAGGAGCAAAAAGGGTACATTGGAAGCATACCCCGGGCCTTCCTCCCGAGGATGTTACCAACCTTCGGTGGCCCCCAAGACCACTCCTATGCTCGTCTTACAAACAACCATTGGCTCGTCTCCGAGCCCTCCCGCACGCTGAGCTTCCTCAGCCCACCTAGCTCGCTTCCGAGCTATCACAGAACCAAGCTTGCTCGGCCTCCTGCTCGCCTCCGGGCTTTCCGCCGAGCTCAGCTTCCTCGGTATCACCGACCGACCAACAACATAGATCATAGGCGTCTCCGCCATGGCTCCGCGAATCTCGCCAGACGTGAGATATCCGCCGCCCACGATCCCACGTTCCATGCCATCGTGTTCCCCCCATTAACGAGCGTATCTCGCCATTAATGGGGGATCCCTCCTTTCACGCAGGCGTAACGTCAGGGGCGTAACGGCCAGCGTGAATCTCGCACTCGCCAGCCCACGGCTACCGCTATATAAACCCCTCTCTCAGACGACTCAGGTAAGGCAATTTTACCCATAGGCCGCTACTCTGCCAAAATACCTCGACTAATTTGATCGTCGGAAGGTCCACGGTGGTACACCGCCCCGAGACTTCCTTGCAGGTAGCTCAGCTTCATTCCAAATCAAGCCCACTGAAATCCACACGCTTCAAGAGGTAACCTACAAACCAAATCTCAGCCATCCATCAACGCTCGCTACAGATCAACGGAAGACAACATCTGAAGGAGATCACAACCTCCATCAATTGGCGCCGTCTGTGGGAAACGAAAAATTCTTCTTAACGAAAGTTGATCTTCCGATCTCGAACTCATGGCGAGTGATCATCGCGACGATCCAAGCTCTAGCCTCCATCCTCCCCACAACGGAGACACGAGTGGATCCCTTCCTCCCCCGAACGCCATTCACGTACTGTCTGCGCGGATAGATCGGCTCGCGTCTGTCGTGGATGCACTTGTCCGTGTCCAAACGGCGGGACAAGCTCCCTAATTCGTCATTCCCCCACCTCGGGAGCGACACATGGGGAGAGAAGACACTGCCCGCGCCGGCACATCTGGGCACCACCTCGCTATCTCTGGCAGCCATAGATCCCCCGTGGCGACCAACTCGATGATCTGGTTAGCACCTCACAGCTCGACGCCGAGGTCTTATGAAAGAGCGCCCCGCCCTGAGCCCCATCGCGCTCCTGTCCCTCCCGAGGAGGTGTCGGTCAGCCCGTATGCTCCCAGGCATGGCCGGTGCCCTCTCCCTCGACAGGTTCGTGCGAACGGGACTCACCACGGCAGCTCGAGAACGACCTCACCAGGGGACCTGAGGAACCTCATTGAATGGAACCAGAACCGCGGCCAGGCGCAGGTCGCCAGCAGCAGGGGCCATAAATCCGAATATGTCGAATCCTCGGGATACCACGACCGACTCGATGCTCTCGAAAAGAAGATCGAGGGTATACATCGGGAGAGTCGCCCTTCAAGCGACAAGGCTAAATATGCCGCCGACTCGCTTACGAAGCCCTTCACCGAAGAGTTGCTCGCTATCCACGTCTCCTCTAGGAACAAGCCCCCAAAGGTCTCCCTCTTCGACGGGAAGTCTGACCCGAAAGACCATTTGGATACGTTCACAGTAAGGATAAGTTTCCAGGACAACTCCGCCGCCGCCAATGCCGTGCTTTCCCCGCCACTCTCATCCGCTCTGGACGAGACTGGTTCCGAGAACTCACGCCACGCTCAATCTCTACCTTCGATGAGCTCGCCACCCAGTTCCTCGGCTCTTTCATCGGGAACAGACGGCAGAAGCAGACCGTCAATCATCTTTTCACTATAAAGAGCGGGGACAAGCAATCCTTCAAAGGATACGTCACCCGCTTCTACAACGCTCTCCTTGAGGTCCCAGAGCACCAGGACTAGACGGTCATCACGGCCTTTAGGTCAGGTCTTAGGCATAAGGAGTGGCTCCGCTCCTTTGCATTAGCGCAACCTAAGACCATGGCCGATGTAAAAGCATGGACCGAGGGAGAGATCCAGCTCGAGTCCGAGGTGAACACGAACCTACCTCGGACAAACCAGACCAATCAGAAGAAGAGGGCAAGAGGAAACTCAGACGTGTTCGCTTGGGCGCCCGCCGACATGCCGGGATGGACCCCAAAATAATATCACATAAACTCGGGGTCGACCCGGCAGTCCGACCCGTCAGGCAGAAATTGGAATGCCCGGTTACAAGATCGAGCACTTCGACGACGAAGCAAACACCCCGGCTCTCCGGACTAATTTGGACGTCTTGCTGGAGAAGCGGGACCGGGCACAAATCAGAGCTGCCGCTTACCAACGACAGACTGCCCGCTACTACAACGCTCGGGTCAAGCATCGCACATTCAAGTCCGGGGATTTGGTCCTAAGGCGGAACGAGTTTGTTGATTAGAGAAAATTACACAAGTTTTCTCCGAAATGGGATGGCCCCTTCCTCGTCTCCGGAATTTTGCCCGACGGGGCCTATCGCTTACAAGACGCTGCGGGTCGCAACTTCCACGGCCTTACAACGCCGAGAAGCTCAAGTTGTACCTTTAAAAAGGAATATCTATGAATGTATATTTCTTCTTTCACAAAAGCGATGTAAATTTTTCTAAGTTCTTTTTTTTAAATAATAAGAAGGAAACAATAGAGCATCGCAAAAAGGAGAACTTTATTTATTTATAAGGTATTGTGGGCTCCTCAGCCTTACATAAAGGTTGAAATTACAACAGCGGGGGAAGGGGGTGCAGGAAGCATTGCTCGTGGTACTCCGAAGAAATTGCTGCCAGCCGAGCCCTTGTCGCCTTAGACCTCTGCCTCTGATGCTGCCCGCGAACCCTTGACGCCACGGACGGGCCGGAGGACTCTCCAGCCGGACACCCATCGACGAGATGCCTCAGCTGGTAACACTCGAGGACAAGTGCCACCGAGCGATCGCTCTGACTCTTCGAGATCAGGCCGAGACGGCATAGCGATCTCAGCTTGCCAACCGCCTCGTCCTTCAGTTTCTCGGATAAGGGGTTGTGCAGCCCCGGCGACGCCCTCCAAATCGAGTATATCAGCAGCTGGAGTAGAGGTGATCGCCGAGGAAGCAGGCGGCCGAAATGGTCCTCCACATGCCGAACCACCGCCTGAAACGTCTCCTCGGAACTCAGCTGGTCGTACAAGTATACATCTTCAAAGGAAATGATCTCGGGGATGGAGAAAGGGAATCCGTCCATTCTTATGTTTCGGGGTGCAAAGCTAGGAATAAGCAACATTTCCTTCTCTATTTATAGCCTCCACAGAATCCCCAAGAGTCCAAATTTGCGTGCGCATGGGCATGAATCCAGGGATTCGCTCGATTCTTCCAATACTGTACCGCCACACGGCGGATGTCCCATATTTCTCGGCGAATCGAAGTCGGAACGATGCGGATCTTGGAACGCATCGCTTCACCTATGCGTTCCTGCCACGTGCCGCCCATGACGGTCACTCTCCTCGATATTCACACATCTCGAAAGGTCGAGTAGAGCCTCGCAACACCGAGCAGCTACCCTGCTCGGTTCATCCTTAGCGGGTAAATTCTTACCCATCTACGCTAAGGATCAAAGCCCTCGCTAAGAGGCAACCGAGTAGCTGCCCTGCTCGGTCCATCCTTAGCGGATAAATCCTTACCCATCTACGCTAAAGATCAAAGCCCTGGCCAAGAGGCAGCCGAGCAGCTACCCTGCTCGGTCCACCATGGCTGGTAGTTCACTACCCACCGATGCCAAGGATCAAAGCCCTCACCAAGAAGCAACCGAGCAGCTACCCTGCTCGGTCCATCCATGGCTGGTAATTCACTACCCACCGACGCCAAGGATTAAAGCTCTCTCCAAGAGGTAACCGAGCAGCTGCCTTGCTCAGTCCATCCTTAGCGAGTAACTTCTTACCCATCTACGCTAAGGATCAAAGCCCTCGCCAAGAGGTAACCAAGCAGCTACCCTGCTCGGTCCATCCATGGCCGGTAGTTCACTACCCACCGACGCCAAGGATCAAAGTCCTCACCAAGAGGCAACCGAGCAGCTACCTTGCTCGGTACATCCATGGCTGGTAGTTCACTACCTACCGACGCCAAGGATCTAAGCCCTTGCCAAGAGGCAACCGAGCAGCTGCCCTGCTCGGTCCATCCTTAGCGGGTAACTTCTTACCCATCTACTCTAAGGATCAAAGCCCTCGCCAAGAGGCAATCAAGCAGCTACCCTGCTCGGTCTATCCTTACCAAGTAAATTCTTACCCATCTACGGTAAGGATCAAAGCCCTTGCCAAGAGGCAATCGAGCAGCTACCCTGCTCGGTCCATCCATGGCTGGTAGTTCACTACCCACCGACGCCAAGGATCAAAGCCCTCACCAAGAGGCAACCAAGCAGCTACCCTGCTCGGTCCATCCATGGCTGGTAGTTCACTACCCACCGACGCCAAGGATCAAAGCCTTCGCCAAGAGGCAACCAAGCAGCTGCCCTGCTCGTTCTATCCTTAGCGGGTAAATTCTTACCTATCTACGCTAAGGATCAAAGCCCTCGCCAAGAGGCAACCGAGCAGCTGCCCTGCTCGGTCCATCCTTAGCGGGTAACTTCTTACCCATCTATGCTAAGGATCAAAACCCTCGCCAAGAGGCAACCGAGCGGCTGCCCCGCTCGGTCCATCCATGGCTGGTAGTTATTACCCACCGACGCCAAGGATCGAAGCCCTCGTCTAAAGGCCACCGAACAACTTCCCTGCTCGGTCCATCCTTAGTGGGTAACTCCCTACCCATCTGTACTAAGGGTCAGAAGTCCTCAAATTCGGCGACACTGACCGATCTTAAGAGCGGTAGTCGCCGGTCCAGCTCGACGTATCTTCAATGAGCGATTGCCAACTCGAATTGGGGGCTACAAGGATGCCGCTCTTACACCGGCTTTATACACTTCAAATAATTGGATTTAACTCGACGCGCGATCGCCAACTAAAGGACCGGCCGCTGACCTAACGATCATCAGGCGAGCAAAATGAGACATTACTACAAAATGAAAAGGTTGCAACATAAATTCCTTAAAAAGGGCTTTATTTACAACTCGGAAGTTTCTACAACGGTATTGTGGGCTCCTCAACCTTACAAAATCGCCCGAAGTTTTACAAAATTCCAAGACGAAAACAAAAATATACAAAAAAGAGGACAGGGAGACTCAGGCCTCAGGGCCGGGAAGGACCTCGACGTGCTCCGCGGCCACCTCGGGAGCCAGGGCGGCTGCTTGAGGGTCGGTGCCTACCGCAGGAGCTTCAGCACCGGGAGCCGGGGCGACAGCCTTATTCCCGACGCCCCCACCAGGGGCTTTCCTCCTGGCGACGCTTCCAGTGGCATCCCCCTGCATCTCACCCTCGAGGGGGTACTCGAGCCGAAGCTTAGCGTCGGGAAACTCCGGCATCAGCGCCTTGACGGCGTTGAGGGCATCATGCTAGACGAGGGCTGAGGCCTTAGCGAGATCGGCGTAGAATTGATCCGACGTCCTGTAGCTCTCCACCGACATCGAAGCCCGGGGGTCGGCATGCCTCACCGCTTCCTTCATCGCCTCGTTTTCTTTCTTGAGGGTGTCCCGTGTCTGTTCCCTGATAAAAATCAGGAAATACCTCAATGAGGTATCATGTGCACACACGTGACCAAGGGTCACGTGATAGATTCCTGTGATCTTTACTTTATAGAATTAAATTCTAATCAAACAAAAATGTAACAAAACAGCTGAGGAAAGACCCCAATGCGGCATCACGTGCTCACACGTGACCAAGGGTCACGTGCTGACACGTGATGGTCTCTTAGCTCTGTTAAAAGGTAGAATTAAATTCTGAATAAAAGAGGGTCACGTGCTGACACGTGATGGTCCCTTAGCTCTGTTAAAAGGCAGAATTAAATTCTGAATAAAAGAGGGTCACGTGCCAACACGTGATGGTCCCTTAGCTCTGTTAAAAGGCAGAATTAAATTCTGAATAAAAGCGGGTCGCGTGCCAACACGTGACATGTCCCTTAGCTCTTTAACTGATAGAATTAAATTCTATTTCAATGATCAAACATTGGAATCACGTGCCAACACGTGATGGGCTTTAAAAGCCTTCTGAATTAATAGAATTAAATTCTAATTAAGGGAAATCAAAGACCCTAATTGGGAAAGTATTTCTTTAAATCTTTCCAAACAAAAGAGGATTATGCTCTGTAAAGTGGAGCACCGTTGGATTAAAAATCCAATGGTGATTAAAAATCACCAATTTATGAAAAGATTTTATACAAGGAAAGATTTCCCTAAAATTCACCAAGAATAACAAACAAAATATCTTCTGGATTAAAAATCCAATGATGAATAAAATTCACTAAGTGATCTAAAAGATCATGTTGGTTACAAAAACAAACAAAATTTTTCAATGAAAGATTCGCAAAACAAACTGATTCTTTTCTTTCTCCTATAAATAGGAGCCAAGAAGAGGAGAAAAAAAAGAATTTTTTGAATCTTGGAATTTTCTGAAGAAAAATAGCTGAGAGAAAAGAAAGGAGAATTTAATTCTCAAGAAAAGAAACCCTAGGTGACAAAGGGGAAAGGGATCAAAGCTCCATAAAACAAAAATGAGAATTTAATTCTCAATTTAAGAGTTTAACTCTTCTGCAAAAGAACTTAGTTCTTCCTCTGGTTGAAGATCTGCAGAAGCAAATCTCCCCACAAGTTGAGAATTTAATCTCATCGGGGAGATTCTGCTATGCAGATCCAAAACTTAGAGGAAGAATTGAGTTTAGATAATTTAATTCTCCTAAATTCATAGGAATTTAATTCCTCCAAAATAAAACTAGGGTTTAACCCTATATGAGAATTTAATTCTCCCTAAATTCACAGGAATTTAATTCCTCCAAGATAAAACTAGGGTTTAACCCTATATGAGAATTTAATTCTCCCAATTTCATAGGAATTTAATTCCTTCAAGATAGAACTAGGGTTTAACCCTATATAAGAATTTAATTCTTCCACATAAACAGGAATTTAATTCCCCTAAGAACATAATTAGGGTTTAACCCTACAGAGAATTTAATTCTTAAAATAAAGGGACTTGAAAGCTCCCCATGCACGTAAAGAACTTGGTCACGTGGTGACATGTGACCCCTATCCTCAATGATCAGAAAAGAAGGAACATAACTAGGTCACGTGCTCCACGTGACCCCATGAAACAGATCCCTTAAAATGAGAAAGAAAAACTTGGAGGCAATGCCTCACGTGTTCCCACGTGACTCTCATAATAAAGGGAATAAAGCCAACGGCAAAATCGATTTTGGACGCCCTCACGTGTCCTTACGTGACCCCTAGTAAAACACTTTAATAAATCAGTGCATAGGTTCCTATCACGTGCCCACACGTGATGGCTGTGAAGACTTAAGTGTTTGACACCTTTGAATACTCTGAGAACAAAACAAAGGAAGACTGGTCCCCACCTTTAGAGGCCTCACATGGCCCCACGTGACCAATCCAATTTTAGTGTTTAACACTATTTTTGAGCGTTTTGTCCTTAGCGTTTAACACTATTTTCACCGCATCAAATATATGTTAGTGTTTAACACTATATTCAAATCAATCCTAGCCTAAATTGGCTAAGTCCTTCTGAGGCAAGACTTCTCTTTTTACTAAGTCTCAAGTACATCCTTGCCTTCCAAAATTGATCATTCTATATGGCATATGAGTGCTCAGCACTCAACAAAGATAAAATGTTGTCAGAACCCCTGTTTAGTAGTGCCAAATAATGGGGGGTTAAACCCAGACAAATGTTTAATGGTCCAACAAGGGGTCAATATTTCAAACTTAATTGGACTTAGCCCAAATTGGCCATAAGTTCTCAATTCAGATTTAACTGAGCCAATGTGCTCATAATCTAATGAATTGATCTTAGTCCCAAAATTGGACTACAGTTCTCCCAATCAACTTTGGTTCAAGGGTACATCTCTTCACTCCTTTGATATTTGTCGTTGTAATCCTTCAACGTCTTCAGAGAGGTGACGGGTCCCGACAACCACACATTTCACATACTATGACGTCTTTAAACTGGACTGTGGGGTCCTTAAACTCATGGACTATGATGTCCTTAACCTCGGACTGTGGGGTCCCTTTAAACCTACGGACTATGATGTCCTTAACCTTGGACCGTAATGTCCTTAAACTAACAATGGACCGTAAAGTCCCTAAACTAAACAACAAAGCCCAAATGCTCTCTTGTTGGATCTAAACGATCCCGTTAAGTTGATCTTAGCCTAAAAATTAGACTAACGTATCCTTAACAAACGTTTAAGTTGATCTTAGTCTCAAATGAGACTGATGTATCCTTAAACCCAACCCCCAAACCCAAATCTAAGAAAATACGGATTTGGACTAATCCACGCCCTATGGGCGACGACATAAATTAGTCTCTGTATACAATCCACGGGCAACCAAAAACAAAACAAACACCCATGACACGAAGTGACCATCTGGAGAAGGAGAAAGTTGTTACCGTGATGCGGTAGCGTAATTAACTGCAGGGGCTTGCGCCTGCAGGGAAGAGCGTCCCCACAATCAAAACCCCCTCAAATGAGGGGGAATTTGACGAAGTCTGCTACATCGGCCGCATCCGTTTAAACCTTCGATACACGATACCATAAATAAACTTGGCATCTTCGGAGAGGTGGACGGATAGCACCAATTAGCATCTGCTCCGAAATTCAGGCAAGACATTTATCGTGTCTCCGTGTTTCGGCGGGGAACAAATTCTGGCACGCCCGGTGGGCTTTTTTCCTCTTTCCACTCCACACTTCGTGTGTCGTGTTCACGAATGAATCGCGGTTTGATATGGTTGCCTTTGGATTCGAGATACTAAGATTTGGCATCTTGCTCTTTGCAGAAAACGAAAAATCAATGGCGTCTACCTGCACAAAATGCTCCAGCTGCAACTGCAACTCCCGTTCCGCCTCATCTGGAGGTGTAACATACGGGCCCCAGGCGGCCTCCCTGTTCATAATGCCGGTAGAGCAGGTAACGCAGGCTACCACCGGGTTGTTCTTCGGGACCATGCTCCCACCAGTGAGTGTTAACATCCCGCTGCCGCAAGAAGCGCCAAAGAAGTCGGTCTTTGATCGGCTCACTACCACCACGGCCCCTCTCAACGGGTCATCCAATGCCAAGCCGATAGCATCAATCTTCGATAGGCTGAGCCTGGATTCCAATGGGCCCGTCAAGAAGCCCACGATACCTGAAGCGGCCATCCCAAAACGGATAGCCATTCCTGCTCTCGAGGTCACTAAAGAAGCTTCTCCCGTCAAAAGATCAGTCTTTACGAGGCTGGCCACTCCGGCTCCCGTTCCTGCTCAAAGGTCTGTCTTTGACAGATTGGATACCGCTGCTCAACGGACGTCGGTCTTCAAGAGGCTGGTACCAGCAGCGCCTCACCAGAATAGGGGGCATGACAAAGCCATCCTCATAGATGAACCAACACCATCTGCGCGACATGCTCGTCGTCGTCACTAGCGCCGAGTATGGAAGGCTGAGGGCAGCTCTCCGTCTGGATTTACTCCACCAGCTCCAACGATGGAGATCAATGTTGCTGTTCCAACCGGGAACAGCTTTGAACTGCTCAACAAGGTGCGTAGAAACTCTCCTACTGCAGTGTTCCCCTCCGAAAGACGCGGCGGAGACGCGATGGACGTCTTGCCTGAGATTCGGGGCAGATGCTAATAGGTGCTATCCGTCCATCTCTCCGAAAATGCCAAGTTGATTTATGGTACCGTGTATCGGAGGTTTAAACGGATGCGGCCGATGTAGTAGACTTCGTCAGATTCCCCCTCGTCTGAGGGGTTTTTGATTGTGGGGACGCTCTTCCCTGCAGGCGCAAGCCCCTGCAGTTAATTACGCTACCGTATCGCGGTAACAACTTTCTCCTTCTCCAGCTGGTCACTTCGTGTCGTGGATGTTTGTTTTGTTTGTGGTTGCCCATGGATTGTATACGGAGACTAATTTATATTGTCGCCCGTAGGACGTGGATTAGTCCAAATCCGTATTTTCTTAGATTTGGGTTTGGGGTTTTGGTTTAAGAATACGTTAGCCATATTTGAGGCTAAGATCAACTTAAACGTTTGTTAATGATATGTTAGTCTAATTTCCAGACTAAGATCAACTTAACAGGATCATTTAGATCCAACAAGAGAGCATTTGGGCTCTATTGTTTAGTTTAAGGACATTGCGGTCGATTAAATGTATGGCCGTCGGGACCCGTCACCTCTCTGACGACGTTGAAGGATTACAACGACAGATATCAGAGGAGTTCAGAGATGTACCCTTGAACCAAAGTTGGTTGGGAGATCTATAGTCCAATTTGGGACTAAAGTCTGTTTGAAGGTTTTGGTTTAAGAATACGTTAGCCATATTTGAGGCTAAGATCAACTTAAACGTTTGTTAAGGATACGTTAGTCTGATTTGAGACTAAGATCAACTTAACAGGATCGTTTAGATCCGACAAAGAGCATTTGGGCTCTATTGTTCCAGTTTAGGGACATAGTGGTCCACTGCCAGTTTAGGGACATGGTGGTCCATTGCCAGTTTAGGGACATGGTGGTCCAACATTCCCATTTTGGGGACGAATATTGGTTTAAGGACGCATTAGTCCATGAGTTTAAGGACTCCACAGTCCGTATTACCAGTTTAGGGACATGGTGGTCCATTGAATGTATGGCCGTCGGGACCCGTCACCTCTCTGACGACGTTGAAGGATTACAACGACAAATATCAGAGGAGTTCAGAGATGTACCCTTGAACCAATGAGTTGGTTGAAGAGCAGATATGCTCAGTTCAAGATAATTTGAGGACTTAGGGCCAGTTTGGGCTAAATCCAATTATGTTTGAAATATTGGCCCTTTGGGCCATTAGACATTTGTCTGGGTTCAGCCCCTCATCATTTAGCAGTGCTAAATAGAGGTTTGGGGGTTCTGACAACATTTTGTCTTTGATTTCCTCAATTTTGAGATTCATTTGGAGGAGGGACTTTTGCCTCTGGAAAATTAGCCAATTCGGCTAAAAGTAGTGTCAAACACTAAAGAACAACAGTGTTAAACACTGGAAATAAGATTTTCAAATTAGTGTTAAACACTAAAAGATAATCAGTGTTAAACACTGAAAATAAATCTCTCGAATTAGTGTTAAACACTAAAGAAAAAAGGGTCACGTGTGGACACGTGAGGGCGCCCAAAGGTGGGACCCGATTCCTTTCATCGTTCTGCAATTAAGTGTTAAACACTTTTTTTTTATGTTATCACGTGTCGACACGTGATGAAGAATTATGCACTGATTATTAAAGCACTTGCTAAGGGGTCACGTGGGGACACGTGAGAGCGCCCAAAGCTTAGGTTTCCTCTGCTTTTATCTCTGTGTTTTGGGAGGTCACGTGGGAGCATGTGAGGCATTGCCTCAGAACTTTTTCCTTCTCAATTTTGGGGATCTTTTCAGGGGTCACGTGGGGACACGTGACCTTAGTCCTTTTCATGCACAGAGATCTCTTTAGTCTCTTTATCTTAAGAATTAAATTCTCTGTAGGGTTAAACCCTAATCATGATTTTGGAGGAATTAAATTCCTATTATGAAAGAATTAAATTCTTATGTAGGGTTAAACCCTAATTCTGTCCATCTTGAAGGAATTAAATTCCTTTATTTTCAGAAGAATTAAATTCTCATATAGGGTTGAACCCTAGTTTTGTTTTGGGAGAATTAAATTCTCAAAACTCAATTCCCCCTCTAAGTTTCGGATCTGCATGGCAGGATCTCAACCCGATGAGAATTAAATTCTCAACTTATGGGGAGTTGTGCTCTTTGCAGATCTTCAACCAGAGTAAGAACTAAGTTCTTTTGCAAAAGAATTAAACTCTTAGATCTTTGAGAATTAAATTCTCTTGAAGTTTTGATCCCTTTCCTTTTCTTACCTAGGGTTTTCTCTCTTGAGAATTAAATTCTTCTCTCTTTTTTCTCTATGTTGTTATCTCCCAAAAAAAGTAGATCATTTCTCTTCTCTTCTTGGCTCTTATTTATAGGTGAAAGAAAAGAATCAATTTGTTTTGTGAATTTTTCATTGAAATATTTTAATTGATTTCATAATTAATATGATCCTTTAGATCACACAATGCATTTTATTCACCGTTGGATTTTAAATCCAAAGATATTCTGTTTGTTATTTCCGGTGAGATTTAGGGGAAATCTTTCCTTGTCTAAGATTTTTTCCATAAATTGGTGATTTTTAATCACCCTTGGATCTTTAATCCAACGGTCCCCATAATCCTTTTCCATTTGGAAAGATTTAGAAGCTTTTAGAATTTAATTTTATTAAACGGTAAGGCTTTCGAAGCCAGTCACATGCTGACACGTGACCCTTGGTCACGTGTGAGCACGTGACCCCCAATTGAGTCCTTTTCTCAGTGTTTATTTACGCTTCAGTTTTAACCATCACGTGTCAACACGTGACCATTGGTCACGTGTGAACACGTGATACCTCATTGAGGTATTTCCTTCAGCCATTTGTTTTTATTTCTGTTTTAACTATCACGTGTCAACACGTGACCATTGGTCACGTGTGAGCACGTGACCCCCAATTGGGTCCTTCTTCAGCCGTTTGTTTTTATTCATGTTTTAACTATCACGTGTCAACACGTGACCATTGATCACGTGTGAGCACGTGATACCTCATTGAGGTAATTCCTGATTTTTTAATCAGGGAACAGTGCATAGTATATTTGCTCATAACTTTTGATCCCGGATGAATTATGAAGCCTATAATATATCAAATCGAAGGGTTTTTCGAGATGCTTCTAATATCATCAGAATTTAGCTGTTTCTTATTCGGGAGTTTATCAAAATACAGACCGGAAGATACTGGTTCGCATTTTCTTAAGCGTATCGCTGCCATTTGATACCTTAGGCTCTTTGCGCAGAAATTTTTGGCGGGAACAAATGCCCCCCACTACTTTGCCCACGTAAGTATATACGTGGGTGAAGTAGTGCAAAGTTATGAATAGCCATGGAATTGAGGGCTTAGGAGACAAGTTTAGGGTCCTTGTAGCCTAAGACTTTTCAACTTTATGAGCCGTGAGGGTCTCACAAAGACTTTTCTCCCTACGGATCGAGAGGATCTCGTAGGTGTATTTTCTCCTTAGGGGTTGTGAGGACTCCTAAATGTGTTTTCTCTTATAAGTCGTAAGGATCTTATAAGAGAATTTTCCCTCTTACGAGTCGAGAGGACCCGTAAGCGGTTGTTTCCCTCCTTGTCGAGATTCGACTTTGGAGAGTGTGACCCGTGGATAGTATGCAAGAGACCGTTTTGGACCGACTTGCAGGGTCCCAGTGCTTAGGAAACAGGTTTTTTAATCCCCGCTGCCTAAGGCATTTCCTTACGAGTCGAGACGAATCGAGCATTTCTCGCAAAGACATTAATTTCCTCACGAGTCAAAACGAATCGAGCATTTCTCGCAAGAATATCCTAACGTCACAGTTAACCTCTGCTCTTTACGACAGAGGTCCGTTAGGGTCTGTGGTACTTAGGGTTTTGTCCGTCGTACCGCCGCATCGGCTGATGTATTCTTCGATAGGCAGTTTTGCTGTTCGAGTAGCCTTGCGATTGTCGTGTCTCCGATCCCTTCTGGGGCTGGACAAGACGTCTTCAAGCAATCCTCCTAGGCAGTTTGACCGTCGGAAGAGCAAGCGTTAGGAATTTTGCCATGCCGCTTTTACTTGAGGTTAGGCTCATTTTGGAGAGCCCCGATAAGTCATAACCACTCCGCGCTGGTGTGGGATGATCTCCGATAGTCTTTCAGGCTTTATATGACTTGCCGTTAAGACCCTGAAGCTAGGAATTTGGCCTTTGCTTCGTTTGCTGGCATCGCGTCTGCTGTATCGAGACGAATGTCACGGTTGTCTCTAGGTTGCTGGTGAATCGTCAAGGTTTGGAACCAGGGATTTTGCCGTGACGCCTTTTGGTGATGTTGCGTCTGCTGTGTCGAGACGAACGTCGAGGTGGTGACCACTCCGCACTGGTGCGAGATAATCTCCGATTGTCTTTCAGGCTTTATATGACTTGCCGTTAAGACCCTGAAGCTAGGAATTTGGCATTTGCTTCGTTTTCTTGCATTGCATCTGCTGTATTGAGACGAATGTCGCGGTTGTCTCTAGGTTGCTGGTGAACCGTCGAGGTTTGGAACCAGGGATTTTGCCGTGACTCCTTTTGGTGATGTTGCGTCTGCTGTGTCGAGACGAACGTCGAGGTGGTGACCACTCCGCACTGGTGCGAGATAATCTCCGATTGTCTTCCAGGCTTTATATGACGTGCCATTAAGACCCTGAAGCTAGGAATGTGGCCTTTGCTTCGTTTGCTTACATTGCGTCTGCTGTATTGAGACGAATGTCGTGGTTGTCTCTAGGTTGCTGGTGAACCGTCGAGGTTTGGAACTAGGGATTTTGCCGTGGCTCCGTTGTTTGATTGTCGCGTCTGAACCCTGTTGGAGGAAGAACGTTGTAGTGACATCTCGTCTAGTGTATCGAGATGAACGTCGAGGCGGTGATCACTCCATGCTGGTGTGAGATGATCTCTAATTGTCTTTCCGGTTTTATATGACTTGCCGTTAAGACCCTGAAGCTAGGAATTTGGCCTTTACTTTGTTTGCTTTGGCGTTGCGTCTACTGTATCGAGACGAACGTCGAGGTGGTGACCATTCCGCACTGGTGTGGGATGATCTCTGATAGTCCTTCGGCTTTTATATGAGTTACCATCAAGACCCTGAAGCTAGGAATATTGCCTATGCTTTGTTATTTTGGCGCGTCCGAATCCTGCTGGGGGAAGAGCGCTGGGGTGACATCGCGTCTACTGTATCGAGATGAACGTCGAGGTGGTTCCTAAGTTGCCTGTGAACCGTTAGGACCTGGAACTAGGGACTTTGTCGTGGCTCCGTTGTTTTAACCTTGGGTTGTTGATATTGTATCTGCATCCTGCTGGAGTTGAGAAGGAACGCCGTTGTTGACATTGCGTCTGCTGTATCGAGACGAATGCTGAGGTGAAGCTAGGGTTTTGCCGTCGCTCCGTTTGATGGTGTAACCTTTGTGTCATGCTGGAACGAGGAGGCCCACCGTTGTTGGTCTCCAGGCTGTAGATGTGGCCATTGAGATTTGGAACTAGGGACTTTGCCATGGTTCCGTTTCGTTGCGACTCTGAGGTCTGTAAGGTGTTTTTCGTCACCTCATTGAGATGGGAATACGCGCGCGCTTGTCAGGCGTATACTACAGATTCCCCCTGCCTAGGGTAGGCCGGGGTTTATTGATTGTGGGGATCCGAATCTCCGGCAGCCGCAGACGAAGCTGTCGTTAATTACCCCTCGCCTTTGGGGCGAGGGAACCTCCGATTAACCGGTTAAACTGGTCATGCGAACTCAATGTGCGGTGTGCGTGTCTTGTAAAAGGGGTTTTTGGATATATCGGGAGCCACGCAGAGTTTTTACGGGGGTCCCGGATAGCGGGCTGGGGGTCAAGGGGGCTAGCAGCCCCCTTATGGGGTGCGGGGCAGCGCCCCGTTAGAAATTTTTTTCTAACAGGGACAGTGTCGTGGAGTATGTGTGTATGCACATATGTATGTGTGTGTGCGCATATGTATGTGTGTGCGCATATGTATACATATGTGTGTCTATATATGTATGTGTGTGTGTATATATATGTATATATATATATATATGTATATATGTATATATATATATGTATATATGTGTATATATATATATGTATATATGTATATATATATGTATATATATATAAGAAAAAAAAGATGGGGAAAAGGCATCCAAAGGATGCGTGGGGGCAGCACCTTGGGCGCTGTGCGCTCAGGCGCTAGAGTGCCACGTGTCGGCATGTGGGCGCTCTGCGCTTGAGCGCTGGGCACTTGAGCGCAAGCGCGCCACGTGTCGGCATGTGGGCGCTCTGCGCTTCAGCGCCAGACGCTCGAGCGCAAGCGCGCCACGTGTTGGCACGTGGGCGCTCTGCGCTTGAGCGCCGGCGAGAAAAAGAGGATTTTAGCCAAAAAAATTCTCGGAAGAGAAATCAAAGAGGAGTTGGACTCCTGAGTGTGTTTTTTGGGGTTTAGTGAAAGGTGTTCTTCTTCTTCCTCCTCCGTTAGCTGGATCTTGAAGATCAAGAGATGTGAGATCTCAAAATCTCTCCTTTTTGAGATCCGATGACAGATCCAAGTTCCCCTTTGTGGGTTTCATGGTGAAAAATTATTTTGTTTTGGAAAAGGAAAAGTAAAACTCTTGATTTAATTCAGAAGAAAGAAGAAGGTTTGAGACCTTCAGAAAAGGGAAAGAGATACAAACCCTAGGTTTTTTGAGAGAATGAAAAGTGTTCTTTTTTTATTCATCATCATTTTGCCTTATATAGGCTTACATATTTACATATAGCCCCTTGGGCTTTGCAAAATAGCGTTTTGCCCATCCCATGGCTCATGTGCCATTTCATTTTTGCACATAAGCCACGGGCTTACAAAATATTGGCTTTATGCCCATTTTGCATACATTCATGTATAAAAAATTACATAACAATTATTTATTACATGATTTTGTTGTTGGCATGGGGAGGCTGGCCGTGGGCTTGACTTGGGCATGGGCCCGCTTAACTTGGGCTTGGGCCCACCTAGCTTGGGGGTCGACCTTGACTTTAACTCGGTCAACCGGGGTGTAAATTTTTACCCCAACAAATTGCCCCCATCAATGAATGCACACCGCACATGTGAGTCGTGTGCATGAAATTGATGGATCTTCTTTCACGTGGAGGCGGCTTGCTTTGGTTCCCGCTTTTTGGGATGCACTGCCCTTTTTACGATGTGTACGGTCGACGCTTGATCCGTCTCCGAGATGGAGTGTCTGTGGTAGACGTTCCTCTAGCCCAGAGTAATTTGGTAGACGTGTCCCCGGCACGGAGTGTCTGTTGTCGGACGTTTCCCTGAGACGGAGTGCCTGCTGTAGGACGTTTCTCCGAGACGGAGTGCCTGTTGTTGGACGTTTCCCCGAGACGGAGTGCCTGTGGTAGGACGTTTCCCCGAGACGGAGTGCCTGCTGTAGAACGTATCCCCGAGAAGGAGTGCCTGCTGTAGGACGTTTTCCCGAGACGGAGTGCCTGTGGTAGGACGTTTCCCCGAGACGGAGTGCCTGCTGTAGGACGTTTCCCCGAGATGGGGTGCCTGCTGTAGGACGTTTCCCCGAGACGGGGTGCCTGTTGTTGGACGTTTCCCCGAGACGGAGTGCCTGTGGTAGGACGTTTCCCCGATACGGAGTGCCTGTGTTGGACGTTTCCCCGATGCAGAGTGTCGCTTGTTGACGTGTCCCCGGCACGGAGTGTCGCTGATCGACTTTTCCCCGGCGCGGAGTGTCGCTAGTGGACTTTTCCCCGGCACGGAGTGTCGCTGATCGACTTTTCCCCGGCGCGGAGTGTTGCTGGTCGACTTTTCCCCGGAGCGGAGTGTCGGGTTGACTTTTCCCCGGCACGGAGTGTCGCTGATCGACTTTTCTCCGGCGCGGAGTGTCGGGTTGACTTTTCCCCGGCACGGAGTGTCGCTGATCGACTTTTCCCCGGCGCGGAGTGTCGGGTTGACTTTTCCCCGGCACGGAGTGTCGCTGATCGACTTTTCCCCGGCACGGAGTGTCGCTGATCGACTTTTCCCCGGCGCGGAGTGTCGCTGATCGACTTTTCCCCGGCGCGGAGTGTCGGGTCGACTTTTCCCCGGCACGGAGTGTCTGCTTGACGTTTCCCCGGCGTGGAGTGTCGCTGGTCGACTTTTCCCCGGCGCGGAGTGTCGCTAATCGACTTTTCCCCGGCGCGGAGTGTTGCTGATCGACTTTTCCCCGGCGCGGAGTGTCGCTGTTTGACGTGTCCCCGAGACGGAGTGTCTGCTTGACGTTTCCCCGTTACGGAGTGTCGTTTGTTGACGCAGAGGTCGATGTTGGAATTGGTTGGTTTGATTTGTTTGATTTGAGTCGACATCAGCATCGCTACACTGGAATATGGTACCAGGAGCGAATCATCATTTGTCATGAAAGGATTCTGGGATTGGTATTTTTGTTTGGCATCTGCATTGCTGCACTGGAATAATGCCAGGAGCAACTCATCATTTGCCCCGGGAGGATTTGGATTTGGTTTTTTGTTTGGCATCTGCATTGCTGCACTGGAATAATACCAGGAGCAACTCATCATTTACCCCGGGAGGATTTGGATTTGGTTTTTTGTTTGGCATCTGCATTGCTGCGCTGGAATAATGCCAGGAGCAACTCATCATTTGCCTCGGGAGGATTTGGATTTGGTTTTGTTTGGCATCTGCATTGCTGCACTGGAATAATGCCAAGAGCAACTCATCATTTGCCCCGAGAGGATTTGGGAATTGGTGGCTTAGGAGACAAGTTTAGATCCCTGTCACCTAAGGCTTTTCCATTTTGTGAGCCATAAGGGTCTCACAAAGCATTTTCTCCCTACGGGTCGTAAGGATCCCGTAGGTGTATTTTCTCCTTAGGAGTCATGGGGACTCCTAAGTGTGTTGCTCCTTTGTGAGTCATAGGGATCTCACGCGGGAATTTTCTCCTCACAAAGTCGAGAGGACTTTGCGAGTGCATTTCATTTCTTTTTTTTTTACGAGTTTGCGCCCTTTCGGGTTTTCACAAACTCGCCGGCAGTCCTGCTGTTTTTACTCACGGAGCCCTTTCGGGTTTTCATCCGTGCCCATTTTGCTTGTGGACATACCGTTCTTTTTTTTTTCTTTGGAGAGATCGGGATTGTTTTACGCCCGTGGATTGTATACGGTTTTGCAGGATGTATGATCCAGACCGTAGGGCCGGAAAAATTTCAGGACCTTGTTGGCGTCTGCATCGCTGCACTGGAATATGGCACCAGGAGCGACTCATCATTCGCCACTTGCGGTATGGGAGATGGAATTTGGTTGGCGTCTGCATCGCTGCACTGGAATATGGTACCAGGAGCGACTCATCATTCGCCACTTGGGGGGTGGGGGAGCGATGGCTTAGGAGACAGGTTTAGATCCCTGTCACCTAAGACTTTTCAATTTTATGGGCCATGAGGGTCCCATAAAAGCATTTTCTCCCTACGAGTCGTAAGGATCTCGCAGGTGTATATTTTCCTTAGGAGTCGTGAAGACTCCCAATTGTGTCTTTCCTTCGTGAGTCGTAAGGATCCTAAGAAGGTTTGTTCTCCTCATGTATCGTGAAGACATATGAGTGGATTTCTCTCGTTTCCAGTTTAATGACTTAGAGGTCGACTGTTTCCAGTTTAACGACTTAGAGGTCATCTGTTTCCAGTTTAACGACTTAGGGGTCTATTGTGCCCAGTTTAACGACGTGGTGGTCATCTGTTTCCCGTTTAACGACGTGGTGGTCATCTATTTCCAGTTTAACGACGTGGTGGTCATCTGTTTCCAGTTTAACGACTTGGAGGTCATCTGTTTCCAGTTTAACGACGTGGTGGTCATCTGTTTCCAGTTTAACGACGTGGTGGTCATCTGTTTCCAGTTTAACCACATAGTGGTCATCTGTTTCCAGTTTAAAGACTTAGAGGTCTGCTGTTTCCAGTTTAACGACTTAGAGATCGACTGTTTCCAGTTTAACGACGTAGAGGCCATCTGTTTCCAGTTTAACGACTCAGAGGTCATCTGTTTCCAGTTTAATGACGTAGAGGTCATCTGTTTCCAGTTTAACGACGTAGCGGTCATCTGTTTCCAGTTTAACGACGTAGCGGTCATCTGTTTCCAGTTTAACGACTTAGAGGTCATTTGTTTCCAGTTTAACGACATAATGGTCATCTGTTTCCAGTTTAACGACATAGTGGTCATCTGTTTCCAGTTTAGAGACTTAGAGGTCTTCTGTTTCCAGTTTAACGACTTAGAGATCATCTGTTTCCAGTTTAATGACGTAGAAGTCATCTGTTTCCATTTTAACGACTTGGAGGTCATCTGTTTCCAGTTTAACGACTTAGAGGTCATCTGTTTCCAGTTTAACAACGTAGAGGTCATCTGTTTCCAGTTTAACGACATAGTGGTCATCTGTTTCCAGTTTAGAGACTTAGAGGTCTTCTGTTTCCAGTTTAACGACATAGTGGTCATCTGTTTCCAGTTTAACGACATAGTGGTCATCTGTTTCCAGTTTAGAGACTTAGAGGTCTTCTGTTTCCAGTTTAACGACTTAGAGGTCATCTGTTTCCAGTTTAATGACGTAGAGGTCATCTGTTTCCAGTTTAACGACTTGGAGGTCATCTGTTTCCAGTTTAACGACTTAGAGGTCAATTGTTCCCAGTTTAACGACGTGGTGGTCCTCATTGCTTATCCCAGCTCCTTGGATTTCAATCTTGGCGGAGCTGTATTGATGACCGTAGCTATGTGGCCTGCCGATACATCCGAGGATTGTGAGGTTTTTTCCAAGCTTGTATTAGTCCTCTGCCCAGTCTTTGAAAACACAGCAATCTTCAATGGTATGACTCACCACCCTATGGTATGGGCAGTATACGGGATTGCCGGTCATATTCATTTCATATGGCCTCTTCGAAATAGGCAATTGCAGGCCACTGTTCAGGGCTTCCTCGAATATATTGCGGACATCATCCCTCCTGAAGGAGTACACCTTCTTCTTTCTCTCCATCAGAGTAGGTGCCCTCACTGATGCCGATCCCTGAGGCCGATCAGTCATTGGTTCACCCTGCAAATGTCTGGGAGGGTTAGGTTCCCGAAAGGCTTCGGTCTCCATTTATGTGAAATCGGCGGTCGTAGCTTGACTGTTTGGTAACACGCCTTTAGATAATTCTATCTCTCCCATCTTGTATTGCCTTTCGACCCAATCTTTGAAGACGAAGCAGTCCTTAATGGCATGACCCATCACTCTGTGATAGGGGCAATATTTTGGGTCGTCGGTCATATTCGCTTCTTACGGTCTCTTTGATTCTGGCAATTGTAGACCGTTTCTTAGGGCGTCCCTGAATATCTTGTGGACTTTTTCCCTTTTGAACGAATAGACTTTTTCCATTTTCTCTTTAAGAGGCGATTCCCCCCCGGCGTATGTATCGGAGGGACTGGAGGCTGATTGCGGCCGTTTTTCGCGAAGGCGCTCCGCTCTTAGGTTGAAGGAGGTATCAGTTGGCTGCCTCCAGATATCAATCCCTGGCTTATGAACCAAAATTTGATTCTGCTGTAATTGCAATCGGGCGACTTGGGTCGCGAGATCTGCCGCGATGTTTGCCAATTCGTCGACCTTGGACTGTACCTTGGTTAACTTCTCGTCCCTGTCCTGAAGCTGCCTCTGAAGCCATCGGAATAACGCTTGTTCTGCAGTTCCGGTTATGACAACCGGGTCATCTTTATTGCCTGAGCTCAATTCCGCAGGAACCACGGGCTCCTCTGGCTTATCGGCCTGAGCGGGCTCTTCATCACTTAGATCGAGCCGATGTTGGGCAGCGTCAATCATATCATCACCCTGGCTGTGAAGCATAGGAGGGATCATTTCTTCATGTCCGACCATGTAGACAGTATGGACCGCATACCCAGCCATCCCTTTATCTTCGGAGGCTGATTTCGCGGAGCTGTCCGGGCTTTGGAAATTCATAAATTTTAACATGGCCAGAGCCCTAGCCCTTTTGTTGGCTCTGTATCTGAGCCGCTTCTGCCTCAGCTTCTCTGCCTTGAGCTCTTAGCAGGCTTCTGCTCTTCGGGAAGCCGCCATAGGCTGAGTGATGTGGAGGCTTGAGAAGACACCAATCGAGCAGTTGTCAGAGGCGCCGCTGGAGCTTGCCCGAGATGCCTTATTGCTTTGTTGGTGTTGATGGCCTTGCCCCCAGTTGGGGCCAAGGAAAGTCTTTCAAACACCGACTTGCGTTTATGTTGGGGCGCCTTCGAGACCACCATATTTGGCCTCTTACCTTTCGAGACCGGTTTGTCTGCTTCCGGGGCTCGAGGAGCTGGGATGGCGTTAATTGACACGAACATGATAGAGCCGAATGGTAGCGGCGGCTCCTCCCATTGTCGCCCAAGACTGGCCGGAAGGACCGTCCTGACGTCCATCTTCATCGTGTATGAGATGGGAGCCGTGTTGAGAGCTGAGCTGATCCTTGGAGACATCTTTGCTGCTTCCGAAGATTGCAATTGGAGAACGTTAACCTGCATAAAGAAGCATGATTTCAGTACAGATAATCAATGTATATTGATTGAGTTCGCATGAATATTTAACCCGAAATATGGGAGGAGAGATTAGGTCCCACCGGGCGTGCCAGAATCTGTAGGGTGTTTTTCGTCACCCCATTGAGATGGAAATACGCGCGCGCTTGTCAGGCGTATACTACAGATTCCCCCTGCTTAGGGTAGGCCGGGGTTTATTGATTGTGGGGATCCGAATTTCCGGCAGCCGCGGACGAAGCTGTCGTTAATTACCCATCGCCTTTGGGGCGAAGGAACCTCCGATTAACGGGTTAAACTGGTCATGCGAACTCAATGTGCGGTGTGTGTGTGTTGTGTTTTAAAAGGGGGTTTTGGATATATCGGGAGCCACGCAGAGTTTTTACGGGGGTCCCGGATAGCGGGCTGGGGGTCAATAGGGCTAGCAGCCCCCTTACGGGGTGCGGGGCAACGCCCCGTTAGAAATTTTTTTCTAACAAGGACAGTGTCGTGGAGTATGTGTGTATGCACATATGTATGTGTGTGTGCGCATATGTATGTGTGCGCGCATATGTATACATATGTGTGTGTGTGTGTATATGTATATATATATAAGGAAAAAAAAGAAGGGGAAAAGGCATCTAAAGGATGCGTGGGGGCAGCACCTTGGGCGCTGTGCGCCTAGGTGCTGTGCGCTCAGGCGCTAGAGTGCCACGTGTCGGCATGTGGGCGCTCTGCGCTTGAGCGCTGGGCGCTTGAGCTCAAGCGCGCCACATGTCGGCACATGGGCGCTTTGCGCTTCAGCGCCTGACGCTCGAGCGCAAGTGCGCCACGTATCGGCACGGGGGCGATTTGCGCTTGAGCGCTTGCGCTTGCACGCCACGTGTCGGCACGGGGGCGACTTGCGCCTGAGCGCTTGCGCTTGAGCGCAAGCGCGCCACGTGTCGGCACGGGGGCGACTTACGCCTGAGCGCTTGCGATTGAGCGCAAGCGCGCCACGTGTCGACACCGGGGGGACTTGCGCTCGAGCGTTTGCGCTTGAGCGCAAGCGCGCCACGTGTCGGCACCGGGGGGACTTGCGCTCGAGCGCTTGTGCTTGAGCGCAAGCGCGCCACGTGTCGGCACGTGGGTGCTTTGCGCTTGAGCGCAGGACGCTGTAGTGCAAGCGCGCCATGTGTCGGCACGTGGGCGCTTTGCGCTGAGCGCTTGAGCGCAAGCGCGCCACGTGTCGGCACGCGGGCAATCTATGCTTGAGCGCCGGCGAGAAAAAGAGGCTTTTAGCCAAAAAAATTTCTCGGAAGAGAAATCAGAGAGGAGTTGGACTCCTGAGTGTGTTTTTTTGGGTTTAGTGAAAGGGGTCCTTCTTCTTCCTCCTCCGTTAGCTGGATCTTGAAGATCAAGAGATGTGAGATCTCAAAATCTCTCCTTTTTGAGATCCGATGACAGATCCAAGTTCCCCTTTGTGGGTTTCATGGTGAAAAATTATTTTGTTTTGGAAAAGGAAAAGTAAAACTCTTGATTTAATTCAGAAGAAAGAAGAAGATTTGAGACCTTCAGAAAAGGGAAAGAGATACAAACCCTAGGTTTTTTGAGAGAATGAAAAGTGTTCTTTTTTTATTCATCATCATTTTGCCTTATATAGGCTTACATATTTACATATAGCCCCTTGGGCTTTGCAAAATGGCGTTTTGCCCATCCCATGGCTCATGTGTCATTTCATTTTTGCACATAAGCCACGGGCTTACAAAATATTGGCTTTATGCCCATTTTGCATACATTCATGTATAAAAAATTACATAACAATTATTTATTACATGATTTTGTTGTTGGCATGGAGAGGCTGGCCGTGGGCTTGACTTGGGCATGGGCCCGCTTGACCTGGGCTTGGGCCCACCTAGCTTGGGGGTCGACCTTGACTTTGACTCGGTCAACCGGGGTGTAAATTTTTACCCCAACATTGTTGACGTCGCGTCTGCATCTGGTTGGAGTGCGGAGAAACGCCGTTGGTGATCTCTAAGTTGTCGATGTTGACGTCGAGACCCTGAAGCTAGGGATCTTCCTTTGCTTCATTTGTTGACATTGTGTCTGCAATATTGCGACAAATGTCGAGATTTTCTCTAGGTTTTCTATGAACCGTCGAGATTTGGCTTCGCTTTCTGGTGGAGCCTGTTGGGAAGGTATGGTTCCCTCTTTGTTTGTGCCCCTGGATTGTATACAGGGATCAATGTGATCTCACCTGTAGGGCAAAAAGTTTCATTCTTTCATCATTTTTTTATTCTTTCTGCGATGCTCTATCATTTCAGCATTTTATATCGCGAAAATCGCGATTGCCCAATCATTTCGGCTATTTTTCGCGGTGCCCAATCATTTCGACTATTTTTCTTTTCACTCGCTGCTTTTTATTGCGAGTTGCTCAATCATTTCGGCTATTTTGCATGCATACACCTTTTTTTTACTTGCTGATTTTTATTGCAAGTTGCCCCATCATTTCGGCTATTTCGTATGCATTTTGTCTCGCTGATTTTTTTTATCACGAGTGTGGAACTTGGAATCTGATGCCAATCTTAGCATCAGCATCGCTACGACTGGAATATTGCCAGGAGCGAATCATCATTTGCCGTAAAATGACTTAGAATTTGATACCGTTTTAGGCATCAGCATCGCTACCACTGGGATATTACCAGGAGCGAATCATCATTTGCCTCTGTCGATATCGAACAAAGGTGGCTTAGCAAACAGGGTTAGGATCCTGTCAACTAAGGCTTTTGACTTCATGAGCCGTAAGGGTCTCATAAAGGTATTTCTCCCTACAAGTCATGAAGATCTCATATGTGCGTTTTCTCCTTAGGAATCGTGAGGATTCCTAAGTGCATATTCCCCTGTAAGTCGTAAGGATCTTACAAAAGGGTTTTCTCCTTATAAGTCGAGAGGACTTACAAGGGTCGTTCATCGTATGGACATATCCCCAGTCACGGATGGGACTTGGTTAGGGAAATGTTTATTCGCGCCCGTGAATTGTATACAAGGGTCAGTATTGAGCCACTTGTAGGGCATATCGAAGGTTGTGGGGGTCGCTTAAGAACAGGTTCAGGTCTCTGTAACTTAAGACTTTCAAATCTTATGAGCCGTGAGGGTCCCATAAGAGAGTTCTCCTTATGAGTCGTGAGGATCTCGCAAGTGTAATTTCTCCTTAGGAATCGTGGGGATCCCTAAGTGTGTTGCTCCCTTGTGAGTCGTAAGGATCTCACGCAGGTGGTTTCTCCTTACAAGGTCGAGAGGACCCTGTAAGTGTTTTCTTTTAATGAGGCTACGCCCTTTCGGGTTTTCACAAACACTCACCGGTAGTCCTTTTGTTTTTACTCACGGAACCCTTTCAGGTTTTCATCCGTGCCCATTTTGCTTATGAACATACCGTCTTCTTTTTTTTCATTCTTTTTACTCTTTTTTTTAACGAGGTTGCGCCCTTTCAGGTTTTCACAAGACTCGCCGGTAGCCCTGCTGTTTTTACTCACGGAGCCCTTTCGGGTTTTCATCCGTGCCCATTTTGCTTATGGACATACCTTTTTTTTACCACGTGAGCCTGGGGATGCTGCGGGTTGGTAGTAGTTTAACGACGTTTCGGTCATTATCCAGTTTTAGGACATAGTGGTCCATCATTAGTTTAAGAACGTTTCCGTCCAACGCCAGTTTTAGGACATAGTTGTCATGGGGCTTTCTCTATGAAAGAGCACGATGCCCCCGGCATGTCCATCTTTTTCGGAGCATGTGGTTGTGGTGGGTTCACCTTCTATTTTTCGGATAGCGCGAACTTTCCCTGTTGGTACTGGTCTTCAACCTAGTTTTTGAAGACGTAGCAGTTATCGATCGGATGGCCCAATACTTAGTGTAAGGGCAGTAATTAGAATTGTTGACATCATTCAGTTGTAGCTGGTGTTTCGGCTCCGGTAGAGTGATAAGCCTGTTGCGCACTGCTAGTTCGAACAGCCTCCTCGTTTCATCCCGAGGAAATGAGTAAGGACGTTTCAACTTCTCATAGAAGGGTTGGCACTTGTTGCTTTGGCGAACAACCGGTCTAGGGCCACTCGATTGTTGTTGAGCGTTGGCGACGAAGGTCGTTCTTCCCTTCCCTTTATCCTTTTTGTTCAATCCCTTGTTTGCGGGTCCGAGATTCTTTCCGGGTAGCGTGCGATTGCACGGCTGAATGTTCTCACAACTTCTCAATTCTTTCGTTTCAGAATTGGATTTCTTGAAGAGAGGAGCGTGGGCTACTTTTTCGTCGGAGTCGCTCCCGAAGGTGAGAACCCGCGATCCCCCGGGATCAACCCTATGACAATTGCCGGCAATTCTTTTACGCTCATCTGTCGCATTTTTCCGCTGTCTACGAGCTTCACGCTTTGTCCTGTTGAAGTGTTTCTTGTGAGCGACATACCCTTGCCACCAACACTTAAAAGAGTTGCAGTCTTCAGTAGGATGTGCGATCTTCTGATGATATAAGCAGAAGTTAGGATGTACGTCCGCTTCATCAAGATGTATATCACCAGGAGAATTTTCTCTGAAAGAGGGCAGCTTCATCCCCATCGATATGGCTTTGGCGAATCGTTTCCTTGTCTTAATCCTGCTTTCATTTGCGTCGGATGTATTTTGATCCGGTGGGAGTGTTTCGACCCTTTCATCTAGTCGTCGGCGTTTGGCTTTCTCGAATATGGCCATCTTGCGGTCTCGATCAGCTTTGCTTTTAAGACGGGCTTCGTTCAGGAATGCATCAATCATTTTGTCTGATGGTCCTAGAAGTTCTGGCTCAGGATCTGCCCCCAGCTTCTCTGTGTAAGGAGCTTCTTCGTCATTTATTGACAAGTGAGAGATCATATGGCAGCTTGCCACATAATCTTCAGATTCATCCGACGAGTCTTCTCCATTGTCATCATCTCCGTCCTCAAGGACATGGCTGAGAAATTCTTGGAGTGTGACTGGGGTCCGCGCCTTCTGATTATATTCTTCCAACGCGTCAATCTGTTTTTGCAGGTCCGTGCGCTTGTCACCAGGCTGCACGGGCTTTTTGGTCTTCGTCTTCTTCTTCGAAGACTTTGACGGCTGGGTGTGAGCGCTCTGACCATCACCACCGGATTTTGTAGTTGGGCACGGTTTCAGCATTCCCTCGACGACCTCGGGTTCCAGTGAATTTTTCCACCTGATTGCCGGGCACGTTTGGAGATCCTTCAGCATTCTTTTCGTGTTGGCCGAAAGAGCGACCTCCCATGGAGCTTTTTCTATAAAAGAGCACGATGCCCCGGGCATGTCCACCTTTTTAGGGGCATGAGGTTGTGGTGGGTTCACCTTCCAATTTTCGGATAATGCGAACATGCCTTGTTGGTATTGGTCCTCCATCCATCCTTTGAAGACGAAACAATCTTCGATTGGATGGCTTACTGCTCGGTGGTAAGGGCAGTAATTAGGATTGTTGACATCGCCTGGCTGCAACGGACGTTTTGGATCCGGCAGATTGATGAGTTTGTTGCGCACTGCCAGCTCGAACAGTTTCCTCGTTTTATCCTGGGGAAACGAGTAAGGTCGTCCCAGTCTCTCCTCAAGGGATGAGCGTGGACGCACGTTGTCTTGGCGAGTAACCGGCTTTAAGTTGCTTGGCTGTTGTTGAGTATTGGCAACAAAAGTTGCTTTCCCTTTGCCCTTTTCATTCCAAGGCTCTGTCTTTGAAGAGGAAGGCCTATGGCCCATCTGGTCCATTTGGGCCAGCTTGTCAATCAAGGCCTGGAAGGTGGTCGGCTTGAAGAACATCATGAATTGGGAGATGGACGCTTGAGGGTCGAGAGTACCCACGAACATGCCCACGGCAGGAGCTTCTTCGATGCGCTGCTCGCATTTCGACCATAAAGTTCACCACCGTATTGCGTATTGAACCCACGTTTCGCCTGGCCTTACCCTGGCGTCGATCAATGTGGTTATCGGGGTGCGTTCGCTGGCGCTTGCAAATCTTTGTGTAAACAGCAGCTCCATCTCTGAAAATGTTTCAACAGAGTCGTTAGGTAGCTCCGAATACCATTCGAATGCCGTTTCCGCTAAGCTGCCGACGAATTGGCAAAGCAACAGTTTGTCGTCGCCTCCAGTTTTGCCGCATAAGGCTCTGAATTGAGCGACATGCTGATGTGGATTCCCTGTCCCCTTGTACATATGGAATTTAGGGATTGTATATCCCGGCGGGTAACTGATTTGGTCATACCAGCCCGGATAGGGTCGTCCGGTTCTAACAATTTGCCCAGCCGCTTCATTCGCCTGATGAACTCGTATCAGCTGAGCTATATAGTCGTCTAGTGCAGCTTTGGAAATAGTTTCTTCCTTGGCTGCTGAATGAGCCAGAGGAGGATTAGATGTCACCCCTCTATCGTCTTCAATAATGATCGGAGGGTCTTCAGCTGGAGGATCCGGCTGTAACATCATCCCTACCACGTCTTGGAAGAGAAGCACCATTTGTTTTATGTTGGCAGCTTGTTCTGCTGCTTCTCTATCCTTCTTTTCGAGGACTCTGCGTAGAAAGTCAGCGTCAGTTTCTTGCTCGTGACGCTGTTCTGATGACGCCTCCGAGCTTTCTTTTGGCCCGGTAAGTGCGACCATTGCAGTCATCATTTCCTGAAGCTTCTGTTATTGCCCCTGGGCTTTTGTCACGGATCAGGTGAGCTGTCGGTGGCCCGTCGAAGTGCGGCTTTCTTCTTTTCCGGAAGCCAGATAAACAGTATGCACCGTCAAGCCCCCAGACTTGGGGCGTTTGTGCTCAGTGCTTTTACGGTTCGCCATGTTCACAGAGGCTTTTTGCGGCCTCCTTTTCTGAGTGGTTGATGTTGAGGGGGCCGCTGCAGTGGGCACCCAAGTAGTTGTCATCTTTTGTGGCTTAACAGGACGGCTTACTTCCTGTTGGACCTTCACCTTTTTCTGTCGGCGAGAGTAATCTTGATCAATTACTGAGCCCTGAACCTGTTGCCAGAATTTGTAAATTTTGGAGGACATCCGCTGAGGGGACCGCTCCGGCTTCGTTTCTGTGACAGTGTCCACTGGCGGAGGAGATCTTTTTAATACGGCGGTAGGCGAATTCCTGCACACCTTGTTCAGCAGCTCAAAGCTGTTCCCGGTTGGAACAGCAGCATTAATTTCTACCATTGGAGCCGGTGGAGTTAGCCCAGAGGGGGAGTTGCCCCCAGCCTTCCTTACTCGACGCCAGTGGCGACGTCGAG
Source organism: Agapanthus africanus (assembly GCA_030015575.1). Taxonomy (NCBI): domain Eukaryota; kingdom Viridiplantae; phylum Streptophyta; class Magnoliopsida; order Asparagales; family Amaryllidaceae; genus Agapanthus; species Agapanthus africanus. Next base: position 17,126,707 of record CM057349.1, on the reverse strand, counting down.
CGTGTCGAGCGGACGGTGTTGGTTCGGCGATGTGGATGGCTATGTCTTGCCCCCTGTCCAGATGAGGCGCCGCTGGTGCCAGCCTCTTGAAGACTGACGTATTTTGAGTAGCGGTATCCAATCTGTCTAAGACAGACCTTCGAGCAGGAACGGGTGCCGGAATAGTCAGTCTTGTGAAGACTGACCCTTTGGCAGGAGAAGCCGCCTTGACGACTTCAGGAACAGGGATGGCTATCCTCTTCGGAACAACCTTTTCTGGTATTGCAGGCTTCTTCATGGGCCCACATGAGTTTTGGCCCAGTTTGCTGAAAGCTGAGGTATTGGACTTGGGTGACCCGTTGAGAGGGGCCGCGGTAGTTGTAAGCCGATCAAAGACCGACTTCTTTGGAGCTTCTTGTGACGACACTGGGGCATTGAAGCTTGTCGGTGCGAGCATGGTCCCAAAGAATAGCCCAGTGGTGGTCTGAGTCACCTGTTCCACCGTCATAGCGAAGATGGAGGCCGCTTGAGGCCCGTAAGTCACTCCTTCGGACGGGATGGAGCGAGAGTTGCAGTTGCAGTTAGTGCAGGTTGAAGCCATTGATCTTCTGTTTTCTGCACGAAGCAAGACACCAAATCTTAATACCTCGAATCCACAGGCAACCACAGAAAACCGCGATTCGTTCGCGAACACGACACACGAAGTGTGGAGTGGAAAGAAGAAAAGGTCCCACCGGGCGTGCCAGAATCTGTTCCCCTCCGAATGACGCGCAAGATAGTCGGCCATGGCTGAGATTCGGGGCAGATGCTATTTGGTTTTATCCGCCACCTCTCTGAAGATGCCAAGTTGATTTATGGCACCATGTATCGGAGGTTTAGACGGATGCGGCCGATATAGCAGACTTCGTCAGATTCCCCCTCGTCTGAGGGGTTTTTGATTGTGGGGACGCTCTTCCCTGCAGGCGCAAGCCCCTGCAGTTAATTACGCTACCGTGTCGCGGTAACAAGTTTCTCCTTCTCCAGCTGGTCACTTCGTGTCGTGGGTGTTTGTTTTGTTTGTGGTTGCCCGTGGATTGTATACAGAGACTAATTTATGTCGTCGCCCGTAGGACGTGGATTAGTCCAAATACGTATTTTCTTAGATTTAGGTTTGGGGTTTTGGTTTAAGGATACGTTGGCCATATTTGAGGCTAAGATCAACTTAAACGTTTGTTAAGGATACGTTAGTCTAATTTCCAGACTAAGATCAACTTAACAGGATCATTTAGATCCAACAAGAGAGCATTTGGGCTCTATTGTTTAGTTTAGGGACATTGCGGTCGATTAAATATATGGCCGTCGGGACCAGTCACCTCTCTGACGATATTGAAGGATTACAACGACAGATATCAGAGGAGTTTAGAGATGTACCCTTGAACCAAAGTTGGTTGGGAGATCTATAGTCCAATTTGGGACTAAAGTCTGTTCGAAGGTTTTGGTTTAAGGATACGTTAGCCATATTTGAGGCTAAGATCAACTTAAACATTTGTTAAGGATACGTTAGTCTGATTTGAGACTAAGATCAACTTAACAGGATCGTTTAGATCCGACAAAAGAGCATTTGGGCTCTATTGTTCCAGTTTAGGGACATAGTGGTCCACTGCCAGTTTAGGGACATGGTGGTCCATTGCCAGTTTAGGGACATGGTGGTCCAACATTCTCATTTTGGGGACGAATATTGGTTTAAGGACGAATTAGTCCATGAGTTTAAGGACCCCACAGTTCGTATTACCAGTTTAGGGATATGGTGGTCCATTGAATGTATGGCCGTCGAGACCCGTCGCCTCTCTGACGACGTTGAAGGATTACAATGACAAATATCAGAGGAGTTCAGAGATGTACCCTTGAACCAATGAGTTGGTTGAAAGAGCAGATGTGCTCAGTTCAAGATGATATGAGGACTTATGGCCAGTTTGGGCTAAGTCCAATTAAATTTGGAATGTTGATCCTTTGTTAAACTGTTAACATTTATCTGGGTTCAACCCCTCATTATTTAGCAATGCTAAACAAGGATTTGAGGGCTCTGAGAACATTTTGTCTTTGAGTGAGCAGTGAACATTATAGCTCTGAATTTTACTCAATTTCGAGTGGGAGGCTTTGCCTCTGAAAGATTAACCAATTTGGTTAAAAATAGTGTTAAACACTAGGGAAAATCAGTGTTAAACACTGGAAATATATCCCTCAAATTAGTGTTAAACACTAAAAAGCAACAGTGTTAAACACTGGAAATGGGGTTATCAAGTTAGTGGTTAGGCACTAAGAATAAAGTTCTCGAATTAGTGTTAAATACTAAAGAAACAAGGGATCACGTGGGGACACGTGAGGGCGCCCAGAGGTGGAACCAGATACCTTTTCTTCATTCTGTAATTAAGTGTTAAACACATTTACATTTTTATTTTGGAGTATCACGTGTTAGCACGTGATGAGGATTTATGCTCTGGCTGTTAAAGCATCCGCCAAGGGGTCACGTGGGAACACGTGAGAGCGCCCAAAGCTTTATATTTCCTTCTCATTTCTGGGGATCTTTTCAGCGGGTCACGTGGGGACACGTGACCTCAATTCTTTTACATGCAAGAAGATCTTTTAAATCTCTTTATCTTTAAGAATTAAATTCTTTGTAGGGTTAAACCCTAATTATGATTCTGGAGGAATTAAATTCCTATTATGAAAGAATTAAATTCTTATATAGGGTTAAACCCTAGTTCTGTCCATCTTGAAGGAATTAAATTCCTATATTTTCAGGAGAATTAAATTCTCATATAGGGTTGAACCCTAGTTTTGTTTTGGGAGAATTAAATTCTCACATAGGGTTAAACCCTAGTTTTGTTTTGGGAGAATTAAATTCTCTAAACTCAATTCCCCCTCTAAGTTTCGGATCTGCATGGCAGGATCTCAACCCGATGAAAATTAAATTCTTAACTTATGGGGAGATGTGCTCTTTGCAGATCTTCAACCAGAGGAAGAACTAGGTTCTTTTGCAAAAGAGTTAAACTCTTAGATTTTTGAGAATTAAATTCTCTTTTTGAAGTTTTGATCCCTTTCCTTTCCTTACCTAGGGTTTTCTCTCTTGAGAATTAAATTCTCCTCTCTTTTTTCTCTCTGTTGTTGTTATCTCCAAAAAAAAGTAGCTCCTTTCTCTTCTCTTCTTGGCTCCTATTTATAGGAGAAAGAAAAGAATCAATTTGTTTTGTGAATCTTTCATTGAAAGATTTTAATTGATTTCATAATTAATATGATCTTTTAGATCACACAATGAATTTTATTCACCGTTGGATTTTAAATCCAAAGATATTCTGTTTGTTATTTTCGGTGAGATTTAGGGGAAATCTTTCCTTGTCTAAGATTTTTTTCATAAATTGGTGATTTTTAATCACCCTTGGATCTTTAATCCTACGGTCCCCATAATCCTTTTCCATTTGGAAAGATTTAGAAGCTTTTAGAATTTAATTCTATTAAACTATAAGGCTTTCGAAGCCAGTCACGTGCTGACACGTGACCCCCAATTGAGTCCTTTCTCTGTGTTTATTTACGCTTCAGTTTTAACCATCACGTGTCAACACGTGACCATTGGTCACGTGTGAGCACGTGATACCTCATTGAGGTATTTCCTTCAGCCATTAGTTTTTATTTCTGTTTTAACTATCACGTGTCAACACGTGACCATTGGTCACGTGTGAGCACGTGACACCCAATTGGGTCCTTCTTCAGCCATTGTTTTTATTTCTGTTTTAACTATCACGTGTCAACACGTGACCATTGATCACGTGTGAGCACGTGATACCTCATTGAGGTAATTCCTGATTTTTAATCAGGGAACAGTGCATAGCATATTTGCTCATAACTTTTGATCCCGGATGAATTATGAAGCCCATAATATATCAAATCGAAGGATTTTTCGAGATGCTTTCGATAACATCAGAATTTAATATTTCCTCCTTCGGGAGTTTATCAAAATACAGGCCGGAAGATACCGGTTCGCATTTTCTTAAGCGTATCGCTGCCATTTGATACCTTAGGCTCTTTGCGCAGAAATTTTTGGCGGGAACAAATGCCCCCCATTACTTTGCCCACGTAAGTATATACGTGGGTGAAGTAGTGCAAAGTTATGAGTAGCCATGGAATTGAGGGCTTAGGAGACAAGTTTAGGGTCCTTGTAGCCTAAGACTTTTCAACTTTATAAGCCGTGAGGGTCTCACAAAGACTTTTCTCCCTACGGATCGTGAGGATCTCGTAGGTGTATTTTCTCCTTAGGGGTCGTGAGGACTCCTAAGTGTGTTTTCTCTTATAAGTCGTAAGGATCTTATAAGAAAATTTTCCCTCTTACGAGTCGAGAGGACCCGTAAGCGGTTGTTTCCCTCCTTGTCGAGATTCGACTTTGGAGAGTGTGACCGGTGGATAGTATGCAAGAAACCGTTTTGGACCGACTTGCGGGGTCCCAGTGCTTAGGAAACAGGTTTTTTAATCCCCGCTGCCTAAGGCTTTTCCTTACGAGTCGAGACGAATCGAGCATTTCTCGCAAAGACACTAATTTCCTCACGAGTCGAGACGAATCGAGCATTTCTCGCAAGAATATCCTAACGTCACAGTTAACCTCTGCTCTTTACAACAGAGGTCCGTTAGGGTCTGTGGTACTTAGGGTTTTGTCCGTCGTACCGCCGCATCGGCTGATGTTTTCCTCGATAGGCAGTTTTGCTATTCGAGTAGCCTTGCGATTGTCGTGTCTCCGATCCCTTCTGGGGCTGGACAAGACATCTTCAAGCAATCCTCCTGGCAGTTTGACCGCCGGAAGAGCAAGCGTTAGGAATTTTGCCATGCCGCTTTTTACTTGAGGTTAGGCTCATTTTGGAGAGCCCCGATGAGTCATAACCACTCCGCGCTGGTGTGGGATGATCTTCGATAGTCTTTCAGGCTTTATATGACTTGCCGTTAAGACCCTGAAACTAGGAATTTGGCCTTTGCTTCGTTTGCTGGCATCGCGTCTGCTGTATCGAGACGAATGTCGCGGTTGTCTCTAGGTTGCTGGTGAACCGTCGAGGTTTGGAACCAGGGATTTTCCGTGACTCCTTTTGGTGATGTTGCGTCTGCTGTGTCGAGACGAACGTCGAGGTGGTGACCACTCCGCACTGGTGCGAGATAATCTCCGATTGTCTTCCAGGCTTTATATGACTTGCCGTTAAGACCCCGAAGTTAGGAATTTGGCCTTCGCTTCGTTTGCTTGCATTGCATCCGCTGTATTGAGACGAGTGTCGTGGTTGTCTCTAGGTTGCTGGTGAACCGTCGAGGTTTGGAACTAGGGATTTTGCCGTGGCTCCTTTTGGTGATTTTGCGTCTGCTGTGTCGAAACGAACGTCGAGGTGGTGACCACTCCGCACTGGTACGAGATAATCTCCGATTGTCTTTCAGGCTTTATATGACTTGCCGTTAAGACCCTGAAGCTAGGAATTTGGCATTTGCTTCGTTTGCTTGCATTGCGTCTGCTGTATTGAGACGAATGTCGCGGTTGTCTATAGGTTGCTGGTGAACCGTCGAGGTTTGGAACCAGGGATTTTGCCGTGACTCCTTTTGGTGATATTGCGTCTGCTGTGTCGAGACGAACGTCGAGGTGGTGACCACTCCGCACTGGTGCGAGATAATCTCCGATTGTCTTCCAGGCTTTATATGACTTGCCATTAAGACCCTGAAGCTAGGAATTTGGCCTTTGCTTCGTTTGCTTGCATTGCGTCTGCTGTATTGAGACGAATGTCGTAGTTGTCTCTAGGTTGCTGGTGAACCGTCGAGGTTTGGAACTAGGGATTTTGTCGTGGCTCCGTTGTTTGATTTTCGTGTCTGTACCCTGTTGGAGGAAGAACGCTGTAGTGACATCTCGTCTGGTGTATCGAGACGAACGTCGAGGCGGTGATCACTCCATACTGGTGTGAGATGATCTCTGATTGTCTTTCCGGTTTTATATGACTTGCCGTTAAGACTGTGAAGCTAGGAATTTGGCATTTGCTTCGTTTGTTTTGGCATTGTGTCTACTGTATCGAGACAAATGTCGAGGTGGTGACCACTCCGCGCTGGTGTGGGATGATCTCTGATAGTCCTTCGGGTTTTATATGAGTTACCGTCAAGACCCTGATGCTAGGAATATTGCCTTTGCTTCGTTGTTTTGGCGTGTCCGAATCCTGCTGAGGGAAGAACGATGGGGTGACATCGCGTCTACTGTATCGAGACGAACGTCGAGGTGGTTCCTAGGTTGCCTGTGAACCGTTAGAACCTGGAACTTGGGACTTTGCCGTGGCTCCGTTGTTTTAACCTTGGGTTGTTAATATTGTATCCGCATCCTGCTGGAGTTGAGAAGGAACGCCGTTGTTGACATTGCGTCTGCTGTATCGAGACGAATGCTTAGGTGAAGCTAGGGTTTTGCCGTCGCTCCGTTTGATGGTGTAACCTCTGTGTCATGCTGGAACGAGGAGGCCCACCGTTGTTGGTCTCCAGGCTGTAGATGTGGCCATTGAGATTTGGAACTAGGGACTTTGCCATGGTTCCGTTTCGTTGCGACTCTGAGGTCGATTGTTGACGTCACGTCTGCATCTGGTTGGAGTGTGGAGAAACGTCGTTGGTGATCTCTAAGTTGTCGATGTTGACGTCGAGACCCTGAAGCTAGGGATCTTCCTTTGCTTCATTTGTTGACATTGTGTCTGCAATATTGCGACAAATGTCGAGATTGTCTCTAGATTGTTTATGAACCGTCAAGATTTGGCTTCGCTTTCTGGTGGAGCCTGTTGGGAAGGTATGGTTCCCTCTTTGTTTGTGCCCCTGGATTGTATACGGGGATCGATGTGATCTCGCCTGTAAGGCAAAAAGTTTCATTCATTCATCATTTTTTTATTCTTTCCGCGATGCTCTATCATTTCAGCATTTTATATCGTGAAAATCGCGATTGCCCAATCATTTTGGCTATTTTTCGCGGTGTCCAATCATTTCGGCTATTTTTCTTTTCACTCGCTGCTTTTTATTGCGAGTTGCCCAATCATTTCGGCTATTTTGCATGTATACACCTTTTTTTTACTTGCTGATTTTTATTGCAAGTTGCCCCATCATTTCGGCTATTTCGTATGCATTTTGTCTCACTGATTTTTTTTTATCACGAGTGTGGAACTTGGAATCTGATGCCAATCTTAGCATCAGCATCGCTACGACTGAATATTGCCAGGAGCGAATCATCATTTGCCGTAAAAGGACTTGGAATTTGATACCGTTTTAGGCATCAGCATCGCTACCACTGGGATATTACCAGGAGCAAATCATCATTTTCCTCTGTCGATATCGAACAAAGGTGGTTTAGCAAACAGGGTTAGGATCCTGTCAACTAAGGATTTTGACTTCATGAGCCGTAAGGGTCTCATAAAGGTATTTCTCCCTACAAGTCGTGAAGATCTCATAGGTGCGTTTTCTCCTTAGGAATCGTGAGGATTCCTAAGTGCATATTCCCCTGTAAGTCGTAAGGATCTTACAAAAGGGTTTTCTCCTTATAAGTCGAGAGGACTTACAAGGGTCGTTCATCGTATGGACATATTCCCAGTCACGGATGGGACTTGGTTAGGGAAATGTTTATTCGCGCCCGTGAATTGTATACAAGGGTCAGTATTGAGCCACCTGTAGGACATATCGAAGGTTGTGGGGGTCGCTTAAGAACAGGTTCAAGTCACTGTAACTTAAGACTTTCAAATCTTATGAGCCGTAAGGGTCCCATAAGAGAGATCTCCTTACGAGTCGTGAGGATCTCGCAAGTGTAATTTCTCCTTAGGAATAGTGGGGATCCCTAAGTGTGTTGCTCCCTTGTGAGTCGTAAGGATCTCACGCAGGTGGTTTCTCCTTACAAGGTCGAGAGGACCCTGTAAGTGTTTTTTTTTAACGAGGTTGCGCCCTTTCGGGTTTTCACAAACACTCGCCGGTAGTCCTTCTGTTTTTACTCACGGAGCCCTTTCAGGTTTTCATCCGTGCCCATTTTGCTTATGGACATACTGTCTTCTTTTTTTTCATTCTTTTTATTCTTTTTTCTAACGACATTGCGCCCTTTCAGGTTTTCACAAGACTCGCCAGTAGCCCTGCTGTTTTTACTCACGGAGCCCTTTCAGGTTTTCATCCGTGCCCATTTTGCCTATGGACATACTTTTTTTTTCCACGTCGGCCTGGGGATGCGGCGGGTTGGTAGTAGTTTAACGACGTTTCGGTCATTATCCAGTTTTAGGACATAGTGGTCCATCATTAGTTTAAGGACATTTCGGTCCAACGCCAGTTTTAGAACATAGTGGTTCATGGGGCTTTATCTATGAATGAGCATGATGCCCCCGACATGTCCATCTTTTTCGGAGCATGTGGTTGTGGCGGGTTCATCTTCCAGTTTTCGGACAGCGCGAACTTGCCCTGTTGGTACTGGTCTTCAACCCAGTTTTTGAAGACGTAGCAGTTATCGATCGAATGGCCCAATACTTGGTGGTAAGGGCAGTAATTAGAATTGTTGACATCATTCAGTTGTAGCTGGTGTTTCGGCTCCGGTAGAGTGATAAGCCTGTTGCGCACTGCTAGTTCGAACAGCCTCCTCGTTTCATCCCGAGGAAATGAGTAAGGACGTTTCAACTTCTCATAGAAGGGTTGCCTCTTGTTGCTTTGGCGAACAACCGGTCTAAGGCCACTCAATTGTTGTTGAGCATTGGCGACGAAGGCCGTTCTTCCCTTCCCTTTATCCTTTTTGTTCGATCCCTTGTTTGCGGGTCCGAGATTCTTTCCGGGTAGCGTGCGATTGCATGGCTGAATGTTCTCGCAACTCCTCAATTCTTTCGTTTCAGAGATGGATTTCTTGAAGAGAGGAGCGTGGGCTACTTTTTCGTCAGAGTCGCTCCCGAAGGTGAGAACTCGCGATCCTCCGGGATCAACCCTATGACAATTGCCGGCAATTCTTTTATGCTCATCTGTCGTATTTTTCCGCTGTCTATGAGCTTCACGCTTTGTCCTGTTGAAGTGTTTCCTGTGAGCAACATACCCTTACCACCAACACTTAAAGTAGTAGCAGTCTTCAGTAGGATGTGCGATCTTCTGATGATATAAGCAGAAGTTAGGATGTACGTCCGCTTCATCAAGATGTATATCGCCAGGAGAATTTTCTCTGAAAGAGGGCAGCTTCATCCCCATCGATATGGCTTTGGCGAATCGTTTCCTTGTCTTAATCCTGCTTTCATTTGCGTCGGATATACTTTGATCCGGTGGGAGTGTTTCGACCCTTTCATCTAGTCGCCGGCGTTTGGCTTTCTCGAATATGGCCATCTCGCGGTCTCGATCAGCTTTGCTTTTAAGACGGGCTTCGTTCAGGAATGCATCAATCATTTCGTCTGATGGTCCTAGAAGTTCTGGCTCAGGATCTGCCCCCAGCTTTTCTGTGTAAGGAGCTTCTTCGTCATTTATTGACGAGTGAGAGATCACATGGCAGCTTGCCACATAATCTTCAGATTCATCCGACGAGTCTTCTCTATTATCATCATCTCCGTGCTCAAGGACATAGCTGAGAAATTCTTGGAGTGTGACTGGGGTCCGCGCCTTCTGATTATATTCTTCCAACGCGTCAATCTGTTTTTGCAGGTCCGTGCGCTTGTCACCAGGCTGCACGGGCTTTTTGGTCTTCTTCTTCTTCGAAGACTTTGACGGCTGGGTGTGAGCGCTCTGACCATCACCACCGGATTTTGTAGTTAGACGCGGTTTCAGCATTCCCTCGACGACCTCGGGTTCCAGTGAATTTTTCCACCTGATTGCCGGGCACGTTTGGAGATCCTTCAGCATTCTTTTCGTCTCGGGCGAAAGAGCGACCTCCCATGGAGTTTTTTCTATAAAAGAGCACGATGCCCCCGGCATGTCCACCTTTTTAGGGGCATGGGGTTGTGGTGGGTTCACCTTCCAATTTTTGGATAATGCGAACATGCCTTGTTGGTATTGGTCCTCCATCCAGCCTTTGAAGACGAAACAATCTTCGATTGGATGGCTTACTGCTCGGCGGTAAGGGCAGTAATTAGGATTGTTGACATCGCCTGTCTGCAACGGACGTTTTGGATCTGGCAAATTGATGAGTTTGTTGCGCACTGCCAGCTTGAACAGTTTCCTCGTTTTATTCTGGGGAAACGAGTAAGGTCGTTCCAGTCTCTCCTCGAGGGATGGGCGTGGACGCACGTTGTCTTGGCGAGTAACCGGCTTTAAGTTGCTCGGCTGTTGTTGAGTATTGGCAACGAAAGTTGCTTTCCCTTTGCCATTTTCATTCCAAGGCTCTGTCTTTGAAAAGGAAGGCCTATGGTCTATCTGGCCCATTTGGGCCAGCTTGTCAATCAAGGCCTGAAAGGTGGTCGGCTTGAAAAACATCATGAATTGGGAGATGGTCGCTTGGGGGTCGAGAGTACCTACGAACATGCCCACGGCAGGAGCTTCTTCGATGCGCTGCTCGCATTTCGACCATAAATTTCGCCACCGTATTGCGTATTGAACCCACGTTTCGCCTGGCCTTATCCTGGCGTTGATCAATGTGGTGATCGGGCTGCGCTCGTTGGCGCTTGCAAATCTTTGTGTAAACAGCAGCTCCATCTCCGAAAATATTTCGACAGAATCGTTAGGTAGCTCCGAATACCATTCGAATGCCGTTTTCGCTAAGCTGCCGACGAATTGGTGAAGCAACAATTTGTCGTCGCCTCCAGTGTTGCGGCCCTGAATTGAGCGACATGCTGATGTGGATTCCCTGTCCCCTTGTACATATGGAATTTGGGGATCGTATATCCCGGCGGGTAACTTATTTGGTCATACCAGTCCGGATAGGGTCATCCGGTCTTGACAATTTGGCCAGCCGCTTAATTTGCCTAGTGAGCTCGTATTTGTCGAGCATATAATCATCGAGCGCAGCTTTTGAGATGGTCTCCTCTTTGGCTGCTGAACAAGATGGAAGGGGATTTGACGTCTCCGCTCGGTCATCTTCAATAATGATCGGAGGGTCTTCAGCTGGCGGATCAGGCTGTAACATCATCCCGACCATGTCTTGGAAGAGAAGCGCCATTCGTTTTATATTGGCAGCTTGTTCCGCTGCCTCTTTGTCCTTCTTTTCAAGGAATCTGCGGAGGAAGTCATCATCGGTTTCTTGCTCATGACGCTGCTCCGATGACGCCTCCGGGCTTTCTTCTGGTCCGGTGAGCGCAGCCATTGCAGTCAGCATCTCCTGAAGCTTCTGCTGTTGTTGTTCTTGAGCCCTTGTTATTGATCGGGTGAGCGGTCGGTGGCCCGTCGAAGTGCGGCTTTCTTCTTTTCTGGAAGCCATGTAAACAGTATGCACCATTATGCCCCCAGACCTGGGGCGTTTGGGCTCAGCGTCTTTACGGTTTGCCGCAGTCACAGGGGCTTTCTCTGGCCTCCTTTTCTTTTGAGCAGTTGATGTTGAGGGAGCCGTTGCAGCGAGCACCCAGGTAACTGTTGTCTTTCATGGCTTGACAGGACGGTTCTCTTCCTGCTGAACCCTCACCTTTTTCTGTCGGCGAGAGTAATCTTGATCGATTACTGAGTCCTGAACCTGTCGCCAGACTTTGTAAATTTTGGAGGACAGCCGCTGAGGGGACCGCTCCGGCTTCATTTCTATGACAGTCTCCACTGGCGGAGGAGATATTTTTAATATGGCGGTAGGCGAATTCCTGCGCACCTTGTTCAGCAGCTCAAAGCTGTTCCCGGGTGGAGCAACATCATTAATTTCCACCATTAGAGCCGGTAGAGTTAGCCCAGAGGGGGAGTTGCCCCCAGCCTTCCTTACTCGGAGCCAGTGGCGACGTCAAGCGTGTCGAGCGGACGGTGTTGGTTCGGCGATGTGGATGGCTTTGTCTTGCCCCCTGTCTAGATGAGGCGCCGCTGGTGCCAGCCTCTTGAAGACTGACGTCTTTTGAGTAGCGGTATCCAATCTGTCTAAGCCAGACCTTCGAGCAGGAACGGGTGCCGGAATAGTCAGTCTTGTGAAGACCGAACCTTTGGCAGGAGAAGCCCCCTTGACGACTTCAGGAGCAGGGATGGCTATCCTCTTCGGAACAACCTTTTCTGGTATTGCAGGCTTTTTCATGGGCCACATGAGTTTTGGCCCAGTTTGCTGAAAGCTGAGGTATTAAACTTGGGTGACCTGTTAAGAGGGGCCGCGGTAGTTGTAAGCCGATCAAAGACCGACTTCTTTGGAGCTTCTTGCGACGACACTGGGGCATTGAAGCTTGTCGGTGGGAGCATGGTCCCAAAGAATAGCCCAGTGGTGGCCTGAGTCACCTGTTCCACCGTCATAGCGAAGATGGAGGCCGCTTGAGGCCCGTAAGTCACTCCTCCGGACGGGACGGAGCGAGAGTTGCGGTTGCAGTTAGTGCAGTTTGAAGCCATTGATTTTCTGTTTTCTGCATGGAGCAAGACACCAAATCTTAGTACCTCGAATCCACAGGCAACCACAGAAAACCGCGATTCGTTCGCGAACACGACACACGAAGTGTGGAGTGGAAAGAGGAAAAAGTCCCACCGGGCGTGCCAGAATCTGTTCCCCTCCGAAAGACGAGGCGGAGACGCGATGGACATCTTGCCTGAGATTCAGGGCAGATACTAATAGGTGCTATCCGTCCACCTCTCCGAAAATGCCAAGTTGATTTATGGCACCGTGTATCGGAGGTTTAAACAGATGCGGCCGATATAGCAGACTTCGTCAGATTCCCCCTCGTCTGAGGGGTTTTTGATTGTGGGGATGCTCTTCCCTGCAGGCGCAAGCCCCTGCAGTTAATTACGCTACCGCATCGCGGTAACAACTTTCTCCTTCTCCAGCTGGTCACTTCGTGTCGTGGGTGTTTATTTTGTTTGTGGTTGCCCGTGGATTATATACGGAGACTAATTTATATTGTCGCCCGTAGGACGTGGATTAGTCCAAATTCGAATTTTCTTAGATTTGGGTTTGGAGTTTTTGTTTAAGGATACGTTAGCCATATTTGAGGCTAAGATCAACTTAAACGTTTGTTAATGATACGTTAGTCTAATTTCCAGACTAAGATCAACTTAACAGGATCATTTAGATCCAACAAGAGAGCATTTGGGCTCTATTGTTTAGTTTAGGGACATTGCGGTCGATTAAATGTATGGCCGTCGGGACCCGTCACCTCTCTGACGACGTTGAAGGATTACAACGACAGATATCAGAGGAGTTCAGAGATGTACCCTTGAACCAAAGTTGGTTGGGAGATCTATAGTCTAATTTGGGACTAAAGTCTATTTGAAGGTTTTGGTTTAAGGATACATTAGCCATATTTGAGGTTAAGATCAACTTAAACGTTTGTTAAGGATACGTTAGTCTGATTTGAGACTAAGATCAACTTAACAGGATCGTTTAGATCCGACAAAAGAGCATTTGGGCTCTATTGTTCCAGTTTAGGGACATAGTGGTCCACTGCCAGTTTAGGAACATGGTGGTCCATTGCCAGTTTAGGGACATGGTGGTCCAACATTCCCATTTTGGGGATGAATATTGGTTTAAGGACGCATTAGTCCATGAGTTTAAGGACCCCACAGTCCGTATTACCAGTTTAGGGACATGGTGGTCCATTGAATGTATGGCCGTCGGGACCCGTCACCTCTCTGATGACGTTGAAGGATTACAACGACAAATATCAGAGGAGTTCAGAGATGTACCCTTGAACCAATGAGTTGGTTGAAAGAGCAGATGTGCTCAGTTCAAGATGATTTGAGGACTTATGGCCAGTTTGGGCTAAGTCCAATTATGTTTGAAATATTGGCCCTTTGGGCCATTAGACATTTGTCTGGGTTTAGCCCCTCATCATTCAGCAGTGCTAAACAGAGCTTTGGGGGTTCTGACAACATTTTGTCTTTGAGTGAGCAGTGAACATTATAGCTCTGAATTTTACTCAATTTCGAGTGGGAGGCTTTGCCTCTGAAAGATTAACCAATTTGGTTAAAAATAGTGTTAAACACTAGGGAAAATCGGTGTTAAACACTGGAAATATATCCCTCAAATTAGTGTTAAACACTAAAAAGCAACAGTGTTAAACACTGGAAATGGGGTTCTCAAGTTAGTGGTTAAACACTAAGAATAAAGTTCTCGAATTAGTGTTAAACACTAAAGAAACAAGGGATCACGTGGGGACACGTGAGGGCGTCCAGAGGTGGAACCAGATGCCTTTTCTTCGTTCTGTAATTAAGTGTTAAACACTTTTACATTTTTATTTTGGAGTATCACGTGATGAAGGTTTATGCTCTGGCTGTTAAAGCATCCGCCAAGGGGTCACGTGGGAACACGTGAGAGCGCCCAAGGCCTTATATTTCCTTCTCATTTCTGGGGATCTTTTCAGGGGGTCACGTGGGGACACGTGACCTCAATTCTTTTACATGCAAGAAGATCTTTTAAATCTCTTTATCTTTAAGAATTAAATTCTCTGTAGGGTTAAACCCTAATTATGATTCTAGAGGAATTAAATTCCTATTATGAAAGAATTAAATTCTTATATAGGGTTAAACCCTGGTTCTGTCCATCTTGAAGGAATTAAATTCCTATATTTTCAGGAGAATTAAATTCTCATATAGGGTTGAACCCTAGGTTTGTTTTGGGAGAATTAAATTCTCACATAGGATTAAACCCTAGTTTTGTTTTGGGAGAATTAAATTCTCTAAACTCAATTCCCCCTCTAAGTTTCGGATCTGCATGGCAGGATCTCAACCCAATAAGAATTAAATTCTCAACTTATGGGGAGATGTGCTCTTTGCAGATCTTCAACCAGAGGAAGAACTAAGTTCTTTTGCAAATGAGTTAAACTCTTAGATCTTTGAGAATTAAATTCTCCTTTTGAAGTTTTGATCCCTTTCCTTTCCTTACCTAGGGTTTTCTCTCTTGAGAATTAAATTCTCCTCTCTTTTTTCTCTCTGTTGTTGTTATCTCCAAAAAAAGTAGCTCCCTTTTCTTCTCTTCTTTTGGCTCCTATTTATAGGAAAAGGAAAAGAATCAATTTGTTTTGTGAATCTTTCTTTGAAAGATTTTAATTGATTTCATAATTAATATGATCCTTTAGATCACACAATGAATTTTATTCACCGTTGGATTTTAAATCCAAAGATATTCTGTTTGTTATTTTCGGTGAGATTTAAGGGAAATCTTTTCTTGTCTAAGATTTTTTCCATAAATTGGTGATTTTTAATCACCCTTGGATCTTTAATCCAACGTTCCCCATAATCCTTTTCCATTTGGAAAGATTTAGAAGCTTTTAGAATTTAATTTTATTAAACTATAACGCTTTCGAAGCCAGTCACGTGCTGACACGTGACCCTTGGTCACGTGTGAGCACGTGACCCCCAATTGAGTCCTTTTCTCAGCGTTTATTTGTTCTTCAGTTTTAACCTTCACGTGTCAACACGTCACCATTGGTCACGTGTGAGCACGTGATACCTCATTGAGGTATTTTCTTCAGCCATTTGTTTTTATTTCTGTTTTAACTATCACGTGTCAACACGTGACCATTGATCACGTGTGAGCACGTGATACCTCATTGAGATAATTCCTGATTTTTAATAAGGGAACAGTGCATAGCATATTTGCTCATAACTTTTGATCTCGGATGAATTATGAAGCCCATAATATATCAAATCGAAGGATTTTTCGAGATACTTTCGATACCATCAGAATTTAATAGTTCCTCCTTCGGGAGTTTATCAAAATACAGGCTGGAAGATACTGGTTCGCATTTCCTTAAGCGTATCGCTGCCATTTGATACCTTGGACTCTTTTGCGCAGAAATTTTTGGCGGGAACATGCAGTGCTGAAGAGATCTCCTCCACCCGTGGAGAATGCTCCAGAGAAGAAGCCGGAGCAGCCCCCTTAGCGGCTGTCCTCCAAAATTTACAGAGTCTGGCGACAAGTCCAGGAGTCGGTGATTGATCAAGATTACTCTCGCCGACAGAAAAAGATAAAGGTTCAGCGAGAAGAGAACCATCCTATCAGGCCACAAAAGGCGACAGCTACTTGGGTGCCCACTGCAACGGCCGCCTCGACTTCAACTGCTCACAAGAGAAGGAGGCCAGAGAAAGCCCCTGTGACCGCGGCGAACCGCAGAGACACCGAACCTAAACGCCCCAAGTCTGGGGCCATGATGGTGCATACTGTTTATATGGCTTCCGGAAAAGAAGAAAGCCGTGCTTCTACGGGACATCGACCGCTTACCCGGTCAATAACGAAGGCTTAGGAACAACAGCAGCAGAAGCTTCAGGAGATGCTGACTGCAATGGCCGCATTTACTGGGCCAAAAGAAAATCTAGAGACCTCAGAGCAGCGTTGGGAACAAAAAACTGACACCGAATTCCTCCGAAGAATGCTCGAAAGGAAAGAAAAAGAGGCTGCGTAACACGCAGCCAATATAAAACAAATGGCTCTCTTGTTCCAAGACATGGTTAGGATGATGTTACAGCCAGAAGCTCCAGCTGAAGACCGCCCGATCATCATTGAAGACGACAGAGGGGAGATATCGAACTCTCCTCCGGCTCTTTCAGCAGCCAAAGAGGAAACCATCTCCAAGGCCGCTCTGGATGACTACATTGCTCAGCAAATACGAGCTCACAAGGCGAATGAAACGGCCGGCCAAATTGTTAAAACTGGGCGACCGTATCCAGGCTGGTATGACCAAATAAAGTACCCGCCGGGATATACGATCCCTAAATTTCATGTATTTAAAGGGACAGGAAACCCGCATCAGCATGTCGCTCAATTCAGAGCCCTGTGCGGCAATACCGGAGGTGATGATAAACTCCTACTCCGCCAGTTTGTTGGCAGCTTGTCGGAGATAGCGTTCGAGTGGTATTCTGAACTTCCAAACGACTCCGTCAAGACGTTTGCGGAGATGGAACTGCTGTTTACGCAGAGATTCGCGAGCGCTAGCGAGCGTACCCCGATTTCCGCATTAATTAACGCCAGGGTGAAGCCAGGCGAAACTTGGGTACAATACGTAATATGGTGGCGAAATTTATGGTCAAAATGTGAACAGCGCATCGAGAAAGCGCCGGCAGTGGGTATGTTCGTGGGCACTCTGGACCCTCAGGCTACTATTTTCCAATTCATGATGTTCTTCAAGCCGACCACGTTCTAGGCCTTGATCGACAAACTGGCCCAGATAGACCAAATGGGTCATAGACCGTCTCCTCCAAAGCCGGAGCCGCGGAACGAAAAGGGTAAAGGGAAGGCGACATTCGTTGCGAATACTCAACAGCTGCCCAGTGCCCCGAAACTAACGGATCAACTAGAAGAGAGACGGCGATACTATAATGAGAAAATGAAGCGTCCTTATTCGTTCCCTCGGGACAAAACGAAGAGACTGTTCGAACTGGCGGTGCGCAACAGGCTCATCAATCTGCCGAATCCAAAACGATCGTCGCAACCCGGCGAGGCTAATAGTCCCAATTATTGCCCTTACCATCAAACGGTAAGCCATCCAATTGAAGATTGCTTCGTCTTTAAGGGATGGATCGAGGATCAATACCAACAAAGCAAGTTTGCGCTGTCCGAGAATTGGAAGGTGAACCCACCACAGCCACACGCTCCTAAGAAGACAGACACACCGGGGGCATCATGCTCTTTCATAGAAGAAGTTCCATGGGAGGTCGCTCTTTCGGCCAAAACTAAAAGAATGCTGAACGATCTCCAAACATGCCCGGCGATCAGGTGGAAAAATCTGCTGGAACCCGCGATTATCAAGGGAATGCTGAAGCCGCGCCCAACTCCAAAAATTGGCGGTGATAGTCAAAGTACTCATATCCAGCCGTAGAAATCTTCGAAGAAGAAGAAGAAGAAATCCAAGAAACTCGTGAAGCCTGGTGACAGGCGCACGGACCTGCAAAAACAGATTGACGCGCTGGAAGAGTATAACCAGAAGGCGCGGACTCCAATCACACTCCAAGAATTTCTCAGTCACGTCCTTGAGGACGGAGATGATGGAGAAGACTCGTCGGATGAATCTGAAGATTACGCAGCAAGTTGCCATGTGATCTCTCACTTGTCGATAAACGATGAAGAAGCTCCTTACACAGAGAAACTAGGGGCAGATCCTGAGCCGGAACTTCTAGGACCATCATACGAAATGATTGATGCATTCCTGAATGAAGCTCTTCTTAAAAGCAAAGCTACTCGAGAGCGTGAGATGGCCATATTTGAAAAAGCCAAGCGCCGACGACTGGACGAAAGGGTTGAAACGCTCCCGCCAAATCAAAGTACATCCGCCGCAAATAAAAGCAGGTTCAAAACGAGGAAGAGGTTCGCCAAAACCATATCAATGGGAATGAAGCTGCCACCTTCCGAAGAAAATATTCTTGGTGAAGCGGAAATGCATCCTAGCTACTGCTTATATTATCGAAAGATTGCGCACCCTACCGAAGAGTGCAACGCTTTTAAAAGATGGTGGCAGGGATATGTTGCTCACCGGCAAAATTTCAAGCGGATGAAACGCAAAACTCGTCGGGAACAAAGAAATACGACCGAGGAGCGTAAAAGAACTACCGGCAACTGTCACATGGTCGACGCTGGGGGATCGCAAGTTCTTACCTTCGGGAGAGACTCTGACAAAGAAATGACTCTTGGCCCTCTCTTTAAAGAATCCACCTCGGGAAAAGAGGAAGAACCGAAGACCTGTGAAAATATTCAGCTGCGCAATCGTACGCTGCTCAAAAAGAATCTCGGGCCCGCGAATAGAAAAGATAAGGGAAAAGAAAAAGTCCCTGAAGATATCGCCCTAGATGACCAAGTCGTCAAAGAGCTGACCGCCAAGGACCCGCCAAAGAAAAGTAAGGTGGACTACAACGTTCTGGCACACCTGAGAAAGATACCCTCGCAGCTCAGCATTCTCGACGCCCTTCTGCTATCAAAAGAAGCAAGAGATTCTTTGATCAAGGCACTGCAGGAGCCCGAGCAATTCCAAGCTTTCCTCGCCGAAGAAAAGATGAAAGACGAGCGGGAAGAAGTACACACGTCCGATATTACCTTCGGCGATGAAGATCTCCTCCTTAGGACATGCGAGCACAACCGTCCCCTTTATGTCTCCGGATACTGTCATGATATCAAAATAGGCAAAATCCTGGTCGATAATGGGTCCTCCGTCAATCTCCTCAATGTGAGAGTATTGAAGGAAATTTGCATGAGCGTTCAGCACCTCGCTCGTGACAAAATCACCATCTCCGGGTTTGACTCTCAGTCATCACGAACACTTGGGTCTGTAATATTGACACTACGCTTCGGGCTGCTTGTCACGGACATTAAGTTTCATGTCATCGACGCCAAGACATGCTACAATGCTTTGCTCGGCAGGCCTTGGTTATATGAGTACAACATTATTCCTTCTACACAACACCAGTGTATGAAGTATTTCAAGGACGGTCTCGAGTATACCGTAATGGGAGAGTTGAACCCATTCTCCGTGAATGAAGTCCGAAAGTACGAAAATGCAAAATACTTCTTATCAGACTTTGAGGACACAGAAAGATGTCACAGACCGAAGAACAAAGCCATCACTACTATTCCGGTCTTCGGGAGTGATACCGAGGAGGAAGAAGAGATAGTTTATTCAGGCCGCCTCAATACAACAAGCCGGGACCGTCCATCCCTATGTTGATCTTCGGCAGCGACTTGGAAGATGAGGTCAATGCTGTATTCTCTGCTCGGCCGTCGATACAAATCTCCGCCGGCAAAGATCAAAGTTTACAAGTTGCTATAGTTCCACAAGAGCATTACAAAGAACTCGATGCACTTGGAACTTATAATGTGCAAGAACTGCAGACATTCTACGTCCCTCCCAGGCGAAAAAGTGAAAAGGCGATCCTATTCTACCGATCCGGGAAAACCAAACTGGAAAAAGAAATTTGGCATGGCGCGGATTCTACACTTAACATGCTCCAGTCCATCCGTCTGCCTAGATATTACACAGAAGGCTTGAAAAGGTTGCTGAGGCGCCAAGGTGTACCCTTCAAACAGACCATTCGATAAGCTCGGTTCTACAACAGGATTTGGGATGTCCCTGGAACTCAGCGCAAGTTTCCCAACGGGAAAATGGAAACGATCAGGCTTGGATATGTTCAATCCAGAAAACGAGAGCGAGTCCATGGCAGCTACGTCATACATAACTTCGATAAAGAAAGAGACATTCTGTTAAGAGACGCTGATCCTGAACCAAAACAAGGTCCTGTCATCAAAACACCGAGTCCGTCGTTTGAAGAACGGATGGACAAATTGATCAGGGAAGCGGATCAAAAGATCTGGGATGACCATAACTGCGAGATGGCCATTTACGAGAAATCCAGGACGCAGCGCCTCCTTCAGCAGGCCGTGGGGGATGACAATGCTCCTCGTCGCCAGCCCGTCATACAAAAGACCCGGCGCAGAGGCAAAAATAAACCAAAGAATGGAAAAAATGTTCAACAGCAGCCCAGCGGGTCCGAAAAATCACGCAAGCAAGGGTTGAGCAGCCGGGATCCATCCCTTATAAAGAAGATGGGCCGGGAATATTTTTCCCCCCAAGATAAGACAAAGAAGATATTCGATCTCGTCGTAAAGTATCAGATGATGACACTCGCGGGGTCCAAGTACCCCGAGCAAGCGAACGAGGTCTCTCACCCAGACTATTGCTCCTATCACCGAGCGATAGGACATCCTCTCGAAGACTGCTTCACATTCAAGAACTGGGTCGAAGACCAATATCAACAAGGCAGGTTCGCTCTACCCAGCAGCTGGAGGGTAAGCCCGCCACAGAAGCATGAGCCGAAAGTGACGCATATAGCAGAGTAAAACCATATCAACATCGATCTTGGAAACGATCTCGTACCTGTCACGCGATAACGCTGTCAGAAGAAGAGCCTGAGAATATGGATGACCTCCCCTGGTGCTTCCAAAACGATGATGGCGAGGTGATCTCAGAGTTTCCACCGGCGCCAAAAGAGCTAGAAGATGGAATACATACTACTGCAGATAACCTCAAGAAAATTGATTTGGGGACGGCAAGTGACCCGCGGCCGACATTCGTCAGTGAGCTGTTGTCTGAAGAAAGGGTGGCCACGCTTAAGGACGTGCTCATGCAGCATAGAGACTGCTTCGCATGGAACTATTCAGAGATGCCGGGACTCGATCCAGAGATTGCTGTCCACAAATTGGCGATTTCTCCAGACATCAAACCGATCAAACAAGCGCCAAGAAGAATGCTGCTCGAGCTTGAAATGAGCATCAACGCCGAGGTCAAGAAGCTAATCGACTCCGGCTTCATCCAAGAGGTTCAGTACCCCGACTGGATCGCCAACATTGTTCCAGTAATGAAGAAAAATGAGACGGTGCGCATATGTGTGGACTTTCGTGATCTCAACAGAGCTTGTCCAAAAGACAACTTTCCAGTACCAGTCACTGAGCTGATGATAGATAACACATCCACTCACGAAGTCTTCTCCTTCATGGACGGATCATCAGGATATAATTAGATAAAAATGCATCCCGAGGACCAGAAGCACACCGCTTTCCGGATCCCTTTGGGTATATTCTGCTACAAGGTGATGTCTTTCGGTCTAAAAAACGCCAGTGCCACCTATCATAAGGCCATGACGAAGATCTTCAATGACCTCATACATGAAATTGTCGAATGTTATATTGACGACCTCGTAGTTAAAAGCAAATCATACGAGGAATATCTAGAGCATCTGAAGATCGTATTTCAACGCCTCCGGCAATACAACTTGAAAATGAACCCTCTCAAATGTGCGTTCGGAGTTTCCTCGGGCAAATTCCTAGGAATCATCGTCCGACACCGAGGCATCGAGATAGATCCGTCAAAGATCAAGGAGATTATGGAAATTCCTCCGCCAAGAACTCTTAAACAGCTGCGGTCTCTCCAAGGAAAGCGCGCGTATATCCGGCGATTTATAGTCAATCTCTCTGGAAAGTGCCGTCCTTACAGTCATCTAATGAAGAAGGGAACTCCGTTCGTCTGGGATCACAAATGCCAAAGCGCACTAGATGAAATTAAGCAATACCTGCAGAATCCGCCAGTGTTGGCCGCTCCCGTTAAAGGAAAACCTCTCGTCCTGTATACAACGGCCCTCGAAGGTTCGCTAGGCGCATTATGGGCACAAGAGAATGACCAATGGAAAGAAAGAGCCCTTTATTATCTGAGTCGAGTTCTCCTGGGGGCAGAAAGCAATTACTCTCCCATTGAAAAACACTACCTGGCGTTGATCTTCGCGATAATGAAGCTCAGACATTATGCGTTGGCACATGAGGTCCATCTCATATCAAAAGTGGATCCTCTCAAGTATTTGATGTCGAAGGCCATACTAACATGGCAGCTTGCTAAATGGGCCCTGCTCTTAATGGAGTTCTCGATAACTTATCGTCCCCTCAAGGCAGTGAAAGGCCAGGCCATCGCCAACTTCCTCGCTGAGCATCCGATACCTGCCGACTCTCCCTTGAACTACGAATTACCGGACGAACACGCGTTTGACACGATCGACGGGGAAAGGAGAGAGAATGATACCCGGTGGGAACTCTATTTTGACGGAGCATCTTCCATGAAGAAGCGCAAACAAAGCACCCCTATAATCAAATCAGGGATAGGCCTCATCTTCGTGACTCCACAAGGAGGGATAATGCGCTTTGCCTTCTCCTTAACAGAGCCGAGGACGAACAATGAAGCCGAATATGAAGCTTTGATAGAAGGTCTCGAGATCGCTATCAATATGGAAATTGAAAACCTCCTTATATACGGAGACTCCCAACTGGTCGTTAGTTAAGTAAACGGTGACTATCAAACGTGCAAGCCAGAGTTGGTGAAGTACGGCGAGAGAGTACAACAACTGCTAATTCAAATTCCTTCCTACACCATGGAAAGTATACCGCGTGCGGAGAATAGCAAAGCGGATGCATTAGCCAAGCTCGCTAAAGAACTGGCCGACGAGAACCTCGATGACGTAAAGATCGTTGTGCAAAGCCGTCGGGTTCTAGCACCGGCAGAAATATCTCTGGAGTCGTCCGAAGAAAAGGGAGCGACCGAGCAAATGGCTCTGCAAGTAAAAGACCAGGAAAAGGTTGAGAATTGGAGAGAAGTCTTTATAGACTACTTCAAATCCCGTCGAACACCTGAAGATGCGTCCTCAAAACATCAGCTCATGAAGCGAGCTCTATCTTTCGCCTTTGTTAATGATACCCTGTATAAGAGATCATTTGATTCTCTATGGTTAAGATGCTTGGGACCTGAAGAGGCAAAGAGAGTCGTCCAAGAAACTCACGACGGACTCTGCGGTTCTCACCAAGCCGGGCCGAAGATGAAGCTGAAGATTAAAAGGATGGGCTACTATTGGCCCACGATGATTCAGGACTGTCTCGAGTATGCAAAGCAATGCCACTCGTGCTAGATCCATGGGGACTTTATCCACCAGCATCCGAATCTACTACATCCGACAATGGCTAGCTGGCTGTTCGAAATGTGGGGAACTGAAATAATCGGCCCCATCGAACCAACATCGTTCAGAGGACATCGATTTATTTTGGCGACAACTGATTACTTCTCCAAATGGGCAGAAGCAGTACCGCTGAGGGAAGTGAAGACGGAGAATATCCTCCATTTCTTCAAGACACACGTCATTTATCGGTTTGGAACTCCGAGACGGATCATCTCCGATAACGGGCCAGCCTACAGAAGCCACAAGATCAGCCGCTTTGCACAACAGCATAACATAGACTAGAGATACTCCTCAGTCTATAATCCCCGAGCTAACGGTCTAGCTGAGGCTTTCAATAAGACCTTGATGAAGATCGTGAAAAAGACGGTGTCTCGAAATAAGAAGGACTGGCATGAGAGACTGCATGAAGCTCTCTGGGCGTATCGAACTACATTCAAAACGGTCACGAATACAACGCCGTACGCATTAGTATTCGGTACAGAAGCGGTACTCCCCCTCGAGATAGAGTTGCCCTCTCTACGAGTGGTGGTTCATTACGAGCTAACAGATGAAGAGAATGCTCACCTTCGGCTTGAGGAGCTCAATGTCCTTGATGAAACCCGGCTCATAGCGCAACAAAATCTGGAGGCTTATAAAGCAAAGATGACGCGCTCGTATGAGAGATTGACCAGGCCGAGAACATTCCGCCAAGACGAACTCATGCTAGTGGTCAAAAAACCCATGATCCCCAATCGTGCCAAACGGGGGAAATTCGAACCGAATTATGAAGGACCGTATATCATAGACAAAGTTTACCAGGGTGGAGCCTACCTACTCATGGACATGCATGGTGAAAGACCCTTCCGGCCAATAAACGGTCGATTCCTGAAAAAAATACTACGCCTGACGAGTCACGGCCTAGGTCAACGATAGATGACGACGCCTATGTCCGCTCGCTATCTTCCTAAGTCCAAACTCTATAAGTAGTAACCTGCGACGGACCGAAACATCCTTAAACTAACCACGGACTGAAACGTCCTTAAACTAACCACGGACCGAAACGTCCTTAAACTAACAATGGACCACTATGTCCTAAAAACTAGCTGTTGACTTAGACGTCGATAAACTACTGTGGATTGCAGCATCCCAAGGCTGATACAAAAAAAGAAGAATAAAAAAAAGAAAAAGAAAACGGTATGTCCATAAGCAAAATGGGCACGGATGAAAACCCGAAAGGGCTCCGTGAGTAAAAACAGCAGGGCTACCGGCGAGTTTTTGTGAAAACCCGAAAAGGCGCAAGCTCGTTAAAAAGACACTTGCAAGGTCCTCTCGACCCTGTAAGGAGAAACCACCTGCGTGAGATCCTTACGACTCACAAGGGAGCAACACACTTAGGAATCCTCACGATCCCTAAGGAGAAAACACACTTACGAGATCCTCATGACTCGTAAGGAGAACCCTCTTACGGGACCCTCACGGCTCATAAGATTCAAAAGTTTTAAGCTACAGGGATCTGAACCTGTTCTTAAGCGGCCACCATAGCCTCCAATACTGCCCTACAAGCGGCTCAATGCTGACCCTTGTATACAATCCACGGGCGCGAATAAACATTTCCCCAACAAAGTCCCATCCGTGACTAGGGATATGTTCGCACGATGAACCCCCTTATAAGCCCTCTCGACTTATAAGGAGAAAGCACTCTTGTAAGATCCTTACGACTTATAAGAGATCATGCACTTAGGAATCCTCACGATTCCTAGGGAGAAAATGCACCTACGAGATCCTCACGACTTGTAAAGAGAAATACTTTTATGAGACCCTTACGGCTGATGAAGTCAAAAGCCTTAGTTGACAAGATCTTAACCCTGTTTACTAAGCCATCTTTGTTCGTCATCGACAGAGGCAAATGATGATTCGCTCCTGGTAATATCCCAGTTGTAGCGGTGTTGATGCCGAAATCAGTGTCTAATTCCAAGCTTTCAGCAAAAAAGCTAGCAAGCTACACATGCATACGAAATAGCCGAAATGATGGGGCGAGTTGCAACAAAGTCAGCAAGTAAAAATGTATGCATGCAAAATAGCCGAAATGATTGGGCAACTCGCAATAAAAACCAGCGGGTAAGAATAAAACAAATAGCCGAAATGATTGGGCACCGCGAAAAATAGCCGAAATGATTGGGCGATCGCGACCTTCGGGATATAAAAGCTGAAATGATAGAGCATCGCGGAAAGAAATAAAAAAAAATGAAATTTTTGCCCTACAGGTGATATCACATCAATCCCTGTATACAATCCAGGGGCGCAAACAAAGAGGGAATCACACCTTTCCTCCCCAGGCTTCATCAGAAGAAGAAGACAAATCTCAACGGTTCACAGATAGCCCGGAGATCATCTCAACATTCGTCTCATTACAATAGACACAACATCAAGCAAAGCGGAACAACGGCAACTCCCAATTCCATGACTCAGCGGTGCACAGATGATCGAGAGTTAAACCCCGACTCCGCGAAACAAAGAGGGAATCACACCTTTCCTCCCCAGGCTTCATCAGAAGAAGAAGACAAATCTCAACGGTTCACAGATAGCCCGGAGATCATCTCAACATTCGTCTCATTACAATAGACACAACATCAAGCAAAGCGGAACAACGGCAACTCCCAATTCCATGACTCAGCGGTGCACAGATGATCGAGAGTTAAACCCCGACTCCGCGAAATGCGGATAAAGTCAACCCTTCCTGGTCACGTGGAACGCAGCTTATGTCAATCCTGACCCCATGGGAAACGTCCAGAACGGATCCTGGTTCTCGCAGAACACGGCTATGACCCCGTGGGAAGCATCCAGAACGGAGCCTGGTCCTCGCAGAACACGGCTATGACCCCATGGGAAACATCCAGAGCAAATTCCTGGTTACGTGGAACGCGGCCTATGTCAATTCTGACCCCGTGGGAAACGTCCAGAGCAGAGCCTGGTCCTCGCAGAACACGGCTATGACCCCATGGGAAGCATCCAGAGCGGAGCCTGGTCCTCGCAAAACACGGCTATGACCCGGTAGGAAGCATCCAGAGCAAATTCCTGGTTACGTGGAATGCGGCCTATGTCAATCCTGACCCCGTAGGAAACGTCCAGAGCGGAGCCTGGTCCTCGCAGAACACGGCTATGACCCCATGGGAAGCATCCAGAGCGGAGCCTGGTCCTCGCAGAACACGGCTATGACCCCGTGGGAACCATCCAGAGCAAATTTCTGGTCACGTGGAACGCGGCTTATGTCAATCCTGACCCTGTGGGAAACGTCCAGAGCGGAGCCTGGTCCTTGCAGAACACGGCTATGACCCCGTGGGAAGCATCCAGAGCAAAATTCCTGGTCATGTGGAACACGGCCTATGTCAATCCCGACCCCGTGGGAAACGTCCAGAGCGGAGCCTGGTCCTCACAGAACACGGCTATGACCCCGTGGGAAGCATCCAGAACGAAGCCTGGTCCTCACAGAACATGGCTATGACCCCGTGGGAAGCATCCAGAGAAAAATTCCTGGTTACGTGGAACGCGGCCTAAGTCAATCCTGACCCCATGGGAAACGTCCAGAGCAGATCCTGGTCCTCGCAGAACACGGCTATGACCCCATGGGAAGCATCCAGAGCAAATTCCTGGTTACGTGGAACACGGCCTGTGTCAATCCTGACCCTGTGGGAAATGTCCAGAGCGGAGCCTGGTCCTCGCAGAATACAGCTATGACCCCGGGGGAAGCATCCAGAGCGGAGCCTGGTCCTCGCAGAACACGGTTATGACCCCGTGGGAACATCCAGAGCAAATTCCTGGTCACGTGGAACGCGGCTTATGTCAATCCTGACCCCGTGGGAAACGTCCAGAGCGGAGCCTGGTCCTCGCAGAACACGGCTATGACCCCGTGGGAAGCATCCAGAACAAAATTCCTGGTCACGTGGAACACGGCCTATGTCAATCCTGACCCTGTGGGAAACGTCCAGAGCGGAGCCTGGTCCTCGCAGAACATAGCTATGACCCCGTGGGAAGTATCCAAAGCAAAATTCCTGGTCACGTCAAAGACGGCCTATGTCAATCCTGACCCCGTGGGAAACGTCCAGAGCGGAGCCTGGTCCTCGCAGAACACGGCTATGACCCCGTGGGAAGCATCCAGAGCAAAATTCCCGGTCACGTGGAACGCGGCTTATGTCAATCCTGATCCCGTGGGAAATGTCCAGAGCGGAGCCTGGTCCTCGCAGAACACGGCTATGACCCCGTGGGAAGCATCCAGAGCAAAATTCCTGGTTACGTGGAACGCGGCCTAAGTCAATCCTGACCCCGTGGGAAACGTCCAGAGCGGATCCTGGTCCTCACAGAACACGGCTATGACCCCGTGGGAAGCATCCAGAGCGGAGCCTGGTCCTCGCAGAATACGGCTATGACCCCGTGGGAAGCATCTGGAGCAAATTCCTGGTTACGTGAAATGCGGCTTATGTCAATCCTGACCCCGTGGGAAACGTCCAGAGCGGATCCTGGTCCTCGCAGAACACGGCTATGACCCCGTGGGAAGCATCCAGAGTGGAGCCTGGTCCTTGCAGAACACGGCTATGTCCCCGTGGGAAGCATCCAGAGAAAAATTCCTGGTTACGTGGAACGCGGCCTATGTCAATCCTGACCCCATGGGAAACGTCCAGAGTGGAGCCTGGTCCTCGCAGAACACGGCTATGACCCCGTGGGAAGCATCCAGAGCAACTCCTGACTCCGTGAAATGCGGATAATGGTAACCTCACCCATCACTTGCGGATCCTCGCGACTCGTAAGGGAGCAAATTCTCTTGTGAGATCCTTACGACTTTCAAGAGAAAACACACTTAGGAATCCTCACGATTCTTAAGGAGAAATTACACCTACGGGATCCTCTCAACCTGTAGGGAGAAAATTCTTTATGAGACCCTCAGGCTCATAAAGTTGAAAAGTCTTAGGAGGCAGATCTTAACCCTGAATCCTAAGCCATCGTTGTCCTGCAAAGAAATCGAAATAGACTATCCACAGAATACACTTACTAAAAGGGGCACTCCATCATGAAGAAAAATATGTCTTTTATTCATGAATCAAAATGAATACAAAGTACAATTTATGAAAGAACAAAACAATATACTCTCATTCAGGAGTATGTACAAAGGAAGAATGAAAAAATATATATACAATTTTTCAAGTAGGCGGGCGATTTAGCAGGTTTGCCAGTTCACCCCTTTTTCGCTGGGCCTTGGCTTCATGATTTAGTATCGTCAAAAGACGGGCCTCCGCTTGAGCCTGTTGGGCCTGGTATGAGGCAAGCCGGCCTTCAAGCTCTTTTTCAGTAACCGTATGGGCTTCGACCATTTCACGAGTAAACACGGCAGCCTTATCAATAGCTACCACCTCCTTGATAGCCTCTTGAAGCACTCGCCAAAGTTCATATGCTTTAGTAGTCTTGGCCGTAAGCCTGGCTTGAAGCTCCCCCAGTGCTTTGGAAGCCAGCTCTCTCTCCGAAAACTTGCGGCTGAGCTTTTTCTCACATGATATCATGTTCGCAGCACACCGCTCAATTAGACCCCGCAAGCTCGCCTTTGCGGCCACAACCTCCGAAGGAAGGCGTGTACATTCAAGAACATGCAAGCAAGCCTCCACCTGCCAACAAAACTCAACCCAGACTTGCACCAACGTTTCACTATGGTAGGTGGCAAGAAAGGGAAGAGAGTCGTTGGCTTCAGCGGCAAACGCTTCAGCCGTGATCAGACTGCCAACACGAAGATCCTCAATTAGGGCTGACAAGAAGTGGAGGCTTAGCTTTGCCATCCGTTCTGAGGCGCGCAGAGCATAGGGGCCGGGTGGCATGGCGATGCGAGACTCCGGCGTGGTGAGAACTGGCAGAGCTGTTCAGATTTATAAACAGTCAGCGAGGCTTGTAAGCAAAGAACAAATGGAACGACGTTGAGACTTTACTTACCCACGGTCATGCAAGAGGGGTCTGAAGGCTCCCCAGGCCCATCAAGAATTTCAACTTCGTCATCAGCTTCCAGAACTGTAGAAGACATCAATGTCATTATATGAAATAATAATAACACAATGAGGAGAAGGCAAAAGACACTGACCTTGCCCGGAAGAGAGGACGATGCGTTGAGGAGATATCGCCTGCGGAGCGGCCATCTCCAACAGGCGCTGAAAGGACTTCCTGAGAGATAGATCGGCAATAGACGCCGCCAACCCACGCAACTCTGAAAAGACAGAAGGGTTCAGATAATAGAGAGATCATTAATGTAAAATATAAAAGGTTACCTTCGATGCTTCTCCCATTATGGGCTGGAGGGATAGCAGCTTCGGTGGCCTCCTCCGTTCCCCCAGGCACATCATCGGGGACGTGGGCCAATGTAACGATTTTCGAGCGATGAGCAGTAGCCGCCACTGCAGGCTCCAGCGAAAGGACGGCAGCTTCGAGTACCTGTCCCCTAATCTCCGGGCCGCCCCCAGAAAGATCCATCGGATCGACGACCAACAAAGATGCCTCTCCCGGGGGAGCAAGCGCTTGGAAAGTGGGAGTCACCAAGGGAGGCCCCATTGCAGGAGCAACGGTTGCATCGACCCCCTCCACACTGATTAGTGTTTCATTGGGGATATTAGCGGAATCTACAGTTAAAGCGCGATTCGAATTCAGATCCTCCGCCATCGCCGATGTCCCTGCAAAGTTTGCACGAGGATAAGGATATATACTTATATATATACGAGCAATACAAAATATTACAAAGAGATACGTGAACATACCGATGCGCAAGGGAGCCTCTAATATGGCTTGTTCAAACTGACGCTCCTTCCTGAGAAAATATGCTCGCCGAGGTCCGATGGTAGACTCATGGCCGCTGGTCTACAATGAAAGCGTGTCCTCGGCGTCGGCCGAAACAGCCTGCTTAAGGGCCCTCTCACCCCATTCTTCCAAAGGGCCTATGAATCGCCGCCGTATCGATGGAGGGTCTTCATAAAAAATAACGGAAGGGTAAGGACTCTTTGGGATCCTTACGTTCTCGGATTCATCTTGCGAATGTCTTATAGCCTCAGCCAATTGTGCGGCTTCCTCGGCAGATGAACCTGGGAAAAGTAGACCACCGTCCGATTCTTGCATGGCTAGTGGTTCATCTTGAAGAATAGGCTCAGACTCTATTAAAGAGTCGAGCAGATTGGTGACCGTCTTCTTCCGCCTCTTAGGCCCAGAACTAACTGCCGAAGATGATCGTTTCCTTCCCCGTGGAGCTTTGGTACGGCGTTGACCCACTTCGCCTTCAATGTCCTCGCTCGGCGGTGCTACCGATGACGACACGGCCATTGTTGACGCCGCGGCCGATGACACTGCTACTGGCACCCTATTAGCCCTTGATTGAGCCCTAGTACGCAGCGGCATACCAGCTGTGGGAGTTAATTCCACTTCCGCCGCCTCCGAAATAAGCACGACGCTGGTATCCCTCAAGGGAGGGCGAACCATTGCACGCGATTGCGGCGGAACTCCCGTGGCGTGAATTGGAGTGGGAGCCCCATATCCAAGAAGCACCCTCCTCTCCTCAGCGATAATTGGACTGACTCGATGGAGGTACCGGCCCGTGAATAACCCCACACATCGAGGAATATGATCAACTTCAGGAATCATGAAGCGGGAGCCAGTGTTCAGCCGCATGAAGTGATGAGCGGCGTCACGAACAGCTTCTGGCGATGGGCTAGGCGCCACCGTAAATGCCTCGAAGGGGACGCCTTGGTCATATCCAAGTTGCCGAGCAAAGCGGTGTGGGTTGTACCGCATAAAAAGGGCCGCACCATTCTGACGAAATACCAGGTAACCTGGTCTGATCGAATACAGGTGTATGGCTTCCCTGGGCTTCAGAGAAGGGGCCCCCTCTTTCGACAAGTCGCAGAGCTGTTGGATTGGTCCTGAGGGAGCAGAGAGAACTCGGTCGTTGAATACCATTCCTCCTGTAGTGGCATAGGGATTGACCAGCACGCGAATAGCCCCAGACTGAGTCGGGTCAGGAGCAGAAGCGCCCACCAGCCGCATGAGTCACGGAAAAGTGTAAGTGTCATAAAAGCTGGGTCTTTGGTGCGCAGCAAATGCCCCCAGCACGTGCATCTCAATCCAGGACGTAAAGTAATGAAGAGAGAAATTTACCACATCTACGCCTGGAGTTGAGGTATTGGCCGCGGCGCCTAACCCATGATATAGATGCGCTAGCCCTGGAATGCCCACAGCTAGTCGCGTCCCCTCAGCAATGCGATGAGCAGGGTAAATAACTGAGGCTCTCATGAAACGACGATGCATGGGAATGGCGAACCAACTAAGCCAAACACTGATGAAGCCCACAAAGAAAGTCTCCTCATCCATACCAGGAGTTGCAATCGACTTGAAAGACACGGCCGACATGATGGGAATGTAGAACTGCGGCAAGTCCTCTTCTTTAGCAGGCCGCTTATTTAAACCGAACCCAAAAGGATCGTTAATGTTCGCGAACTTTGGAGCCGTCTTTGAGAGGACATCTTCGCAAAGGAAGCAAGCGATAAAGCTTTTAAAAGTGACACCCTGCTCCTCTGCTCTGTGAACAGTTTGTCAAAAATACTCAGGGTCCTGATCAAACTCGGGCGCTTGTGGCGGACGGCATTCTCGGTCGACAGGCCGTCAAGCATGTCAGGCTCGGTTTCGAAGACATACTCATCGGGAGGCAGTAATTCTTCATAAAGTGTCCCCCTTACCGGCAACCCTGAGATCTCGCGAAATTCTTCCAGAGAAATTGAAACTTCGCGGTCCCCTAGAAGGAAGGTGTTGGTGGGAAAGTTCCATTGGTTCAAGAAGGCCTTAACCCACCAGACATGGGGAGACTGATAGTGGAAAAGAGATGCATATATCGCCTGATAGAGTCCAACCCTCTGCAGTCGGGCGAACAGGATGTAACGGGCCCAGAGAAGGTAGCCCGTGGGGTGTCGAGGGGTAAGCCCTATCTTATAAATCTGTTCCCATGGCTGGGCTTCGCCCTGGCAATGACGCGCCCTAAAATATCTATAGCCGGCACCGGATTGTTCGGAATACCAGTTGTTGAAGGCTCAAGCCGTCCTATAGGGGTCCAATCCAGCATCTCCACAGCAAAGGCGGTCCGTGGAGGATCCATCGGCAGAAACGGACAGGTAGGCTCCGTCGGTATCTCGCAAAGAAAACTGCGGCGACCGCAGATGATGTGACCGTACCAGGTCCCCCATAAAAGCAAATTGGTTCGATTCAGGTCATGAGCCCTGATCATCGCCATCACTTCCTCGTCAGGCGGTGACTGAGGAAAGGCAGCCTCCGGGAGAGTGAAAGGGAAGTATGGAACAGAAGTCATTATGCCTGAAAATAAAAAAAGGGAAACTGTTAAACGAAGCCAACACGTGTGTGTGTGTGTGTGTGTGTATGTTTGTAAATGCATATATAAAAACACAGTGGAAGAAAGCAACTGAGGACTCATTTTATGGGACCATTGGTTACAAAACGCATGGGTCCCACAAAATCAAGATGGCGGCTTACTAATGATGAGGCAAAGCAATCATTATGAGAACAAAAGGAAGATTCTCAATAAATGGACAGTGGATTTCAAATGACCCTACACATTCCACAAAAAGAAATCCATCTTGGACTCTGCACAAATCAAGCAGGACAAGGGAATTAAATTCCCATAAAACCCTACTGCAAATCTTTTCTTTTGTTGCAAAGAACAACTCAGGCAGAAAAATCTCAAGAGATCTTCTATTAAAGAACTAAGTTCTTTAGGGGAATTAAATTCCCAGAAATATTTTTTCAGAGCCGAAGCTCTTTGAAATGGAATTAAATTCCAGAGAAAAGACAAGCATCGCCATCGATCCCTGAAGATCAGAGAAACCCTAAAAGTTCTATTGTTTAAAGATTGAGTGGTTTTCTTTTTAAGAACTTAAAAAAAATGGGTTCTTGTTAAAGGGAAAAAAAAACCTTGGTATGGATTTAAAATCCAACGAAGATTTCTGCAAAAGTTCTTCAGCCGTTCAAGATCATTACCTGAGAAAAAGGAATCTTCTAACAGAGTTAAACTCTGGAAATTTTCGAAACAGAGAACTAAGCTCTGGGAAAGAGAATTAAATTCTCAGAGGAAAAAGCAATCAAGGAAGAAGATGAACAAAGTGGAGGCGCTTCTGAAAGGACACTGGCATTTATAGGATGTGATGGGAAACGGTTCATCTCCCCTATTCCCTAGACAGATCCAACGGTCACAAAGGTGACAGCGTTGCACTCACGTGCAGACACGTGAGAACAACGCTGTGGGGGCATTTGTTCCCTGATAAAAATCAGGAAATACCTCAATGAGGTATCACGTGCTCACACGTAACCAAGGGTCACGTGTTGACACGTGATAGATTTCTATGATCTCTACTTTATAGAATTAAATTCTAATCAAACAAAAATGTAACAAAACAGCTAAGGAAAGACCCCAATGGGGCATCACGTGCTCACACGTGACCAAGGGTCACATGCTGACACGTGATGGTCCCTTAGCTCTGTTAAAAGGCAGAATTAAATTCTGAATAAAAGAGGGTCACGTGCTGACACGTGATGGTCCCTTAGCTCTGTTAAAAGGCAGAATTAAATTCTGAATAAAAGAGGGTCACGTGCCAACAAGTGATGGTCCCTTAGCTCTGTTAAAAGACAGAATTAAATTCTGAATAAAAGAGGGTCACGTGCCAACACGTGACAGGTCCCTTAGCTCTTTAACTGATAGAATTAAATCCTATTTCAATGATCAAACATTGGGATCACGTGCCAACACGTGATGGGCTTTAAAAACCTTCTGAATTAATAGAATTAAATTCTAATTAAGGGAAATCAATGATGAATAAAATTCAATGATGATTAAAAATCCAATGGTGATTAAAAATCACCAATTTATGAAAAGATTTTATACAAGAAAAGATTTCCCTAAAATTCACTAAGAATAACAAACAAAATATCTTCTGGATTAAAAATACAATGATGAATAAAATTCACTGAGTGATCTAAAAGATCATGTTGGTTACAAAAACAAACAAAATCTTTCAATGAAAGATTCGCTAAACAAATTGATTCTTTTCCTTCTCCTATAAATAGGAGCCAAGAAGAGGAGAAAAAAAAGAATTTTTTGAATCTTGGAATTTTCTGAAGAAAAATAGCAGAGAGAAAAGAAAGGAGAATTTAATTCTCAAGAAAAGAAACCCTAGATGAGAAAGGGGAAAGGGATCAAAGCTCCATAAAACAAAAAGGAGAATTTAATTCTCAATCTAAGAGTTTAACTCTTCTGCAAAAGAACTTAGTTCTTCCTCTGGTTGAAGATATGCAGAAGCATATCTCCCCACAAGTTGAGAATTTAATTCTCATCGGGGAGATTCTGCCATGCAGATCCAAAACTTAGAGGGAGAATTGAGTTTAGAGAATTTAATTCTCCCAAATTCATAGGAATTTAATTCCTCCAAAATAAAACTAGGGTTTAACCCTATATGATAATTTAATTCTCCCCAAATTCACAGGAATTTAATTCCTCCAAGATAAAACTAGGGTTTAACCCTATATGAGAATTTAATTCTCCCAATTTCATAGGAATTTAATTCCTTCAAGACAGAACTAGGATTTAACCCTATATAAGAATTTAATTCTTCCACATAAACAGGAATTTAATTCCCCTAAGAACATAATTAGGGTTTAACCCTACAGAGAATTTAATTCTTAAAATAAAGGGACTTGAAAGCTCCCTATGCACGTAAAGAACTTGGTCACGTGGTGACAGGTGACCCCTATCCTCAATGATCAGAAAAGAAGGAACATAACTAGGTCACGTGCTCCACATGACCCCATGAAACAGATCCCTTAAAATGAGAAAGAAAAACTTGGAGGCAATGCCTCACATGTTCCCACGCGACTCTCATAATAAAGGGAATAAAGCCAAAGGCAAAATCGATTTTGGGCGCCCTCACATGTCCCCACGTGACCCCTAGTAAAACACTTTAATAAATCAGTGCACAGGTGCCTATCACGTGCCCACACGTGATGGCTGTGAAGACTTAAGTGTTTGACACCTTTGAATACTCTGAGAACAAAACAAAGGAAGACTGGTCCCCACCTTTAGAGGCCTCACATGGCCCCACGTGACCAATCCAATTTTAGTGTTTAGCACTATTTTTGAGGGTTTTGTCCTTAGCGTTTAACACTATTTTCATCGCATCAAATATATGTTAGTGTTTAACACTATATTCAAATCAATCCTAGCCTAAATTGGCTAAGTCCTTCTGAGGCAAGACTTCTCTTTTTACTAAGTCTCAAGTACATCCTTGCCTTCCAAAATTGATCATTCTATATGGCATATGAGTGCTCAGCACTCAACAAAGATAAAATGTTGTCAGAACCCCTGTTTAGCAGTGCCAAATAATGGGGGGTTGAACCCAGACAAATATTTAATGGTCCAACAAGGGGTCAATATTTCAAACTTAATTGGACTTAGCCCAAATTGGCCATAAGTTCTCAATTCAGATTTAACTGAGCCAATGTGCTCATAATCTAATGAATTGATCTTAGTTCCAAAATTGGACTACAGATCTCCCAATCAACTTTGGTTCAAGGGTACATCTCTTCACTCCTTTGATATTTGTCGTTGTAATCCTTCAACGTCTTCAGAGAGGTGACGGGTCCCGACAACCACACATTTCACAGACTATGACTGTTGGGGTCGAAAATTGCACCACGGTTGACCAAGTCAAAGTCAAGGTCAACCCCAAGCTAAATGGGCCCAAGCCCGGATCAAGTAGGCCCATGCCCAGGTCGAGTCCGAACATGAAGCGGCCGGCCCTCCTCCATGCCCAAAATGAAATCATGTAATAAATAATTTTTATGTAATTTTTTATGCATAAATGGGCATAGAGCCAAATTTTTGTAAAGCCCATGGCTTATGTGCAAAAAAAAATGGCACATGAGCCATGGGATGGCCAAAATGCCATTTTTGTAAAGCCTAAGGGGCTATATGTAAAGTGTATAGCCTATAAAGGCCAAGATAATGAAAATATCCCAACAACTTTTTCTCTCTCCAAAGAGCAAATCTAGATCTGAGATCTTTCTCCTTCCTCAAGGTTCTAAAATCATTTTTCTTTCTTTTGAATTAAATCAAGAGTTTTACTCTTCCTTTTATAAAACTAAATAGTTTTCCACCACAAAACCCACAAAGGGGAACCCAGATCTTCCATCAGATCTCAAAAAGAAGAGATTTTTAAAATCTCACATCTCTTGATTTTCAAGATCCTACCAATAGAGGAGGAAGAAGGAGACCCGTCTCCAGAAACCCCACTATGGGGAAGAACTAGGGCTCAAGGGGAGAAGCCCTTCATCAGTTTCAAAACATCCTTGGAGTTTAACTCCTTATATATATATATATATACACACACACACACACACACACACACACAAAAATAATAATAATAATAAGTGCTCCTTTCTGGAAGTACAACTCCCATTGCAGGGACCAAATCCCTTTTTGCGCCCGAGCGCCCACGTGCTGACACGTGGAGCGCTAGCGCTCAAAGCGCTAGCGCTCCTGTGCTCAGAGCGCTAGTGCCCGAGCTTCCACGTGCTGACACGTGGAGCACTAGCGCTCAGAGTGCTAGCGCCCTTGCGCTCAGAGTGCTAGCGCCCAAAGCGCTAGCGCCCGAGCGTCCGCGTACTGACACGTGGAGCGCTAGCGCTCTTGCGCTCAGAGCGCTCGACGTGCTGACACGCGGCGCGCTAGCGCTCTTGCGCTCAGAGCGCTAGCGCCCAAAGCGCTAGCGCCCGAGCGCCCGCGTGCTGACACGTAAGGCGCTAGCGCTCTTGCGCTCAAAGCGCTGGCGTTTTTCCCCACGCATCCTCTGGATGCCCTTTCCCTTTCTTTTTTTATATATATGTATATATATACACACACACATACTCTACAACACTGTCCCTCCCAAAAAAAAAATTTGGGCCGGGGCGCTACCTTGCACCCCGTAAGGGGGCTGCCAACCCCCTTGACCCCCAGCCCGCTATCCGGGTAGCGGGACCCCCGTAAAAACTCTGCGTGGCTCCCGATATATCTAAGCCCCCCTCCAAAACAAAACACACATACACTGCATATTGAGTTCGCATGACCAGTTTAACCCGTTAATCGGAGGTTCCCTCGCTCCAAAGGCGAGGGGTAATTAACGGCAGCTTAGTCCGCGGCTGCCAGAGATTCGGATCCCCACAATCAATAAACCCCAGCCTACCCTAGGCAAGGGGAATCTGTAATGCGCCTGACAAGCGCGCGCGTATTCCCATCTCAATGGGGTGACGAAAAACACCCTACAGATTCTGGCACGCCCGGTGGGAGCTATCTTTCCTCCCATATTTCGGGTTAAACGTTCATGCGAACTCAATCAATATACATATCTATATTTATACTAAAATAATGCTCTTTCATACAGGTTTTCAGGCAATCACTTTTCAACAATGTCTCCAAAGATGAACTCAGCTCTCAGCACGGCTTCCGTCTCCTACACGATGAAGATAGACTCCAGGACGGTCCTTCCGGCCAGTCTTGGGCGACAGTGGGAGGAGCCGCTGCTATAGTTCGGATCTATTCTGTTCGTGTCAGCTAACGCCATTCCTGCACCTCAAGCTCCGGTAACCGACAAACCGGTCTCGAAAGGCAAGAGGCCAAATGTGGTGGTCTCGAAGGCGCCCTAACCCAAAAGCAAATCCGTTTCCGAACGTCTCTCCGTCACTCTAGCAGGGGGCAAGGCCATTAACGTCAACAAAGAAATGGGGCATTTCGAACAAGCTCCAACGGTACCCTCAACAACTGCTCGATCGGGTGCCTTCTCTAACCTCCCCGCCAATGATAAAGAGACAGCTAGCCATGTGGTCCATACTGTCTACATGGTAGGCACGCACAGCAAGAGCAAGGAAGGGACCACTACATCTCAAATTCAATCTGGTATGAATTTGGCTGCCACATTCCAGGACCAGTCTCCTCTGGAAGGTAATGAGGACCCTTCCAGTGAAGCTGATAAGCAGAGAGAGCCCTCAGTTCATGAGGAGTCGGGCTCGGAAAGCGAAGATGAGCCAACTTTCCATCCTAAGACCGCAGAGCAGCAACTTCTCCAAGAGCTCCGAAAACAGCTCAGAAGCAAAGACAAGGAGATAGCCAAGCTCTACTCAAAGATCGACGACTTGACAAATGTCGTCTTACGGCTCACGGCCCAACTTGCCTCTCAGCCACCCAATCAAGTGCATGGTTCTACTCATGGACCGGGAAACGGTGTCCCGAGACAGCCGACGCCTATTCCCTAAAATCTAAAGGTGGGCGGACCGCATGAAAGCCAGTCGCATCCTATCTCGGGAAATGTCTTGGCGGCTGATGATAGCAACCCGCTAACTCAAGATCAAATCATGGATTTGGTTGCCAACAAAGTCAAAACATTGGTAGCCGAAGCCGGAGAGCAAAAAGATGCCAGCAGTAGCGGGAGACCATATCCTGCTCGGTACGATCTTGTGGAGTTTCCCACTGGCTATGTCATCCCCAAATTTGAAAGGTTCGATGGGACGAGAAATGCGAACCGGCACATTACCCAATTTAAAGCATCATGCGCAAATACAGAGGGTAATGATGCGTTCCTTCTCCGTCAGTTTGTTAATAGCTTGACGGATGTTGCTTTCGATTGGTATGCAAGCATACCAGATGACTCGATCACGACGTTTGCTCAAATAGAATCCATATTCAAGCAAAGGTTCATGGGTGTCAGCGATAAAATCACCATTGCCGACCTCGTAAGGACAGAGCCAAAAAACAACGAAAGCAACATGGATTTTATAGTCCGATGGTGCAATCTCTCTATCAAATGTGAACCGCCGTTGGAGCAAGACCAATCCGTCAGTCTTCTTATAGAAAATCTGAAGGACTGGATGAAACCTTTCCTATGCACCGCAGGCCTTAAAACATTCCAAGAGCTGACCAAAAAGGTCCAAACGTTGGAACGCTCAAAGCCCGAGTCCGCTCAGGATCTTCAGTTCACAAACAGACCGAAACCTTGGAGGGACGACAACCGAAAAGGCGGAAGTTCTAACAACACCGATTCTCTAAATAAGCAGAGAGCGGGCGGAGCAAAAACTAACAAATCTCGAGAGCCAACTTTGGAGGAAAAAAGAAATAAGGTCTACTCATTCCGAAGGGACAAGGTCCACAAAATTTTTAAAGATGCTCTGAAGAATGGCCTGTGGCTACCAGAACCATAAAGGCTAAGTGAAGCGAACAGGACTGATCATCCTAACTTTTGCCCATACCACCGAGTGCTGGGACACACTATTGAAGATTGTTGCATCTTCAAGGATTGGGTCGAGAAACAATACAAGGCGGGAGAAATATCATTTTCCACTGGCGTGTTAACAAACGATCAAGCTGCGACCGCCAATTTCATACAAACGGAGACCGAAGTCCTTCAGGGGCCTGATTCTCTCAGACATCTGCCTTTCTCTAAAAAGAGCAGACCAAGGCAAAAAGCTAAGAGCCAAGCGAGCAACATTGCCAATGAAGAAGCAATAGATGGGTACACAACCCATATGGTCTATATGATGGAGCTCAGAGGAACAAGTCCTCCTACACCTTATAACCATGACAATGACACGGTTGTTGCCATCCAACATCGGCCCGATCCAAATGATGAAGAGCTCGCTCAGGCCATTGAGCCAAAAGGACCCGTGGTTCATACTAAATCAAGTTCAGGCGGTAGGGATGACCCCGTTGTCATACCCGGAACTATAGAACAAGCATTATTCCAATGGCTTCAAAGGCAACTTCAGGACAGGGATGAGAAGATGGCCAAGGTTCATTCTAAAGTCGACGAGCTGGCAAATGTCGTGGCGGATCTCACGACCCAAGTCGCCCGATTGCAATTACAGCAAAATCAAATTTTGGTTCGTGAGATGGGGATTGATATCCGGAAGCAGCCGACCGATGCTCCCTCCAGCCCGAGAGCGGAACACCTTTGTGAAAAACGGACGCGATCAGCCTTCAGTCCCTCCGATACGTACACTGAATGTGGTAAGCGGATAGTAGGCAAACCAAAGACTGATCGTCCTCAGGGTCCAGCATCAGTAAGGGCACCTACTCTAATGGAGAGAAAGAAGAAAGTATACTCCTTCAGGAGGGATAAGGTCCGTGAAATATTCGTGGACGCCTTGAACAACGGTCTGCAACTGCCTATTCTAAAAAGGCCACATGAGATGAACATGACCGGCAATCCCATATACTGCCCATATCATAGAATGGTGAGTCATACCATTGAAGACTGTTATGTTTTTAAAGATTGGGTGGAGAACCAATACAAACTCGGGAAAGCCTCACAGTCGTCAGATGTACCGACAAGCCACAAAGCTATGGTCATCAACACAGCCCCGCCAAGATCAAAGTTCGAGGAGCTGGGATAAGCAAACCACTGACCACCACGTCGTTAAACTGGGAACAATCGACCACCACGTCGTTAAACTGGGAACAATCGACCTCTAAGTCGTTAAACTGGGAATGTAAAAATGTGTAAATAAAACAAAAATAATAAAAAGCCGAAATGATAGGGCAACTCGCAATAAAAATCAGCGAGTAAAAATAAAGATGAAAATAAACAGCCGAAATGATGGGGCAACCGCGAATAAATAGCCGAAATGATAGGGCAATCGCGACCTTCGCGATAAGAAAAGCTGAAATGATAGAGCAATCGCTGTGATAAAAAAACGGCGAATGATGAATCGCTCCTGGTACCATATTTCAGTGCAGCGATGCAGACGCCAACCAAAATCCAATTTCACAAAAATTCTTCCAGCCCTATGGGTGGTCCCCCAAATTGACTACCATATACAATCCAAGGGCTCAAATAATTCTCGTCATACCCATGCCCCACTGCAACCACCAGTTACGCGGCTGGTCTCTGCCCTTAGAATTATGGTCCATTGGAAAGACCCACTCATGTGTCCTCACGATACATGAGGAGAACAAACCTTCGTGGGATCCTTACGACTCACGAAGGAAAAACACACTTAGGATTCCCTACGACTGCTAAGAAGAAAGTACACCTACGAGATCCTTACGACTCGCAGGGAGAAAATGCTTTTATGGGATCCTTACGGCCTATAAAATTGAAAAGCCTTAGGTGATAGGGATCTAAACCTGTCTCCTAAGCCATCGCTTCCTAATAGGCAATGGCAAATGATGAGTTGCTCCTGGTACCATATTCCAATGCAGCGATGCAGAAGCCGGCCAAAATCCAAATCTCCAAGTGGCGAATGATGAGTCGCTCCTGGTACCATATTCCAGTGCAGCGATGCAGACGCCAACCAAATTCTAAATCCTATACCCCAACGGCGAATGATGAGTCGCTCCTGGTATCATATTCCAGTGCAGCGATGCAGACGCCAACCAAATTCCAAATCCCATACACCAACGGCGAATGATGAGTCGCTCCTGATACCATATTCCAGTGCAGCGATGCAGACGCCAAAAAAGTCCCAAATTTTTTCTGGCCCTACGATCTGGATCATACATCCTGCAAAACTATATACAATCCACGGGCGTAATGTTAGTTATGTATATGCCCTAGAGGCCATTGTTGTACATATGATGTATATTATAATAGATGCTTGGATATATATAGAGAGGACTTTCTTGCTCGTCATGATAGTATGCTATTTGGTTTCACTTTATCTTAACATGTTGACTTATATTAGTTTACTGTCTTACTCTCACATGTTGATAAAGCCCTTAGGATATATACTCGACTACTGGGACTATGATGAGATCATACTAGTGGGGCCAAGGTAGTCGATGAGTATATCCTATAACTGTTCCTAGTCGAGGGTGTGTCGAGACAGGGCATCGATACGCCAGAGTAGACTAGCGTATACGCATCTTGACCCATATGATGGGCGATGGATGATCACATATCCATCGGTGTTTGACATCAAGGATGGTGTACGGGTGCTCAGTGGAGACTGGGTACACTGGACGGACTCGCCGAGAACTCCCAGATGGTATTATACCTCACGTCAGATGGTAGTTCTCCGGTGACACTGGTACAGGTTAGTCTGTAGACCCGAGATCGTCATAGAGTCTTGTGTGATTCCCACTGTGCTTTGATTTCCACCTTACCACGTCCAAGAGGGCGTGCAAAATGGTGTCTTTTGGGTACAGTCCCGAATCACATGGAGGCAATGAGCGATAGGAGGGGATTCGTCTCTCCCGGTATAGGGAGTTGATGTTGTGTTGTGTTCGATTGGCTATAACTGGAAGTCCCTGGCCAGGGCGGATATTGAGTACTACTGGTAAGTGTTATTAGTAGGTTCTCGACCTGTTATAAGGCTCACATCGACACGACTTATCGGTTACTGGGGTCTGACGTATACCACCCCTAAACTAGATATACAACATATCAGACGAAGAGACCGGACTGTACGGGAGTGTTACTGATTGGATTCACAGGAGAATGTACAGGCTTGCTTGTTGATCTTCTAATCGCTCAATACCTGGGTGGCTGTTACGTTTAGCTGACCGCTTGCAGCTTGTGGGTGTTTGATATGATTATCACATGCTATCGGCATATTGACGATTCTTTAGAGTCCTACACAGAGGTTTCTTGACTCGGGCAAAATGGAGTAGGGGCACATATGTGATATGTGCAGGACCGAGGATAATGCGATATGAGATACCGTATTCTATTCTCACGATATTTTGATATGAGCCGGGTCATCGGATCAAGTGTTGATTCGATGAATCGGTACATGATATATTAGTCGGTTATATTCGATATAGCCGGATTGTCGGATCAAGTGTTAATTCGATAATTTAATGTATAATAATATATATGATATATTGCATTACATTATCTAATATTGGCTCGCTTTATTGATTCATTTTCTCACCGGGGAATACATTGATATATATGTGATATATGTTAATTGTATTATTTTCTTTTGTTACAAATATATATTATATATGTGATATATAATATAGTAACATGATATAATTACTAATGCAACATGTTTAGTGGAGATTAAACAAGGTTAGGGTTTGAATTGGGTTAGTTCTTTCATGAACCTTCTAGAAGGTTTTCTTTTGTCATGAGCTAAGATATTATGGTTGATATTTTCTAGTGACTCATTCTTAACTCAACCCAAACCCTTAGCCTTAGTTAATTCTCTACATGAGTTAGCCTTGTCATAGTTAACCTTGGTTGCATTATTAACCATATATCATTTCATTATTCATCACAAAAGAATTTATCCATTATTTCTTCTTCTTCTTCAACCTTGAGCTTTGAGAAAGCTTTCTAGGTTTTCATTTTGTGATGATAAGAGTGAGAATTTGATAAGAAAAGAGAGCACAAATACTACTCCATCATCCTCATCTAATCTAGCCAATTAGATTAGGGTGTTCACCTCATTAGAGAGAGATAGCTTGAGTTATAGAAACTTCGAGGTAGATCATCGGAGAAAAGGAAGACTACAAGCTAGCATGGATCGTTCGAGTTGTGGAGCCTCTCTTGAGTCCGGGAGATCGTGGATCGCGGCGAAGGGACTTCTACTCGGAGCTTATGAAGCGAAGGAGCGGACTACAAAGGTTATAATCCCTCACTTTTAGTTGTAAAGATGATTACTTGCATGTGTAACCCTAATTATCTAGCAAAGATCCCGGCTTTGGGTTGTTCGGCACGTCTAAATTTTTATTCGAGCATGGTCGATGCCTTATTAACCCTTGTAAGAGTGCCTAGGAACCCTACAGTGGTATCAGAGCCTAGCTAGAGTATTAGGCGACGTGTATACGATGTTAAAAGTCCGATCGAACCCCAAAACACCGACTTTGACCCCCTCTCTGGACAATTTTTAAAAATGTGTTTTTTTCTGCATTAAAAATACTCAAAAAAATAAAGCAGGGAATTCTAAGGATCACCCTAAAATACAAACCCATAATTCCGTACAGCTGCCGCGGAACCGCGGCGGAAACCTGCTTCGCGCGGCGGTTCCGCGGCCGTTCTGGGGATTTGGGGACTCGTGTTTTTATGGTTGATCCGTAGTTATCTGTATATGCTTATGGGTATTTTTAATCTGACTCAAGTGTTGAGTGTTCTGGGGATTATTTTGAATTCGTTGATTCGATCGGATAGTTTAATTTCGTTTTTTTTTCCGGATATTTTAGAAACTGTTAAAATGTTCGAACGGATATCATTAACTCACTTTTTCCCGGCACAAAAAACTTTCAAGTGTTGAATTTTTCTTGAGTTTAAATCTTTCAGAAAAACGTGCAAGTAACGCGGTGGACCCTCTAGAAGAACACAAACCTTAACTCGATTATGTGACCGTCTGAACCGCCTCTAAACCTTAGGGTTTGGGGCAGTACGGCATGCCACATGTGAGG
This sequence comes from Agapanthus africanus, assembly GCA_030015575.1. Lineage (NCBI taxonomy): Eukaryota > Viridiplantae > Streptophyta > Magnoliopsida > Asparagales > Amaryllidaceae > Agapanthus > Agapanthus africanus. Next base: position 17,081,760 of record CM057349.1, on the reverse strand, counting down.
CGTTGGGTTGACCCTTCTACGACTGGACCATTGGTACTGTGGCATATTCTGGGATTGTTTGAACTCCGCTCAAGTGTTGAGCTATTTAGGAAATCTTGGGTATTTGATTATTCGATCGGAAAGTTTAATGCTGTCTATTTATCTGGAATATGATACAATATGTGGAATTCATATAGTTAGGCATGAAATGCGAAGTATGTGATATTTCGGATTTATGATGTCTAAAGTGATTGTGGATTCCAAATATTATAGTTTTACAATTTCTTTTCTGTGACTGTAAGTGTAGTATGTAGTTGTATTGCCGGTTTTCGTTGTTATACATCAATGACGATCGGTGTATGCATACTTACTTACGTTGATGATATGAGATATTATGTGTTGCTGTGATATGTTATATTGGATCGTCGTGTTCTGAATAGCCGAGGGTTTTATGTGAGATGAGGGTTTTTATTTTCATTCATATAAAATTCATTTGTATGTAATATTCTTTTATTGGGGCACTTCCGAGATTAGGTTGATATCACCAGTGTATATTATTTACTTTTCGCATTAGGTAGACCCAAGGAGGGGAGCATAAGTAACCGGGTTCTAGGGTACAGTGGGATGCCATCTCGAGAAGTCGAGACCGGGTCTCCTAACCCTAGAATTGGCAGTGTTACTTGCCGCTCTCGTAGGGGTCTAGGGATGTGGGTTTGGCTATTCATCGCGACCGTGGAATCCGTGTTTTATACAGGCTCGTATTAAAACACGGACATCCTAGTATATCCAATATTTCATATATGTTCTTCTGCTGCAATGTTCTGTGATGAGATCATATTACTGCCTGAGACGAATGCTTATACTATATATATATATGCTGATATATAAATATTACTGCTTTCGTTATGCTTAGGAAGTATAAGCTGATGGGTTTTATTAATGAGATTAATAAAAGAAAAGAAACCTAAAAGATGTTGTAGAATCAAAACTTTATAAAAAGGGTAGCTACAGTTTTGCTTTGCATAGCGGCATATATGATATACCCTGCACCTTATTCAATGAGAAAAGAGCCGAGATCTCTTCACCGGGAGTGACCTCTTTAGTGAAACTGGCAGATGCTACAAACTCACGGTTTAGTTTTTGACAGCTTCTATAGTTCTTGCTTTGCACAGCGGTATATACGATATATCCTGCACCTTATTCGATGGGGAAAGAGTCGAGATCCCTTCACCGGGAGTGACCTCTTTAGCGAAACTAGAAAAGCCTCAAAAACACTCCTTTTTCAAAAACCACTTGATTCTACGACGATATCAAGTTCATTACGCTCATGGTTTTCTGAAAAACCTGCGTAGCCCTCCGTCATTTCAGATAAATATTACTTAGTATTCGTGCTACGTTTGTTGGCCTGCGTCAAGGCGTAGTGTGCGGTAGCTAACTAATACTTATCTGCAACATGAGATGTAATTGGATTAGGGTAGTCGTACGACTTTGTTAGCCTGCATCAAGAGTCGTACGGGTAGGTTTAATTCAATCAAGAAATGTACGGGTTGAACTTGACTAGCGGACTGTGGTTTGTTGGCCTGCGTCAAGGTCATAGAACGCTAGGGGTAAAAGTATTATTGGGAATTTCAAGTGTTGAAATTTGCAATGAGATTGCATACCTCCTATGAGATAGTTGGATCCCGATACCCACTGCGAGTAAGAGTTACTCCTGGGAGAATTTTACACAGGACAATTAGCCGATCAAGTAGGTGTCTAGAAAGGTGTTAACGGGGTTATACCTATAGGAAAACGAGGTTTATTTTAATTAGGTCTGTGCGAAAGCACGGGGAACCTCCCTCAAGTACCGACACTGATCTGGCTGAAAGATTGACGAAGTTGTAGGGTGTAATTAATCCCGGCTAATCTTACCTTTTAGGGTTTGAAGGAAGATTTGATAAAAACAGTGGGAGACATCCTGATTAGATAAGATAATAACCAATCTAATTTTGCAAGAGCATACGCTAAAGTGTTTTCTTCTCTCTCTCTCCAGGTAGCGACCATGTCAGGCCATAATCAAGATAATAATATGGATGTATTGACAGAACCCGCTTATTATACTGAGCAGGGGATCGTTGGTCCCGTTCTTTCTTATAAGAGTTATAAGACTGAATAGGAAACAGGAGAATATCTGGATTCTCATGCCGCCCAAACAAAGAACATGCATGTTGATGCATTTTCTTCGGGTGTGTTAGTTATTAAGAACTGTTTCTCAGTTCACCCTACGTCCTGGGTATTAGATACTGGATCAGGATCCCACATATGTAAATTATTACGTGGGTTATGTAAAGGTATAGAACTGGGAAAAGGTGATCATTCCGTTCAAGTAGGGAACGGTGCAAGTATTGCAGCCAAAACAGTTGGCGAATATCACCTTGTATTACCAAGTGGTAATACACTGATTCTGAATGAGTGCTATTATATACCGAACATGATGTGCAACATTATATCAGTTTCCTTATTAAGTAAAGAAGGATATAATTTTGTAGTACAGGATAATGTTATGAACATATTCCTAGATCAAAAGTTAATTGGATCAGGCTCGTTACATAATGGCATATTCATTCTCAATCAAAATACAGTCCTTAATATACAAAACACACACAAGAGGAAGAGTTCAGAAATGAACGAATCCTTCTTGTGGCATTATAGACTTGGTCATATCAATGCGACACGGATAGCTAAGTTACATAAGGATGGATATTTGAATCCGTTCGAATTATCATCTTATGATACTTGCCATTCATGTCTTAAAGGTAAAATGACCAAAACTCCATTTAGTGGACACGGAGAAAGAGTTACGGAACTCTTAGAATTGGTATATAGTGATGTATGCGGTCCCATGTCTACATACACCAGGAACGGTTCTTCCTACTTCATTACATTCACTGACGATCTCTCAAGATACGGACATGTGTTCCTGATGAAACACAAGTCTGAAGCTTTTGAGAAATTCAGAGAATATAAGCACAAAGTAGAGAACCAAACGGGAAATAGTATTAAGATCCTTCGATCTGATCGAGGAGGTGAATACTTAAGCAATGAGTTCCTAGATTATCTAAAAGAGAATGGGATTCTCTCTCAGCTTACTCCTCCTTATACACCACAGCACAACGGTGTATCGGAGCGAAGGAATCGCACCCTATTAGATATGGTGCGCTCTATGATGAGCACAGCTGAGTTGCCTATTTCCTTCTGAGGATATGCACCGGAGACAGCTGCAGACCTATTGAATATGGTTCCCACCAAATCTGTGCCAACCACTCCATATGAGATATAGAAAGAAAAGAAACCATATCTTAATTATGTTAGGATATGGGGTTGTCCGGCATATGTGAAAACACAAAATCCGGACAAGCTCGGGGCAAGGTCTATTCTGTGCAAGTTTATTGGATATCCCAAACATTCGCGCGGGTATATCTTCTACCACACCGAAGAACAAAAGGTATTTGTTTCTCGGCACGCTACCTTTTTAGAAAAGGAATTTCTTGCAAAAAAAATTAGTGGCTCTGAGGTAGAACTGGAAGAAGTTCCAGCAACACAAACTACGACAGATGATTTGAAGGAATCGGAGGATTCAGTAGTTCCTGACTGTTGGGGTAAAAATTTACACCCCCGTTGACCGAGTCAAAGTCAAGGTCAACCCTAAACCAGGTGGGCCCAAGCCCAGGTCAAGCGGGCCCACACCCAAGTCGAGCCCGCGGCCAACCTCCTCCATGCCAAATTATAGATCATGTAATAAATAATTTTTATGTAATTTTTTTATACATGAGTGTATGCAAAATGGGCATAAAGCCAATATTTTGTAAGCCCATGGCTTATGTGCAAAAAAGAAATGGCACATGAGCCATGGGATGGACAAAATGCCATTTTGTAGAGCCCAAGGGGCTATATGTAAATATGTAAGCCTATAAAAGGCAACATGATGATGGATAAAAAAACACTTTTTCATTCCCCCAAAAACTAGGGTTCTTTGTGCCTCCTGCTCCTTCTCCAAGGTTCTAAACCTTCTCAATTCTTTTGAATTAAATCAAGAGTTTTACTCTTTCTTTTCCAAAACTAAGTAGTTTTCCACCACAAAACCCACAAAGGGGAACTCAGATCTCCCATCAGATCTCAAAAAGGAGTGATTTTTAAAATCTCCTACTTCTTGATCTTTAAGACCCGGCCAAACAACCGAAGGAAGAAGAAGAACCCCCTTCATCAGCTTCAAAACATCCCAGGAGTCTAACTCCATACTATATACATAACAAATATTCCCTTTCTGAAGCACGGCTTCTGTTTCTTAGGCTAAAAGCCACTTTTTCTCGCCGGCGCTCAAGCGCAGAGCGCCCGCGTGCCGACACGTGGCGCGCTTGCGCTCAAGCGCAAGCGCCCGAGCGCAAGTCGTCCACGTGCCGACACGTGGCGCGCTTGCGCTCAAGCGCAAGTCGCCCCGGTGCCGACACGTGGCGCGCTTGCGCTCAAGCGCAAGTCACCCCGGTGCCGACACGTGGCGCACTTGCGCTCAAGCGCAAGCGCCTGAGCGCAAGTCGCCCCGGTGCCGACACGTGGCGCGCTTGCGCCCAAGCGCAAGCGCCCGAGCGCAAGTCTCCCCCGTGCCGACACGTGGCGCGCTTGCGCTCAAGCGCAGAGCGCCCATGTGCCGACACATGGCACTCTAGCGCCTGAGCGCACAGCACCTAGGCGCACAGCGCCCAAGGTGCTGCCCCCACACATCCTTTGGATGCATTTTCCCCTCTTTCTTTTATATATATACATATATACATATATACATATGTATACATATTTGCACACACACGTGCTCCACGACACTGTCCCTGTTAGAAAAAAATTTCTAACGGGGCGCTGCCCCGCACCCCGCAAGGGGGCTACTAGCCCCCTTGACCCCCAGCCCGCTATCCGGGTAGCGGGACCCCCGTAAAAAACTCTGCGTGGCTCCCGATATATCCAAACCCCCCTTTTAAAACACAACACACGTACACTGCACATTGAGTTTGCATGACCAGTTTAACCCATTAATCGGAGGTTCCCTCGCCCCAAAGGCGAGGGGTAATTAACGGCAGCTTAGTCCGCGGCTGCCGGAGATTCGGATCCCCACAATCATTAAACCCTGGCCTACCCTAGGCAGGGGGAATCTGTAGTGCGCCTGACAAGCGCGCGCGTATTCCCATCTCAATGGGGTGACAAAAAACACCCTACACTGACGAACCCCAGCCTCTCCGCCGATCTAGTAGGGTTTCTCATCCACATGAGAGATACTACGGTTTTCTCATTGATGGTGGAAGCGAGGATTGCATCATGGAAGATGATGACCCGACTAGTTTCGAGCAGGCCATCACGAGTGGTGACTCTGTGAAATGGCTGGATGCAATGCGATCTGAGATGGAGTCCATATACACCAACAAAGTATGGACTTTGGAAAATGCTCCTGAAGGGGTAAAACCCATTGGGAGCAAGTGGATCTTTAAAAAGAAAATTGGTATAGATGGAAAAGTTGAGACTTTCAAAGCTAGACTTATTGCAAAGGGTTTTCGTCAACGACCAGGTGTGGATTATGACGAAACATTTTCTCCAGTGGCTATGCTTAAGTCTATCCGGATCTTACTTGCCATTGCTGCATACCATGACTACGAAATCTGGAAAATGGATGTTAAGACTGCCTTTCTAAACAGTGATTTAGAAGAGTGCGTGTACATGACTCAGCTAGAGGGCTTCGTAGATAGTGGGAGCAGCGGAAAAGTGTGCAAACTGCTTAAATCCATTTATGGGTTAAAGCAAGCATCGCGGAGTTAGAACATCTGTTTTGATGTTGTAGTCAAAGAGTTTGACTTAATCAAAAATATAGATGAACCTTGTATTTATAAGAAGCTTGCAGAGAGTAAAGTTGTATTCCTCGAATTGTACGTGGATGACATACTCTTGATAGGAAATGATGTTCCTATGCTGCAATCAGTCAAGCTCTTCTTATCATAAAGATTCTCAATGAAAGATCTAGGTGATGCCTCCTGCATACTGGGAATTATGATCTATAGAGATAGATCTAAACGGATACTAGGATTGTCCCAATCCAGGTACATTGACACCATACTAAAGAGGTTTAGTATGGAAGAATCCAAGCGTGGGAACCTACCCATGATCTCTGGACTCACTCTCTCCAAAGAGATGTCTCCCAAGACTGATTTGGAGAGAGCTCGCATGCAAGGGATACCCTATGCTTCGGCAGTAGGCTCTATCATGTATGCGATACTATGTACCAGACCCGATATAGCATACTCACTAAGTGTAGTGAGCCGGTATCAAGCAGATCCTGGAAAGAGTCACTGGACAGCTGTGAAGAACATTCTCAAGTACTTGCGAAGGACTAAAGAGATGTTCTTGGTGTATGGTAACGGAGAACTCCAGGTGGAGTCCTTTACCGATTCGAGCTTCCAAAGTGATAAGGACGACTCTAAGTCGCACTCGGGATTTGTCTTTACCCTCAATGGAGGGGCGGTATGTTGGAAGAGTTCCAAACAGGATACCGTTGCAGACTCGACGATGGAGGCTGAATACATCGCTGCCAACGATGTTGCCAAAGAGGCTGTCTGGATAGAGAAGTTCATTAGTGAACTTGGTGAGGTTCCATCCATTGAGCATCCAATACCTCTGTATTGTGATAACAATGGAGCTGTGGCTTTGGCCAAGGAACCCAGGTCCCATCAAAAGTCCAGACATATTCTGAGACGGTATCACCTGATCAGGGAGATAGTTGATCGCCGGGAGATCGAGGTCAGGAGAGCAGATACGAAGGACAACACTGCGGATCCATTCACGAAGGCCATTCCCCAGATATAGTTTGAGAGATTATTCAGGATGCTAGGTATGAGATACTACAGCAGCTGGCCTTAGTGCAAGTGGGAGATTGTTAGTTATGTATATGCCCTAGAGGCCATTGTTGTACATATGATGTATATTATAATGGATGCTTGGATATATATAGAGAGGACTTTCTTGCTCGTCATGATAGTATGCTATTTGGTTTCACTTTATCTTAACATGTTGACTTATATTAGTTTACTGTCTTACTCTCACATGTTGATAAAACCCTTAGGATATGTACTCGACTACTAGGATTATGATGAGATCATACTAGTGGGGCCAAGGCAGTCGATGAGTATATCCTATAACTGTTCCTAGTCGAGGGTGTGTCGAGACAGGGCATCGATACGCCAGAGTAGACTAGCGTATACGCATCTTGACCCATATGATGGGCGATGGATGATCCCATATCCATCGGTGTTTGACATCAAGGTTGGTGTACGGGTGCTCAGTGGAGACTGGGTACACTGGACGGACTCCTCGAGAACTCCCAGATGGTATTATACCTCACGTCAGATGGCAGTTCTCCGGTGACACTGGTACAGGTTAGTCTGTAGACCCGAGATCGTCATAGAGTCTTGTGTGATTCCCACTGTGCTTTGATTTCTACCTTACCACGTCCAAGAAGGCGTGCAAAACGGTGGCTTTTGGGTACAGTCCCGAATCACATGGAGGCAATGAGCGATAAGAGGGGATTCGTCTCTCCCGGTATAGGGAGTTGATGTTGTGCTGTGTTCGATTGGCTATAACTGGAAGTCCCTGGCCAGGGCGGATATTGAGTACTACTGGAAAGTGTTATCAGTAGGTTCTCGACCTATTATAAGCCTCACATCGACACGACTTATCGGTTACTGGGGTCTGACGTATACCACCCCTAGACTAGATATACAACATATCAGACGAAGAGACCGGACTGTACGGGAGTGTTACTGATTGGATTCACAAGAGAATGTACAGGCTTGCTTGTTGATCTTCTGATCGCTCAATACCTGGGTGGCTGTTACGTTTAGCTGACCGCTTGCAGCTTGTGGGTGTTTGATATGATCATCACATGCTACCGGCGTATTGACGATTCTTTAGAGTCCTACACAGAGGTTTCTTGACTCAGGCAAAACGGAGTAGGGGCACATATGTGATATGTGCAGGACCGAGGATAATGCGATATGAGATACCGTATTCTATTCTCACGATATTTTGATATAAGCCGGGTCATCGGATCAAGTGTTGATTCGATGAATCGGTACATGATATATTAGTCGGTTATATTCGATATAGCCGGATTGTCGGATCAAGTGTTAATTCGATAATTTAATGTATAATAATATATGTGATATATTGTATTACATTATCTAATATTGGCTCACTTTATTGATTCATTTTCTCACCGGGTAATACATTGATATATATGTGATATATGTTAATTGTATTGTTTTCTTTTGTTACAAATATATATTATATATGTGATATATAATATAGTAACATGATATGATTACTAATGCAACATGTTTAGTGGAGATTAAACAAGGTTAGGGTTTGAATTGGGTTGGTTCTTCGACACGTCTAAATTTTTATTCGGGCATGGTTGATGCCTTATTAACCCTTGTAAGAGTGTCTAGGAACCTTACACGTAAAACGATCCCAATCTCTCCCAAGTCCTGCCGGTGAGACTACTTTTAAAGTCCCACCAGCGGAAAAAAATGGTATGTCCACAAGAAAAATGGGCACGGATGAAAACCCGAAAGGGTTCCTTGAGTAAAAACAGCAGGACTGCCGGCGAGTTTGTGAAAACCCGAAAGAGAGCAAACTCGTGAAAAAGAGATGAAATGCACTCGCAAAGTCCTCTCGACTTTGTGAGAAGAAAATTCCCGCATGAGATCCTTACGACTCACAAAGGAGAAACACACTTAGAGGTCCCCACGACTCCTAAGGAGAAAATACACCTACGAGATCTTTTCGACTCGTAGGGAGAAAATGCTTTTATGGGACCCTTACGGCCCATAAAATTGAAAAGTCTTAGGTGATAGGGATCTAAACCTGCCTCCTAAGCCATCGATTCCCAAATCCTCTCGGGGTAAATGATGAGTTGCTCCTGGCATTATTCCAGTGCAGCAATGCAGATGCTAAACAAAAAAACCAATCCCCAAACCCTCTCAAAGACAGATGATGATTCTCTCCTGGTACCATATTCCAGTGTAGCGATGCTGATGCTAACTCAAATCAAATAAATCAATCCAACCAATCCAACATCGACCTCTGCGTCAAACAACAGACACTCCGTCTCGGGGATACGTCAACCAGCCGACACTCCGCCTCGAGAAACGTCGACCAGCGACACTCCGTACCGGGGAAACGTCCAACGGAGACACTCCGTGACGGGGAAACGTCAAGCAGACACTCCGCCTCCGGAAACGTCGACCAGCGACACTCCATACCGGGGAAACGTCCAACACAGACACTCCATGCCGGGGAAACGTCGACCAGCGACACTCCGTGCCGGGGAGACGTCCAACACAGACACTCCATGCCGGGAAAACGTCAACCAGCGACACTCCTCATCGGGAAAACGTCCAACAACGACACTCCGTAACGGGGAAACGTCAAGCAGACACTCCGTCTCGGGGACACATCAACCAGCGACACTCCGTCTTGGGGAAACGTCCAACACAGACACTCCGTGTCGGGAAACATCGACCAGCGACACTCCGTACCGGGGAAACGTCCAACAGTGACACTCCGTAATGGGGAAACGTCAAGCAGACACTCCATGCCGGGGATACGTCAACCAGCGACACTCCGTCTCGGGGAAACGTCTAACACGGACACTCCATGCCGGGAAAACGTCAACCAGCGACACTCCGTGCCGGGGAGACGTCCAACACAGACACTCCATGCCGGGGAAACGTCACCAGCGACACTCCGTACCGGGGAAACGTCCAACAACGACACTCTGTAACGGGGAAACGTCAAGCAGACACTCCGTCTCGGGGATACGTCAACCAGCCAACACTCCGCCTCGGGAAACGTCGACTAGCAACACTCCGTACCGGGGAAACGTCCAACAGCGACACTGCGTAATGGGGAAACGTCAAGCAGACACTCCGTGCCGGGGACACGTCAACCAGCGACACTCCGTCTCGGGGAAACATCCAACACAGACACTCCATGCCGGGGAAACGTCGACCAGCGACACTCCGTGCCGGGGAGACGTCTAACACAGACACTCCATGCCGGGGAAACGTCGACTTGCGACACTCCATCTCGGGGACACGTCAACCAGCGACACTCCATCTCGGGGAAACGTCCAACACAGACACTCCGTGCCAGGGACACGTCGACCGGCGACACTCTGCATCGGGGAAACGTCCAACACAGACACTCCGCCTCGGGGAAACGTCGACCAGCGACACTCCGTGCCGGGGGCACGTCTACTAAATCACTACGGGCCAGGAAAACGTCTACCACGGACACTCCATCTCGGAGACGTGTTAAGCGTCAACCGTCCATGTCGTAAAAAGGGCAGTGCATCCCAAAAAGTGGGAACCAAAGTAAGTCGCCTCCACGCGAAAGAAGATCCATCAATTTCATGCACACGACTCACATATGTGGTGTGCATTTATTGATGGGGGGCACTTTGTTGGGGTCGAAAATTGCACCACGGTTGACCAAGTCAAAGTCAAGATCAACCCCAAGCCAAATGGGCCCAAGCCCAGATCAAGTGGGCCCATGCCCAGGTCGAGTTCGAACATGAAGCGGCTGGCCCTTCTCCATGCCCAAAATGAAATCATGTAATAAATAATTTTTATGTTATTTTTCACGCATAAATGGGCATAGAGCCAAATTTTTGTAAAGCCCATGGCTTATGTGCAAAAAGAAATGGCACATGAGCCATGGGATGGCCAAAATGCCATTTTTGTAAAGCCCAAGGGGCTATATGTAAAGTGTATAGCCTATAAAAGCCAAGATAATGAAAATATTCCAACAACTTTTCTCTCTCCAAAGAGCAAATCTAGATCTGAGATATTTCTCCTTCCTCAAGGTTCTGAAAACCTTTTTCTTTCTTTTGAATTAAATCAAGAGTTTTACTCTTCCTTTTATAAAACTAAATAGTTTTCCACCACAAAACCCACAAAGGGGAATTCAGATCTTCCATCAGATCTCAAAAAGAAGAGATTTTTAAAATCTCACATCTCTTGATCTTCAAGATCCTGCCAACAGAGGAGGAAGAAGGAGACCCGTCTCCAGAAACCCCACTATGGGGAAGAACTAGGGCTCAAGGGGAGAAGCCCTTCATCAGTTTCAAAACATTCTTGGAGTTTAACTCCTCATACACACACACACACACAAAATAATAAGTGCTCCTTTCTGGGAGTATAACTCCTATTGCAGGGACCAAGTCCCTTTTTGCGCCCACGTGCTGACACGTGGAGCGCTAGCGCTCTTGCGCTCAGAGCGCTAGCGCCCAAAGCGCGAGTGCCTGAGCGCCGGCGCCGGCGTCCAAAGCGCCAGCGCCTGAGCGCCCACATGCTGACACGTGGAGCACTCGCGCTCTTGCGCTCAGAGCGCTAGCGCCCAAAGCGCTAGCGCCCAAGCGCCCACGTGCTGACACGTGGAGCGCTAACGCCCAAGCGCCCACGTGCTGACACGTGGAGCGCTAGCGCACCTGTGCTCAGAGCGCTAGCACCCAAAGCGCTAGCGCCCGAGCGCCCACTTGCTGACACGTGAGGCGCTAGCGCTCTTGCGTTCAAAGCGCTAGCACCCAAAGCGCTGGCGTTTTTCCCCACGCATCCTCTGGATGCCATTTCCCTTTCTTTTTTTATATATATGTATACACACGCACACATACTCTACAACACTGTCCCTCCCAAAAAAAATTTTTGTGCCGGGGTGCTGCCCGCACCCCGCACGGGGGCTGCTAGCCTCCTTGACCCCCAGCCCGCTATCCAGGTAGCGGGACCCCCGTAAAAACTCTGCGTGGCTCCCGATATATCCAAGCCCCCCCTCCAAAACAAAACACACGTACACTGCATATTGAGTCCGCTGACCAGTTTAACCCGTTAATCGGAGGTTCCCTCGCTCCAAAGGCGAGGTGTAATTAACGGCAGCTTAGTCCGCGGCTGCCGGAGATTCGGATCCCCACAATCAATAAACCCCAGCCTACCCTAGGCAAGGGGAATCTGTAATGCGCCTGACAAGCGCGCGCGTATTCCCATCTCAATGGGGTGACTAAAAACACCCTATAATGACGTCTTTAAACTGGACTGTGGGATCCTTAAACTCATGAACTATGATGTCCTTAACCTCGGACTGTGGGGTCCCTTTAAACCCACGGACTATGATATCCTTAACCTTGGACCGTAATGTCCTTAAACTAACAATGGACCGTAAATTCCTTAAACTAAACAACAGAGCCCAAATGCTCTCTTGTTGGATCTAAACGATCCCGTTAAGTTGATCTTAGCCTAAAAATTAGACTAACGTATCCTTAACAAACGTTTAAGTTGATCTTAGTCTCAAATGAGACTAATGTATCCTTAAACCCAACCCCCAAACCCAAATCTAAGAAAATACGGATTTGGACTAATCCACGCCCTACGGGCGACGACATAAATTAGTCTCCGTATACAATCCACGGGCAACCAAAAACAAAACAAACACCCACGACACGAAGTGACCATCTGGAGAAGGAGAAAGTTGTTACCGTGATGCGGTAGCGTAATTAACTGCTGGGGCTTGCGCCTACAGGGAAGAGCATCCCCACAATCAAAAACCCCTCAAATGAGGGGGAATCTGATGAAGTCTGTTACATCGGCCGCATCCGTTTAAACCTTCGATACACGATACCATAAATCAACTTGGTATCTTCGGAGAGGTGGACGGATAGCACCAATTAGTATCTGCCCAGAAATTCAGGCAAGACGTTTATCGCGTCTCCGTGTTTCGGCAGGGAACAGCGTCTTCTTTTGGTTGGCGGCGAGCATCCTGGCATCCTCCAACTTGGTCTCAACGGCCTTGTTGGACTCCATCAAAACCCGGATGGTCTCCTGGTAGTTGGCGTTCGCTCGATCCTCGGCTGCTACCCAATTTTCAAGAGCGGCTGTCACGACCCAAATATTTTGACTCGTGACCGGCACTTAACCATGCTACGTCTACAGGCGTAACGCGACTAAGTAAGCCGAACCCAGAAATCAAAACCCATTAAAAAAAATAGTGAGTGTTGAAAACATTTAGTTAAAGCATTTAGAAAACCTTAAATAATTCAATAAGTTCTTTTTAAAGTTACTTAGTCATTTAAATAATTTTGGCAGCATTTCCTTTGTAAAAGTAGTCCCGGGACCGGGTATAAAAGAGGATATGAGTGAAAATGAGATATAATGAAACAAAACATTCCCAAATGGGAGCAATCACGCCCAACGGCGGAAACCATCAACACAAGAGTAATATACGACGCCGTAGTGAAGAATGAGCAATAAGTAAACATCACAGAATATAAATTGCATATAAAAACAGTCGGCTCCCACGAGCTCGACACCAGAATACAAAATATACATCACATCGTCCTCACACAGTATCTAAGTCCAGTACATAAATGGTAGATGGAGAATACTAGATACAAAAGGAGTACAATAAAAGTAATCAGATACCACAACCCACCTAAAATGCAAAACAGCTCTCACACCAACTGTAGTGGTATCTGTAGCCAAAAGATGCAGAAGGCAGCCTGCCGCGACTACTCTGAAGGGCAACCTGCAAATACTGTGGCACAACGGGGGTGGGTTGCCAACTCGTGAATAGAGATAACATATAAAGGTAATCGCGAGCATGCACGTACTGCGCTACTCTATCAAATGCCAGCAAGTAAGATCTATATGCGACAAGCAGTAGGTGCAATAATCATGCAAATGCTCTGTCAGGTAAAATAACTACAGGATGAGATATATGACAATCAATGCTGAGCATGGGATAAACAACATCTACACGGAATATCAACGTGGAAAATAATCGGTGCCCACAACTGCACCCAAATCCCAAATAACTCAGGCGCCGGCACACCCATCGGCCCTCAAATCCTGTAAATCTCTGAGAAATCATGAGTGCCCAACATCGGCACCCAAAATATCATAAAATACTCGTGTCCAGTATCGACACGCAAATCCTCATATATCGGGCTCCGTCAGTCCAGATCGGCCCACGGGCTCCGTCTGCGGTATCGGCCCTAGGCCCCGGCAGTACGGATCATCCCGCATCCATCTCTCGACTCTGGTCAGTATCCTCCGGATAACCGTCAGGTCCAACCAATCACCGGTAGGTACTCGCCACCCTACTAGGCTCATCGTCTACTCCACGAAAAACATTTCTCGCCCCGGGGAACCATACCGGGTCCACCACGAACCCGCAAACGGATCATCCAACTCCTCGAATCGGGTTTCAAGCACACAACTCAGCACCGAGAAAACGCGTGGTGGACGCACCAAAATATCATATCATGAGGAAACCGGGTTTTCAAATATTGCATCTTTTCTTAAAAATTCCCTCGGTCCTCAAAACCAGAAATCACATGAAAATCCAACACCAAGAAATAAATCCAATGCGATGTGCTATGTACATCAATCCATGATATAGGTATAAGGGAAAACCGCTTTTAAAAAATATAGTTTCCGTTTTTAAAGATATCATGCGGATCCCAATTTCCATAAAAATCATATCGAAACACATATGAGATGAACTACAGCAATATAATCATGGCAGTTCTACAGTGAGTGTGTCATGGCAATTACTAACGGTGTGTGTGTAACATGCATAGTAGTGCTCGTGCAACATGAACCGTTAGTAATAGTGCGGTGTTCTATCAATTCTAAGCATACATACAGCAGGGAATGCAATATGCAATGACATTCCATGAGGTAAATGCAACATATAATAATAAGGTCCTATCAGCCCTGACGCATAAAGCCATGCGAGCGATATCCCCGTAGATGTTAAATCTACTCACCGAAGTCTCGCGCTAAGTGTAGCCGACGACTTGCTTTCCCTTCTTCGCCGCATCTGTCTCACTCGCCTGCGAACCTAGAATCACACAATATATCATACATGAGCTCACATCCACAAAAACGTGATATTACGGTCAAACTAGAAACCCGTGTCGCAAACCAATCGCGCGTGTGCGCGATACGCTAAAACGTGAGATCACGCGCCTAAAACTATCCTAACGCGTCGCGATACGCAGAAACCCCAAACCCACACGCGTATCACGCGTGTCGCGAAGGTTTAAAATACGAGAAATAGGTATATAGTTCCAGATTTTTCCTACAGCAAGAATCAAACAAAATTATACATTCCAGGAGCCTAAGGGTTGCAGCAGACACCTATAGGACCAAACCCCAACCCAAACCCTACTCATCTGGCCGCAATTTGCGGCCAGAAACAATATTACGGCGGCCTGAACATGAAGCATGGGGGTCGGGCTCTACCTGGGGGATCAGCACCTAACCAACATACTGCAGTCTTCTCAAAATTATTCTGAACTCACCGGGTCGATAGCAGTTTACAGAAAGTCAAAATTTGCTCAAAAACGATGAATTTGCATCAAATAGGGATCTGGTGGTATTTTAGTGCAATGGGGGTTAAGCTAGGTTAATATGGCCCTAACAACACTCCAGCAACTTACTAACACCAAAACAAACATCACTTGGTCAAGATTCCCACTAATCACCACATATCGCACTAAATCGCACCAATAGACACTAACCGAAGCAAAACGACACTAAACAAGTAAACTAGGGAGTAAGTTCAGGAAATATACCCCACACTCGACCCTAGGGAGCTGGAGGAAGAAGAAGAAGTGGAGGGAAGGAGTTGCAGTTGAAGTTGTGCTATTGCTGCTGGTCACTGATGTTGTTGCTGCTCACTGTTGCTGCTGCTGCTGCTCTCTGTTGCTGCTGTTGCTGCTTCTGGCTGCTGCTGTGCTTGCTTCAGCTGCTAAGATGGTTGCTGCTGCTGTTGCTGTGGAGGTAAGTGGGTGTGTGTGTAAGTGAGGTAGAGAGAAAAAGAACAAAAGAATGAGAGGAATCATAACCCCAATTGTCAACCCCTCTATTCTCTCTCTTCATTAAATGCAAGCATGGCTTTTGCCATTGATGCATTCTCTCTCTCTCTCTCTCTCAAGTCAACACCCAAAGGAAATTCAAATTAAAGCAACCATTAAACAACTAATTAAACTTAATTAACACCCAAAAGACTTAATCCCCATGATTAAACCCACCATGATTGCTAATCATGGTATTACCTCATTTTAAAAACCCTAGTTTACATGCACATGTGTGTGCAAGCCTAGAAAAATTCTAGAAAAATATTTATTAAATTTGGAAAAATACTTGAAACACAATTTGGTAAACTTTTTATTAAAAACCCTTTATTTAAATATAATAGTCACTAAACACATCCTAAGGTGTTACAGCGGCGATCCTCTCCTTGACCTCGCGCAGCTCTCGGCTCAAGCTCTCCTCCCGCGAGGAAGACTCGCCAGTGATCTGCATCGCCGGGGCAATTTCCTCGTCCTCTATGTTGACAACGAGGGCGCAGTGCTGGAGGACCTGAGGAAAACAAAGGAGGGGTTAAAAAAAAGGCACCCGATCCTGCTAACAAAAAGTACTTAATAAAAACCCGAGCGGGTGGCGGACACTGACCTGCACGGCCTCCTAGGCTATGGCCGCCATTTGTGCCCTGAGGGTCCCCCGGGGGATCTTTTCCCCAGCCGACCTTTTCATTTCCGAGAGCAGGCTGTCGGCGACGGAAAGCCCCGAAGGCACCTCGAAGCGAAGATCCCTTTCATCCACAAAGAACGGGAATGACGGGGAATAGGGCACCGTCCTATGGTGCCTCTTGAGGAAGGGCGCGGGAGGATCGGCCTCGTCTCCCACCTCCAAAACCCGAGGTTCCTGCTCCTGCGCGTGTTTGCGACTCTGCGCGCGGCTGGCCTCTGAGGCCCGGGGCGTGCTGGAACGCCTGGCCAGAGTGGCCGCCGGCTGAACCGGGCTCGCTACAGGGCGCGACGGGCCGGCGCCTCCGGCCTTCCTCCCTTTCTTCTCGGCCATCGCAGCGTGGAATTTGGATCGGTCCATCAGCTCTGCAAAAAAAAGCGAAAATACAAAGAAGGGGTTAGCAATGCCAGAAAAAGTAGAAGAATACACAAGTCTAAATAGGTCACCTAAGCTCCCAACTTACCCACAAACTGAGCGGGGCTGAGCCCGGCCCAACTGAGGGTCTGGTCGGACAGCAACACATCGGCCCGATGGACGGGCTCCCACTCTGACACCGCCACCGCCACCGCATCGGGATCGGACGACCGCCTCACCCGCGGGCAGTTGGCCATGTGCCACTGAACAGGCACAGGCCAATCCTCACCCTCGGGTGGCCCGACGAAAAAGAACTTCTCCTTCCATTCATGAATGGAAGAAGGTACTGCTACGACTCCCGATCCGGCCGCCCCTCCTTTGTGTTTTCTAAAAGAAACATATACTCAGATAGGCTCGTCCCTACGAGTGCCGGGATGATTTTTGTAGCAGAGGGAGGAAAGGAGAATGTTCAGGCTGAAAGGGATCTCCTGCGGTCTCAACCGGACCAGGAACCTGAGGAGAATCCTCCACGAGTTCGGCACTAACTATCCCGGGGCTAATTGAAAGCAATGCAGCGCCGCACTCACCTCGGGGGAGAAGGGCAGACGTATCCCGGCCCAAAAGGCTTCCAAGTACAAGGAAATCTCCTTGCCCCGTACCTGGTCTGCCCTCTCTCCCTCCCTGGCCAAGCGAAGCGAGTAGCCGGGGGGAATATGGAAGCGAGCCCAGATTGTGGTGAGCTCATCCACATGCCTCAGGAGGAAAGGCGCGTCACGGACACTCTTGACACGTGCATTAGGGACTGTCCCCGTCGCACGGCCCCGGGGAGCATGACTAACCTTAACTTTCCAGGGGGATTCCGACTCGGATGAGGAAGAGAAAGAACCAGAAGGGGAGGCTGCAGAAAACTCCCTAGACTCTACCCGTACTATTTCTACGGACTCCCTAGAGAAAGACATCCAACCTGAGCAACGGAAGGAGTCCTCCGAAGAAAGAAAGCAAGAAATCCGACCTAAGGGGAAGATCGCCGAGCTAACACACGAAGGGTTGAGGAAATTATAGCGAAGTGTGGACCCTGTGGGGATCCCACCTCTATTTATAGCAGTTGGCGAACACATCCTACGGCGCCGATCGTCTCCCGCCAAAAAAACTCTTCGCATTCAACGGCCCTCAATGTTCCACCTGTCGCACATGCATTGGGCGCGTCCCGTCAAGCAGAAGAACACCGGCGGCCCGTCGCGTCAACCAACCATTACCGGACATATGGCCTGGCGTTTCGGCGAACGTACGCCCGAATCGGTGCTTCCTCTTTAATGCAAGATCTCTCCCCTGATCCGCTGACGTCATCGAAAAAATACAACTAATTGCCAGGGGATCCGCGCCGACGATGTCTTCAAATAAGAGATTGGCCCAGGTGACTGATCAGACCACTCTCGACCCGACCCATGAATAGGTAGGTCCGAGAGTGGGGGGCTAATGATGATGCTTGGTACCGGGGACTCCCTAGATCATGACACGTGGCAGATGACGTGTCCTAAAGCTTACGAGAAAGGAGCAAGAAGGGTACATTGGAAGCATACCCCGGGCCTTCCTCCCGAGAATGTTCCCGACCTTCGGTGTCCCCCCAGACCACTCCTATGCTCGTCTTACAAACAACCATTGGCTCGCCTCCGAGCCCTCCCGCACGCTGAGCTTTCTCAGCCCACCTAGCTTGCCTCCAAGCTATCACAGAACCAAGCTTGCTCGGTCTCCCACTAGCCTCCGGTCCTCC
Source organism: Agapanthus africanus (assembly GCA_030015575.1). NCBI lineage: Eukaryota > Viridiplantae > Streptophyta > Magnoliopsida > Asparagales > Amaryllidaceae > Agapanthus > Agapanthus africanus. The sequence continues at coordinate 17,062,998 of CM057349.1, read as the reverse complement.
CGCCGAGCTCAGCTTTCTCGGTATCAGCGACCGGCCAACAACACAGATCACAGGCGTTTCCGCCACGGCTCCGCGAATCTCGCCAAACGCGGGATACCCGCCGCCCACGATCCCGCGTTCAACGCCATCGTGCTCCTCCCCATTAACGAGCGTATCTCACTATTAATGGGGGATCCCGCCTTTCACGTAGGCGTAACAGCCGGCGTGAATCTCGCGCCCGCCAGCCCACAGCTGCCGCTATATAAACCCCTCTCTCAGACGACTCAGGTAAGGCAATTTTACCCAATAGGCCGGTACTCTGCCAAAATATCTCGATTAACTTGATCGTCGGAGGATCCACGGTGGTACAACCACCTTGGGACTTCCTTGCAGGTAGCTCGGCTTCATTCCAAATTAAGCCCACTGAGATCCACACGCTTCAAGAGGCAACCTACAAACCAAATCTCAGCCATCTATCAACGCTCGCTACAGATCAACGGAAGACAACATCTGAAGGAGATCACAACCTCCATCATCAAGATTTTAGATTAGGGTTAAAAACTTAAGTACCGTCGAGATATTGGAAAAAAGTTTGGAGGTATAGTGGAAGAAAAGACAACGTCAGGCCTTTAGATTAGCGCTAAAGCATTGGTATTTTAGGATTAAACCTCGGTTTTTTTAGAATAGAAGAGAAGAAAAAAGAAAGGGGTAAAATGGGTATTAGAAAAATATCTATTAATCATGTAAATGCTTATTATTATAGTTTAGGGGTATAAGTGCTCAATCTCAGATAGTTCAGGATCTATGTGCAATTAACCCAAATTACAATGGTCATCAAATTAAATTTGAAAAAAATAACAAAGGAAAGTCCCATGCTTGACATTGCCCAATTTGTTTGCTAATATTAAAAACTGATATGCTATCTAATTGCAGGTGGTTGCTGCATGAGACAGACAAACTACCTGTTCTCCATTTATTATATGCATTAATGTTCCATTATATTCCAATTTATTAAACAATTCATACACATTTACCGCTTTATAAATTTCCAATTACGATTTTATCTCTTTTATCTTAATTTTAATTTAACCATAAAAAAAAATATATGTTATCAGTTTAATCAAGAAATGACTTTTAACTGAACTGACTATGGGAGACAAAAAATGATCCATGTAGTCGACCCTAAAAGTTAGATATAAAAGCTTATTATTTTTATAGGATTCACTTATTCGATCTCGGGCTTTAGAATAAACATTTGGCTTAGTTTGATCTAATTCCTAGAAACCTATTTGCTTTTTTCCTTATCCAATAAGCCCTGTATTTTAATTTTGTTACCTTTTAACCCTCTTATTTTATTCCGTTAACTTTTTATGAAAAATATAGAAATGGATCACATGCATTACACGTGGTCCTATTTTCTTTTTATTCTTCCAATATTGCCCTTTAAGTGGCCGCATATTTTCTTTCTCATATTAAAATTACAACCATCCCCAATTCTTCTTCTTTAGGTATTTTTTAGATTTGTAAAGCAGGCTCAAGTAATGGCGAATTCCAGACACAGGTCTACTCATTCGATTGGGAAGAATTTCAATTGCATTCATCGGTGCAAGTATTTTGATAATCTTGATTTTCTTTCGTGTAATATTATTGATTTTCAAGTGAAATAGACAGTAAGATTCTCGTGACTGTTAGTCATCTATGTTGTGAATCTTGTATCATTGGTTGGATCTATATTTTTAATTTCTCTTTGTATATTTATGAAACTAAATATTTGATAAATTCATAAAATGCTTGTTTGAATTGAAAGATGAGCTTTCTTTGTGTTTATAGAACAAAGTGTTTGATGAAATGCTAGTTTGGATTGGGATGAGAATTTGGCGAACAAAATTTTTTTGCGCTCTAAATTCCCCAGTGTCGATAGCTTTAAGGAATCGGGGGCCGATGCCCTTGCTCGAGTTGGGGGCGAGTGTCCCAGCTATCAAATTGTGCGGACTTTGTTTCTGATGAACAGAAAAAACATAAGTATTATTTCATTTTAGGGGGAGGGTATATATGTCTTTTTACGAGGATCCATGGCAGTGTGTCAATTAGTTAACGGTACTAAAGTACATGGGTATTGTATAAGGGAAAAAGCTCAAATTAGACCAAATCATAGGAGTGTTTTCAAGAAATAAGCCGATCCTAAAAATTTGGCATAAGAACATATTATTTTTATAGGATTTGTTTATCCGATCTTAGTCCGTTAGAATAAATTTTTATTTGTTATTATAGCATGTCTACTATTATAACTAGATCCGAGTGTATTCCCTGATTTTTTCCGATGTAAAATTTATAAAAAGTTAGAGAAAAATTCTCTGCCTTCTGAAATGTCCATATCATCGAAGGATTTATCAATCTCCAATTTTTCTCCTCCTCACACCCCTCTATATCTCTTTCCATATTTCTTCTCAGAAAAGAAAACAACGAGCTGAGCGCACCTGCGTTTCAAATGTCTAAACTATAGGCATGTTTGGTTAGCAAAAAAAAAAATTGCATCATGCACTCATGCAACAAATGCCGCATGCAATATTTGTTGCAAAAAGATGGCCCGAATCCATTGTTTGGTTATCTTCAAGTTTTGCAATTGAATTTCCAAATCCAAATCATTTTGTGTTTGGTTGAACAAAAAGCTAAAGAAAATGCAACACTTATTACAAATTTGCATATACAAAGCTCATGTGGCATCCCATAATAATTACTATACTCATCATTCTTAAAATTGCGACTCTTATTACAACTAAAATGAGTGCAACAAATGTTGCAATTTGATGGTTTTTGCATTTCCATTTCCATTTCCTACTCAAGTTTGTTGCTAACAAAACATGGTAAATGGGGATTTTTTGCGGTAAATGTTGCATGCATCTCCAAATCCTATCTACCAAACGGATTCAGATCTGCTCCTCTGATGGGATTCAGCGAGTCCACTCAACAAATCCCATCCAATCACCCATTTAAGATTTAGTTAATTCAGACCGTAAAACAAATAAACTATGGGGCCCGGGATATTTTTCACGAGTCCGGAGCAATTGACGTGAGAATTATACTGGGCCTCGCAGTTTATTTGTTTTACGGCCTGAATTAACTAAATATTAAATGGATGGGATTCAGCGAATGGATTCACTAAATCCCATCAGAGAAGCAGATCCAAATCCTTTCCTACTAAACAACCTCTATTTGTATAAAAAAAATTTTACAATATATATATATACATACATCATGCATCGCATGTGCAAAATCGAGGTCTAAGCAATGTAACAACTTCCTTTATTACATGCATTTAATTATAAAAACCCTGATATGCTAGCTAAATCACAAGGTGATTGCTGCATGAGACAAGGACAAACTACATACTCCTTTCGTTCTTGAATCAACTTGTTCTCCATTCATCACATGGATTAATGATATGATCCATTATATTCCAATGGCCTAAAACAATTCTTACACATTTACCACCTGTAGAAATTTCCAATTACGATTTTATGTCGACTTTCAACATAAGCATCCACCAAACAATGGAGTGAGCGCCCAGCGTGAAAGGCTATAGCGGTAGACCAAGCAACGGAGTGAGCGCCTAGCGCCCGTTGCGCGGTAGCACATCCGTTTTCTTGTTTGCAGGTCCTCAGTTTAGTCAAGTAGGCGAGGGCATTTCCATCGCTCAGGATTCAATCCAGCCACAGGTTCTCCTACGGCTACCTAGTTATTTTAATTAATTCATATCAATTCAATTCAAAATAAACAGTTTAATTAATAAATGATTTTTAACTGAAACTGAATATGTGGTAAAGAAAAATCATCAATCCTAAAAGTTTGGAATAAAAGCATATTTGCTTTTAAAAGATCCGCTTCTCCTTTCTTAGACTTTAGAATAATTTGTTATTATAACAACTCTGCTGTTATAGCTTAGATTCAGGAGGTCCCATGTTTATTAGAAAGGAGAGAATTTCTCCATCCAATCCATATTATCATTGCATTTTTCCGCTTTTTCTCCTTCTCTCTCCTCCCTCTCCCTCTCCATAGTTCTTTTCACAAAAGAAAACAACATGATAGGATCCGTGTTTTAAATGTTTAATCTAAATGTATATTGTTCTTACGAGATATATGATATGCGCACGTGCATCACACGTGCAAACCCGGGTTCAGCCTCCCAGTGAACACACACACATGATGATGTTGACAATTAAAGTTTTGATATGCTAATATATATAAATTGGGAGCCAACTAATGATAGAGATGGCTCAACATAAATTATCAACACTCACAGACTTCAAAGATATTAATGGACCATTTCTCTACCGACACTATTCAATCAAAAATTTAAACAAAACTATAACAAGAAATACAAACCATACAGGGTGAAAATGTGGGTGCTTTACAAATGGGTGCATTATAGAGACGGCAACAAGTGTGCTAACAACTACCGTCGGTGTGCTTAAATTTATAAATCATCACTCTCATTGTAAACCTTAAGCTTGTAATTCTACAAAAAAGATCCCTAGAGTTGGGCAAATATCCATTCTGCCCTGTTATTATTCACAATTTTGAGGGACCTAACACACAATTCATATTTGTTACTATTTTTTTTTAAACCATGCAACTAGAAATCTATGAAATAACTTTAATTTAAAATTTTCAGAGCAGCACTACTTCCATCATTACTAACAAATTTCTATCTATTAAGGCAGAGATAATAATACTTCTTTATGCATATACAGAAGCAATTTAAGTAGCTCAAGAAATTGCATGTTGGATTAATGATTTGGGTAAATTGTCAAATAACCCCAAGCAGGTTTTTCTGCTCACAAAAAACCCTGGTTTTGATGCGTTTGTCAAAAATCCCCTGAAAAAGTTTTCAGTTTTCTGAAAAAACCATATGTGCATGCATGTGGTATATGTATAGTTGATGTTATATCTAGTTATTATGCGATATTTATGTGGCTGCCTATGATATTTATACAGTTGCATGCGATATGTAGGACCTATTTAGATATGGCATGCACCTATAGAGCTACCGCATGAAAACTTCTCATGGTTTTTTAACAACAGCTTCGAGGCCAGGGGTTGTTTGTCAGAGGGAAAACCTGCTTGGGTTTTTTTGGGAAAATTTACCCTAATAATTGCTACTAACACATCAATTAAATTAGTCTAGATCATTACCATTTTTCTCAATGCTCAAAATATCTCTAACCAAATCTTGTTGTAATAAAAATCAAGAAATATAGTAAAAAAGGGTAGTTTGGGGATACCAAAAGTGTAGCTTCCACATGGTGCCATAAAAATGGCATCTTTATTAGATTTTCAACACCTCAAATCCCTCTCTCATTTGTGATAAAAAGCCAAAAAAGAAACTGGACTCATTCTTTGCTCATATCCATCTTCATTGCCACTGAGTTCAGATCCAACAATTCTTCAGCCCCGTCAGCAATGGAGGCTGAGCCCATCTCAAAGCTCACACCTTTTGCCATTTCCATTGTGTTGCTTGTGGTGTTGTCAAGCATAACATCAACAGGCAAGTGCCCACTTTCTCTTTTCTTCCAATTTGTGCTGCGCAATCTCATCAAGATTTGATCTTTTTGATGTATTGAATCTATTTGATGTATTGAATCTATTTGAAGTATTGAATCCATGGGGATTTAGATCCTGGGGGTGTTGTACTTGTTCAATATATCAATCCATTTGGAAACTATCTTGTATGTTTGTTTTAGTTTTCATAAGATTTAGATCTCATGGTTTTATATCTATTGATGAATCATTAAGATTTAAGTGCTTGATATTTGAACTTCACATTAGATTAGCTAGATCTCTTATTCAGATGCAAAGTAGTATCTAGTGTCTACTTTGAGAATATTGATTGATCACTTCCCTTTACTAATTAATCCTTTTGCAATTATGAGAGCTTTGCTTTCAAATTCTGCCTGTATCTTCGATTCTATTTGGTAAGCTTATTGGAATATTACATTTGTTTCGATGTTTCAGAAGCTTATGATTCGCTCGATCCGAATGGAAATATAACGATCAAATGGGATGTCATGCAATGGACTCCTGATGGATATGTGGTAAGTAGAATATCATTTTCCATGCTGCCCCTAATGGATGCTATCAATATATATTCAATAACTGATTATTTCGGGTGCGGTTCTGGTGAAAGGTGAGGTGTCTTTGAAACTTTTTTGTCAAAGATAATTACCCACTGTCCATCATGATAACAAATCAAGGGAATCAATGGACGATATTATTTATTTCCATTTGCAAATTCTTCCTTGATTTGGATATTCTTTTAAAAAAATAGAAAGTGAATAATATCAGCTATTGATTCCTTGATATGCTATCATGATGAGCGGTGGGCATCCATCTTTGACAAAAAAAGTTTCAAAGACACCTTTCACCGTAACCGCATCCAATTATCTCTTAAAAGAAAAATCAATAACTGATTTATAGAACTATGAACACAATGAGTAGGTATCATTTTGTGGTATTATTGTTATTATTATTACTATTCCCTTTCTAGGCTTCTTATCAAATTTTTTTTTGTATCAATGCATGTACTTCGTATATTTGATCTTCTATAAAAGACTCACTTAAGCCTCCTCTTACCTTAATAAATTGTCATGGAACCGCGTTATGCAAAAGTTTTTGCTATTGGATTAACTTAACATTTGGGTCATGTTGAAATGCCTATTACTCACTTGGAAATAAAGAATATATGGAGGGGAAACATACATGTAACATAGCCAATGATGCGGTTTACTCACATGAGCTCTTAAAACTTGAAGCTTTGAATACCATGCCAAGAACCACTATACCCAAAGATTACATTTGTTAAAACTACTTCCACTCAATAACTTTTGAATAAACTCTTTTCTCTATACAATCTTATCACTCTTTAGACACAAACAGATGTTTTAACCATTTTGTATACCTGGTTTATAGGCGGTCGTTACTATGTACAACTTTCAACAATACCGCCACATACAAGCTCCAGGCTGGACACTCGGTTGGACATGGGCAAAGAAAGAGGTAATTTGGTCCATGGTTGGGGCTCAAACTACAGAGCAAGGAGATTGCTCGAAATACAAAGGCAACACTCCTCATTGTTGCAAAAAGGACCCCACTGTAGTCGATCTCTTGCCTGGAACTCCTTATAACATGCAAATTGCAAATTGTTGCAAAGGTGGGGTCATCAATTCGTGGGTACAAGACCCGGCGAACGCTGCAAGTTCTTTTCAAGTAAGTGTGGGTTCAGCGGGGACTACGAATAAGACCGTGCGTGTACCGAAGAATTTCACTCTTAAGGCACCCGGTCCCGGGTATACTTGTGGAATTGCTAAGATTGTGAAGCCGAGTAAATTTGTTTCTCAAGATGGAAGGAGAACTACCCAGGCTCTAAGTATGTGCCAATAGAGTTTTCTTTGGCCTTCTTTCTCCTTATCTTTTATAAATTAGTCATGACAAATAGTCTTATGTGTATGCTTGACACGAAAGTGCTTTTGTTTCTCCAACACAAGTTACCATATTGTCATCTATGATAACTTCATAACGAGTCACACAAATAGTGCCATACAATTTCCCAATACAAGGAGATTCTCATTTGAGCATCTTCACATAATTCGCATTGTCCATGCTTTTGTGAATGCGTGAAAATCATGTCATTCATGTCCAGTATGAGTTGTCAAATAAAAAATGGTACCAAGCTTTCTGATATTAAATAGATTATATAACTTTCTAGGAATCTTTAGATAATATCTAGCTTTAAGCATGCCATTATACGATGATAAGCTTCTATAAATGTTGCGAAAAAATTGAAATTGCATATGGATTTCTATAAATCAAAGTAAATTTGATATTTTCTAGATCTTTAAAGGAAAAGGAAAATCTATATATAAGTGTCTGAGGGTTTTTAGCTTGAGTACATTCAAATATTTCAGAAATCATGGAAGTCAACTTTGCTTTAACAATTTGCACTAAGCATCTGGACATAATACAATAATATTCCAATTATTTGCAATATATAGCCCCCAGAAAGCATAACTTTTAATTTATAGAGAAAATGAAGTGAATGGATCATTATAATTTTTGGCGCAATTTTGTTCCTGCAGTTCATTATAATTGGACTCTTATATTTAATTTCAGCTGACATTCAGTTGTTGGGTATTTTGGACCGAACTGAAAAATTAGAATAAAGTGATACTTTCCATTATATGTTTAATAAATTTTTTCAACTTTGTGCAGTGACCTGGAATGTTACCTGTACATATTCCCAATTTCTATCTCAGAAGACTCCCACATGTTGTGTCTCTCTTTCTTCTTTCTATAATGATACTATCGTCAACTGCCCGACATGCACCTGTGGATGCCAAAATAACATAACGCAACCCGGAAGTTGTGTCGAGTAAGTTCCAATACCAATCTCCTGTTTCAATTATTTAGCAATTTTTGTAACCTAAATTATACTAAAATA